>CM036588.1:113275805-114475805 GCA_020745705.1 Hemiprocne comata | reverse complement strand
GTTCAGCCTGCCTCATTTCATAGAATCATAGAATGGTTTGGCTTGGAAGAGACCTTAAAGACCATCCAGTTACAATTGCCCAGCCATGGTGCATATTTGATGTACACTCAAAGTACCTGATGTACAAGGGTCTCTTGCCACTGTCAGAGGAAACAAAGGAACCCCAGACTGATCAAGTGGAGTGTTCCTTGTGTTCACATATGTTTTACACACCTCCTTTCTCTCTGAGGACTACAAGTTGTACAAGCCTCCACGGGTAAAAGTCACCGTTGAATTACTAGTGCTGTTCTAAAAATGATATATTTAGGACAAAAGGAACTTAAAAAGAATTTTAAAAACTAGCTAATTCCAGGTGTAAGTAAAACAAGGAAGTATCTTTTTCAAAGAGGTGACTGAAAATTATGTGCAACACCACAGCAAAATTTTTGTATTCTTATTAAATCCATTGAACACAGAGTTTTGTTTTAAACTCACTATTTCATATTCATTATTTGCTGGTTACTTATCGATTCAGAAAATGAGATTCCCACACAGATATCTCCCAGTGGTAAATTGCTTGCCTTACTTACTCTAATGTTCTCTTTCAATGATAAGTGAGTTTTTCACCAGTATTTTTATTTAATTGGAGGATCTATTAAGCATTTGTCATTGGTTAGCAGTTCAGAAATGGGTTCTATTATAAAGGCCACTTCATAATGTTAAGTTCATGGGGAATTGCTTTTGGTTATGAATAAAAAGAAATCAGATGTTTTTAATTAGTAATATCTATGTTGTGCATCTTGCTTTATAGCATCTATTCAAAGTAAACTTTACTGGGGAATAGTCCTGGTTTGAGTCAGGATGAAGCCAATTTTCCTTCTACTGATTTTTTTTTTTGCTTCAGTAAGCTCTCTTTTAACTAGCAGCAAGTGTTCCAGCCAGTGGACTGATAACACTGGAATGTTTATGTTTCTGCTGAGACTCCAAGGTTGTGTCTTTGCCTTGCCACCTTAGATGCTGCCAGGAGCAGCCCATAGGGAAGGTGGACTAGATGGGCAGCAAAATTGGCCAGAGATATTCCATTCCATAGATCTACGTAAGCTCAGAGGAAGGTCAGAGATCACAGAAGACAACTTCCTTCCTGCTTCTTCTCTTCTCTTCCATCCATGGCTGGCATCCGAGAAGGACTCCATCCATCCATCACCGTTGACCCTCAGACTCGGGCACTCCTGACCCTCATAACTCTCCCCTCAGCCCTGTCTGCTCTGCCATCATCTCCAGCAGTGCTCTGGGACATTTTGGGACTGCTCACAGCTCAGGAGATGCTGCGGGAGTTGCTGGGGGTGGGGGAGGCAATGGGGTTTTGCACATTCCTGAACACATTTGTATATAATTGTACATATTTTCCTTTATCATGAGTGTTTAATTAAAGCTGTCTAGTTCAGTTTTCAATCCAGAAAAGTCTCTCTCCTTAATTCTCTCTCCCTTCCCCTACTTGGGTGGGAGGGAGAGGGGATCAAGAGCATAGTTGTCGCTAGTTTAATTGCCAGTCCTGAGTCAAACCCCTACAGGAATGAATGAAAGCAGTTTTAACATGATGCACAGAATTAGATGATGCAATACCAAACTTGTGACATCAGAAAAGAAAGGTGCCCTGTGGCAGAAGTCCAGTTCTGTTATGCTTTTCCTAGACTGTAGCTGCACAAAACACTGGACACGCTCAGACACTGGCACTGTAGATGGTTTCCTGCATTAAGACATTGGAAAGTCATTCCAGATAGTTTCACTAGACTATAATGTAAGGACTACAAAGCATTCGCTGAAAATAAGGACTGTTATTTAAATCCTATGCTATCAGTAAAAATAATTGTTTTAAAAACAAAGATATCAATATGTACCATAAAGGTTCAAACTGGATCGAGTAACTGAAGTACATATAAATCTAGTCTGAATGTGACCAAATAGCAAATTTACAAAACCAGACACAGCTGGGATCTGGATTTGGGGATACATTACAGTTCTTTTATTACACCCTCTGCATGGAAGCACAGCAAACACTACAATGAGGGGAGGGAAGGGCAGAGAGTAGGAAGCCCATGCATCAAGTTTTTTTCCCCTGGTTCCTGGATTAAAAAACTAAATGAAACAAATGTCATACTAAAAAGAGTATATCAATGAGGACAATCAAACATTGAAATAGTCTCCCAAAGGAAGTGGTAGATTCCCCACATTGGACAGCTTTATGTCTCAGCTTGACAGGGTGCTGAGCCATGTTGTATAAACTATAATAGTACCTAGAAAGGCTGGACCAGATGATCCTTGAAGTCCCTTCCAACCTGGCATTCTATGATTCTATGATTCTTTAGTAACCTGGATGTAACCTCCCTGCCAAGACTGGAAATACCAGAAAGTGTCCAGCATACTAACTACAAGGTCAGCTGGTTCTCTTACAGGAGTCTAAATGAAGAGAAGCATTGCGAGTCTCATTCCTTTCATAAAACAGGGACATGGGATGAAGATATGCAGTTCTTAAGAGTCGAGTTTCAAGGGCAAAATAACATTTCGGAGAGTATTTTGGCCCATGTCCTCCACTTCCACAAGCTTCTGAAATGATTATAATTCAAGGTCTTGTAGATTGGAAGTCGAATGCTGAATTTTCCCAAAACATTTTTTTCATGGCAATGTGGATTGCGCACAGGTGCAACAGAACTTCAGTTTATCTTGCTTCAAAGGCAAACAGTAGAAACTGAAGCAGCAAATGGCCTTTGAGAGGAAGGTGAATTTATGAGGTTTGTTGACCATCTTTTTCATTTTTGCTACCAGAAATAAAAGAGGAATGACTTCAATAGCAGTCAGATGGCCAAAAGAGAAGACAAGAGACACTGAATGCGTGGCGATACCTGAAATTGCGTTATTAATTATCTCATATTTGCTTGACAATTACACAACTTTTGCTCAAATGCTTTCTCTTTCTTGCTTTTCATCTCGGGATAAAAACGGATGGAAAACAAAGTACTGAAGCCGTAAGGAAGGGACTAGTTGAGATTTGCTTCACTGCAAAAGCATGTCTAAAGGATCTCATTTTTCTAAAGAAAGGTGTAAAAACATTTTCATGCTACATTTCAAACTCAGCTCCAGTTCAGAAGCCTTCTGCATCAATTCTCAGATAAATGTCATAAATTTCCATTTCAAAATAGCCATCTGTTTTTTCACTATAATCCTTACTCACCCAGTCTTTCTTCACTCACTCCAGTTACCGTGGTGAGCTTGCTTGCATTCCATACATGAGCAGAACAAAATACTTGTGTAACTTCAAGCACGTGAATAACCCCACCAAGGTCAGATCTTGGTGCTGTCCCTTTGTTGTTACACTATGCTGTGTTTTTTTTCAAGTCTTCAGATTCATTCCATTCCAAACACAAAGCAGGCAAAAAGGATGATAAGGGGGTTTTTTTATGTTGGATATACTAGAAAACACTCTGAAATCTTCCTTTTCTTCAGAGGCAACCTCTAAACTCAAGACCCTTTTGTGGTTGTATACAACTAACTGCTTAATAAAATAAGTGCAAACATAAAATCTCTCAATATCTGATTTTCTTCTGTTCATCTACATGTTCTCTTTCTACTGTTAGAAAAAACAATAAAATCTAACTGCGTCATTTTATCATCCATATTCAATGTTTGAAAAAAGCAGACTCTTCTTTTTTTTTCCAATCTTCCTTGCTCCCCTTGCCCCAACATTACTCTTTGGCCTGTTCTGTAAGAAAAAAATCTGTGAAGCTGAATTTTAGTAAAACCTGAAGAGCAGTCACATTATGTCCTGACTTCCCTTGAACCACGCTGATGGTGGTTCCAAGAGGTTTGACCATTTTCTCAGAGTTTTTACATGCTATATTGAAAATCAGCACTGAACAGAGTCAAACATGATAAACATGAATAGAATAATCAGGAAAGTCTAATTAATGCTGAAATGCTCATGTAGGATGCTTTCAATTGACGACTGTTTCAAGAATTCTGACAGTTGTGCACAAGGTGAATTAGCATAAGCATTATGTTACTTATATTGTAATAATAATAATTTACTGTAATCAGCACAGTGATGAAGTGATGAGTCATTGCTCTAGGAAAATGACCAAGGAGTCTGGAAAAGGTTAACAAATACTGTAGTCAATGAGACATCGTATTCTCTCTCTGGAATTAACGTTATAATAATGGAGAGAAAGAGACACTCTACCTTCAAGGCCTTGTTTGCACTGAGGCATTACTTAAAACAGATCAATTCTACCTTACCAGACTTAGCACAATTTGGAGCAGTGAAGAATACTGGCAATCAGCAGGTTGCCCACTGTGCTGTCCAAGTCCATCCCTGGTAAATGAAAGAAAAAAAGCCAGTGCTTCGTTCAGCATTGCTGCTCCACACCACAGCACAGGGAGAGGCATGTACATTACTGCTCCTGCAAGCCAGGGGAGAGTTCTGGAAAAAGAAATAAAGCACAGGTCATTTCTGCTAATTAAATTTAGCCTCCTTGTGGAACCTGCTTCTGGGGTTGAGGTAATTCAGAGGACAATTTTCTCCTAACTTCTTCCTGTGCAAGACATGTTTTTCCCTGCTTTTTTGGGTCTGAATGACTAAGCTTTACTGCAGTCTCTCCTCAAGCCTTTTTTCTTCCATCCAAGGAACAGCTGGAACAACTAGCCCTTTGTATTTTAAGTTATTCATTAAAGTTAAATGGCTTTCTCTTCAAGCTTGTCCTAGGGCAATTACTAGAAGGTTAACCTTTCTATAGCTGTGGATCCAGAGAAGTTGCTCAATTTCCTCTGCCTCCAGACACAAATATGTATGAATATGCCTTTGCTATGGTTCACAGTTGCCACCTCAATATCCATTCTGATTTCCCAAAGCAGCATTGAACATCAAGGGGAAAAAGGTCACAAGGCAGGAAAGGCAGCTTCAGAAGGGGAGAGAGAACCTCATTGTTTGGGTTTTTTTTGGTAAGACAGATAGCGATCTTCAATACAGTGCCCTAGATACAGTTAGATTATTGTACTTACTACAGGAGTAACAAAAAAAACCCAAAACAACACACACCCAAACCAGTCAGATCCCTACAGGGCAATTCTGCATAGCAGTCTTTATTCCAGCCACATATCCCTCCAGGTCATCATCCCTGCCCCACCTGGAGCCTTCTAAGACTTCCCCAAATCTGGGTGCTCTTTGGCAACCTCACCTAGGAAGCAGGTTCCTTTCTGCTTTAGTTTCTCTTTTCAGATTACACTCTTCAAATGTGTTCCTAAAGCTCCTTTCCAAAATAGAGAAGAAGGAGATGTGAAGCTCATACCTGAAACCAAGGGACATTTATACAAATCCATTGGGTACAATTAGGTAGATAGAGAATTAAACAACTTCTATCCACTGTTATTTGTAGTTCCTTGCTTTGTCAGTAAGAATCAGACATTGCTAGTTTTAATCACTCAAAAAAAACCACTACAAGATCATTTTAAAATGTGTTGTTGCCTTTTCCACAAGATGGAGTGCAGTGATAATATCTAAGAATTTTCAAATTGAATCAATATATCATTGTGTCTCCTATGCTAGAAAAAGCCTTTAAAGACTTTAGCCAACCACAGCAAAACAACTCAGAAGCCCCAGTGGGGCAGTTTCTCATCAGTTAGTTATGCTTACTTCAGATGGGAGGAGCTCAGAGTGCATCCCAGAAAATAAATGGAGCCCAATGGTTTGTTTTTGGGTTGTTTGTTTTTCTTTTCTACACTCTAAGTGAGGGGTAGAACCTAACAGTGATTTTCCTCTGATGGGAAATTACAAGCAAAAAGTGCTCATACCTACTTGTTAAGGAAGATGTAATATTAAAGAATTTTACTTGGTCAAGAATTTTTATAACAGCCAGAAGAATGCTTCCTCTTTGGATTTGCCTTGTGCTTCTCAACCATAGCCTTGTGGGTGCAGCAGGGCAGAGCTGTACTTCTCAAGAGTCAAAGCAGCATCAGCAGATGTAGCTGGTAACATTCTGCTGGCATCACATCAGCTTCATGCTTAAGAGATATATTTGGGAGAATGAGAAGCTTCCCTATGGTCTCTCATGTTCTGAGTTCACTGAGGACAGCTGTGAGACCTAGTAACTGGCAATCGGGTATCTGCAGTTTCAATAGGACAAGGGATTGTGAAAGACTTTTCCTGGTTCAGATATCAAGTTCTGTAATACAATTTAGCATTTTTGTATCACTTTACATCCTTGTAAATCCATTTAATACGATATAGTACGTCTTGCCAAATAATGCATATTGTAATTATGTAAGTAAAACAACTAGCCAAAACTATTTCCTATTTGGCACATCTTCCTCCTTACCTAGGAGGATTGTGGGCAATGAGGAGATATAAAGGCTTGTCTTAGTCCTTAAAATTCAGCTGCCACAACTCTATCTATCAAGATAGCAACTCTTAGAGAAATTTTACATTACTTTTCCCTTTACGTTCGCAAGGACTGCAATACCACCAAAGGCATATCATATTTCCATCCCTGCCTGGCAGGAGGCTTGGAGCTCCTCTGCATTCAACCCTGCTTTCAGCATCTCTTTTACCTGGCGTTTTAGAAGAGGCGTCTCCAACTTCACAGGAACAGCTGGCTCGACGCTTGACGGTGAGAAACGAAGAAGGGCCTGGCGGAGCAGCTAAGCCGGCCTACGCCACCCCTCCGTCCGCAGGCGCGGGGCACAAGGCTCGGAGGGCGGGTATCGCCCGCCCACCCGCGGTGCGGGGTCCGCCCGGCAGAGGAGCGCCCCGCGCCGCCTCCGGGGACAGCGGGAGTCGCCCGGCCGCAGCCTGCGCGCGCCCCCGGGAGGCGGAGCCGCTGCGGGGGCGGGGGGGTGGGCGGGGCTCGGCAGCGCTGCGGCGAGCGGGACGGGCGGCCGCGGGGGGAGGCTGCCGGCAGGCAAGGAAGGAGGAAGGCGCTGGTTCGTTTGCCCGCTCCTAGAACCGGCAGTTCCGCGGCGCTGCCTGAACGGCAGAGCCGCCGCCGAAGCAAATGGGAAGGCGGCGCTGAGTGGGCTGTCTCCGGGGGTCGGCAGCTGGAGGCAGCGGCACGGCGGGCGAGCGATGCCCCTCACTTTTCTGCTTGCACTGCCCTTCCTCCTTCTCCTGCTCCCGGCTTTGAAGCTTTTGTTTTCCCCGGCCGCTGCGATGGCAGGAAACTTCCCGGAAAGATGGGCTCAGGCCGGGCTTGTGCTGCGCTGGGCTCCGCAGGGCACCGGCCACGCCGTGGGTGAGGAGCGGCGTGGCGTTTCGCCCCGGCCGGCGCTGGATCCGCCGGCGGCAGTTCCGCGGGTGTCGGCTGCAGCTGCCCCTGATCCAGCGGGGGCAGTGGTCTGGGCGAAGGGGGTAGAGTTGCAGTGGGGACCGACGAGAGCCCCGCATGGTTATACTGGTTCTCTATGCCAGGGTCCCACGGCCGGGAGGGCGTTCCAGCCATGGAAAGGAACTGCAGGGCTCCTACCGCGTCCCCCGCCCAGGGATGGCCGGTCACAAGCCACTGGGCTAGGCCGGTTCGCGGATGGGCGTCCCGCGGAGGCTGCGTTGGCCCAGGGCGGTCGGGCGCCCCCTCTCCCAGCGGTGCCGCGGTAGCCGTTGACGAGCAACGGTCAGCGGAGCGCGGGCTCCGCGGCGGCTGAGGGGAAGAGGCAGGCGGGCGCTTCCCGGGGGCGGGAGTGCTGCCAGCCCCGGGTGGGCGCGCTCTGCCGCGTCCTGTGGCCGTGCGGGCAGGCAGGGCCGCCCGGCTGGGCGCTTACGGAGGGTTTGCTCCGGCGGCGATGGGGGCCAGGTTTCGGAGGGGGTGTGTGGGGGCCATGCTTCCGGCTTCGGTTTCGTCCCTGTGAGTTGCCTCCCTCTTTGAAGCCTCCCAGCTGATGCCGCCTCTCAGGTCACCGAGGGCCGGGGGCGGCCTTTTTCTCCCTGCGGCGGGACGCTTCGTTAGAGGCATGGGATGCTGGCTGCTTTCTGTCACCTGCTTCCCAGATTGTCCAGAACTCTTGAGCAGGGATAGCCTGGCGGTGTCTGATAACCATGTACGTGTTCCTCCTGATGTGGGGAGTCGCTCCTGGAAAAAAATGAAGTGCTTCACTTCAGAAGATGAAAAACAATTATTTGTTAAATGAGTATGTATTTTTAGTTGGGTGTTCCACAGGGTTTTCTTCAGACTTTATTTTTAAAAGCAAGATGATCCCGTGCAGGCTAAGATATAACAAAGCATATTATAAAGTTTTCCGTGTAAATCAGTAACAACACTTTTTCTAGCGGGTTTGCATAAAAGTACAGGTAATGTAAGCATTTGAAATGGTCAGAGCTAGGTATAGCTTGCACATTAGATTAATGCTCAAGAGGATTGTTAAATAAAATTGTTTATCCTAATTGTTTATCCTTACTGTGAAAGTGTGAATGTCTAAACAATGGCAAATGGGTTTTGCAGAATGCATTTTCAGTGGGACGCTTTTATGCATTCTGACATTAGAGCAAAGGCAGGACAGGCATTGGATTATGAAAGGGACAGTTTTTAAAAGATCATTTCTAGATATCTGAAATTATAAAGACATTTCAAAGAGCATTGGTAACACATGTATTATCAGTTCTCAAATGTATTTTTCTGTTATTTTTGCATAGTTATCTATTGTGAAAATGTATTTGCCAACATTGCTGGAGCTATGTTTCCAGGATAATGTAATAGGTTCACTGGCAATTCTATTTTTAGTCCACAGAAGCAGACTTGGTAATAACTAGTAGTTAGAAGAATAATAATTTCTGAATAACTTTCATTAGAAATATTTGCTGCCATATGATCAGCCCTTGGAAGCTCAGCTTGTGCTATTTTGCATGACTCATTAGAGAGTGGCCTTACTATAAGAGCACATTAAATGTATAGATTTTTTTTTTAACTGAGAAAAGAAGTGAGACTGAATATTAGAAAATTATATGCAAGGTCTGTCTGCTCAGAGGAAACACAAGCCAATGTGAGTTCTGCTGGTATCTAATTTTCTTCTTGTATACTACAATGTGTAAATGACTTTTGTCAGGTGGTGCTGATCAGGCTATGCTTGTGTGTTTCATTGCATGTGCCACTTTTAAAGTCTTTCTCTAATAGCAGATGAAGGCTGGAAAGGCTATGACCATTTCTCTACCAGTTAATTAAATGTACTCCAGACTGTTCTCTCTGGTCCTGAAGCCAACTGGCATCGATTAGACCTTGTCAATGCTGCTAAACTCCCCTGCCTTCCACAATGGGGTAGCTGAATACAAGCTACTGATTTGGACTAGCTCCTGGCTCATGTTAAAACCAAAATAATGCCCAAGAATTGAGTGGGAGAGCTTTAGAATCACAGAATGGTTAAGGATGGAAGGGACCTTAAAGAGCATCAGGTTCCAGCCTCCCTGCTATGAGCAGGGACACATCACACCAGACCAGGCTGCACAAAGCCTCATCCAACCTGGCCTTAAACATCTCCAGAGAGGGGGATTCCACAATCTCTCTGGGCAACCTGTTCCAGCCCCTTATTATCCTCGTGGTGAAGAATTTCTTCCAGTTGTCTAACCTAAATCTCTTCTCTTTCAGTTTAAAACCATTACCCCTTGTCCTATCACTACCCTCTCTGGTGAAAAGCCCCTCCCCAGCTTTCCTGTAGCCCCTTCAGGCACTGGAAGGCCACTATACGGTCTCCCCAGAGCCTTCTCTTCTCCAGGCTGACCAGCCCCAACTCTCTCAGCCTGTCTCCATAGCAGAGGTGCTCCAGCCCTCTGATCATCTTCATGGCCCTCCTCTGGACCCTTTTCAACATGTCCATGTCCTTCCTATGCTAAGGGCTCTAGAGCTGTACTCAGTATTCCAGGTATGGTGTCACCAGAGTGAAGTAGACAGGCAGAATCACCTCCCTTGACCTGCTGGCTGTGCTTCTGATGCAGCCCAGGATGCAATTGTGTTTCAGGGCTGGGAGTGCACACTGCTGGCTGATGTCGAGCTTACCTGCAGCTGGCCTGGGTTAGAAGGGTGCTGCACAGTTTGACAGTCTCTGTGACTGAGTGAGTTCCATTTCCTCAGAATGGTTCCTGGCATTGCTTGATTTACTAGCGTGGATATAGTCTATCAGTAATACGGTAAGTAGCCTCTCTTAACTCTGTCCTCAATCATAGTGATCTAATTTCCCTGCATTGAGGGTCTTGGGCACTAAACTGATGCTTTTCATAGCCAGCTGCTTAGAACTGTCAGGGCTGCTTTTTTCTCCACTTGTGCAAGTGGTTGAAGAGGAGGGAGTTAGATGAAAGCTTGCTGGCCTTCCCAGGTGCCCATAAGGGAGGGGTAAGGAGGATCAGGGAAAGGTTTACGAGTTGTTCTGCTTGTTTGGAAGTGTACTCCCAGAGCAGTGCATGTCTGTAAGCAATCCTGATGGCTAGATGTGAACATGTCCATGGCCTGTGTTTTCATGCTGTTTGGCTACTTTCCTTACTATTCTTCTGCAAGTAGCAAGTTTGCCAGAGCAAATATCAGGATTTTTTTAAATGCTCTGAAGATGATTTACTTCTGGATACCTGGAGAGATTACTAGCCTGTTGAAATTATTAGACTAGATTTTTAAAATAAATAACTGTGAACTCTCACCATGCTTATGAACAAAGCCTGTGTACTTCATAACATTCTGTAAGTGTGTGTTTTGGTTCACATTTCTGCAGTATCTCACTGTTTGGTTCAATAATGAAGCAGTATGTGTGCATTGTGTTTTACACTCTGTTTGCTTTTTGAATATTGATACGTGTAGTTAATCTCACATAACAGTCTCATAAATTTCAAAGCAGTTCTTAAGGATGTCAGACTTAATTGCTACAAACGAAGAAGGTGAGGAAGGAGGAGGTGTAACTGCTTATCTAAGGAATCCTAGTTGTTAGGTTCAGAAGTAGAGTCTTAACTTGAAAATTAATGTCAGTTCACACTGCCTCTCATAGACTTATAAAATACTTCAATACTTTAATAGAACAGTGTTTTTGTGGGTTTTTTGTGTTGTTGTTTTTTTCCCCTCAGTATTTGGTGGTTATTTTGCTAATCCAGCTAATAGTGCAGCTTGAACTTCAGTAGGAAAATTTAGTCACTTCCTTTCTGGTAGAGGTTAATGCTTATATACTTAACCTAAACTTCATATATATGATGGGACTTAGTAAATGCTTTAAAGTACTTCCCTGAGCAGACAGTTTGTCTCAGTGAAATTTCAATTGATTTCATTTGAATGAAACCTCATAAAATACAAATCTTAACACTGACACATTTAGATGTTTAGTTAGGAGAAAGATGAGTTGTCCTTTTCTTATGCTTTTTATGTAAAAACACTGATTCAGTAAGATACTTGCATTTAGGCACATGCTGAAGTGTCTGAGGAGTCCTATTGGTCTGAGTGCCACTTAGAGAAATCTCTTGCATAACTGTAACCTAATTTACCTCAATCTAGATGTATATTATACACAAGCTGTGTTTAAAAGAATATTGTTAAAATCACATAAGCATTTTGAAATTTACAGCTTTGAAGTGGTGATGATGCAGCCTTTGGGAGCTGTGCTTTATACTATCTAGGATCTGATATTTTTCGAGCACTTAGCATCTCAAATTGGGCAACCAGAATTAGTTGATGGTTTTGATTTTTGCATCTCTATTTTGTCCTTCTTGGGGTTACTAAACAGGGTTTGAATTGTGTTTATTAAATATGAGATGGTGACACAATAGTGGTGGAGAAAGTGAGGTTTTGAACAGTTGTTGATCTTGGTCAGCTCTGGGCCTTCTAAAGGAAGCTGGTTTCTGTGTAGACAAGTAGTATTTAGTCATGTAGTTAAAGCCTTATAGTGTTTAGTTACAGTTTTATAACTGCTCAAGTTTTCAGACCTTGACTTTTAAACCTTAATGGCACTTAGTTTTTAACATAGTTTTTGGGTATGTAATTTTCCCAGTATTTTTTTTTGTTTTTTATCCTGAAAGCAAATGGAAGCAAAAGGAATGGTTTTTTTCGGGGTATATTTGATTATTTACCATGTCCTTAGCAGAGTTAGAACCTCTGAATGCTAGTTCAGACTGTAACTTTTTGAGCTGTAGCTATAGGTTTTGATCTCTGTGTGGATTGACAATGAAGAGAAATAGCATGCTTTAAAAATGGATTATGAAATTACCCATGTTACCATGTCATAATTTTTGTGTAATATAATATAGCTGATTCAAGGAGAATGGTGAAACTCTGGGGCTTAGTTTCCATTCTGTTGTCTACAGGGCAATGCTGTTTGGTGACTTTACTGTTGATTTCCTTGCACTATTTTACTCTTACCTGTTTCTTCTGGGCCATCTTGTTGCTCAGCTGCTTTGTTTTTTTTGTGTTTTTTTTTTCCTGCCAAATCCTGTTCTTGGTTGATTTTATATGTAGTTTGTAGTTGTTAGTCACTTTAATTGGTCATGTAGAATATTTGATCCTAATCTAGTTTGCAGCTGTTTAGTTACATGGGCCAAGTCAGCTGGCCAAGCAGATCAGGTCAAGAAAGCAAAGGGGAGACAGGCTTTCAGATCCAGCACTCAGATTTAACAGGCTGTGGTGATGGAATAATCACTGTTGTAGCCTAAATGGGCTGAGGCTGGAGCACAGAACTACAAAATAACTGAGATTGGAAGAGACCTCAGTAAGTCACACAGGCCAGCACTCTGCTCAGTGCTGAGCCAGATTGAAAGTTACAGGATCATGTCCACCTGAGTCTTGAATACCCCTGAGGATGGATATTCTGCAGCCTCTGTGAGTAACCTGTTCCAGTGTTTGACAACTTTCACAATTATACTGTTTTCCTAAGCCCTATTTGAAGTTACCCAGGCTGTAGCATGTGTGCATTGTCCCTCGCTTGTACAGTCAATAGTCAAAAATAAGCTTGTCCAGAAATTGGTTTATTCCACTTATCCCTTAATTACTTGTTCAGTGTTTCTCTGATTTGTATCCTGAGAGTTTCAGTGGCTCTTCTAGCCTTGCTGTTCAGCTTCTAGGACAGCTACATTTAGGCAAGGTTAATCCGTTGTGAGTACCCTTGCAAATCCTTTATTTTTTGTGTCATTATTCAATATATGGTTGCATGCCTTAATTACAACCCCTTCTGAATGCTTAATTATTAACTTTAATGTGTATTTTTTCTGGGGTGGTGCTCATCCCTTATCTCAGTTCTTCAGGAGCATTAAATTATCTTAATTACCTCACTATCTTGTGCAAGCTATCTCCTCATTTTAAAAGCAGGAAAAAGGAAAAAAAGTGATAGAAAAAAGTCCATGAACAAGAGGTGTTCAGTTTGTGTTGCTTTGAGCACAAGGGAAAAACTTTGCAGCAAAGGGGGAGAAAAAGCATAATTTTTTAAATGCAAATTGGAAAATAATCCTGTCTTTCTAAAGCTGTCACAGCTAGAACTTCAAAACCTGATACTACTTAGAAATGGTTATTGCTACAAGTTTCCTGCATCAGTCTTGTAATTCACAAAATTATGCCTTTCAAAGGATTGTGTAAGGTTCATTGTGTATAATGATAGAAAATAGTGTGTGCTATCTTATGAAAAACAGAGACAACTTTTTTGTCACAGACTTGAAAAGTAATTTGAAAACACATGATATGTTGGTTAAATTCTTGTCTTCAGTAGATAATACTCCAACAAGCCTTTTATTACGTGATCATCTTGATTTAGACTCTTTTGTCAGTTGTCACTTCTGAATTTGCTCTAGATGTTTTTCTGGAGCCTTAAATGATATTTGTGGGTGTGTTCAGAAATACATGCACATAACATATAGGTGGTATTTTGACTTTCTCTCAAAACTGCACACATGCATATCCCAGACCTTTGTGTGCTTGTATTGGGATTCTGGAAAATTTTATATGTAGCCTGGAGAGGAACTACTTTTTGTTTTTTTTGTCTCAGCCCTGCTCTGGCAGGGAGGTTGGGCTCAATCATCTTCTGAGGTCCCTTCCAGCCCTAACATTCTGTGATTCTGTATTTGGAGTAAAATCAACTGAGCAGCAGTGGGGCCTCCCACCTCGCCTTGTTTCTGGTACAAAGCGTTCGTGAGTTGGGAGAGCTGAGAAGTTAATTCCATCCTTCACACTACTGAATTCATTCAGCATGCCTGCTCAAGCTCCAAGCGTGTCATTTATGATAAGGGGGTGACATTTGAAAGAAAAATTAATATTTAATGCTGACTCCTAAAGGCATGTTCAGAGTATCTATAACAGGGAGAGGCTGTACTACCCCTTACTGGTATTGGGACATTTGAATCTGCCATAAGAAATTTCTGTTGCATTTATTATGAAGATAGAGGTGGGACTGAGTGCATTTGCTGACTGAGTTTAAGAGCCTTTTTCCTCTCCATTCCCTTCATTTTGATAAGAAGGCAAGTTCTGACTACATTAATCTTTTCTGGAAACATCAAATCAAAGCATGAAAATCTCAGGTAATAGCACTTCTGCTGTTAAACTGCTAGATCCAAATGAACTGGTTTAAATGGGTGTTTTCAAGGCCACTGCAAATGATAGACTTGAAAAAGCATCTCCACGGTACATTGGCAGTATGGTGATACACTTTGAGCTATTATCAGCAAGGCTGAAAATGTACTAGTCCCCTATTCTCTCTGATTTCCCACTGTTTTCAACATCTATCTCTGTTGCTGGGTGTGCAGCTATTTGAATAATTAATCACATTCTTCATTTTTTGGTGACAATATAAATTAATACAAATTAGGCATTGGCTCAGGGACTGATCAGTCACTTCGGTGGTCTTCCAAGATTTCAGACTTACTGAAGGGGGAGCCTGGTGAATCACTCCTGGGGTAGGCTGGTGTCAGCCTTGAGAAGATAATTTTTGTGGTTTTCTGAAATTACGGGATTGTGGAATGCACCTATTAAGCATTACACAGCTCTTATATAGAAGCATACACTTGAATCAGGCAGTGCAGATGTATGCAGACTGGTATATGTGCATAGAGTATAGAATTCACAGGACAGTACTGTTAAGAAAAAAGATAATGAAAATAGATATCTGAAATGTTTAAGATGAATTTGCTCTCTAGAAATGCATGTTCTTTCTGACTGCTGACTGAGCTTATGTGATGATATTGGAGCTGTGTTGTAATTAGGTGAGATCACTCTTGGCCCTAGTAGGAAGAAAATGTGTGTGTGTAAAAACAGATGCTAATAAGGAAACAAGACTTCCTTAAGGTCTTAAGTTGGGTCTTCATATTGATAAGCCCTTACTAAGGTTGCCAGGCATGGCTAAAAAGCCTACTCAGTTCACTACTCAGCCAGTCTGGGGGCTGCAACACTACCGTGTTCTAAGTTTTTCAAAAAGCTGTCATCTACATTGTGAAAAGGATTAAACTCATTCTTTGAAAATGTTTTCCAAAATGTAGGTAATCAACTGTATGTATCAGTTAATTAACAGCCTGTTTCCTGAGACTTGTTGTGGTCACTCATGTAACATATGTATGATGGGACAAGTAAGTGATTTTATTAGTATTTGTGAATTTGACCCATTTCATCCCTCACCTGGGAGAAAAGACACAAAGAACTGTAATTGCTTCTGTCTGATATTGTCAGCCTGCTTCTTTCTTGGAACCAGCCACTACTAAAGCATCTAAGAATTGTTGATTGTAGTCACAACAGTCAGGTGGGACTTGTTTGAGGGAAGCAGCAGGCGTCCAGAGTAAGTGCTACTGTATTTAGTGCTTCCTAGAAGAATGCTAGCCACAGCAGAGCAGTGAGAAACACCAATTGATTCCTTGCCTGAGGAGAATTCTGATTTCTGAAAGCTCAAATCTCTCATCAGTTGCTGTTAGCAGGTCAGGCAGTGTGGACTTGTACACCACACTGTACAGCAGAGTCAGGCAAAGCTGTACAGGTTTCTCACTGAAATGGTTGGCTGCATGGCAAAATCATCCTAAGTATTAAAGACAGGCTTGCTGTTGATGGCTCTTTGTGAGATGCAGGCAATGAGGAGTTTGTTCTGCTCTACGTAACTGGAATAGACTGCCCAGGGAGGCTGTGGATGCCCCCTCCCTGGACGTGTTCAAGGGCAGGTTGGATGAGGCTTTGTGCAGCCTGGTCTAGTGGGAGGTGTCCCTGCTCATAGCAGGGAGGTTGGAACCTGATGATCTTTTCCAACCTGAACCATTCTATGAATTTGCCTGTTAGATAAGACCATTTGCCAGACTGGAGTTTCAGATTCAGGCAAAATGGTGTATTTTCAGTTGTAACTTTTCATCCTGGTCGTAGAAAGCTTGACGTTACCCATTTTCAACTTAGTTTGACTATTGCATTGGGGAATTGCTAGTTACCCTTCAATCTCTGAACTGGCTTTCCTGAGTATGTTGGTTTTGCAATTTTTATGCTCTTAACAATGTTTAAACATTGCTGTTGCAGACTGTTTTCATTTTAGTTTGTAGAGATATTTATAGTTTTAGATGCAAAAAAACCTGAAGAGTCAATATTTTTAAGATAGGTGGCTCTACTTCATAATGTGATTAACTTTGATCAGGTTTTTTTGGCTGCCATTAATAGCATTGCATCCCAGGTCTTTCAAATGTTGTCTTAGAAAACTCTTAAGAGAACAGATTGACCTCATGCAGTTCTGAAGGCTCCTTCAGCTGGACATGGTGGAAGAAAGATGAGAGAAATAGTTTCATTTCTGAAACTCATGGTGGAAGAGGATATACAAGATCTCTACCTCTCAGAGCCAGGACAGGTCTTCAACAGCTTTGCTTAGGACTGCAGTGTCAGGAAAGAGATGCTGTTGTAGAACCTAGAAGTGGAAAAGACTGTGTGCCATTCTCAGTATGTGAATCACTTACTCAGGCTAGAGCAGGGAGAGTTTGCGTGTGTGTTAAGAACATGATTGCCTTTCCAGATTAATTTATATGCTCACTAATCATGATGACTGTATGCTGTTTCAAATATAAATGTTTTTCTGCCCATTTCCGGTGTATAGAAGGATATGGTTTGGGAATTTAGTTTTCTGCAGCCAGATGGATTATAGCGTTGCTAAGGAAACAGACTATAAATGAAGTGGCAGCTGAGTGTCCCTAGAACATCAGGCTGCTTGAAGCTGGTGTTTTAAACTCATTTAGGTGGGTAGATAAATTGATGATGCGATGAGAAGTTAATTTCCAGTATTTTACGATTCGTTAATTTTCATTGCTTTGTTAGTATTTACAAAAGTACCTTAAATTCCCACTCAGACTGCCCTGGTGTGTGGGTTACTGAACAAAAGTTTGCTATTAAAGTTAGAAAATGGACAAAAGCTGTACACTAAAACAGCTTCTAGAATAATAATTACATTAATCAGTAAAAGTGCTTCTCAGTGGATAGATAATGGTGTAACAAAGACCTGACAGCAGTATGGTCCTGTTGAAAAACTGGGACTAGGAAGTAAGATGAGAGAATAGAGGTACCTACAGACCTGGTGGAGTTACAGAATTTAATTGTGGTTTTGATAGTAGGTCTGCCCAAGAAACCTTGGTTCTTTTTTCTAATGCTTTTGCTGAAAATGTACCAGGTTTCCAAACCAGGATTATTGACTGATACAACAGGATATTTTTTTATTTCCCACACAGAAGGGCAATAGCTTGGAAACCACAGATTTTAAAAGCATGTAGATAGGAATTGGATCCTCTCCCTCCTACTTACCAAGGTCCTTAACATAAGAGGTGAAGTTATGTGCTTATTTCAAGTTGCTTGCTTTACTCTTCAGTGCCTTGTATTCCTGCAGATAAAGTCCCTTTGCATCTTGATAGGCTTGGAAACTGAAATACTAGAGAAGGTAATGGTATCTGTGTGCTCTCCATTGTGTGAGTTGTGGTTTGAGATAAAACAAATGACTGGTTGGTGTCTAGATATGATATATCATCTATATCATATAATAGATCTTACATAGATACATCTATTTAGAATTGCACCCTTGTAAAAAAAAAAAGTTATAGGAGGTAGATGGATAGCAAAGGGCAGCACAAAAACCTAAGACAAGAGTCTGTTCTGCTGTTTGGAAGTTGTATTGCATGCATATGAGGGTGTAAACTCAAGCACATGAGCAAGTGGTTCCAAATTATTCAGACATATTACTTATGGGACATAAATACTCCAAATGAGACTGTCATGGATGAGTTTCACAGGCTGTGTTTGCTTAAGAAGAAAAGGAAAAAAAGCATTCTGGGAGGGCAACAGGTAATAGTTGAGTCTGTAGAGCTTCAGAAACTTTTCTTAGGTGCTTCTGTACCTGAAAGAGGAGATCTGAAAAGGTCTTTGTAAGACTGAAGTTTTTAAGAACTTGCCAAACAAAGATTGTGAGCTAAATCTGAAATGGAAGGCCAAGGAAGGATTTTACGTACAGGTGGTTGGTAGAATTGCCATTCTGTGTTTTCTGCATTGAAATAAAACTGTTTTCAATAAAACACATTTTGGAAAATGAGTCAGTGTTCCAGCAGGGTTAAACCTGTTGAACATGCAGCATTTAAACTCTTATTTAGAGTACACTGGAGAGAACTGTTTCTGGTCTTTTCAGCCAGGTAGGCAACAAATGTCATTGTGGAGATGGCATTAAGTGCACTATAACCTTTTCCTCCATGTTTGTCATATGACTGGATTTATTGCATTGCTGTGAGTACTGTTGGTCTACATATGGATTAGGATCTACCAATGGTAGATTCGTTTTCTTGCCTGACCAAATTGGTGGCTTTCTATGACAAGGCTACAGTGATGGTGGATAGTGGCACAGCAACTGACATGATCTACCTGGATTTGTGCAAGGCAGTTGACACTTTCCCACATGACATCCTGGTCTCCAAACTGGTAAGACAGGGATTTGACAGATGGACCACTTGGTGGATGAGTAATTGGCTGGATGGCCACACTCAGAGTTATGGTCAATGGTTCAATATCCAAGTGGAGGCAAGTGATGAGTGGTGCTCATTAGGGGTCAGTTTTGGAACCAATGCTGTTTAACATCTTTGTTGGAGACATGGACAGTGTGATTGAGTGTATCCTCAGCAAGTTTGCTGACAGTACCAAGCTGTGTGGTGTGGACGCCATCCAGAGGAACCTTGACAGGCTGGAGAGGTGGGCTAATGCCAACCTCATGAAGTTCAACAAAGCCAAGTGCAAGGTCCTGCACCTGGGTTGGCACAACCCCAGGCACAACTACAGGCTGGGGGGAGAATGGCTAGAGAGCAGTCCTGAGGAGAAGGACTTGGGAGTGGGAGGAGATGAGAAGCTCAACATGAGCCACCAGTGTGCGCTGGAGCCCAGAGGGCCAATTGTGTCCTGGGCTGCATCAAAAGAAGTGTGGCCAGCAGGGCCAGGGAGGTGATTCTGCCCCCCTACTCTGCTGTGGTGAGACCCCACCTGGAGTGCTGTGTACAGCTCTGGAGCCCTCATCACAGGGAAGACATGGAGCTGTTGGAGAGGGTCCAGAGAAGGGCCACAAAGGTGATCCAAGGGCTGGAGCAGCTCTGCCATGAAGACAGGCTGAGAGAGTTGGGGCTGTTCAGCCTGGAGAAGAGAAGGCTCCGGGAAGACCTTACAGTGGCCTTCCAGTACCTGAAGGGGCTACAGGAAAGAAGGGGAGAAACTTTTCACCAGAGAGTGTAGTGTTAGGACAAGGGGTAATGGTTTTAAACTGAAAGAGGGGAGATTTAGGTTAGACATCAGGAAGAAGTCCTTCACTATGAGATTAGTACGGCACCCTCCCTGGAGGTGTTCAAGGGCAGGTTGGATGAGGCTTTGTGTAGCCTGGTCTAGTGGGAGGTGTCCCTGCTCATAGCAGGGAGGTTGGAACCTGATGATCTTTAAGGTCCCTTCCAACCTTAACCCTTCTATGATTCTATGAATGGTTTACCACTGGGAAGAGTAGCCAGGAGCAGTTTATAGCTGTCGCAGGATGTAAATTGTGACTTTTTCTCTTTAATTACCCCTTTGCTGACAGATTAGGATTGAGCCAGTTTAATGGCTGTGGTGGCTGTTCGCTCCCTGGGGGATGCCTTGCCTCTTTCCTGAAAGTCTTTTTCTCATCTTCTGCCTGTTGTGTAGTGAAAGGAGCTGTAGGACCTGTGAGAAAGCTGCCAACAAAAAGCAGCATGCTGTGGACCAGATTAACTGTTGCTGCAAAATGCCCGTAGAAAAGGGATAGTAAAAAGAAGTCAGCAAGCCAGATGAAAATGTTCTGAAGGACTAACTGTGGCACTTGGACTGTTGGTGGAACTTGGATGAGAAGTATTTTGAGGGGACTAAAGTAAATGTACCTTACTGTAGTCAGGTGTGCTGCAACAAATCTTGTTACATCTTTTTTTTTGTCTAAACAAAATAACAGTGTACAAACAAACAGTTTTTGCTTTTATTGGAGAGATTTTGTAGAAATATGGTAAACTCACCAAGATTTTCAATGAAAAAAACAATAATGATTTGATAGGCAAAAAAATTCTGTAGAAGTTATTTTCAGCCAGCTCTGTGAGTGTAAAGCAGCTGCTGACAGAAGCTTGACTATTACATCTGGAGTGGGAAAGTAGTTTTGATAGAAATAAAGAAAAAATAATCAGAAGATTAGACAAAAGTAATTAACTTTAAATTGATCCCAGAGAAAGGCAGAAAAAGTTTATTTTTATTGTCAGTCATAACATCCTAATAGAGAATTGTTTAAAATTACCTGCAAATCTTCCCCAGCAGTTTAAAACCTAATTTCCCCCTTCTCTCTTGAAAATACAGGGGGGACATCACTTCTGATTTTGTATGTATTCTTTTTGATGTCATGTGCTAAATAATGTTACTTTTAACATGAACATTGTCTCAGGATTTATAAAGAGATTTTTTAGAGAGCAGAGAGGCAAGGGTTTAATTTTCTGCTCACTTATGGTGGATGTCATTACAACTTGTTTTTGTATAAATTAGCCCATAGCTTTCAATTGTTACTGACTGTTGCCTGTTTCAGTGCTTTAAAAAAATCTACACAAGTCCTTTTGTTCTAATTTTTCAATAGTTGTTGA
Organism: Hemiprocne comata; assembly: GCA_020745705.1. Taxonomy (NCBI): domain Eukaryota; kingdom Metazoa; phylum Chordata; class Aves; order Apodiformes; family Apodidae; genus Hemiprocne; species Hemiprocne comata. Next base: position 114,454,762 of record CM036588.1, on the reverse strand, counting down.
GTAGTTGCAATTAAATCAGCATTATATGTTACATTTATTATTCTATTTAGAGTTATCTTGCATGCAAGATGATAAATTTCATGAGCATTTTCTCACAATCAGTTTCATATTGAAATTGAGACCAAATCAACTTCTCTGTAGATGACGAAACACGTTGATATTATTTGCAAAATGAGTTATTTGAGGATACTTTACCAGCTTTTGGTTAAGTAGGGAAATATGATATTGAGCTCCTAAAGTGGAAGACAGTATGAGTTAATGTGTGATGAATTCCTGGTGAGGTAATAACTACTTCTGGGTTTGCAATTTTTTTAGTTGATTTTGTTTTGTTTTGTTTTGTTTTGTTTTGTTTGGGGGGAGGAATGTTTGTTGCTTTTGTGTACTGAGGTGATTGGTTGCAGTTGTTTAAACACTTTTAAGTTTTTTAAGATGATAATTTATTCTTTTTTAAAAAGTCTGAAAATCCCTTGCTTTTATTACTAAAGGAGCTTTCCTGTGAAAACAAGCCTTCCTTAAATCTGAGGTTTGTGAAGTGGGAACTGCTGTAATTCTGCCCATGTGAGGCGTTTGATTTGGCCAACTATTTGTTTAATAGTTCCTGAGTAGCACAAAAGCACTGAGTATTGCAAAATCACTTCAATTAACTGTCAAGTTATTTGTAACAGGGAATTATAAGGTACTTAAAAAGATTGTTCCTTCAAAGGATTTGACTCTTACAGTTGATATCTGTTTGCTTTGCATTGTTAATTAAAAAAAAAACCTGAAAAAATGGAAATAGTGATGTCTTTTATTATTACATTAAAATGAAACAGCGTGCTTTAAAGATCACCAGATTGACTCATTAAATATTTTTGGCTTGTAAATCTAATCAATTTTTTAGCTGTTTGTGATGCATGTTCCAAGCCCTGCTTGTCACATCTGTACAGGAATTGTTAGTGCATAGAGTCTGCAAGTCTGTAGTATGTCATCTCAGGGATGAGGGTTGTCCAAATGGGAGCTCTCAATTTAACTGTCTTTTTTTAATCTCTGCTATGAACAGATTTCTAACTAGCATTGTTTCACAGAAACAATTGCTATCTTGAATTCCAGTTGGCTGACATGAGACAAAAATAACTCTGAGGCTCTTAAAGCAATTAGGTGACACAGATTAACTATTGAGAAATCTTTAGAATCATAGAATCATCCTGGTTGAAAAGGACCTTGAAGATCATCAAGTCCAGCTGTAACCTAAATCAACCTCCCATAACCTAATCTACCTGTTCAGTGCTCAAATCATGTCCCTAAGAACTGTATCTATATTTCTTTTGAATACTTCCAGGGATGGTGACTCCAGCACCTCCCTAGGCAGCCTGTTCCACTGTCCAACCACTCTTTCAGTAAAGAAATTTTAATTTAATTTACTTTATTTATTTGGTCTCTGTTACTATGTTATGAAAAATAAGTTACAATAGTAACATATAACTGATTTTTAATAGGCTAATTTAGACTAACAACAAAGTATAGAGTAAATCTGGGGAAAAAAGCAACACAACTTCTGCAGCTTTTGTTGCATTAAGCATTTTGGGTTTTTTTGACTGAATAGAGATGCTAATAAGTATTGAAAATACATCAAACACATACATACACGTGTGTATATACATAAGAAGGAAAGTGTAGAACATAAGTATGCATGTAACTAAGTCTATGTTTTGTTCTCAGCTGAATCTTACCCTTGTAGCCTTTAAGTACTCTCAGAGCAGGATGCTGCAAGCAGTAGCAGGATTTCTGTTGCTGAAATACAGTCACCTCTTTTAACTTACTACCATCACCTCTTCTCTGTGAACCAGGTGCCAAGAAGAAAGATCCATGACATCTGTATTACAGCAGGAAGACTCTGGGGCAGCAGCAGAATTTGGCTGTAGCATGAGCTGAATCCCTATGGGAAAAGCAGAATCAGGGCTGATTATATTGCTCTGGGAACTAAACCAAATCCCAGGAACCCATGTGGGCAGCACAGTGTGAAAACAACAAATTCAGTAATTCTAATCACTTTTCCATTAGCATCCCATCATCTTTTGATAAACAGATTAATTTTTTTTTAAATTGTTTTGTTTCAAAAAACAGATACATTTTTTTTTTCTGAGAGTTTAATAAATTCCTTCTATATTGAATGTTGTCAATGATGGAGTTACCAATTTTATAAGCCCTTGCATTTTGGTAGAAGTTAGTGTGCTAACAGCTGTTGTCAAAGGTACTGATAAATAAGAAAACTCATCTTTCCCTGTTTTTAGCAGGAAGCAGTGCAATAGTGTATGTTGGGTGTACTGGGGCACTATAAAGAAGGTATGAGTGATGTAATACAAGGAGTGTTTGGGTCTCTGTGTTATGGTATATGAAGGTGGAACATCTTCACAGAACTCAGTCATCCATTCAGGAATTATTTTGGAGAAGTTGTTCTAGGTGAAAAGCCAAAATAGCTTTAGGACAACTCTGTCAAAGCTTGCTGACTTTTTCACTTGCCTATTCTCGTCTGATAGACTGACTTTTTGGTGAAGAAAGGAAGCTTTCAGTGTAGTTTATTTTTGCCTGCGGTTTGACTTAATACCCCAAGAAAAAATTAAGGAAACTTGCTAAAAAATGGCCATGGACTAGGTGCAACTAGATGGTAGAGAGCTGTTGGTAAAGTACTTAAAGTTATGACTAATTTGAAAAGCAATGGCATACTGAAAATATTTCATAATATTTTTGAGACCTTCTGTAGCCTGTTGCCGTATCTTTACTGTAACCTGAATACTTGTGGCAAACAATTTTAAGTTTAATGGTGTTTAAGATGCCTGTGATTTTAGTTCTGCTATTTCATGTCTTTGGAAATGACAGTTCTTGGTTTGGGGAATCAAAATAGACCTAATAAGATGCAAATTCGTTTAAGATCATCAGTAATTACAGGTTTTGCACTGTTTTTGCTTATGGCACAGCACTGTCTTGAATGTAAGCACCTGCGTGTAGAAGCCAAATCTAGTTCCTCTGCATTGGTGTGTCTACCCCAGCATCTCCCAGCTTCAGGCCAGAAAAGTGAAGCTTTTAAAATTTCCTTGTCAGATTCAGTTTTAGTCCAGATCAATCCTTCTGCTTCAGGATTGGGGAGCTAGGTTCAGGAATGAGGAAGAGGTCAGGACTACCCTTTCAGTAGCTCTGCCAGCTCAAAATGCTGATATCAAGATTGTAATTCCTCAAGTAGAGCTTTTTGCAGGTACAGGAATTGTTACACTCACATTTCATTGCAGAATCATGAAGGGTCACAGAACTTTTCCACTCTTTTCTTAAAAAAAAGCCTGACTAATAATTTATGATGGGTGGAAAAAAGAAACCTCATTTGGAAAAGGTGTTAACCCCTGATTGCCAATGGAAAACTATCCAAAGCACTCTCAGTTCAGAGCAGGCTCTTCAAGGTACTAAAATTTAGTAAAATTTTCCAATTTTACTTTAAAAAAATGTTCTTAGTTTTTTTCTTCTTGGAGGCTTGAAGTGGAAGAACTTTCTAGTTTATGGTGGTGTTTTGGATGCTTTTCTAAATTGGTTTTACAGGTACATTTAATGCATGTTAGAAATACTTTCTGTAAACACGTAAGTAGAAGAAATGGTTCTTATGTCAGAGAATATGCTTGTCTGGTTGGAAGATCTGACATGTTTTCACTGTACTTAATCTTTCGAAGTTCCTGGCAGAGTCTTCTGCCTACTGGCAAACCTTTGCTTCTTTCGAAACTTCAGAAAGCCTAAGAGGGAAAAATAACAGTTTATTACTTACCTCACCAAGTCTATAATAATCTAGTGGCTACATTTTATCTCTTTTATATGTAACTAAATTTGAAACTTGTATTTTTACTTCCCACCATGTTCTGTGGAATAAATGTGAAGATCAAACTTTTATGCTAATGGAAAATAATTTGTATAATAGATTGTCAGGAAAATCTTTCAGACACTTAACTGCTGTTGTGGCTGGATCATGGCTTTGTTCTGCAGAAGGCAGATGTCTTAGCAGTCGCCAGCCTGGCAAATCAGGCCTTATGTTTTGCATGTTTGAAGTTGGTGTTAAGTTGGCTGCAGATACAGAAAATCAGCCCTCAGATGGTTGGAGGAACTATGAGATTATGAGTGGTCTTTAAGTTTGTTGTTACTGCTTCCCTTGTAGGAGGTCATTGTAAATTCATTGGCTGGTTTTGTCCTTCTACTGCCATGTACAGCATTTATTTAGAGAATTGTTCCTGAAGGATCCTGGCATCTTTTGCTCCAGCATGGAGGAGACTTACAGATGTTCCAAAAGCTGCTTCTGGCAGAAATTAAAAGTTGTGTAGCTTTTTTAAAAGCAGCAGGTGAAAGTACCTGTGTCCCACATCTTTGTTCTTTTGATTTTTATGTATAAAGAATATTTACATATAAATCAGGTCACTGGGATCTTTCAGTGTGACAAACTCAGCTTTCAAGGCTCACTGAAAGGTTTTATCTTCCTTCTGAGAGTAAATGGAAGAGCTATATTGAAAATACCAATTGAAAATCGATGTTCTCAGTTAACAGGTATGTCATGATGGAGTCTGCAGCTCTTTAGTTATGTCAGGCTCAGTTTACAGAAATAATTTTAACTACTTGAGGAATAATAGCTTTGTGCTGATGTTTGATTGGCATGAGAGCATCAAAGGAAGTGCTGAGACCCTGCACTGAAACTTTCATGGTTCATTCTTCCTCTCTAGACCTGTTTTCATACCTTTTATTTTTCTGATACTGTTATGCTGATTCTTTGCCATTCGGGGAAAATTTACTCAGTTTCTTCATGATATTCAGTAGCACTCAGTAGCACCATATAAATGACATTTTTTCTGGGAGGCTTTGGGGGTCTCAAGATCAAGATCCTGAGGTTTAAGGCTAGCCATGTATTTTGATAGATCCAGTAAGACTTAAGGCAGCTAACTGCTGTATGCTTGCCTACAACTTAATAAATGCATCTGAATGAGATCTGAACTAATATGTTACTCCAGTCTTGGCAAGTGTTAGCATTAAATACTGACTTTCTTCTGTTCCACTGGTGAGATAGAGCTGAGGATCTATTTGGCTTGATGAAACTTAGATCTCTTAGTCCTGCCTAAGGTCTGTACCTTCTGCAAGAAAGGGGAATATGGTCTGCCTTCTGTCAGGAGGCACACAGTGTATTCTACCTCTCCCAATTAAAGTTTTTCCTGTAATCAAGATTCTGCTATTCAGATCTTGTCCTGCTTTGTGTGTAAATAAATCACCAGAGTTTTGTTTTGCTTTGTTTTGACAGTTTATTTGGAAAGGGAATAGTTTGCTGAACAGAACAGCACAAGATGACATGATTCCTGCTCTTCATGGGAGTCTATCTGGATTGGTAAGCTTGTTTGTTTGTTTTTTAGATTTGCAAAACTGACATGTAGTGATTACACGTATAACCCAAAGGTCCACTTAAAATTTAGGAAGCCAAGCATTTAGGAAGCTTCCAACCTGATAGTTGTATGTTAAAAACTAGGCAGAAACTCTGAATTGAAAGAAGATGTTTTCAATAACATTTTCAATGTTTACTGTTCTTGTAGGTACTACAGTATTCCGATAGCTCTTCAACTAATGGTTAATGTGAACTAGTTGGAGTCTAAGAAGGGGGAATATTGTGACGGTACTAGAAACAAACCTAGAAGTGCATAAGTCCTTTCACATGATCCACAAATTGGGAACGTGATTTTTTCCCAAGAGCTAAGAAAATAGAATTATTCTGTACATCTTGTGTATTTGTGGTTTCGAATAGTAATAATGATTCCCATGGCTGACATTTATTGACAGCTAATGGCTCTCTGAATTAAGGACAGAAAGAAATATCCTCAAGAGGGCAATTAGTTGTACTTAATGACCCAAAGCAGAGGTGGCTGTTTCCCACAATACTTTCCTATGGAAATTGCCACAGTAGTGTTTATAGAGTGGAAAAAAGGAAAATGCCCTAAATTAAACTAATGCCTCTTGTGAATGGTTTTATGGGTCATCTGCTCATGCAGTGTAGTTGATTAGTTTCAATTTAGGATAAGTAAATAGGTATTAAAACTGAAACCCACTAGTTCCTTTTAGGAGGAACAATTAGGTGAGTAAGAACATTGTCCCTGCTGATTTGTGCTCTGACTCACTCTTTGCACTGGTTTTAGCAGAAAAGGTTCCATTGCACTACACTCCTGCCCCTGCTTAATGGCATAGGAAACAAAGCCCAATTAATTTTGAGAGGGGAGAAGCCCTGGGCTTCTTTGTGCAATAATGGGGTGTTAGAGAGCACATAGTTAAGTATTTTCTATCAAAACATACATTTTTTTTGAAAACAAAATAAGCCCGTGGCCTTCACGTTTGTTAATGACTTCATCCTTTTTCCCACAAGAATATTTCAGGTTTTTACCGTTTCTTATGTTGCAAAAATTGTTTTTGCCAAAGTTTTTGGCTTCAAAATAGTAGCCACGAAGCATGCAGAAGCTTCCCATTTGTCACCATTTGAAACATCCCCAAGAAACGGGATCACTGTACCAGGCATTGCCAGCTTCAGGTTTCAGAAGAATGATTTTTGTGTGTTGGACCAAACACTGGTGCTGGGCAGTACTGAAAATGTGCTTATTTTTAACAGATAATTAATAATAAGTTAATAAATCATTGACCACTTGGGTAGCTGCCAATAGTGTGTTCTGATCTGCATGAAATGTAACTGTTATTACATTAGTGTTCTGTTCCCTGTTTTGCCTGTGTTGGAGTTAATGGTTTTGACTGATGTAGGCTTTGCATGTAAGATGTAATCTTTTATTTCTGGTTGAGCACGCTATCCAAATTTTGAACGGAAACCTTTTAGCTTCAAAAGCTGTTAAAAACAGACGCCATAGTTTTAGCAATAATTATATTTGATGAATGAAATTTGTGTGGTATTTAGCTTTAAGTGTGTACTTCATTGAAATAATTGTGTCTATTATATTCCATAAAAAGAAAGTTGCATACGAGTGAGAACCTTGCTTGAGGGAAAATGTGCATACCCAGTAATTTTCGGCACTGAAATGGAAAAAAGTGATTGTGTGAAGCTTTTTTGCATCTGAAAAGAATCAGTGAGAGTACATGTTCCAAAAGTGAAAATGCTGTGACAAAAAGGTATCTGCCTTTTGCATGAGTACTTTGACCATCAATAAGCATACCTATTTTAACTGCCAAAGTATGGTTGTCTTTTACAAGCTCTGTGATTACCATTCAGCAATGACTGTCTTTGAAATCACAGGATCTGTCATTCTCAAAGAGCCAGTGAGGAGTGAAATGAAATTGCTGTGAAGTTATCTTATTGGCCCTTTTGTTCAGCTTAAATTTCTATCCCTATATTGTTTTTGGGAATTTGGAAGAGTAGGAAGAGGGATGGAGGCACCTGTTTAACAATCATATGGATGTTTATGGTAGAAGGCCCTTTAAGTACCAAAAAAAACCCCGACCCCCCCCAAAAAAGGAAAAAATTATATCTGACTGCTACAGAAGGGATTCTCTTGAATTTATTTTCTAGAATGCCAATCGGTTTTATGAAGGATGGTAGCCAAGAAAGATCATAACTAACTTGTCTGCAGGTTAGTGAAGTGTAACTCCAAAATACATTTGAGCATGCAGGTTCAGGATGGAGTGCACAGAGAGATTTCATACCTCAGAGTGGCAAACAGCACAGAAAAGGGTGCTGCCTGGTAACTATCATTCAGGAAGCAGCAAGAACAGGAGAAACACTGAAGGTTTTCTTTCTACCTGGGTTTCAAAGCTTGCAGTCCTCTTACTAGGTTAAGTGTCATCTCTGACCCAGCTGATCACTTCTCACTCTTTTGTCCTTGAAAAGAAGTGGCTGATGGCTTACCCAACAGCCAAATGGCTAACACTTGCTTCCCACTTGAGGCACCTGGCTATGTCCAGGCAGCACGTGCATGAAGTAATTCTCCACCTCCTCTTAACACTGTACAGAAAAGCATACAAGCTGAGGGCAGAAGGCACAAAATAGGAGGTAGCTATTTGCTTAGACAGCTGGGATGGTGAGAGAGCATACATGAGATTATTTTTCATAGTGACTTTTTCTGTATTTGTTAGGAAAAATATGTAGACACCTGTGAGTACTTTGTCCTTTGCTGTGTGCTGGATGATGCTGGATGTTACTGGCTTGAGAAACGCAGGGTAGCACAATCTTTTTGACTAAGGATGCAGAACACCCTTCCTCTTCCTCTGCTTTGATTCCTTCTGTTCAGAAGGACAATTTGTGATAAAGCAGTATTTTCTGAAGCTTCCATTCTTTACCTTGGAACATTTGCAGTTTGTTTTTGTTTTTCCCTTCAGAGATTTAATGATACATCATCTAAGGCTCTGTTGAACTTCATAATTAAGAGTGTAAAGTTGTGTGGCATGTATGTGTTTGAAGAGTGTAAACCAAAGTGAGCAAATTCTGTTGCATATAGTTAAAGGTAGTCAAGTAACTGCATGTATGTGCTCAATATGTCTGTATTCAAATCAGATGGCTGTGTGACCTTTGCAGTCAGCAGAGGCAGATAGGTGCTTCATGAGGGTGATTCACCTCTTCCTGACATGGACATGTGTATAATCTGAAATATATCCTAAATTGCCCTCTAAATCCACAGAAGCTCTATGGCATCCACAGCATCCTGTGGCATATATTTTCACAATTAATTGTGAAATAAGAATTTCCAGCTCTGGGCACCTCAGTTTGAGAAACATGGACAAGCTGGAGAGAGTCCAGTGAAGGGCTATAAGATGATGAAGAGTGGAGCATCTCTCCCGTGAGGAAAGGCTGAGAGGGCTGGGACAGTTCAGTCTGGAGAAGAGAAGACTCAGGGGAATCTTATCGATGTATATAAATACCTGTAGGGAGAGTGCAAAGAGGACAGAGGATGGGCTCTTTTCAGTGGTGCTCAGTGACAGAACCAGAGGCAATGGGCACAAACTGAAACACAGAAAGTTCCCCCTGAACATCAGGAGAAAATTTTTTCCACTGTGAACATGACTGAGCACTGGGTTGCCCACAGAGTTTGTGGAGTCTCCATCCTTGGAGATACTCAAAAGCCATCTGGGCATGGTCCTGGGCAACTGACTTTAGGTGGCCCTGCCTGAGCAGAAGGTTTGGACAAGATGACGTCCAGAGAGAGGTCCCTTTCAGCTTCAACCATGCTGTGATTCTGTGATTCCTTTGACTTTTCCTATTCTTGTATTATGAGAGACGAAGCCATTTGCTTATCCTGTGCCACTAATAGCTCTTTAGACCTCTATGATGCCTTTTTTCAGTCACTTTTGAATGGAGATCAGGTGGAGCAGGACTGAGCATAGTACTGAAGATGAGGTGCCATGGATGTGTATTGTAGCAGGTAGTGTATATAAATATGCAGTCCATGTGGATAGCTCCTGCTTTACAGTGTTTCTTTGCTAACAATTCCGAACGCTTGGCTGGTGTTTTCATAGAGCAGACTATCAAAACTTGAAGATTTGTTTTTCTTCTGGATGGTAATTGTTAGTTGAGCATCTCTTACTGTGCAGATAACTTTTTTTTCTATACATGTGTAGCTTTATTTCTAGAAACACTGAATTTTATCTAGCAGTCTATTAGGTTGTCACTAACTGTCATGAGATCTCTCAGTACCTCTTTATAGTTGACCTTTGTTTTTATTTAATTGCTCTGAGAAACAGTTCATGTTCATCATCAGCAAATGTCGTGGTTTCACATTTGCCTCTTTGTCCCTGTTGAAGAGCGTAAACCCCAGTATGGATTTTCTTTGTAGGATAATTCTGGTGACCTTTCTTCACTGCAAAACTAACTGCTCCTTCTTTAATTTCCTATTTTAAACTGATTATTTTCTGTGAGAGGGCTTTCCATTTATCTAATAGCAGATTGGTTTCTTTTAGAGCCTCGGTGGGGAGACCTTGTCAAAACAATCACAAATGCAAAAGTTACCTTTGCTGGCTTATTGCTTACAGAGCTCTAAAAAATATTGCCCTGGGGATCTAATTTCCTGTACTCCATGATTTTAAATCCAGAATTATTTGTTGAATTTATGCTCTTTTACAGTCCCTGCAGAACGCTACAGCTTCCTCCCCTCTTCCGTGTTCTTGGTTTGTGAGGTCATAAACCTCAGTGGAACTTCGGGTAAGATTTTCATGTTCATTGCTAAAATCCTTGCTTATTTATCCTGGAAAGCTGTGTTAACCTTTCCACGGTTGGTGACAGATTTTAGTCTAACAAATATGTTAAAGAAGACTAGTAAAGGAAAGGTTTATAAAGAACAAAGAATATTTTTGGCTACTATATATGCTTTAGCCTGCAATTAATGTTGAGGCTTCCTCTAGGAGATTTACTGTAAAATAAAAATTAAAGGAAGAGAATGGAGAGAAAAGGAAATCCTAGAAAAAGTTAAGAGTTTGGCATTTTTGCAAAATGTCAGTGTACATAGCTTAGAATACTCTTGCTGAGTTAACAATCTTTTGAAATATAATAGGATAAAATAGAAAACTATGACATCCCCTCCCATTGAAGCAGAAAGACATCTAGAAAGCGGAATTTCTATGACTCAACAAAATGAGGATATTTATAATAATATCCCTTCATTATAACCATTGAAAATTAAAGGACATAGAGAGGTTAATAATTTCTCTTTAAAAAAGGGCTGAGGGCGATCTGGCCCTGGAACTCATCTAGCTGTGTTGAGCTTGCAGATAGGAATGGAATAGCTTTGCTATAGAATCAGAGGAGCAGGTCATAGTGCTGTTGTTCCTTGATGAGTCCTTGGCAGCAGCCTCAGCAGGCTTGTTTTCAGATTGCTAGAAGTCCAAACTGGGAACATAAGTCAGACTTTGTTGTCTTACAGTTAATTTCTTTGTTGGTGAAGTATTATCCAAATTTGGATCCTCCACAAAGTGTGTAGTTCATGTGTACATTTGTAAAAGCATTCTTTCCTCCCTTCACTTTTGCCTGGTGTCGATATCAAAGAGAACCTGCGTAAGTACTGCGGGCAGGATTTGTGTTACCAAACATAAGCTTCTTGAGTTAGCAGCACAAGCCTGTCACCATGTGCAAAGATGGAGGAGATGGGTTGCCCTCTGAAGATGCCTATATCCCTCTTCTGACTAAAAACAGGAAAACAGCCCGAAGTGACTGTTACAGTCCTCCAGAAGGAATGAAGTGAATCCTGCTTTGTGTTTCTAGTTATGGGGATCTGTTTTGTAAAAGGGCATAGAATCCTTCTGGTTTACAGCTTGAACAGATGCCAGAGTACTCTGAGAGCTTCAAATAGTCCAAGATAGAGGGGAGGAATTCTGTGAAAAGGTAGCACTGAAAAGGGGAGACGACTCTCAGCTCCTTTGCATTTTTGTCTAACAGCACATGTAGTCATACAAAACATGTAATAATAGTACAACAAGACTATAGTACATGTAAACTACGAAAGGAAATGTTGCATTGTATCATGTACTGATGGGGGAGGGAGTTCAGCAGAATGTCTAAAGATGAGATTTACAGGGAGAAAGAGGGTGAGCACAGTTAAATTATGTGAGGTACCAAAATGAATTAACAAAGACATGTCTAGAGCAGTGAAAGCAGGAAAGTTTGCTGCAGGGGGAAGGGTTATGGGGACTGAAGAAGAGTTAGTTTCCTGCACCTTGTTGTGAATCAGTTGCTCAATGAAACAAAGTGATAAATACTTTAATCCTGTGGACAAGTTATTTAATACTTGATAAGAGGTCAGGATGTTTTACATGTTTTGGAGGCATCTACTGCAAATGACTGATGTGGAACCAAGGATTGTGTATTATGTAGGATAGCTCAGAGAGGTAGGCTTTTCAGTGCTTGGCAGATAGTCATATAGGTGACAGTGATGCTATTTGAGCTATGTGGAAATGTTATGAAAGTTTCCAGCTGTAGGCAGTTTAAAAACAAAATCATGGTTAGTTTATAGGATTTAAATAAAGATACCAATTTGATTTATTCACTGTAAATCAGAAAACTTTGTTTTCAAACACAAGTTTTCCAGTCCTGGTTATACTAGAAAAAAGCTTGGTGAGTTGAGAGTATTGTACAGTATTGTCAAGACTACAGGAGCAGGATCTATAAGAAGACCAGATATTACCAGACTCCTGTGACTGGTGCTTAAGTGAATTTTGTCAGCCTGAAATTTATGTAGTAAGGATCCTTTTGTCATTAAGGAAAGTGGAGCAATTGTTTGGTTCCCATAGGCTTCAGAGAGTCTTACTTTGTTTTTTTAATGTCTTTCTTCTTTTTCAGATGGAAATATTGACATGAATTTAAGAACTTTGATGCTTTCAGACACTGAATTTTGATTTGTTAAATGACCAGGAATAAGATACTGCCTGAACAACATGAAATGCCTTGTAGACCTTTGGTTGTGCTTTCATTTCTCCTGAAGCAATGGTTTTCTCAGCAATGTTGACCCTGGCCCACTCTGGGACCTCAAATGCTACTTTTATTGTTTATGAAAATGCCTTTACAAATTTTACCACTCCCCAGTTGTTGCTTCGTAGTGGCACAACGCAGCCGTTGAGATACAGTTCGGGTGCCATGCTCACCACTGAGAGAAGTACTGTTCTGGTAAACACTACAGCTGTCCTGCCATCACAAGAAGTTTTCAAGAGCTTGAGTTTGCCACTCCAGATCATTCTTTCTGCTGCTATGATATTTATCCTAGTGGTTTCTTTCCTTGGAAACTTTGTTGTCTGCCTCATGGTCTACCAGAAGGCAGCTATGAGATCTGCAATTAACATCCTCTTAGCAAGCCTGGCTTTTGCAGACATGCTGCTGGCAGTGCTGAACATGCCTTTTGCTCTCATAACAATCATTACTACTCAGTGGATTTTTGGGGATATATTTTGCAGAGTCTCTGCCATGTTCTTCTGGCTTTTTGTCATAGAGGGGGTAGCCATTCTTCTTATTATTAGTATCGACCGATTTCTTATCATAGTTCAGAGGCAAGATAAACTGAATCCTTACCGTGCAAAGATTCTCATTGTGATATCCTGGGTGGCATCCTTTGTTGTTGCTTTTCCATTGTCAGTAGGGAATCCTAATCTGCAGATACCCTCAAGAGCACCTCAGTGTGTTTTTGGCTACTCTACAAGCCCAGGTTACCGAGCCTACGTGATAGTTATCTTGCTTATTTCTTTTTTTATTCCATTCCTGGTAATGCTGTATTCTTTCATGGGCATACTCAACACCGTCCGCCACAACGCAGTTCGTATCCATAGCCACCCTGATAGCATATGCCTCAGCCAGGCCAGCAAACTTGGTCTCATGAGCTTACAGAGACCTTTTCAGATGAATATTGATATGAGCTTTAAAACTCGTGCCTTCACAACCATCTTGATTTTGTTCCTTGTCTTCATAGTCTGTTGGGCGCCCTTCACCACTTACAGCCTTATTGCCACATTCAACAGCCACTTCTACTACAAGCACAACTTTTTTGAGATAAGCACTTGGCTCCTTTGGCTCTGCTACCTCAAGTCTGCACTGAACCCACTGATTTACTACTGGAGGATTAAGAAGTTTCATGATGCATGCTTGGACTTGATGCCCAAATACTTCAAGTTTCTGCCACAGCTGCCTGGCCATACAAGGCGGCGCATTCGACCCAGCGCCATCTATGTGTGTGGGGAGCATCGGTCTGTAGTGTGAAGCTGCAGTTGTTTGGCAAGGATTGTTGTTTTCTGGGATTATTTGTTGACTTTAGGCTGAATTTAGTTTTGTTTAATATGGCTTCTTCAGTGTGGCCGTATCTTAGGACTTGATTCAATTTTCCAGTACTCTGTGCAATTTTGGGAGGAAAGGTAGAGGGAGGGAAAGCGATCGGTTATAGTTGGGTTTACTACCAGAATACAATGTAAACAAAATAACAAATGTTACCTCTAGGATTCCATGGAAATCCATTCTTTTAAACAAAAACCACATTTCTAACGTTTTGTCAGGTTTATGCTTACTAGGCCTGCAATTGCATCTAATTGTAGGGACTTTTTATGCTGCTAAGATACAGTATATTTAGTTGGTGTAATTTTTCTGAAAAATGTTGCTGCTGTCTGCCAATATATTAGAGCCAAAAAGTCTCATTAGATGAGTTCTATTTAATTTTAACAATATTTCAGAAGTTTTCATGGTGACACTAGAAAACTTTTTTTTATATTTCCATTAGTATGTTTGTGCACTTTACAAAATATAATATAGAATTTGCTCATTGGAATATTTTGTTCTGTATTGAAGGGGTATTATTATTATTTGTGATATGGGTGAATTGCAGTGAAAGACCCATATTAGCTCTAGGAGGACAATTTATGTTGGTATAGTTACATGCTCAGTCACAGATTTGCTGTTTTTCTAACAACTGATCAAAACGTAACTGCACAGTTATCAGGGGAGTTGGAAGGAGAAAATGGAAGAATGAAAGGAAAAGGAAGCAATGACAATACCATGTCCTGAGGTTTAGGCTAACAGATTTTAAAAAATGGAGTTCATATGAAAATCATCACAGGGGGAAAGGGTGGCTGTAGTTGTTTACTTGAGGTTGTTACACCAAACCTAATGGGTGGTATGCCTGAAAACCTATTGAAATTGTGACTTTGGGCCTACAATTTGCACTGTGTTGATACAATGCTGTTTCTGCTGGGAGCTCCTGTAAGGCTTGGTGTGCTCTACACTGCTGAAACCCTGCTGGCAGGCCTTCTTTGGAATAGGATTAGGAATAGTAGGGTAAACCAGCAAACAAGTAGCACATGAACCATAGTGGAGGCTAGGACTTACTCTATGTAGTAATGACTAGGAAAAAAGTCCTCAACTTGCTTGTTTTCCAGTTTAAGGATTAGCCTGAAATCATAAACTAATCATGAATACCAGCCAGCCTGCAGAATTTCCTAGGGATATAAGCTAAATTCCCCTTTTCTCTCCAAACTACTTTACATTGATTTTTCATTGCCCCTTTTCCTCTGTAGTGCCTGCTGCCTCAAGGGTTTTCTCTGCTGTTATCTATTAGGCATCAGCTTCACTCCCTGAAATGCCAAACCACCTTTCTGATGAATATCAGGCTGTCTTGCTACCTGCCTGGGAAGCAGACCGGCAAAGGTTTTCCTTGATGATAGCAACCCAGACTCAGTTATTTTATTTTTTTTTAATCAGCTAAATAAGTATTTAATGTGAGGTAAGTGAAATTAACACTTAGCCTTGGGCTTTGAAGTGAGATCCCGAGTTGCTCTGAGACTGGGGAGGAATCACAGAATCTTAGGGGTTGCAGGGGACCTCAAAAGATCATCTACTCCAGCCCCCTGCCCGAGCAGGGTCACCTAGAGGACCTCACACAGGAACATGTCCAGGCGGGTTTTGAAAGTCTCCAGAAAAGGATATTCCACAACCTCTCTGGGCAGCCTGTTCCAGTGTTCTGTCACTCTCACAGTGAAAAAATGTTTCCTTATGTTTACATGGGACCTCCTATGCTCCAGTTTGCACCCATTGCCCCATTGGCACATATGGGGTTGTTCTTCCCCAGATGCAAGACTCTACACTTGCCCTCCTTGTATTTCATTGAGTTTCTCCCCGCTCTGCTCTCCAGCCCGTCCAGGTCTCACTGAATGGCAGCACAACCCTCTGGTGTGTCAGTCACTCCTCCCAGTTTAGTGTCATCAGCAAACTTGCATACAGTTCCCTCATCCAGGTCGTTGATGAATATATTGAATAGTACTGGCTGACCAGTCTGTAGCTACCGGGGTCATCCTCTTTGCCCTTTTTGTAGACTGGAGTGACATTTGCTTTCCTCCAGTCCTCAGACACCTCTCCTGTTCCCCACGACTTACCAAAGATGATGGAGAGTGGCCTAGCAATTACTTCTGCTTGCTCCCTCAGCACCCCTGGGTGCATCCCATCAGGACTCATGGATTTATGGATGTCCAGGTTGCTTAATTGATCTCTCACCCAGTCCTCATCAACCAAGGCAAACTCCCCCCTTAATCTGGGGCCTCAGGGATCTGGGGCTCTTGAGGACAGTCTCCAGGAGTATAGACAGAGACAAAGAAGGCATTCAGTGACTCTGCCCTCTTTGTATCCTCTGTCACCAGGGCACCCACCTCATTCAGCAGTGGGCCTATATTGCCTCCAGTGTTGGTTTTGTCTGCAATGTATTTGAAGAAGCCCTTTCTGTTGTCCTTGGCTTCTCTTGCAAGGTTTAATTCCAAGGAGGCCTTAGCTTTCCTAGTTGTCTCCCTACATCCTCTGACAACAGTCTTGTATTCCTCCCAAGTGGCCAGCCCCATCTTCCGTGATCTGTAAACTCTCTTCTTCCACTTGAGTTTGTCCAGCAGTTAGTTCCCTCTTTAACCATGCAGGTCTCCTGGCTCCCTTTCTTGATTTACTACCCATTGGGATACTCTGATCTTGAGCTTGGAAGAAGTGATCCTTGGATGTTAACCAATTCTCTTGGGCCCCTTTACCTTCTAGTACCCTGTCCCATGGGATTTCCCCTAGCAATTGCTTGAAAAGGCTAAAGTTGTGCCTGGTGAATTTGTGCATCCTTGCAGTGAGCTTTTTGGGGCTGTCTGAGACTAAGTACAGGAGGATTAATGTACAACAAACTTATCAGCCAGGGCTGGGGTTTGGGCTTTTCTTGCTTCCATTCCTCTTTCAGTACCCCAAAGCATGGGGACCTCTTAATTGTTGTACCTGAAGAGCAAATAATAGCAATTTTATCTATCTGTCCACACAGAACATGTGTATGAAGGAAATGCCCTGTGCTGTGTGGGTGTCTAGGGACTGCTTGCTTCCTGAGGCAAACTAAACATTTACACCCCAGATTTTATTTAGATCTTCAGTGGAGAACTAAATTATTTCTGTTCTTCTCATGGACGGCTCTCAGTAAAAGTGTTAGCAAGATCTAAATTTTAGGAGTATAAAAGGAACAATTTTGAAGGTGGTAGTTTCATTTTTTAGAAAAAGTTGCTAGCTGAGGCTGTGGGTTACAGCTAAAGGCACCCAGTAAGTAATGGTGTTACTGCTACCCACGCTTTCCATTCCTTGTCAGCTTCACTGATGGTGGTATGGAATCTTGTGGTCCAAATGAGAGGCTGTAAAGGAGTTCCACTGTAAAGCAGAGTGTTTTAGTGTGTCTTTGCAGCGTAGCTTTTATTTCTCAATTACATTTACATTGATAGGAGAAGTTTACGACCTGGTTAGTATGGATTTTCTGTTTCAGAGCTGTCATGCCTGTTTGTCTCTGAAAGCAGCAAAATTGTGCTTAGAGCTAATGTAGTCGTGTGATAGAGCACACACTGTCTAAGATGGCAGGAACAGGTATTTTTCCTGTCTTCCAGAGCTCTAATGCAAGAGGTTTGAGTAAATGTAGAACATGTTAATTCAAGAAGGGAAGAGGGTGAGTAATACAGGGAAGATAGTGAATTAGTTTCTTGAAGGGGGGAGGGGAAAACATTTTGTGGGAATTTCATAATCTCTGGTAAGGACTTCCTGTGAAGTAGAAATTGCAAACATCGAAGTAAGTTAATTTGTCTTGATAATTCAGCGTTTGTTTACACTGCTCAGAGCTGGCTCTGCTGTTACTTGTGGAAAAGAAACCCAAATTGTGTGGCCCAAAATAAGAGGTGACTTACACAGTGAAACAGTATTCACACTTAACAGGCTTTAGAGGTGATCAGAGCATACAGTGAACAAAAGCGTGTTCAAAAAAAGAAACAAGGTGGCATAGAAGTATCCCCAGAGGGATTATATGTTTACAGAACCATTTGGGCTATAGTGTCTAATATACTGTCTTTAGAGCAGTGCCTTGATAATTACTGCTGAAGTCCTAGGACCAAGTTGAAGACCACTAAGCTGCTCAGTCTTGCTGTCTGTGATCCTGCTAAGATCAGCATAACCTTGCTAACATCTGTAATATTAAAACACACATGTGTTGGCAGGATTGGGGCTACTGAGTCATTTTAGTGGGCTTGACCTGGACCAAGACCAAGAATTTTAAAAACTGAAATTGGTCCTTCTTGATTCTGCTGGGGAATTATAATTTGCTTCCTCTCCAGAAATGATGCTTATTACTAAACTGTATTCTCTTATGTTACATTTTCAGAAATCTTTGGTACGGAGGTTTGAAATGAATGTATTTTGAATTATGTTGCAGTTCATTCTGTCAAAGCATGCTGCTTACACAAGTCTCATTTGTACAAATCTATTGCTAAAATGATTCTTTTGTACTCAAAGTTGTGTATTTTTGACATTTCTTGTTACTCATGTAAAAATATTTATGTATATAGAGAAGAAAATTGTTTTGCCTCTTACTGCTTTCTGTTACTGTTTTTTAATTTGTGTGCCTAATGCTCATATTTTCTTTTATTTGGGCATATTTGTAAACAACTGCAAGATTTCAGTGGTCTTTCTGCAACTGTTTGAGATTCTAAATCCTCAAATCATTCAACAATGTCCCCCTTGAAAGAGAGCTGGATTTATTTTTGCGTGAAAAATAAAAACTTGGAGCACAACTTTGTTGTGGTTGGAATGGTGAGAAAATTTTTACTGTTTCTTTACTGTTTTAAAACAAGCTGTTAAGTAGAATGGCATTGTTTTTTCTGTACATACTATACCTGTGAAAAAATACCCGAGAAACAAAAACAAAACAAAAAAATAAGCATGAGCATTCTTCAAAAATGCAGCACAAGTCTATAGAATTGCTCTATCTTTGTGCATTCACGCATTTCTTGAATTTAATGCCCAACTTTATAGTTTCTAACACTTTGTTACTAAATATAAAGATAAAATAAAGTTTATTTGCCTGATTTAGAGGGTTTTATTTAAGCCAAAATGTTTCTTGTGTAAAGAATGCTCTTTTCTGAGACACTGGCATAGAGATGTGTCAATATATCTAAAACAACTGAAATAATATCCAGCAACAGAGGGAGAGAGCCTAAAAAGAAAAGAACTTTCCTAAAAATACTGTCTGAACTGGGTATGCTACCTTTTAGCTAGGACTGAGTAATTAAGGTCATCTTGTTGTGCAAGAGAAGCCAGGCAGTGGTACTGCATGACATGATTCATTTCAACACAAAGCAGGGACCTTTATGCTTCAAGTGCTGCATGTTTGTATGTGATGGATTATTCCTCATATTAGTAGGATGAAAAACGTTCAGCATCCTGGCTGTTTTGGGCAAATTTTTCAGCTTGCTAATGATTTAGTAGAAATTCTGCCAGAGTAATTTTTCTAAATGATAAAGGGTCAAGGCCTATCCCTGAAGAATGCCAGAGAGGGGATGGGTATTTCCAGTTGCTTAGGAATGGCCTTGCTCAGTTACCCACATAGCTAGTTTTGAGACTCCTTCCTTGTACATCCAAAACAATTACTTCTTCCTCTCTTCTCCTCTCCTGGTCCCCTGCACCTCCCTGAAGTAGCACCTGTTGCACTGTTGTGTTGCAGCAGCTATGGTGGTGGTAGGAGACACTGGTGCTGATGGCAGGAGGAGGTGGCTGGAGTAGCTGTGGAACCAGCAAGTACCTAGTGCTGCTCCCTGCCATCTTGAGTACAGTTTGGACCATCTGCGACAGGCTGAGGGTGAGCACACTGCTGGTTCATGTTCAGCCAGCTGTTGATCAGCACCCCCAGGTCCTTTTCCTCTGGGCAGCTTTCCAGCCACTCATCCCCAAGCCTGTATAGTTGCCTGGGATTGTTGTCACTCAAGTTCAGGACCTGGCACTTGGCCTTGATGAACCTCATACAACTGGCCTCAACCTATCGATCTAGCCTGTCCAGGTCCCTCTGCAGAGCCTTCCTACTCTGGAGCAGATCAACACTTCCAACCAATTTGGTGTCGTGTGTGAACTGAGGATACTCTCAGTCCCCTTGTCCAGATCATTGATAAAGATATTAAAGAGGAGTGGCCCCAGTACTGAGCCCTGGGGAGCACCACTTGTGACTGGCTGCCAACTGGATTTCATTCCATTCACCAAATAGATTACTGCAATTCAAGCCTCATTGCTTGACCTGAAATAAAATTAAGCCTGTCCACCAACAAGAGAAGGAATTCCACTAACACTTTTCTGTCTGTTGAAAGAGAAGGTCTAGTGAAATAAATGACAGGAATTCCTCCAAGAGCCAGTTAATCTGATCTTCAAAGGGGATTTAATCACTGCTGGGATAAATTGTGTGGATTTACAGGACCTAGGCTCTGTGTCAAAGACAGAGGGGAGATTTTGGTGACTGATGGTATTACCTAAAAACCTGGGATGGCAAGAGGGAGCCACTGAAGCTTACGGGAAAAACTCAGTGCTTCTTTGGGGTGTCAGTACAGTCTTCTTCTGAAAAAGTCATGTATTTCAAAGAGAGATGATGAAGTGGCATCTCTTGCTTCTTTATTGACACTGTAACTGTAAGAGTAGTAATTTTGAATTTGGTTCGCTGGACTTGGATTTCTTTCTCTTCTTCACTGGAGGAGATTTGAAGCCATCATGTATTGGTCTGTAAACTGTGGTGTGTTCTAGAGAAGATGGGATATACCACCAGTCCCTCCTGTGGACTCTCTCATGCTTAATACTCTTTGGACCAGTGAGAAAGAGTGAGTGTACTTGTACTCACAAGAAAGTGGGAGGCTGTTCTCCAGCCACCATTTGATAAAAGGTGGTGTGGAGTTGCACAGTTAGACTGTCAAAAAAGCAGCAGTGGAAACCAGATTCTCCCCATCATGTGCAGTAACTACCCCCACCCATCTGTCTTTCTCTTCCAGTGAATATTTAATTACTCTGTTCAAAATGAAGCAGTTTTTACAGGAGGGAGTGAGAGTGCCCCTTCTGTTCTTATCACAGATTACATAATAATCTATGGATTATAAGCATTCAGGAGAGACTGTTTCAAATCCTCTGGGATCCTTAGAGCAACTGAAATCGTATCTCCTTGCTAAATATTTTTGCTACTGAATTACTAGGTTAAGGGAGTGGTTTACCCAGACTTTTGGCTTAGTTTATAGGTGTTTTGCAGCCTCAGCTGTTCACTGAGTGCTGAAAATGCCAGTGGCTGGGCTTTCTCATGTGACATAGGTAATGTAAAGCCTATTTTGTAAATTCCAGTTTGAGTTGGGCATTGCATTGTTCACTGCCATCAGTGCTGCAGCACTTCTGGATGTATGCAGGAGTAGGTGTATATGATGGGATGCATCTGTGATATTTTAGCTATAGCATAGCCAGCTCCACTGATCACTTCAGGCTTCTTTGCCATCAGTGGATATAAGTGGATGTTTGCAGGTATGGAAGTTTACCTTCCAAAAGGAGTGAGAGAAACAGCCTGGAAAAGCCAGTGTCTCTCCACTTACTAAGAAAGAAACCTGGAGTGTTGAGAGTGAAATATTCTCAGTTGGGCAGTTTAATTTCCAAATCATTTAAGGAATTTTAATTTGGGAAACATGGGCATCTATGAATGTTTGGGTCAACTGGACTTTAAGGCTCTACCTTTTGACTTTCTTAAGGGTCTGAATCTACTTTTTTGTGATTTCTAGTGATAACTGCACTGGAAAAATGATTGAACTTGATTCACTTTCTCCAGTGCTTGTTTGTAGACAAGGGGCACAAGTAAATTGGCCTCAGTTTTTTCCAATTTTTCTGAAGGAATTAGACCACTTCTGTGTCAGAGCTTCTACACAGGGATTTAGTGCTGTTTGACTAGAATGCATTACCTTTGTACGTTTAATTACTTGATCTTTGATTTCTCATGTTTAGGCACAGACAAGTCTTTATAAAGGCACTCCTAAAATTACCCAGCCTTCTGGCACAGCTTTTTAAGTACTGGTAATTATTAAATTTCTGTTATTTCAAATTTAGAAATTCAGAAGGCATCATTCCATGGACTGAGCTGCTCTCCTATCTTGTCTGTAAGACTAGATAGATGCAGCAACATAGTATCATAGAATGGTGAAGGTTGGAATGGACCTTAAAGATCATCAGGTTCCAACCTCCCTGCTATGAGCAGGGACACATCACACCAGACCAGGCTGCACAAAGCCTCATCCAACCTGGCCTTAAACACCTCCAGGGAGGGGGCTTCCACAACCTCCCTGGGCAACCTGTTCCAGTCTCTCACCACCCTCACACTAAAGAACTTCTTCCTAATATCTAACTTAAATCTCTCCAATTTCAGTTTAAAACCATTACCCCTTGTCCTATCACTACCCTCTCTGGTGAAAAGCCCCTCCCCAGCTTTCCTGTAGCCCCTTCAGGCACTGGAAGGACACTATAAGGTCTCCCCAGAGCCTCCTCTTCTCCAGGCTGACCAGCCCCAACTCTCTCAGCCTGTCTCCATAGCAGAGGTGCTCCAGCCCTCTGATCATGAACATAAGATTTATGAGAATAAATGGAAAGTAAGAAAGAAGCCTGGGGACTCACTTGAGGGGGGGCTGACTAATTCAGGCAAGTCAGAAACCTCAAAGATGATCCTAAACTGCCTCGATGATTTCAGTTTTTGTTGAGCCATTACCTGATGTGAAATGCATTAGCAGTCCTGTAAACGGGGGTGGGAGCTCAGGCTTCAAGTGTCCTGGTCTTCAGGCACCAGAATCTTGCTCATTCTTGTGCACTCCTCTTCTGGCCCCACAAGGCTTTCACTGCTTCTTACACCTTGCTGTGGCTCCCAGCTACCCAGGTAAGTTTGGTGGGAGAGGCAGACCTCACTTTGCCTCTTAAGCAGCTCGCACTACCCATCAGGCAGAGATTTTAGTCCTTTTCCACGTGGCCGTGTTTTAAGGAGATGAGTTCTTTTTAGTTGGGCACCTGCCTTCCTCCAAATGAAATGGCAATGTAGGATTTTCAGGTGGGTGCAGTAGGGGATGGAAGCCAGGACTTCAGCAGGAAGGTGTCAGTCCTGCCAAGCATTTCTGTCGTGTGGCTCCATGTAGCTGCTTTCCTGTCACATGGGTGGCCTGAGACAGCCCGCAGGGGTGGCTGACTTACTCAGATCACAATGCAGAGGATGTAGGTCCCCATCTCTGGCCCTCTGAAGGGGAATCTGCAGCTCTTCTGGTGCCTCTCTGGTCCTTAACCCCTCTTCCTTACCATGCAACAGGAGTTCTTTTAACTAAAGCAGATCTCAAAGGACAAAGAAAATTTTAAAAAGCCCTTTATATTTGAGTTATTTTTTTTCAGGTGCTTCTGTTAGGACAGTAATTAATTTGTGTGACTTTCATTACACAGGAGACCAGACTATATGACCAGTGTAACTCTTTACAGCTTTATTCTGTGTAAGAGGTTGTTTCCACTTATATAAAACTTCAGTTTATTAGTGCCATTGTCAAGGTGAACCTGGGTATTGGTAAAAAGAATCTTGAACATAATTTAAGGGGTACAAAGAAAAGGCCCTTTCAAGAGCACCACTAACCTTTGTAATTCATCTTAGGTCAACACTGGTGGTACTTTATTCTGGAAAGCTGGCTTTTCTAATCAACTTTCTCAGAGGAATTCATTATCTGAAAACCTGTGACTAATGAAAGATGTTTTGTTCTTTTGAAGTTCAAGCTAATTTCCATGAAGGTTATTATTACTAAGCAACAGATTCTGTGGAGTGTCTCCTGAGGGGCTGAAACTACACTATGTACAAAAGTAAGGCAAAACACAAATTGGAAATAATTATGAAATAATTTCCCCAGAGAGAGGGGGCACAAATAGTACCATGTCCAGGGGCTGTTTTGGAGTCTCCTTCCTTGAAAGGTGTTGTTTGACCAAGGGAAAAACTCCTACAGGAGCTAAAAGTCAGCATAAACCATATCACCATCTACTGTAAATGCAAAGCAAGATTCAGCCTCTCCTCAAATGCAGAGATACACCACAGCATGACCAAGGAAAAAAAGAAATCCCAAATATAATTCAGCATCTCAGTTCTTCTGAGAAATGCAATTGGCTGCAATATATATTAGCTGTATTAAAAGAAGACCTGTTGTTCTAGTGGTGAGTATAGAGTGTAATGAACTACAGGAGGACTTTCTTAAGTCACAAAACATTATGTCATCTTTTCTCCTGTGCAGCTTTGTGTCAGAGTAGAAATATGTATTTTCAACTTGGTTAAGTAAAAAAACCACACCTGGCTACTCAGCTTTTTGAGGATAGAGATTTCAGTCTGTCTTCCTTGTTTGACTTTATCCACTGGCTTTGCTAAATACAAGGAGCAAATGATAGAGGATGAACGGGAAAAAAAAAATGAACAACAAACCAAAATTACTTTCAATAATCTTTTGAATAATTTCCTTTGGTCTTGTCCTTTTTGTGTTCTGTCAGAGTAACTATTTAAGTGGTGCTGTTTTCTAGCATAAAATTTGCAAGAGGTGAATTTCAATATTTGTTCAATAGAGTTCATAAGCTTTGAAGTAATAAAAATATCCGTATCACACAACTCACTAATCATGGTATGTGTAGGATATGTAAAATCTGAAAACAAGGAAATGTTCTAAATATTTGAGTTAAATAATGAATAAATCTATCTGATCATGAACATCAGACTCACAAAGTTAAGGACAGAACGTCCAAAATAATTGCTAGCATAGAAATTTCCCTACTCCTCTAAATATTTTAATTGCTCTGATCATTCCAGTCACAGTTTCTTTTTAACATAGTTTTGGGTTAGTTTATTTTTTCCCCAAATATACACAAGCTCTGACACTGCAAAAGAAAGCTATGTTATTATCCCAATTTTTGTAAGGTGAGAAATGAGGCACAATAGACATTAATTAAAAATTAGTAAGAAACAGAATCTCTAGTCAGATGTTTCCCTGTCCCTGGAGGTACCGAGGGTTGGCGGGTGTTTACACTTCCCACTCTACCAGATTTTCATTACCTGGGCATGCCCAGAAGCAGCAGCATCCTCACCTTGCTGTGCCTCAGTCACACCTGTCACTGAGCCCTGTCAGTGTCCAGGCATGTCATGCAACTCTTTTTCCTGCAGAGCTACTGCAGTTATCTCATGCCCATTCTTTTCCTCAAGAAGCCAGGCTTTTAATAAAACACGCGTATGACTTAAACAAGGACTTAAACAAGCCTCTGCAGCCACCACATCCAGTGGTAATAACTGGTTTTTGACTAATGAATATCTTACTGCTGTGTAGTATCTTTGCCCTGTCCAGTACTGCCGCAGGAATATCCTGCTGCTCATGGTTGGGAGGTTGTTCAGGGAGGTGCCATAACATGTCATGAGGTTGATGCCACCATGAAGCACTATCTCAATACTCAGATAAATAATTTTAAAATAGACTTGGACTGACCTGGAATTGCAGATAAGGATTAAGTTCAACTTCAAGTCTATACTCAGTTCAGACCTAAAGTGGCTCAGGCCTTTTCCAGCACATACCATATCTTGAATATACATTTTATATGATGGATTTTTTTTTTTTCATGTGACTGATTCTGAGTTGTAAACCTTGCCCAATTTAAAGGGAACTAGCTTCTAGAGAGACCAAAGATCCATTTTTTTTAGAAGCAGTTTCCCCAGGGTTTTTTGGCCAGAGTAAATGAAGTAAAAATACTAGGGAAAAAAATGCCTGGAAATCTGAACCCCTTGTATCTCTGCTATCCAGAGCTGTCTAGGAATTCTGCAGCTTTTTACTGAAAGGGGCTAGATAGCAGATGAGATGCATATGCACAGAACAAGAGTATTGCAAACAGAACTGAGGTCTTAACTGTTTTAAAGTAAAAGGCACAAGCACAAATTGTGGGGAATCAGGAGATCAAAATAGGAATTAAGGTTAGAATGAAAAAGGTATCTTAACAATAAAATGTACTACTAGTAGTCAAATTAATCAATAAAGGTTAACCATTTAGATGTTGGCAACTTACTTACTACCAAGTTTTATACTAGATCTAGAACATTAATTACTGACTTTAAAAGGATCCTAAAATCTTAAAATTTAAAACTTAATTATGAAAGATGGCTTAATGTCAAATTAACTTATAAAGACAATAAGGGAGTTAATATCTTTCACCGTTGCCTGGCCGCAGCTGGGTGTCCCTTTGTCCTGGTCCTTAATTCTCAAGGATTAATCTCTCTGGCAGGCATCCCCACTGGAGAGGAGAAGGTCCAGCAACCTCATGGGAAAGTGCACAGGAGTGTCTCTGATCAAAGATGGGACCAGGCTTTTATAGAATAAAGTGGATTGACTGCTGTCATTTAACTGTTTAGCCTTACCTCCAAGATCCCTCATTGGAGAATGAAAGGAAAACAGTGGGAAAAGCCAAGAAGGCTGTGTTCACACCAAGCAAACTCTTGTTTATCTGTTTGTTCTTGTTTGTCTCTCTTTTGGGCCTAGTTGTGGCTGGGCTGGGCTCTGTGTTCTTCAACACCAGAGAGCAGCTGGTGTTATGAACATCAGCTTGGCCTCTGTTTGTAATTTCAAGGTTGTTACCAGCTCAGAGTTTGCTAAGCTCTTTCCTTTCCCATGGGAATCTTTCCACTTCAGGCCTGGGCCTGTAAAATTGAGAGACAAGAAGCAATTGAATCATAAAGGGAAACTGAGGCAGGCATATTGAGACGTGGAGCATCCTGCTACACATCTGCATTTAAAGATCACCACTGTCTCTGTTGGATCTGCTTACATTACGTGTAAGCATCCATGACTGGATGGCTTTTAAAAATGAGTGTGCTGTCAGAAATAGGTTCTCTTCATTTTACGTTGCATGTTCTAAATCATCTAAGCAGGGGTTTGGAATAAAGAAGTTGCAGGAAGTCTGATTAATTGATTACAGAAAGTATTGCTTTCAGTCTTGCAACAATTAAGATTTTATGGTGTTGCCATAGGTCAATTACATATCTGGATTGATGCTTTTATTTCAGGGATTTCAGTCATTTGAGTCAAATTACTGTTTCTAAAAATTTTTATACTAGCACTAGGGGTGTTTTTGTTAGATTGCTATAGAGCAGTTATTGTTTGTACTGGCTTCAGTTAATTTTGTTATATCCCAGACTGTGAGGAACAAAGATAAGTTGAACAAAGGGACATGTGGTTATTGTGGAAAAAGGTGTACAAATATGTATATCATTATATCATCATATCATCAATCATTATCACAAAATATCATGATACAGGCACTGCTCTTTTAGCCTCTACAGCCAGTCAGCTGACTGAGGGCAGACCTAAACAGAGGGGGTAAAACAAGCATGTTTACATAATAAACCCGGATAAATACTTCAGGCAAGGAAGTATAATCTTGTAGAACTCCAGGAGCTCTTGTAGAGCACCAAACCCTTGTATTTGTAATACATTGATGACCTATATGCCATTTTTCTTACCCAGAATTCATTAGAATTACATAGCGAGCGAGTCTTGAGAAATCAAATTTGGACATTTTTTCTAATTAATTTATCCAAGCCAATGATATTTAGTTGAACTTGTTTCCAGTCAGGGATATTTAATCATAGTCTTCTATATGAGCCGTGCCTCAAACAGTGAGATACCCTGCTGAGCTCACAGTGCAATAGAAAACTTTGGCTTACTTCACTCAAAACAAGTGTGTGCAGTAAAATTTGGTTTTTTATTGCTTTTCTGACCCTTTCATTCAGCACTAGTAATGCAATCCATCACTGCAAATGCAGAGGAAGTACAATTATGGCTTAGGCAGTAATGTGCTTAAACCTCTGAAAACAGAAACTATTTTCAAAATATGCCTGTCAGAACATGCGGTTGCCCCGAGTTTCATGCTATTCCCTAATATTCCCCTGTGTCTGAGGAATTATTTTTAAAAGTATTTGCCAGAAATTGGTATTATTTTCTTTCAATGGAATATTGAAAACAACAAACGTGCTAATTTTTTACCTGGCTGATCTTTCCATGCCCCCAAGACTAGTGTGGCACAAGGACTGTAGCAGTCTATGTCACTCCTGTCCTACTACAAGGTTTGCATGGCTATGTGGACTGAAATGTCTCCCAGCTGAAGAAATAATTTGGAACATACATGGCAATGAAATATCCTCATGTGAAACTAGTACAGAGGATGCTTCATTTTGAGAATAATGGCCTAATACTTCCAGTTCCTATATATTATACCCTGAGATGTTTTAGAAAAAAAGGCACCAGTAAGTATTAGGAGCTGGGAAACATCCACCATTGTGCAACCTGCAGAGGGGAAAACCAGTTCTACCATGCTGAAACATTTGTTTAACAAGGCAGTGAATTGAACTTGTTTTTTTTGGGTTTTTTTTGTGTTTGTTTGCCTTTGTCTCCAGTCAATATAGGCTGGCAGGTTTGAAAGTAATGGATGTTTCTTAATGTTCTTGGTGTCAGTGTCATGGATCAGTGTGATTTTGTGTGGGTTTTTTATGTCATATAGTGAAATGTACATTGATTTAACAGGTTTGTATTTGAAAGGTAATAATGGGATCCATTATGGTTTCCTGAACATAACTGCTCTTCAAGATCACTTTGTGTCTCCCTTCTGTAATAGCAGTGTGAGAAACAAAAGGGGCAGTAAAATGGTACTTTTTTACTGCACTTACCTGCTTGGTACATGTCTTTTAATGGCATTTGCTTTGAATTCTGTCAGGAATAAGCTGCAACTATTTGTCAGCTTTACAGAAGTGATATAAGTCTAGCAAAGCGAGGCAAATTCAGGCATCTTCTATTTTTTTCTGGGTTCTTAGAAGTATCAGATACTTACTGTATTAGAGATTCATTTTACCCAACTTTCAGCACCAGGAAGTTAGGCATCTAATCTAAGGTACTCCCATGTGCTCTCTAGCCACCTTCAGGTACTGAATCATCCCTTCTATCCAAGAAATTTATTTTAGAGGGACGAGTAATTCTCTAGAAATGCCCACCTGCTTCCAGTGACTCTAAAGGAGGGCAAGCTTAGGCTGGGTGGCTAAGTTTTGCATCTCTGAAGTGTTGTAAGATGAAGCTCATTTTTTCCTTCTCTTTTCAGCTGTGACTTTATTATTACCATAATCATGTTTGTTTTAAAAAGAAGCATAGAATCACACCATGATTATTCCATGGAACTTACGCTATAGTTTTACTGATTCAAACCTTATGTGGGCAGGGAAATGAGGTATCTCATATGGCATTCCTGCTGTGTTTTGAATATGTGCAACAATCCTCTCTCCTCAGAGGTGTAGAGGGGCAGTAGATTGCTTTAGTTCAAATTTTGACTGGCCAGTGTTGTCTCATCTTGCTTCTTGCCTTGTTTCTGGTTGGGTGTGTGAGCAACAGAAAGAATGAGCACCTTGTTCCTCTTCTGTATGACATTTCTTAAAGCTTGCAAATGACCCCCAAGTTTTTAGGTGACAGTTTGCAATGTTTTATAATACTCTCTGTTATGGTATGTTTATATGATAATGTTTTAGTTCCAAGCTGTGTCCAGCAGCATTTCTCTCTCCCATCCATCCTCTCCGAGGACATTTTTAATACCTTCAGCAATTGAGCCTTTCAACTCCACCTACAGAGAATTGTCCTCACAGTTTGGGACTTGTACTATGGTACATGATTACTGTAGTGATTACTTTAATGTACAATGGGCCTGTGGACACAGTCTAGGTTACTTTAACCTAGTGCTGTGTTACACAGGCAGGAGAAATACTGTCAAATGTCATAGCATATGGTGTTATTCCCAGCAAGTCTGTGGGCTAGGAGAGATGAGTTTCTAAGAGCTCTTCCCAAGCTTCAACAAGCTGCCATCCACACTCACAATAACTGGAGTTGATGTTTTCAGTCTCAAGTAGGGTGTTCTGCAAGGTCTGTCTGGGGCACCAAACAAGTTCTTCATCTGTTCATTGCAGGTTCAAATGGAAGTCACTAACAGGGCAGGAGCAAGGTCTCAGGAATACCTTCCTTGCTAGAGATGCTAAAGAGCTAACATTTTTCAGCCCTTGCACCAACTGATACAATTTGTTTGCAAACTGTTGAAGCTGCAAAAAGCTGATTTTTGAAAAACCATTTGTGCATAAAGAGGCAGTTTCTGATCTCTGAAAGTAGCTTTGTTGTTTTGGCAAAAGTAAAGGTGAAAGTGGGCAGAAATGCAGACAAGTGTAATGTTATCCTGTTCTATGGGAGAATAACAATAGAAAGGATTACTGTGTTTCTGTGGACACAACCCTACCAGTGAATGTCAGCCATGGGAACATGTAGACAAACTCACCTCAGCTCAGATGTGGCTACGTAACTCCCACTAAAGCCAGCGAAGGAATGCAGTGAGGAAAATGTTGCTAAATTCCTAAGCAAACTCTTACATCTGAATAAAATCCTTGCCAGCACCACATCCAGAGCCTGCTGTACATCCAAGGGGAGAGAAATAAGAAAGGGCATCTGCAGTAAAGCAACAGGCAGAGCCAGTGAAATAGTCATGGCCGGTGGTGACAGGCCCTGGGAGCCAGGCTGGCTGCTGCAGGGAGCTTGGTTTGTCTCTGGGCAGGGAGCTCACCCCAGAAACAGCAAAGCAGCAAGCAAAGGAGGGAGAGTGCTTTCAGATCCCTCTCCATGTATTCCACTTCTTCATAAGGTCATCTTTCTGTTTTGCATAAGGTAGTGCCTATGACTTGTTTGCAAACTTCTTCAACAAATGTTTCTTTATCCTAGCTAACCTAAATAACTGATGCTGAAAAACTATGGGTAGATGAGAAGTATTTTACCTGCTATTAATTTTCCTTCTAGGTATGAGGAACCAAAGTACCTCATTAGCCAATTCCACTGCAATTTTAGCCTCACATATTACACTGGCTCATGGCATACATTTCCACAGGTTATGGTTTCATCAGTAAATGGTGACTGTTCTTCTGTATGCTTGTAATACTCAGGCTTAAGAGTTTTTAATAATTTTTAAATTAATTGGAGTGGATATGTTTCAAAGTAGATTTCTGAAGTTATCCAGTAGCAGGTGATTCTTCAAAACTTAACATCAACCCATTTTTGGTATTGCTTCTATTAGGCCAAGTTGAAAATACAGCAGTTAACGTGAGATGCACTCCTTTACTACAAATGCAGTATTATTGTTAACATTTAGAAATCCTATTGCCTTTTAGAAATCCTGAAAGTTACAAAAGTTAGTCAAAACTCTAATTAGGATTATAGATTTGTACCCATACTGATCCTTTAGATTAGAGATGTCGAAGTCCAAGGTTAGGAGAGCCTTCAACAAACACTAGTGTTCTTAGAAATTGATAGTAAGATCCAACTGCTCTCTGATCAGAACAATTCTCAAAGGGAGTTTCCCATGTGTTTTTCTCAGAACTTGATGTGAGCTCATGCTGTTACCACCTTTCCATATGCTTCTACTAAATCACATAATATCACAGGCCTTGCCTGGTGAGTGTGAGATCACATAGCCTTTAGCCATACGCAAGGTCGTGGAATTGTTGCACTCATGGTCTTCATTGTACTTAAGAAGTGCAGAGCTTCCCTTATGCTCCCACTTGGGCAGCACATCATCATTTAACATCTTGCCTTTTGAATTTGTGTGGAAAAGTGATGGAAGAGTTTAGACAAT
This sequence comes from Hemiprocne comata, assembly GCA_020745705.1. Taxonomy (NCBI): domain Eukaryota; kingdom Metazoa; phylum Chordata; class Aves; order Apodiformes; family Apodidae; genus Hemiprocne; species Hemiprocne comata. The sequence goes on along the minus strand of CM036588.1, from coordinate 114,423,273 downwards.
TTTTTTAAAAAATCTTTTACTGCGATGTAATATCATTTCTTGCCTTTAGTTCACATCATCTGCTCATATTGAGAACAAAGCTGCCTGTTCCTTTACTGGGAACGTGCTGGGCCATCTTTGAGATGAGAATAAAGAGGCTTCACAGAATTTTAGAAAAAGAGTGAAAATGGGCAGGAAAAATGTTGTCCTTAAGCTTGGTGCAGGAAAAGACTTCCAGTCTTTCAGAATGTTCAGGCAAATTTAAACTAATGTTAATATTCATTGGCAAATCTGTGAACCAAAGCACTAACTGCCAGTGTGGAGGGGTGTAGCAAGAGAGCTCCAGATATTCTTAGAAGATGGGTAAAAACAAGTTTTCTTAGCTTTTGTTCTTGATAAAATCTGATATGTAGTTCAAGTCTGATGTGGGGTTTCATGTGCTTACAAAGCCAGCTGAGACACGAGGTGGATTGATTTGAAGTGAAGAAGAGCTTTAAGAAAATCTGCCAAGGTTTGCACTTTAGGGAAAACATTCAGCAATGTGCCACGAGGACACTGGGAAGATGCAGGTTCACAAGACTGATGTAGCCTTAACTCTGTGTGGCTTTGCTTCTTGTCAGGTGAAACTGGATGTTTAAAGAAAAAAACATTCAAAACTTCCTGTAATATCCCACAGATGCTATATTTTCTAATTAGAGAACCACATATTAAAGAAAGCCCATAATTTTTTTTTCCACACATTGAATAGGCTGTGGCATTCTATGATGCTTTTCTAAAGTATTAAACCTTAGAACAGTTTGCCCAACAGTTAAACAGTGGACAGAGTGCTTACACTTACCTGCCAAACAATGGATTAAGCACTATTGTAGATAAGGAGCACAGTTGTTTTTTTCAGAAGGGTAGGGCTCCAGGGAGATTTTCAAGTCATTCTGAGAACTGCCAAACCAGAAACAAGTTTAATTCTATATTAAACCTGGAGTGAATACATTACTGTCAAAGTAGTTATTACTGGTTTATCTTGGTGTTCTTCTGAGCAGACATTGGCAGTATAGATTCTGTCTGGGTGGGTGCTAAAAATGAACAGATGGATGCTTTTTGCCACATTTTATCTTAAGCATTGAGTAAAATGTTAATGACGTATTTGACTACGACAGTATCTGTAACTGGAAGTTTCAGAAACAAAAAATGCTAAATCAGTGCATATCTCTTCCTACCTTACAAGCTATTCTGATTTGCCTCTTGATGACTGAACTTTTCTGCTTGACATGCAACTCTAAATGTACTTGTTATTAATATCACCTAGGCTAGACTTGGAAAGGACTAATTATTGCTCTGCTTGAAACCACAAGCAATGTTTGGCATTTTGCTAGAGTGGTTTATCTCAGATTAAACTGCAGGTACTTTGGGTGAGCACTGGATTGTCACCAGCATCCCAAGCAAGTAAGAAGCAGTCATGCTGTCCTGAAAGTTGGTGGGGTTTTTTTGTGTTCTGGTCTGGTTTGGTTGTTTTGTTTTAATATCAAGAGAGAGGGCAGAACTTCCCAATTCAGGAATGAGAAAAGCAAATTCTCTCTTTATATGAAAATGCTAAACAAAATTTTCAGGAAGGCTGAACAACTTCTGAAGTGGATGGAACTTTTCTCTATTAAAGTTGTTATGCATAAAATATTTTCCAGTGCCTGATTTGCTTATTTTATTATAGAGTTGTCTTTTAATAAAGCAAATTACTGATAAAATTACACATATTCTGAGACTGTTATATCTTTTCCTTAAAACTGAGTTTATTATTAGGTGTGGCTGCTATTGACTTTTAATAGTTTTACAATAATATTCATGAGATAGATAGCCTCTAATGGTCTCCTGGATTCCCAGCACAGTCTCTGTATACACTGTGTGTCAAAGTGTCAAGACAGATGATAAACATGATGAACATTGTGCAAAAACTGTGATGCTACAAAATTAGCAAACCTCTTTTCTTGATATTTTTATTTTCCATGTGTTGCATTTTTTAAAGAGGCTACTAGTCTTGTTAGAGTTGGCAATGAAAGAGGGTGACACCATCACTGAAATAGAGGTGGTGAAAAATATCTGCTTATTTTAGTTATCTGACTGTGTGTTTTTTTCTCTAGAGGTCCATCTGCTACCACTGGCTCAGAAATCTGATTTGGATGCACCGCTATGCCCTTCCATCCCAGAAACTGCATACATGCAGTACTGAATCACAATCTTAAATCCAAGTGGGTGGAAAGCTCATTCCATTACACTACGACTTGAATTCTTTAAATTCTTTCCCCTTGCTTCTTGGAAGCTTGAGTGCTTTGCTATTCTAGCAGTGGGATTAGATACAAACCTTAAAAAGCCTCCGTCATTGAAGGGGGCACTACGGGTTGCCTGGCTTTCTCTCTGGTCTCACCTTGCTTTAGACACAGACATTCATCTCCAGCCTGCTCCAACTGAGTGCAAAACTTGGCAGAAGTAAATTCCATCTTGCTGTTTCATTGGCTCTTCATGTCTCAGCAACATTGGTTTCTCTCCCCACACTTCTCCCCCAGCGTGTCTGCATCACCTCTCTGACACCTTTTGTATCAGGTTTGCCTACTCTTGCTGGCAAGGGTTGCGAAATCCACTCATCTTTGACACACCATTAAGGGGGTTGGTACCCAAGCTACAAGACAAAAAGGCTGTGGCCGTCCTTGGGGTATTCATTCAAACTTCCAGGGGCCCACCCTCCTCATCTTCAGCTCTGCATCTATTCCCTCAGGGTAAGCAAAAGAGTCCTTGTCAAACAAAGTTTCTCTAGATGAGCGGGAGCCACAGTTACCATTATAGACGAGTCTCCTCAGGTGAGTGGATGCCTCATTATGCAAGCAGAAAGAGCTGCTCTGACAGTGCTACCATGGGAGCTGGGGGAACATCAGAATCACCTTGCTTATGGGCTCTAACATCCCTTGGCCAAACATGAGAGTCCCATAGTTGCAGATTCAGCACCAGACTGATGACCTCTTCCTACCAGTGAAGAAATGCCAATAATGCCAGGCTATCAGCTTGTGATGTTGCATGTGCCACATACTTCCCTGTCTTTTTTTCCTGTTTTCCTGTTGTAACAATAGGCACTCCGCAGGCTCTCCACCAGGATATCAGGTTCTCAGTGTGGAACATGCATTTGGATGCTCTCCTGCCAGTTGATGTGTTTTCCCTAATGTTCTGGATGCCCTGAACTTTATGCGTCCTGCCACAGCCTTGGGAAGCCTTGGGGTGAACAGGACAGGGCAGTCAGAGCTGCCCTGAACCCCAGAGCTACCACAGAGCCAGCCCATGGGCACAGGGCAAGCTGAATGCCATGAGGGTCCTTTATGTCTGTATCACCCAGTGGCAAAGTTACTCTCTTGCCTTTGCTCCCAGGATCAGTATCTTTTGTTACTACAGAGAGCAGTTCCCCAAGGCAAAACCAGCCTCTTCACCTTTTTGCTCCCTGCCTTTCACATATTCTGCCAACAGAAATGTCCTTTCAAGACCCACAGTCTGGGCCACAGCAGAAGTCTGCGCAGCAGGGCTGGTGGAAACAGGCACCTAAATGTTGCTTTGCTGGTGTTCAGAGGGGCTGCAGTGACCAAAACTTGGCTCTCTAGTAAGAGCCTTAAATGGATCTTGTAACTCAAATAAGTGGATTTCCTCTCAGAGACCTCATAGTGATTTCACTGGGAAGATAAGATAGGATGTCCAACCTCAGAATGGGAAATGTATCCTAGCCCCTGAGATAGGAGGTAATGATTTTTTTACAGCTTAAATCTCCTTTGTCGCTCTGTCCTGATGTGCCCTACCTGGATTTATCCCAGACGTGGCCTCATACTGCTTTCCAGGCACTTTCTGAGGAGAAAAAGGTGTGTTCTTGATGGGTTCCTAGTTGGCAACTTGTATAGTACTGGAAAATAAATGAGTGTTATTCTGTGGTTTTCCTCAAGTAGCAGGGAGCTGGGACCAAGCACATGTGAAAGCAGGAAGCCTGCTGTAGCCAGCTCAAGCCATTTGGGTACTGAAGCCTCCCCTTTGTTTGAAGTTTTGTGTCTAAATGCCAGCCCTGGCCAAGCTAGGTTGAGCAGGTGGCTAATACCAGCCCCTAAAAGATACCCCATCTGAGCCTTCCTGACCCTCTTTTCAGTGGGGTCTTTTTTTCTGGGTTTCTATCTAATATATCTCAATGCCTCACAATATTTAGAAGTCTAATTTGGATGCTTTTTCCTAAAAATAAATTCAAATAGTGAATCATGTAACAGTTTTTCTGAAATAAAATGCTGATGCTGACTAATGGTAGCCTAATCCTTCTCAGTGCAAGTATTATTAACCAGGTTTACCCCAAACAAATGGTGCTTGCCCAGTTGCTCTTTCAGGTCAGGCAGCTCATTGGTTTCAGTGGAAACCAAAATCTGTCAGTAACAAAAAAAAAGATTGGCACGTAAATCCTCCCCAAAACATTTAAAAATATTAAAACAACACCTTTGTTATTGGAAATGAAAACAGACATGACTTCTAATGGAGTGAGTCCACTAGAGAGATGACCTCTCTGAAGGACTAGTCAATTAGAGTTTGAAGGCAACTGAGGAAATCTTTTAAATATATGCCTTAGTTCGTTCAGCCTCTCTGAGAAGCAGGAGACAGTGATGGTGGCAAAGGGCCACTGAGCTGGTTACTTGCATTTCCCCTGGGCTCTCTCAAAAGTCAGAGCCATGTACCTGTCGCCCCCTTCAACTTGTCTCCAGTCCTGCCTTTTCTACTTTTTTTCTACTCCTCTCTTTCCTTCAAAATCAGAGCAGATGAAATTGCAGATGCTGTACAGTAAGTCCAAAAATAAAACGTGAATAATTTTCTTGTATAACTCTGATCCTGGCTGCTTCATCCTCATCCAATCAACAAATGATTGTTGCTCTTTTTTTTTTTTTTTTTAAGGTCTTTTCAGTCTAAAATCAGCAGGTAGAACAGAGCTGTAGCCACAGGTACATTTTTCTGGAACGTTTGCAACATAATTGGACAATGTCTATTTTGCAGGCAAGGGATTCTAAAAACCCCCAGGTTTTTCATTTTTTGAAATGCCTTGCCATATTTTCTATAAAAATCTTATCTTGGAACCAGCTTGACCTAGAAATGTCAGTATATTGGAGATTCTTGCTAATGTGGATTTTGGCAGTCCAGAGTGTCTCAGCAGGCTTTAGCAACATTGCCAAAAGTTCTGTGGAGAAAATAAATCTCTAGCAGAGCCAAGTTGCTTCAGAAAATAAACCAGAGGCTTATATGATTTGCCATGGTGAAGCATCTTCAGCAATTTTAAATAACCTGCCTTGCTCCCTCTCTCATGCCTCCCTGGCTGTACACTTGACTCCAAATTTTTTCCTATGTCTGGAAACGCATCCCACCATCATGTTTCTTGCATGGTTGAGTGGGTGGCAGGAGGTAAGACCGTGAAGATTTTTGCTTGAGATAGGACAGATTTCACTACAGAAAGGTTACAAAGTTGGGCAGGCAGCTTTTGGCATTTTGTTAAGTTGCTACAGTAAAACTGAAAAGAAGAAACCTAGGTCCCATTTGGCATCACTGGGCTTAGGGAGAAAGGTTGAGTCAGTAGTAAATAAATGGGGTATGTGGCAAGACAACAGGTGGCTGTATCAGCAAGAATATCCATGACCTTCTGTTGTTCCTCCAGGCTTCTGTTTCACAGAAAGCTCTAATCATTTTGGGTAAATAGAGCTATAAGCTAGAGATAGACAAAAAGGCATGAGAGGGAAATTATTCAGCAGGCAGAGAAAGCAAGCCTGCTCTCTTCAGCTTTTTTCCATCTGTTGGTCTCCATTGAGAAACTAAAAGGCAGCCGCTGGGGAGGCCTGATCTGCTGGCAATCCAAACTGATTATTTGATTTGCTTTCACACAGTTGCAGTGCTGAATCTCTGTGTTCCAGCTGAAGCTGGCTTTATTATTTCAAGGTTTTTTTTTTAGCCTTCACAGCCATTGATTTTCTCCTAAGGCTTCAGTTTTCCAAATATGCTGTAATCTAACATACTGTAAATCTAAAGATTATCCAAATTTAGAAAACTTTAAGCTTCAGTGGGGGAGGAGAACGATACAGCAATTTTTAGTTTGTGCTTGTTTTTTGCAGCTTTGAGTTGCAGAAATAATAACAGTGTTTAAAGGCGTCAGCAAGGGGCTGTATTAAGAAGAAAGCCTTTCATGGCTATGAACATGCTGTCCATGTAGCATTGTGTATGATTCATTTGGATGCACCATGTGGGACATTTTTTTTCCTATTATATTTGGTACAGTTTGCAACTGTTCTTTGTGCCACAGAAATCCACATATTTACTTTTCCAGGGGCCTCATTTCTGTGGACCTCTAATAGCGAGTTGAAGCAGACCAGGCTGATCTGACTGATGTGAATTGGAGCTTTCTTTGCTCATTTCTTACATTGCAATAGTTCAGCACAACGCCACCAAACACACCAAGCAATGCCTCTTAGAAGGAAAATGTTGCCTTCCCCTCCAAAGGGATGAATCTCCAGGATTTCGTACTCTTAAGAGCAAAAATCAGAATGGATGCAAATATTGGCCTCATTTTCACTTGTCACATGTGGAAGTCCCCAGAATTTCTAATGATGTGTTAGCAGACCTCCCCAGTCAAGCTGATGCAAAAATCATAGAATCATAGAATGTTCTGGGTTGGAAGAGACCTTAAAGATAGCCTAGTTCCAACCCCCTGCATGGGCAGGAACACCTCCCATTAGACCAGGTTACTCAGAGCCCCATCCAACCTGGCCTTGAACACTTCCAAGGATGAGGCATCCACTTCTCTGGGCAACCTGTCCCAGTGTTTTGCCACCCTCACACTAAAGAATTTCTTCCTCATGTCTAACCTAAATCTACCCTCAAGCCTACCTAGGTCTCAAGCCTCACTATTTTCTGAAGACTTTTTGAGGTACATGTGAGTGCCACTGCACCAACCTGATCCTGTCTCTACCTGTCCTCCCAATACCTGAACTTGAAGTCAATATGCAGATTGTCCAACACATGGGATGAGCTGTATCACTTTGAAGAGATCATCGTGCCATTAAGACAATGATGTCCTGACCAGGACAATCCAGGACAGCAGGCAATGACTATAATGCTGGACTATTGTTTATATAGATCTTTTGAAGATGAGCAAAGTGGGCAATAGAAATTTGAGAAACAGGTAAAAAAAGGGAAAAAAGGAAATGATCGTTGCAAATTCTTGCAGTAGAAGATTTCCAAGCCAGCAGATCATTCATCTTAGAATCCAGAGATTCTGCCAAACAAGCTGTAAAAAGAAAAACGGAGGAGTTGCCCTGACAGATGTTTAGCAATTGCAACAGCATGTATAGTATAAATATTGGAGTAGCACAAAATACAGTAGGGGTGTCACTTATGGACCAAAGATTCTTCTACTTCCGTATTTCCTCATGGTCAGGATACGGAAAGCAGTGCTTCAGCTAAATATATTGTCCTTTTTTTTGATAGATATGAGAAGAAAACAAGGTGAAAAATGCATAAATAGAAATACTTAGGGTTTTTTTTCTCTGAAAGTTAAAATTTGTGGGTTTTTTAATGTATACTAGTATATTGTGAAAGGTTAAGAAGCAAGGGGTCAGAAATGTTTTGCTTTCCAGGTTTGAAACAGCAAAAGATTAAAAATTCTCCATCCCTATCTGAATTATAAAGCTCTGTGATATTTGACAATTGTCCAAGAAAGTCAGGATGAAAATCCGTGACAAATTTATAGTTACAAAGAATAAACTGAAAAAAAAAAAAAAAGACGGATGGCTCTTCTGTTAAGATCGAGGATGAAAGAAGTGAAGAAGAACACAGAATAGCTCCTGGCAGTGCTGGCAATAACATCCTCTTCTCTCATGATGCCTGAAGGGGACCGTTGTGTTACGTGGTGAACATTGTACAGGTTCACTCTTCAAACATGCAGAGTCCTATCAGCTGAACTCAAACTGTGGGTGGAGGTCTTGATCTGAGACTTACGAAGTCACAGGCAGCTGATTTGAGATGTCCACTCCAAGTGACCAAGGCCTTCCCATGAAGGGCAGGCAATGCTGAATTTTTCTGTCTCCTGGACAAGGACAAAATAACTCGTCGTTTTCTGACTGTGCTGTGGAGGTGAAGATTTTTGATAAGAAGTGAGGTGCTTTTCTTAACAATGCCAGATACACAGGTGATGTGGCCAGGACCCTAGAGAACTGCCTGTGCCTAAAACCTGCCTTGAGATGCCTAAATTAGAAGCTTAGTCACACAGCCTGCCAATTTAATCATCGTAGAAAGAAAGACGCCTCCAGAAAATGATATAAATCTTAGTGCAAGCGCATCCTAAAAATAGTTGTGAGCAAGCCTCACCTGAGACTGCTGTATGTAAGAGTGGCTTTCCTGAACTGGACAAATCTAGTGAGGAATTTCAGAACACATGATAAAAAATTACTGCATATGCTGGGAACAAGGCAATATCATCATCAGAATAAAAACCAAAACTCCCACACATTTTCCTGCCTTAAGTAAATACATGAATGCATAATTAAGAAATTTATATAAACAATAAGAACACAGAATAACACATAGAATAAATGCAACCCCCCCCCCAAATATGACAAGAGCAAAGAAATAATAATTTATTTTATTTTGAATTAAAGAAGGAATGAAGTATGACAGCTGTACTTCAAATGGGTGAACACCAAAGAATAACAAGTACATACACCTGTGATACGTGTGTGTGTGTGTGCCTTTAATAAATCTATTGATTCTTGAGCACTGTTTGTGAGTGTGACAGGGAGTGGTCCTCAGCCCTCAATCCCCTTTTGGAGGGGGAGTGGGTCGTGGCTTTACCCATCTCGGCCCACGACACCCTCTCCTATGAAGACAGACTGAGAGAGTTGGGGTTGTTCAGCCTGGAGAAGAGAAGGCTCTGGGGACACCTCATAGCAGCCTTCCAGTACCTGAAGGGACTTACAGGAAAGCTGGGGAGGGGCTTTTTACAAGGGCTTGTAGTGAGAGGACAAGGGGTAATGGATTAAAACTAGAAGAGGGGAGATTTAGGTTAGACTTGAGGCAGACATTCTTTAGTGTGAGGATGGTGGGACACTGGAACAGGTTGCCCAGGGAAGTAATGGAAGCCCCATCCCTGGAAGTGTTCAAGACCAGGTTGTATTGGGCCCTGAGCAACCTGGTCTAGTGGGAGGTGTCCCTGCTCATGCAGGGGGGTTGGAACTAGGTGATCTTTAGAGTCCCTTCCAACTCAAACCACTCTGATTCTATGATATGATTCTATGATATGAAGGACAACATAAGTGCTATCTTATCATCAGACAGGCCAAATGTCACACTCAGAACGGAATCTCAGCTGCTAGAAGGAATCTAAGGGAAGAAGACTATGGTATGAGCATAAGGGTCTTTAGGCTGATGTTGTTTCAGGCTGACTAGAATAGAAATCAGTAACACAGGACAGAAAAAAAATCTCCTGACTTGTTAAATCCAGTCCTTTGCTATTCCAGGTAACCATGTCATATAGTTACCTTCAGAAATCTAAGACTGCATAGCTGATTTATCTTAAGACTTTTCAGTCAGAAGATAAATGACAAAATCTGAGGGTTGATTTTCTTACGAAGAAACGGCATGGCAAGATGTGCATTGCTAATCTGAAAATGGAAAACAACAGGACTGCTAAACTCAGAGGAAAGTAAGCTACAGCATGTGGAAAATGGGAGAGAAAGCAGGTTTTGATGAATGTTATGCAACTCCAGCCGTTCCATTAATTGCATTGTTTTTAGTCACAGCTGCTGTATACAAAACATGTGTCTGACCTGCAGAAGGACGTATTTAAATACTCATGGACAGAAGAACTATGAGCATTTTTCACAGGGCTATCTCAATTAATCCTCAGGTCACATCTCTGAAACTGCCAGCAGAAAAGCAAATACCTCCCTGCAAACGGAAACAACACCAGCTGAAGTCATCGTTACTTCAGTACACACTGGTTTTGAAAGTAACTCCTTCTGGAGGGATTTTCTTCTCTGAAGAGTTCAGGTGATGAACTGTCTGTTAAACTTGACTGAGCCTGTAAGTGTGAATCCTTTCTGAAGTTTAGTAGGCAGGAAAGAGTAGATGAGAGCTCTCTATCCCTAACCTGGCAGGATATTGATCATCTCTGGATCAGTTGCTCTGTTTGCAAAGTGCAGGAAATTATATTAATGTTGAATTATATCTAGACTAGATCTTCTGTTTCCCGTTTGTGGTAAAGACTATTTGCTGTGCCTGATGCTGGTGTCCTTGTCATTTGGTTCCTCTGGCAGGAGCAGTATCACAGACAGAGGACACCATCTGAAATCTCAGAGGACTGGACCTCTGATCTGTTAAATCAGCTGTTAAGGTTCTCTGTTGGTGCACAGAACAGCCTGATCTCCTGTTTTAGGCTCAGCTGGGAAGCATTTCTTCACAAAAAGTGGAAAGCAGAGAGTGTGCATAAGGTGATCTTTCCTGTTTATATTCTCCTGGCTGTTGGTACTGGCAATTGAAACACCACCCACGTTGGAAGCTACTTCTGAAATGCAATCTTCAGTAGCACTAGATGAACACAATTTAACTGCACAGTGTGAACAAGCATTCCCTTCAAAGCATTTGCTTAATAGTTTCAGGTAGGGCCATTCATATTCTGGATTATGGGATACAACGAATAATTGTTTCTGATTCACCCACTCCATCTTAAAGATACTCTTTTGTGTGCTCTGTCAGTTGTGGCCTTTCAACCAAAGTGTCCTAATTTAGTCAATATTTCCTTGTCAGGAATCTATTCCAAAGCTTTTAGGCAACCATTTCCTATCTTCCATCATATTTGACATCCTTTTCTGTTATTTTCAAGATGAAGTGACCAAAACCATATGCAGTGTTCAGGAGGAATTTAGTAGATTTCATTTTCTTTTTTTCTCAACTCTCTCTATAATAATTCCTAATATCCTATTTTCCAAATGCTGCATTAATTTTAGGAACATATCTCAAATGATTGCTAGATTTCTCTGATTAGCAATAGGAACTTACTAGACTTTATCACTGTTTATTAGTAATTACAATTACAGAGAAACCACTCCAGCCTAAATGCATCATTATAAACTCCTCTAGCATTCATGTATATCCCTCCCAACCATGGTCTTCTTTATTTTTTAAACCAATTTCTCTACATGGTTTAAGACATGGACTAAAATACCAGCTGTACATTATCTATGGACAGATCCATTCATTCTACAGTAAGGTTATAAAGGTAGGATCATCTAAATGCAAATACTTCTCCAGTATTATCAGGTAATTCCCCAGAAAAAGTAAGATAAATTTCTCAGTCCTTGAAAAACAGTCTTGAACATCTTAATACACAGAACCAATGCCTAATCCCTCAGACTCTCATTTGCTAATGTAGAAAATAAAGGGGACACAGTTATTAGACAGAACGTTGCAATAAGCATCTGTGCAATAAACTGAATGCTTAGATTTATGTGTCAAATACAGATCCTGCAATTTAAAAAGTTAACCCATTAAAGGGTATTTTAAACTGCCCCAGTAGCTCTTTTTACTGCCTGTGAACCACTTGGTTCTATACAAATCAGTCGAGTTCATGAGCAGATACTGAACTGCAGTGTTTGTGTCCCAAAATGCTTCCTGGAGCAGTGTTATCAATAAGAGTTTGATATTGCCAGACCTATGGTAGCTGCTCATCTTAAGAAGCTGTTTCACAGCATGCAGGTGGACAGTGTGAGCATCATGAAGAATCATGAGACAAAACATGGTGAACAGAAATCCACAGCAAAAAAACCAACAAACAAACAGAAAAAGTGGTGTTTCATAACCTTTAAAAATTAAAGATTTCGTTAACCACTCTAAAAAATAAAATGGGAGGACATTTTAACATTTGAACCACCCTGCTGCTCCAAATCCATGCCCATACTGTAAGGTGCTACTGTTCTCAACCCTGTTTCCTCTACTGTGTGTTTTTCTGCTTGTCTGAGAATCGGAGTATATACATTTATTTCCTTATTATATTTTTGCAGTTCTTCTATGGCATCTCATGCTAAAGATGGGTTGGGTGATATATAGCAAAACTTAACATATTCTGGCAAGGAGAAAGTCTGTTACTAGGGTCCACTGTACCTACTATCTAGTACATTTAATTTTTTTCTGTTTAAGGTGCAAATTATATAGAAGCACTCACCATTACTAACTTGATGACTGTGAGGTTGGAAGACTGAATGAAACATACCTAGGGATCTGAAAGTCGAAACCTGATCTGATCACAGCTAGAGAAACATTAGACTCTAGTCCAGACAAATATATCAAAACAAATACATTCATGTATTTCACTTGAAATTTCACCACTGCAGTATTTAACCTTAAATTTGTGCTATGTGAAGACTATTTCCTTGGCATACAGTGATATTTTTCAGGGATGTAGCTGATACTATTTATATTAACTGCTTTCCTTGTGTAGCTGTGGCGGACCTGCCGTCACGAACTGCAAGCCACGCCCCCACAGACTAATGATCCTCATGTTGGTAGTAAGGGGAAAACGGACCAAGTTGAGAACTGAGTGAAGCAAGCAAGAAAAGGCGGGAAAAATGAAACAATGTTGCTATCACTTCAGCCGCCTCAGCCGCCGCTTCACCAAATGGACCAATGGGCTGGCGGATTGAAAACTGCACCACCAATCAGCAGCCAGCCCATTCCCTATAAAAAGAGCCCAGGTGAGCCCCACTCGCCGGGGGGGTCACCTGAAGAGGAAGAAGAAGAGGAGAGCTGGGAAGCTGCCGTGGGAGAAGACGCCGAAGATTGCCAGCCAACGCGCGCCGCAACTCGTCAGGGCTCAAGCCGCTCCCTAAAAGCCTTTTTCAAGGCTCAAAGGAGCTGAGGGGAGCGGAGCTCGCCTAGAAGAGAGACGCCGAAAGAAGCCGCTGGCCAGCAAGAGCCGGAGCTGGTCTCCGACTCCCACAGGACGGCCGGAGCGTAAGAACAATTCCCCTAAACCTCGCTCCTTCCCGTTTTCCCCTGAAACCCTATAATTCTCCCTGGGAGGTGGGAGGGGGGTGGGGGAACCTTCCCTATCCGTCTGTCCCTTCCCTCCTTTCCCTAAAGTGACCGCGGGTGCCCAATTCCAATCCCCTTTAATTGGTTATTGGTTCCTGGGATAATTTGTATTGTTGTTATCTAATTGTATTGTGTTCTCGAATTAATTATAAAGTAAAAAGCACATAATTCAAATCGCCCCTAGTCTCCGGAGCCCTTCTTTCTGCCGGTTTTCCCGTAAATACCCGTGGGGGGGGGTTGTATGAGCGCTTAAGTAACGGGACTGACCGCTCGAGTCCCCGGATGCGCGTTCTCGGGCTGTTTCAATAACCGAGTGAGTGTGTGAGAGGCTGAGACGCGGCACAAGCTGCGAAGCGAGTGTGGACTCCCGAACCGCGGTTCCGTTCTCCCGCGAGGGAAACGGCCGGTGACGGAGGAAGCGTAAGGCGTGGAAGGACAGCGCGGACGGGAGTGTGCTTGGTAATTGAGCGTAAGGCTGAGCGAGTGTGCGTGCTTGCTTAAAGACATACCGCTCCACAAAACTTGGTCCGCGAAACACGAGCTTCCACGCATCCAACACAGTCGCGCCCAAACTAATACACTCGACAAAGCCCGGATCGCGACAGTAGCCACAAAATATATGATTTTGAGGAAATTATATGGACTAACAGAACTGGGGAAAAAAAAATAAGTTTTTGTTTTTTAAAATTTAAAATTCTTCTAATGCCATTAAAATGGAATCTGTGTTTATGTGCAAATTTTGGCTTTGAAAAGTAGGAGTGGATTTATGTCAATGTAAGTGCTTTACATTCTCTTGCAAACCTCTTTTGAAAATGTCATACAGTTTTATTAGTTACTTTTAAAGCAAATTGCTTGTTTAATGACATTATCTGTCACAATATTTATAGGCAATACTTATGCCTCTTAAAATAGAATCTTGTCTGTTGATGGTCAATGACCCACACACACTGAGGCAGGCTGTTTGCAAAGATGTTTTGGGTTTTTTTTCTAGCTTGAAAAGAGTGTTTCCTTATTATAGCATCTCGCAGCAATAATCCAGATGCCTGGAACTAGAAAAACGGCTGAAAAAATGTTGAGCTGACATTTTTAAAGTTAAGACATCAGAGGATACTGGGCACTCACTTAGGTGCCCATTGTGGCTTTGCCCTTTGTGTAAAAAGGTGGCAGAAGTTTTTACAGAGATCTGATGAGGCATGCTCTGAGGATTTCCTCAGTGCAAGCCCCTGAGGGGATACCAAGCTGTTGTTATTGCAGGTGCTTCAGTGCAACCGGTACTAAAGCTGCAGTTCTGTCACCCTCCAGAAGGGAAGAAGAGCAGGGTATCAGACTGGCACATCAGGACGAGGTTTAGAGGCATTTATGTGGCAGTAGATGCAGACAGATATCTGCCATGGTGCTTATAAGGAGTCAGGCACTATCACCCTGACTAAAAAAAAGGATTTAGGCATATCTGAAAATCTCAGTGGGTCCCTATCTCTGTACCTTTAAACCTTTAAAATACAGCCTGTGATCTGTGCGTTTCTTCCCTACCTGTGTGCTGGGGGTGATAACAGCTCCCCACCTCAGGAGAGGGCCTTTAAACTGGCCTTTTCACTCTTTAAGCTGGAGAAACAGTGGAGCATGACATTGCAAAACAGTATCAGCTGTTACCTGTGTCTGCTACAGCAGGATTTTCTCAAGGTCACTTTACTGAGATTTGTGAGCAATCGCTGACATTTAATTGAAGCTGAGACTATGAACTTTGTGAAGTTTTTCACAATATAAAATAACATTTTCCTTTGTATTTTATGTAAATAAATCCACGTATCTTCAAGCACCTAAGCACAATTCCCCTTATGAAAAGACTTTTTAACATGGAAACAAGAACCGTGCCTTTTTTATGCCCAGAAACTTGCACTATTCTTCTCACTAGATGGAGGTCCAGTGCCATGAAAACTGTAGCTTTCTTGATTCTTCCTGTACGTGGCAAGGCTGAAATGATTGCCACAGCAATCTAGACAAAGCTTTACAGTGTATCTGTGTTCTCAATAAAGGACACAGATAAAGGAGTGCATATTCATAGATCTGTTAAAGCCTATACCCTCTGGTAATAAAACATTTAGAAAAGAGAATGTAAAAAATGTCATAAAGTTACAAAGATTTAGATGCAGATGTTTAGATGCAATTAAGGTTTTATAAAATCCAGCTTACTGAATGAATTTCTTTTGCCAAGAGCAGAGCTATTAAATAGATCACATCTGCCTGGCTGATGCTGCATTAATCCTGTTAATCCTGACTGCAAATTGCTGTAACTAATATGTTTTAATTAGGAAGAGTAAGGGCTGCCATTTATATTCCTTTTCTTCTTTCTTTTTTGTTTAGTAATCAACTTGCAGTGCCAGTGCATTTAAGACTCATGAGTCCTGATACCTGAGCTAAAGGATGTAAGACCCTTCTTGAGCCATTCTTTCTAATTGCACAGAGTCCTGTTTAACCCCCTCTGATCTTCCAGTGGCTTCGTGTTTCAGTTCCCAGAAAGTCCATATCCCCTTTGTCCTCTTTAAACACACCTCTTTATTGTCATGCTAGACTTCTCTGAGAATCATTTTGTGCACAGAAAATATAAAAATGGAATAAAGAATCAAGCAAATAGGGACTGAGTTGGAATTGTTATGTTATCAGTTTGTAAGCCAATGTGCTGTAATGGTGGATAGGTCAGTGCTTTAGGTGGTGGAAGGAAGGAGTTCCATTTCTCCCTGTACTCCAGACTTCCTTTATGAAAGATTAGATCACTTCAGCTGAAGCATACAAAGGATGTTAAGGCCTAAAGCATCATTTAGGTCTAGTATTTAGGCAGCCAACTTCAAACTAGATCCTGAAGACCAGAAGTTTCTTAGCCTGGCAGCAACTCTGAATTCTTCACATCTACAACTCTGAGTCCTGGCAGCATCTTCCTGATGAATGCTGGGTAGAACACACACACTTCACGCCCAGACTTTCAAAGATCTAAAAAATGTGGAGTCCTTAAATATTTTGTTTAATGCTTCTGCCTATTCTTGTTAATGTTTTAAAAAGGTTTCCATCATCTCATCTGTGCAGAGTGCTGGTTGTTGTGAAATTCCCTGTGACTTCCCCAACTACAATGGGACTTAGACACATAAACATAGGTGCCTAGTGCCACTGGAGATGCCCTTGGTTACCAAGTCATCAACGTGGAGCAGATACATAGGACATGGTACATTTGGAGATGTGTGTCTTCCTGGAGTGGCATCTGGAGGCAAGATGGGATACCCTAAGGCATCTAAATATGCACTGTTGCCAATGTTTGGGCACCTAAATTGCTCTTCTTTGCTCAATAAAGGAAATAATGGACATCTAGAAGAATCATGTATTCTTCTTAGGAGCCTGGCATCTGAAAATGTACTGGAGAAGTGCTAAATGCTTTTTTAGTTGTCTCCCTTGGTGGAGGTAATTAACCTGAAGTGTAAACTAGGGGCCTCCATACTTCACAGAGGTGAAAATAAATAGCTTGCAATTTATGAGGTGCTGAGCTACCAAGGAAATATTGGCTGAGTAAATATTGTCATCAAAACGACCTGGGTAGGAAGCTCCAGATCTCTATCCAGAATGTTTCAGCCCCACTGAATCCCATGGGGTTTGGAGCAGACTCAGCACTCACTGCAAAATCAGGGCTCGAGTTAGGGTAAAAATTTGTTCACTTCAGAAATTAATGAATGTGGAGGACTGGTCTCCACAAAAGGTCTGTCTCTCTCACAAATTGATTGCAATAGAGAGACCTGAAAGTCGAAAAAAGAAAAAAAAAACACAAAGTGGTGAAAACCCTGGGTTGGGGAGGGGGGGAGATGTGGCTGCGACTTGCTTAAGGAAG
Organism: Hemiprocne comata; assembly: GCA_020745705.1. Taxonomy (NCBI): domain Eukaryota; kingdom Metazoa; phylum Chordata; class Aves; order Apodiformes; family Apodidae; genus Hemiprocne; species Hemiprocne comata. The sequence continues at coordinate 114,406,310 of CM036588.1, read as the reverse complement.
GGCAGAGACCCCTGCCCCCCTTGCTGTGTGTGCAGCCAGGACCCAGCCTTTGGCTGGAGCATGGCAATAGTGTTACAGGAGCCACAGGTAGGAGCTGAGGACTGAGCAGACTAAAGGCCAGACCAGCCTGCATGAGCATGTAAATAGGACGGTCATTGTGGGTCGTTATCGGTCGTTGACGCCCATTGTTCTCTGCTGCTGGCAGAAAAGAGAGAGAAGAAAAGAAGGAAAAGGAATAGGAGAGAAAAATCACACAGAGCCTTTGGTGGGGGGGTGGAACTCCTGCTATACCCCTGGCACTCCCTGCACTCTGGGACTGCTGCTATTTTTCCTGCTTTCCTGCCCTCTTCTCATGGAGCCTGCTCACCGAGGAGCTGCGTGAAAGGAGCTGAAGAAACGGAGAAGAGCGCTAGAGCACACTAAATAAAGCCCAAAAGAGCTGGAATCCCTGCTCGCTCCCCACCCCCTCCGTCATGCTTGCTCCCAGGCCAGTGGGTGCAGCTCCAGCCGGTTGTAGCCGGTTGCCACAGCCGCGTGACGCCGCCGCAGCCCCAGCCCAGCTCCAGCCGCCATCGCAGCCGCTGCTGCCCAAGCCGAGGCAGCCGCCACGGGCCATCGCCAGCACCTGCCGGAGCCGCCTGCGCCGCAGCTCCAGCGTGTGGCCGCTCGTCCCGTGTCCCGCTGCAGCTACAGCCGCTCGCCGAAAGCCCCGCTCTTAAAGCCACAGACGCCGCCAAACCTGTCAGTGCTTCTGAGCCTGTAAGAGAGACCCACCAACCGAGAAATCTTTCCTTTCTTTGCGTTCTGTTCCCCGGGCAAGAGTAATCGGCCACATTCACACACGTACCTCGTCTGCCCTATACGGGAAACTCGCCGGGCACCCTACCCCCAACTGTAGTAGCGTTTCTTTCTTTTTCTTTACCTATCACAAGTACCAGTGTTACACACCCCAGGTTTGTCTCCTGTATCTACATTTGCATGTCCTCTCCCCCCACACACACTCCCTCTGCTCCAAAGCTGCTCCAGTAAAGTGGTATTTTAAGCACACAGTCTCTGTGTTGGTGCCGGTGCACACACACATCTGGGCATGGTTTGTGTTCTATAGACATACCCGGTGTAGCCAGCCGGTCCCAAGCTAGGGACGGACCCACTGGGAAATTAAAACCAGCCAATCAGGGGCTATTCCTCCTCTAATTGAGGAGAAGAGAAGGGGTGATCCATGACTCAACTGGAGTTTCCAGCCCGGGTGGAACTCGGACCGCAACAGTGAACATCTCATTTTGCTGAATTTGGGATGGGAAAAAAACCCAACTTTTAATAATAAAAAGGAACATGGATGCTTCAACTTATAATCCATTTAAACCTGAATTCCTAAAAACCAAAGATAATTATATACTTTTCGCATTGATCCCTCTGCCAAGTCCCTCCCCCCTGTTATTTTTGATGCTGGCTAATTTTAAAAAGTACTCAAATATGCTTTCCTGCTAGTCTAATGGAAATAAATGTAAGGATAAAGGAGAAAATTATGACTCCTCTGAGGAAGGCACAGTTCGGTTGTTGTAATTCTCTTTCATAGCAACCTCCTGGCTAATAAGGCATGCACAAAACAGGTTGGCCTATCCACATGGACACAGCTCCAGATGAGTCATAGCCAGTGATTCCTGTTTTCAGTGGGTGTATGATAAGTGCATGTGGACAAAGGTGGGGGTGAGAAGCTGGAAAGGGCTAAGACACACAATATAAATTCATGTTTTCAGGCCTCTTTGGTTTCTCTGCTCATGGAGCATTCTGCTTTTGTTATTGTTTCAGCCGATTATTACCATATTTGCACCTAAATTTTCTCTCTCACTGATTATACCCTGTTTACTTATAAACAGTGGATATTGTCCATTATTTAAAATGTAAGTCTGCTTTCAAAAATGCAAGTCACACAGGTGCTACTTGACTATGAAAGCAGGCTTAGAATTTTTCTAGGTAATAGCACAGTTATTCTCAGTGCTATACGAGTTGTCTTTGGTCTGACAGATACCACACATACACCTATAAAAAAGAAAACTTCTGAAGTTTTTCAGAGGTAGTCAAGGTATTTTAGTTTTTATGACCCACTTCCAATTGCTGAGATTATATTTTTCAAAAGTGTGCTGAACCCATTATATATTTTCCAGATTAATGTTTTATCCAATGAATATGAATGATAACATTATCTTTATTAAATAGTCAGACCTTGCCTGTTATTAGTTCTAAAATAATTAAAATTTATGAAAAGCAAAGTCTTCATTGTTTTGACTCTGCTTAACAAATCACTTGCTCAAATATGAGAACTATTAAGTGGAATAGCACGTTATTAGGATTAATATTAAAAGAATCACCTTAAACAAATAAATAAAATTCTGCACAGTGGAGCAAATGCTGATTAATCAATACATGAGATTACAGGGTTATTAATTTTAAAGATAACTTTTCAAAATCCCCTTAGAATATACAACTAGTCTTAGCTCTCTGAAAATTGTTAGAACGATCCCAAAACTCTGATACAAAGTGTATGGTAAAAAATGTGAATTATTTCATCAAAGGCTATCTGAGATAAATACACCCACTTCCACAAAACTTTCTCTATAAAAAGTGCTAATAACCTTAAAAGGCTTTTTGTTTACACAAGAGGGAGTATACAGGACCCATGTGGAGCTTGTATCACCATCTTCTCCTGCAGAGATCTGAAGTCCAACACAAAAACTCTAGCACAAACTAGAGCAACTTCAGCTTCAGCAACTGCTGGAAAGCAGTTGGACTTTATTTCTGGTGTTTTTTTTGTTTGTTTTTATTTATGGTGTAGTTCACCAGAATATTATGAAGCTGGAGGGAATTGCCAGAACAGTGAGTGGAATCCAGTGCTGAAACCCAAACAGCAATAATGGAGAAAACAGAGATGTTTTCCTTCAGATAGATAGTGCAATTTTTTGCCATTCTCTGTCACATCCCGCGGAAATCTGGGGTCTGGTCCCTTGTCCCAGGCAGTACTGGAGTACCCCTCAGCACACTTTTTGACAAGCTAAATTATCTTAATTGAACACAGGATATTTAGGTGTATAAAAGAATGAAAGAAGAAAAAAAGATTGGGAATTGAGCATATTAAAATTGTTATGCAATTGTTATGCAATCAAGTAACACTCAGTATCCTGTGCTTCTTCGAACATCTACCAGGGAAATGTTAAAGCTGGAAAAACAGAAAAATTCAGCATTCAGGTCTCCCTCATGCCTTTTACAGTGCTGTGAGAATTACAGTAAAAAACTATGAAACGCTTCACTAAAAAAACAAGATTTTCTATGATTTACATTAAAATAATGTTTTCCTTATACATTGTCATGCTGCTTCCTACCCTTTTTCAGTTCACTTTAGGCCAGAAAGGTTTAATTTTCTCTGTTGACACAGAAAGGGAGCTGGCCTGTCAATGGACATGCAAGGTGAACCTCCAGGGAAGGAATGCAATTGTATTGAGTAGCATTGTTTTACTTTATTTGTCATAAATATAAAGGCTTATGATACCAAAGGACTGCAGTAAAGTTGTGTAGAGATTGAGTATGAGTGATCAAAGAAATAGAAAAAAGAGCTGGGGTGTATACTGAGCCTCTCTTTTTTCCCAGTTGCTATAGTAATGTTTGGCACCTTTGTTAGTTATTCCAGCAAGCTCTCTCACACTATGTCCCAGGGAGATCTGTCAGTTCAGGAAGACTGAGAACAATGAGCCTGCCTCAGATCTGGAGACAGACCTCATTAGTTTTGAGCATTAGCCACAATACCTAGCACAGAGACAGGTAATCAGCATACAAGGGTGGAGAGGTGTTCCAGGATGCTTTTAATGAGGCCACCCAGCCTGAATACTGGGTTGCTCTGCAGCCTTCCAAAGACAGCTGGTTGTAAGGCCCGTGGGTGACCCTACTGAAATGGGCATCCCAAGCACAGGGGTTTAAGCCTAGACCAAACCAGCTCAAAGGCTTCTACAGCTTTGGGGGAGCTGCACTGATATTCAGAGGACCACAAAAAAAAAAGTTCTTTTTGCCACCAAATCAAGGCTTTGGACCGTTTTAGCTCTGAGAAGTGCAACTTCCAGAGGACCTAAAGAGGAGCAGCTCTTTGCAGGTGTTGGTCCCTTCCTTTTGTCTTTTCTACTGTCAACTAAATTGTCAGTGTTTCTCCCCGGTTCTGGGAGGGATGAGAAAGAAGTGGCACACAGTACTGCCACTATTCTCCATTTTCCCACCTGGCTTGTCATTTACATTTTTTTCTTAATAACCAAGTCTTTGGCTGATTCAGTAAGAGTATCAGGCATTTTACAAAAAATAAGGCATGTTTCAGTTTCTGTGTGCTTAGGAAATCATCCCTGCAGCTTGAGTCACACTGCTGGAGACTTTGAAAACTGAATACCAAGAAAAACTACAGTAGTAACTTTCGCGATCCGCAACCTATTATATCACACAGAATCACAGAATCACCAAGGCTGGAAAAGACCTTTAAGATATGGGTGCAAATTGGAGCATAGGAGGTTCAAGGTGAATATCAGGAAAAACTGTAAGAGTGACAGAGCACTGGAACAGGCTGCCCAGGGAGGTTGTGGAGTCTCCTTCACTGGAGGTATTCAAAACCCACCTGGATGCGTTCCTGTGTGATGTGCTCTAGGTGACCCTGCTCTGGCAGGGGGGGTTGGACTAGATGATCTTTCGAGGTCCCTTCCAACCCCTAGGATTCTATGATTCTATGATTCTATGATCAAGTCCAGCCTATGACCAACACCACCACACCATCTAGACCATGGCACTAAGTGCCACATCCAGCCTTGCCTTGAACACATCCAGGGACGGTGCCTCCACCACTTCCCTGGGAAGTCCATTCCAATGTCTAATCACCCTCTCCGTGAGGGTGATATCTCCTTTTTGGAGTGATTTTAGTTTATCAGGATCTGCCGAGAGGTCCGCACGCGGTGCTCGCCTCTCACAGAGGAGCAGTGAGCTTCGGCACTGACTTTTCGGGTGAGACACTTGTTCAGTGCTCACTAGTGTTTCCAAGAACAGCAGCCAATCCCCAATTAGAATTTATGAATACACGGTTTATTGAGGGGAAAATTAAAACTATTTGGGGCAGGAGGTTAAAAAAGTGTAATTAAAACACATAGGAGCTGTGAAATATCTTTTAAACACCAAATACCAAGAACTTATATATGCCTTAATACTTATATGTAGGTACACCTTACTTACACACCCAGATTAATTATCTATGAGGGGAGGAGGAAAGAAGGATATGCCCGACACTTGTCCCGTATAGGGTCACGGTTTGTGTGCAGGTAAGTGAGGCAGGAACACCTTAGGGAGAGAATTACGCCCAAAATACAATTCCTTACTTTGTTCCTGAGATGCTCTAGGTACTTATATAGTAGCTGTGGGTGACTTCCCCTGCAACCCGGTCTTAGAACCATGGGTGGCAGGAAGAAGTCTCACCGCACGTGCTCAAGCTGCAGGCAGGGACCTCAGGCAAGCTGGCAGGACGGCAGGCAAGCTGGCAGGAAAAGCCGTGGGCAAGGCAGGACGAGCCGGGTCTAGCCGGGTTGCAGGGAGCGAGCCGGGAGCTGGGGACCTCAGGCAGGCACCCCCAAGGCACAGGTCACCCCCCAAAAGCAAACAGCAGCAGCGGCGGTGGCAGCTTCAGCTAAAGCATGCGCCGAAAAACAAGCAGCAGCTCCAGTGTCTGTGCTAAAGCTCGCCCAAAAGCAGCGAGCACGCTGTCTCTTTTATGGCCTCCTGTGCTCCCAATTGGCCAGTTTCGTATTTCTAGGCTTCTCAGCCAATCAGACGGGGACTTTTTCCCGCCACTGCAGACTTGCAGTTTGCAACATTGTTGCTGTTTTCCCGCCACTGCTCCTCTCTAGCAGCAGCCACCCCCTCAGGGCGTCCGAGTTGTTGTTTTCTGGCAGAGGAGGCAGGCAGGAGAGGGCTCAGAGTGCCACGTGAACCAGCCATCTTTAAGCCAGTTATGACTGCTGACCTAACGGGCATGTTATCTTCGTGTGAGGAAATATCTGGTCCTTCACAGTAACAAAAAAAGATCTTTCAGCTCTTGCAATTGTTTTTAACTTTTTTTAAAAATCTTATTCCTAAGGTCTTACAGTTTTGGCCTCTCTGCCATTGGCCATACTCCCTAAGCTTTTATTTTTTAAAGTTCCTTGGCAAGACAGCAGGAAGATCTGTGTGGGAAAAGGAATTTTGCAACCTTTGGTGTCAGAGTTGGCTGCACTTCTCTCCTGCCTCGAAATCCTTTCACTCCCTTTTCATATTTTTTATGTGTGTACACGGATCTGCCTGGAGTCCTAGTAAATCTCTCAAGTGCTATATTTATAATAATTGCACTGTAACTCTGAATGAATTAACACTGCACATGTGGACAGGTGAGAATCTTTGGATTCACAAATGACAATTTGCAAATAGGTCTTTTTTGTTCTTGGGAAGCATGTGCTCAGTGAGTGGGAAAGCTACAAGTTTGGTAAATCTTTGCTTTGGGTTTCTCCATGAAGGGCCTATTCAAATATTTAGGGAGAAGTTGAACTGAAACCAGAGGTTTCAGGTAGGACTTATGTTCCTTCCCAAGTGTGGTTAATGGTAACTCTGTGCATAGGGCAGTGTGTTTAAGAATGTAAGTTAGAAGTGAGCTGATGATTATAAACTTTGTCAGGAACCATGACAACCCCTCAGATTTCAGGAGTGCAAAACTGACTTTAACTTGGACCTGTCCACTTGGATCTCTCTGTTTTGGATCTGGATTATGTTGTGCTGGCCTTTTCCTCATAAGGGTTAGTCAGTCGAGGGATTAATACAAGCAAAAGCTTATGAAGTCTAATTTAAGAAATTTTTTCTTTCACTTGCAATCATTTCAGGTGGATATAGCTGTCTGATGACCAAAGGGGTGTTAGCATTGGTAAAAGGAAAAAAAATCAGGAATGTGGGGGTTGTCCCTTCTGGAGATGCAGCACAGACTTTACAGTCTAGTACGTGGGACACCACAAAGAAAATGATCAAGGAATGAAGATTATTAGGAAGGAAACTAAATAAGAGGCCACATGGAAGAAGCTTTCTTCACTTGATAAAGTGTGTGATAAAGACATGGCATGGGAAATCAATTATAGAAAAAGTTGTAAAATTAAGGGGATCTTCCTAGCTGTGTAAGAGAGGAGAGGTAGTAAGAGAAACTTTTTATAAGGTAAAGCACTGGAGAGTGAACTATAGTCCTGACTGCTCCAGATCAGCATTTCTTAACCTGTGAGTTGCTAGAAACAGCCAGTGAGGTACAAAACACCTCCTGTCATCCTAGGCAGCACTTAAAAATTGAGGTGGGAAGGTTTTCTTGACTGACTGAAGGGAACTAGTGTCTTGGAATAAATTCATCAAGTCCCAGTGTGTGAGAGACAGACTCTATAATGCTTCAAATTAATGAAGTCGCTGAGGTGTCCTAGCTGAGCAGCTTTATTCTGTGCTCCGTGGGTTTTGCATCCCTCTTGCAAAATGTGTATCTTTTTGTTTTGATGAGGGCATAGTACTGCAGAAAGAGAGGATAAATCAGTTAAGACCAAAGGGTCTTGCTGAAGTGGAACCAGCTTATGGCATTCTAGAACACTGGGGGAACTACCACCAATCTAGGGGGACCTTGGCAATTAGCTTGCAGATTTTAAGTTAAAAACCCTTGTGAGAAGACACTTAAGCCTCAAAACTCCAAACAGACTTGAATAAAACTGGAAGAAGAATAATGATAGAATCCCTAGAAAGCTGGTGGCAGAAAAAGCCTTGTTTTGTAACCCAAACTAATAGTTTGGATAGGATGGAAATGGGCAAGGATGATATTACCCCACTCCAGAGTTAGAATCCTGTTAAGAAACTGGGAAAATACTTACTGGCAGGAACAAGTATTCTCATATACAAAAGGGCATTAATTATTTTTCATTTTAGTTCAGATGGATTTGAAATACATTTTTATTATTGCATTTTGTTGCATCTGTAGTTAGGAGCTCCATAATAGAACTGCTGTGCTTAAATTAGAAGAAATGTCATTGTTGGTTAAAAGGTACAACTTTCTGATCAAGTGGCCTAAAATGGTTTTCATTAATTTTAATGTGAACTGAGCATCAATTGCCTCTCTAAGTCTTGCCTGAAGCTTGGTTATCCTTGTTTTGCACATTTTCTCCTTGAATACATTACACATTTTTTCCTAAGTTTCAGGTAACAGACACCATTTTTCAATTGTCGCTATTTTCCTGTCATTACTATTCCCTGCTTTTTTTGTTTTGCTTTGTGTTATTTTCCTACATGACAGAAAACCCTTAATTATATCAGACTTTGAAGGGGAAAAACATGGACCTAATTTTATGATAAATATATTACTGCATTGCAGCCATTTTTTTCTTAACTTAATCTATCTTCTTTTCTCCTTGATGAGAATGCCAGATCTTTAGATGCATAATTGTGAGTTTGTCCTATTGGATCTAGAAAGGGTCTTTACCACTGTATTTCCAAAAAACTAGCAAAATCTCAGAGCATGTTCCATTGCCTGCTTTAGTGCTTTGCTGCTTTTCTTCACAGACACCTGGACTAGTGGCTTCATGAGAGAGTAACTGGACTTACAGTCCTAGTAATCAGAGGATTAACCACAGGAGACTTTAAAATTTGTTTTGGTGATGATGTAATCCAGCCTTTCCTTTAGTGAATATTCATGGCCACTGAGAATCCATTTTTCTCATCCACTTTTCCATTACAGTCCTTTATTTTGTCTAAGTTTATGTACTTAGTGTTAGTTCCATTGTCCACCAGGCCTCATGTTTATTTCTCTGCAGTTTCACATGGGATGCATTGATGACTCCAATCTGGCGTGACTTAAGAGTATGATCCAACCAAACAATGGGATTTTTCTTTTTCTTTAGTAAGTACATGTGTTTGTTTACTCAATGCAACATAAACTGCATCGAAGCAAAGCTTAATTAGATGCTCTTCCAGGAAAAAAACTATGATAAGAGAGGAATGGAGAACAGCTGGTTCTGTCAGCTGTTGCAGTCTTCAGACCTACAAAGCTAAGAGAGTTGTGACTGGCTTATTTCCACCAGGGGAGTACATAGTTGAACAAGAATGGATGTTTCACTCAGATTATATCTTATTTAATAATACGGGAGGGAAGACAAGGTTATTTTGTGGTAGGTCAATTTCAAGCCAAATCCCTTCCAATCTCATTATATCAACCGGTTTTTGTCCACAGAATTTTTCCTATGTCAAAGACATTAAATTTAAAACCAAATTGTTCTTAACACAAATATATTTACTTATATAGGCATATATTAGTATATACTATATACTATAGCTTTTTATTGTTGTTCATGCAGTCCTAAAATGCATTGTATTCTGATGTGCCCAAGACCTTCAAAATTGTTGAGTCCAACCATTAACCTAACACTGATAAGTCCTTAACCAAACCATATCCCTAAGTACTGTGTCTATATAAGTCTTACATACCTCCAGGGATGGTGTCTCCCCCATTGCCTTGGGCAGCCTGTTCCAAGGCCTGATAACCCTTTCAGTGAACAAATTCTTCCTAACATCCAATCTAAACCTCCCCTGGTGCAGCTTGAGGCCATTACCTCTTGTCCTGTCACTAATAACTTCATTGAACAGCCCGATCCCAACCTCTTTACAACCTCCTTCCTCTAAGGTAGTTGTAGAGAGTGATAAGGTCTCCCCTCAAACTCCTTTTCTCCTTCTACTTTACATATTTTTGCTGCATTTAGATCTTGCTGACTTTGTTTGAAAGAGCTGTTTATGTTGCAAACCTCCCTTTCCTCTTCTCCACAAACAGTCACAATGGCAGCTACTACTTCGACTTGATTTTTCCATGGATACACATTGTTGCTGCCACCCCCTGCATGGAAAGCTGTCACATGGTACCTAATCAGGTTTGTGATAAGCCAGAATATTACCAGCTGAGAGCCAGCTGTGCTGCATTGGAAAGACAATTTGTTACCTGAGAAATACTCCAACTTTCTGTTCCATCCTGATTTGCCATTATCTGGCACATCAGTACTCTTTATTCATCAACCAAAGGAAGACACTGTGCTGAGCTTGCTTCAGGTAGTTCTTCCAGCAAAATAGAAAAGAAATGGCTGAACTTCTTTCTCTTTTCTCTTTTTTTTTTTTTTTTTTAGATTACTCCAGAATTACAGTCAATTTCAAGAGACCAGTAAGTGCTGCTCAGCAATGATAAAATAAGTTGTTAAAACTACGTCAGCTTTGGTGCCGTAGTGTAAGTACAGTATTGACATACTGGGCTGGTGTAGGTCAGCCTCTGAGACTGGCAGAGCTGCAAAGCAAATGTCTTGTGTTGACAAACTGGCTGTCACTGAGATTACCCTGGGGAGGACATCTGAGAACATCCAATGCAAACATGCTGCGACGGTCCAAAATGGATTTACTTTGTAGCTTGTGCCCCTCTTCATTCAGTCCTGTTTTACTTCTATCCCATTTTGGGTGTTACAAGCAGCCTCTCAGCTGAAGTTGAAGCCGTTGGTATCCCATATGTTTGTGCAACTGACCACCCTACAGTGAAGTTTTATGTGATTCTGCAATGTGACAAATATGTTGAAGTATGCAGAACAACGCTTCCAGTCCCAGCAGACAGTTGCCGTGTCCGTAACATCAATAAGGTCAAACAATAAATGCTATAAAGTATTCCAGTATGACTATAATGCTACAGTTCACTGAACTTGCTTTAAGTTGACTCTCTGCCTACTGATCAGACTATCAAAACCCAAAGAACTGCTCCCTTTGCATTTCTGTAGCAGTAATTTAAGAAAGTAAAATACCAGTAAGTTCAATGAGGTTCAAGTTGACATTCAAACATACAAAAATAAGAAGTCCATAAAACTGTGTTCTTGCACTTAGTTATATGTCTCACAGTTATGTAGGTGGTTTGGAGAAAACGACTAGGCAGGTGTAAACTGGACTTCTTTCAGCTTTTCTAAAAAGATTTCTGGCTGACATCCCATTTAGTGGCCAAATACTGTATTCACAAATAGTGGCAGCATAACAGTTGTTGAGATTTTCTATTTAAGCCCATATGTGTTTATAATGCCAAGCATAATTTATACCCTTGCATTTTGTGTATTTAAGAGAAAATGTACTTGACAAAGCCTATGAAAAAAAAACCTCAATCAAATTGTGTTTCTATGTTGGTAGAATAGCTCTTGAGGAGACAGAATGTTCCCAGAAGATGCTAAAACAAACATGCAAACAGAACTCTAAATTAGGACCAAGGCACGAGTTCAAGTGCTTTATTTTCTTTCTGAGACAGACAGTTTAACTGTTTGCTTCAAAGATACAGATCAAATAAATCCAGAAAGTTACATTGCCTTGCTGAGTTCTGTCCGAAAGGTTATCCTAAGTATGTTGGAATACAAGCTTGAGGTCCCATTCAGGGTAAGCTTTTCACTGTAGAGACAAAAGACCAGGCTAACCCTTATAGAACAGGAGAAATAAACCAGAAAAGTTTAAACATGGAAGAAATAAATGCCCATATTAATGGGCACCAAGTGGCATAGCTGCAGCTTTATCAGTGGTTTTAAGGAAGTATTTATTATCAAAGGGTGCAAGCGTGGGTTTAGATTACGTTGGCTCAGTCAGCTTTGCAGCTCTTGAAAAATGCAGTAACTCTACATTATGCAAGTGTATATGTGTATGCATGTATTTTGAAGACAAAAGTCTGTAGATTAAGTTCAGCACAGAAGCAGTTTTCATGGTCTGGTTTAGAGGTTAGAGGTATACTAGCAATTTTAACCCTGTGAGTTTTGATGTACATCTGAACTGAATGGCACCTTGACAAGCTTCACAAACATCTACAGGACCAAAGGGTTTAAAAAAATATGGGAAAGTAATGCATCAGCCTGTGAGGTCTAATACCATCTACAAAAGAGGGTCACAAGACAGCTGCCAGCATGTTCACACTTGCTGTTATGACCAAATGCACATGTAGAATCATTGATCTGGGTCAGACTCAGGCTGTCTGGCACAAAACTGAGTGCAGCTGGGCTGGCTACACAGAAGCCATTTCTCAAAACCTGAGGTTTGCACACAGTTTGTTGAGGGTCACGTACTCCTGCCTTTCTTAATGGATTTTCATGAAAGAATCAGCTCCAAGGTGACCTAGTTGAATGTCTACAGTGGGAGGCGGCTGCCTCTGAGATGTATCTGGAATGAGCTACTGGAAGAAAAGATTAATCCTGTCTGTAAGCAGAACGTTGTGTGACATTCATTCATTTGTCAAAGCTTTCCTACAGTAAGATGAGTCTGGGCCACAGCAGAGGACACAACAGCAAGGTTCTGGAGAATGTTGCTGTCTGAGTGGAAAGTGGCTACGATCAGTGTTGGTGCTTTTTCCACCAAAACCACTGGTGCTCCCAGATCACAGCATGATCTCTTAGAACAAATCTCTCTATCTTGACAGGATGCTTTCATTTTAGTGGTGGCAATCACAATCATAATCAGAAAGATGGACATTAAAATATCTTCAAACCCCAAACCCCATCAGTCAATGCTTTCATGCAAAACCCCCACATAAAAAAAAACATTTGTTGTACTCTGGGACAAATGAAAAGCAAGCTTAACATTTTCCCCTATTTTGATATGAAAAGCAGTATTACCAGGATATTACAATTTAATTGGTTAATTCTTTTAGACATTTGGACAAATACTCTTTACAGAAAATAATCCTAGTTCTTGTACTTTCTTTTTAAGACCATATAGAATAGCCCCTGTTTATTTTTAAGTAAAGATTTACTAACAAGTTTTGAAACTTCTGAAGGGTTAGATTAATGGTGCACTGTGACCATCAGGTCTGGTTGACCAAAAGAAGTAAAGTAATTCTTCCCTTCCCTTCCACCTTGTCATGGACTGATATTAAAGGCTAACGGATGTTCTGGTAAATCTAAATCAACAAATGGGGAGAAGAAAGCAGTTTAACTGGACATGTAATCTAACAGATTTTTTTTTTTCAGAGTTCCAGTAGCTATAAAGATTGTACAAACTCTGGGATGAAGCAATCTAAGCTCTGAACATTTTGAGTCCTCTCCCATGGCAAACTCTGCTGTTGGAAGAACTTAATGTAGTTTCTTGTTTTAGATGGATTTAAGGATGGGTTAGTAGGAAGTAGGGATGAGTTTTGTGGGTTTTTTTTCCTTTTCTTTTTTAAAGAAGGAGACAATGATATGAAATTGTTATTTGTTTTGTACCTAGGAAATGTCTTTTCCAATTGGCATTTTGGGCTTGTCTTCAGGTCTCTATCCCATTCTTATTTCTGAAACATTTTGTTCTATCTTTTCTCTCTTAGTCTATTCATTTCACTGTGTGATACTATTATTTTTTTCTGTATGTAGGGGGAAGGAGTTAAAGTTTTTCCATGCTGTTTTGAGTGTCTTCCTTTCTAGTGACCACACTAATGCTCCAAATGTGGGTCACTTCCAGACCTTGGGCTTCCTTCGCCGCTCAGCCAAACGAAGAAGACACAACTCTCCAGAGCAGCAGGAATCTCTCCCTCCACCACACAGATGTAGAAGTGCTGTCTCACTGTGCAAAGGTCTCCTCAATCCATAGCAAGTGTTGGTAGAGGTTGGTCAGGGTCACAAACTGCTGTCTGTGTGCACTGCTGCGTTACTTCATGGCTGATTAATTACAGGATGACTCTTGATTTTGTTTATTTCAGAGTTGTTAAGTGTATTCAATGCAGTAAGTCAGCCACAAAGTCTTCCAGTGGATTTCTCTTTGCCCTAGCGCAGCTTGTGGAGTGCAAATTCACAGCTTGTTAGGAAATACAGGCTTTTTACAAAATAATGTAACATAAATGTGTCTAATTTGGGAAGTTTCGTATCTGGCTATAATTTAAAAAATTTGAAATCAGTGGAGTCAAGAGGTTAGGAGTAAGGACCAATTACAGTAGTGTCATGAATATTATCTAGGAGAATATAAGGATTATCATTGGGTAGAAGAAATTTGAACCTTTCCAGTGATCCCAGTGATGCAGGGGTGTGTCTCCTGTTGCCATGTTGTGTGTCTTTTTTCCTTTATTATTTTATTTTCTTTCTTTTTTTTTTTCCTTCTTGAAGGCATGATTAAAGTTGATGAAGTTTTTAGTAGGACTCCTTTGAACTCCTTTGCAATTGCTATTCCTATAATGATGTACACTTTTCTGCACTTAGAATTAATTAATTGCATGCTTGTGACTGCTTATAATTAATTAATTGCATGTTTGTCACTGCTTCAGAACAACTATGAAACAGTGTTGACACTGAATACAGCACCGTTGTGTTTCACATGGTTTCCCTCAGCCCCTGTGGCATGAGGTACACATATATTTCCCTCAAAGCATTGCTATGAGGATCATAAAATTGCTAACAGACATGGAGACTGTGCTGGTTAGAAGGGCTCTCCAGAAGTTGTCCAGTCCAACATCCTGCTCAGAGTGGTGCAAGGTAGATCAGGTTATGATAGATCAGGTTATGATAGATCAGGTCATGCCCAGGTGAGCTCTGAGCACCTCCAGAGATGGAGGCTCCACAGCCCCTCAGGGAAAGCCTGTGCTGGGGTTTGACCACCCTCATGGTAAAGAAACAAACAAAATTCCTATGTGGACTCTGGTTTTCCCTCTTTGCAACATGTCCACTGCCACTGCGCTTGAGAAGAGTCTGGCTCAATCTCCTCTACATTCTCCCTTTTGTGGTTGTAGACAGCAGTGACATCTCTTGGCTGTCTCTGCCAGACTAAACAAGCCCAGCTCCCCCAGCCTCTCCTCACAGAAGAAGTGCTCCAGCCCCTGCTGCTTGCTGAGCTTGCTCCAGGTTAGCAAGGTCTCTCCTGTACTGGGAATCCCAAAAGTGGACACAGCACTCTGGATGCCAGCATCACCAGTGTGGAAGAGAGGGCAAACTTCATATCCCTTGACCTGCTAGTAATAGCTATCCTAATGCAGGCCAAGCTCTGCTTGGCCTCCTTCCCTTTCAAGGGTGTATTGATGGCTCATGTTCAGATTCATGTTCTTTGGGACCCCCAGGTCTTTTTCTACAAACCCACAGTCTAGACTTCAACATGTACTAGTGCGTGGGTTGGTTCTGGCTCATTCTGCATTTCCATTGTTTAATTTCATGAGGTTCCTGTTGGCCCATTTCTCCAGGCTGTGTAGGCTCTTTGAATGGCAACTCAGCCCTCTGGAACATGAACTACCCTCTACAATTTGGTATGGTTCACAGCTTGCTGCAGGTACCTTCTCTCGTCTTACTTAGGTCATTAGTCAAGTTAAGCAATACTAGTTCTACTAAGTGTCTCAAAATGTGCCTGCATAGTTAAGAGAACTGTATATTTGTGTTTTCTTATTCTCACTGTACTTCTTAGGGTCTTGTTTTTGTTTGTATTGGTTGCTGAGTTTTTTTAGGAAGGTGAGAATTCTGTTTCACCACAGAATAAAAAACAGCAGCTATGAGACCATTTCCCCCCTCTTCCCAACAGCCCATAACTGTACAAATACATCAATCAATTTATTTAGCTGCTATTCTGCACCTTTAAAATGTAAGTAGTGTTTCCAAAGCCCTGTGAAGTGCTGTATTGAAAAACTGCCAAATATCCTTAAATAAAGATTTGTGCTTCTGGAATTTAAAAATAAAAGCCTAATGTCTCAGATATAACGAAAAGGAAAATTCCGGGTAAAGAATTGTGTTTATGAACAGTACTCCAATTCCAGATGCATCACTGTCAGAAAAGCCTCCATTTTCTCTCGTATGGTGGCCCTGAGAAAGCATTCTCCTTCCCATCCCAGATGCTAAACAGATTAATGAGCATTTGCTCCTGATGGTCTTCAAAAACAAGCCCAGGCCAGCTACTCAGTACTAGCAGGCCTAATGTAGAAATTCCCTCAGCCTTGAGTAGTCCTGATGACATGGCCATGAGTCTGCAGCTTTTGAGGACAGCCTCAAACTGTACTTTTTCCTTCCCAAGCAGAACACAGAAGCAGAGCTTAGGTGTGCTGACAGCCTGTCAGTAAGAGTGCAGCCTCAAAGAGTAGATGTGGTTCTACTCAGTATTAGCAAGACCTTACCTCCGTGCAAAGCAGAAGCTCCTGGCTCGGGATGGTTTTCTATTTGATTTTGGCATTAAAAATAGTGAATGTTACATACTGAGTAGTGTTGGTATCTATGACAAATTAGTGGCTTGCATGACAATTGGTAGGGAAATGAGAAAAATTTCTCCTTCACACAATGTCATGGTAAACCTCCAAGCAACTGGCAGCGTTCTGAGTTTATAGGTGGTCTTGGGGTGATGGACCTTCTCTGACAAGCTGTCAAGTAACATAGCAACACTAAGCAACTCTGTTTCAAGACAGATGACTTTCAACTGCAGAAATGTAGAAATGGCAAAAGGGTGTCACACTGAATACTTCTTGTTTCCAAGTAAGCTGCATGTGTTCTGTGATGAACCTGATGATGAACTTACTGTTAGCTGCAGTTGTCTGGATGTAAAAGATGAGATCTGTGAAGACCTCTTCGTGAGAGGTTCCATGGCTGACCTGACTGACACATGAAGGACAGATTTCTGTGATAGGAGAAGAAACTACTGCACTGCAGGTGATGTTTAATCAACTCTAATAGATCATCCTTTCAACAGCTTTCTTCAGTGACCTTTGAATTTTTAAAGGATCACAGCAAATGACCTGCACTTCTGTGTCTTCATGCTGAAAGGTGAGTTTCAGGTCATTCCTGAAGGCTGATGTGAAGAGCTTGAAAGCCACTTGTCTTGGTTTTCCATTAAACCTGTCAGAGCTGCCCCCTGCCTTTTGTGACCTGACAAAACAGGTTTTTGAGATCACTAGCTAATGCACTCTGGAAGGCTTGTTCAGCACCTGCTTGATGTGCCGGGCAGCTGCTGTGCAAGCTTTGTGGCACCAGGTCAAGGTGGGTGTGCCCACCTCTGAGCCATCTCTGCGGCTGGCACACACTGTGTGGCAGACTGCACCTGTAACTGCAGGGGTAGATAATTGATCATAGACACATTTGAACACGGTGGAAGATGGATTACAACCAGGTGGATGTTGCGGTCCGAGTTGCACTCTGGCTGGAAAACTCGAGTCGAGTCACGAATTCCCCCTTCTCCTCAATTAGAGGAGGAATAGCCCCCAGTTGGCTGGTTTTAATTTCCCAGTGGGTCCGTCCCTAGCTTGGGACTGGCTGGCTACACCGGGTATGTCTATAGAACACAAACCCTGCCCAGATGTGTGTGTGCACCGGCACCAACACAGAGACTGTGTGCTTAAAATACCACTGCACTGTAACAGCTTTGGAGCAGAGGGAGTGTGTGTGGGGGGAGAGGACATGCAAATGTAGGTACAGGAAACAAACCTGGGGTGTGTAACACTGGTACTTGTGATAGGTAAAGAAAAAGAAAGAAACGCTACTACAGTTGGTGGTAGGGTGCCCGGCGAGTTTCCCGTATAGGGCAGACGAGGTGCGTGTGTGAATGTGGCCGATTACTCTTGCCCGGGGAACAGAACGCAAAGAAAGGAAAGATTTCTCGGTTAGTGGGTCTCTCTTACAGGCTCCGAAGCACTGACAGGTTTGGCGGCGTCTGTGGCGTTAAGAGCGGGGCTTTCGGCGAGCGGCTGTAGCTGCAGCGGGACACGGGACGAGCGGCCACACGCTGGAGCTGCGGCGCAGGCGGCTCCGGCAGGTGCTGGCGATGGCCCGTGGCGGCTGCCTCGGCTTGGGCAGCAGCGGCTGCGATGGCGGCTGGAGCTGGGCTGGGGCTGCGGCGGCGTCACGCGGCTGTGGCAACCGGCTACAACCGGCTGGAGCTGCACCCACTGGCCTGGGAGCAAGCATGACGGAGGGCTTGGGGAGCGAGCAGGGATTCCAGCTCTTTTAGCTTTTTTAGTGTGCTCTAGCGCTCTTCTCTGTTTCTTCAGCTCCTTTCACGCAGCTCCTCGGTGAGCAGGCTCCATGAGAAGAGGCAGGAGGAAGCAGGGAATAGCAGCAGTCCCGGAGTGCAGGGCGGCAGGAGTAAAAGAATGCAGGAGTTCTAGGAGGAGTTCTAGCAGGAGTCCCACCCAGCCACCGAAGGCTCTGGGTTATCTCCTGTTCCTTTTTCTTCTTTTCTCTCTCTCCTTTCTGTCAGCAGCAGAGAACAATGAGCGTCAACGACCGATAATGACCCACAATGACCGTCCTATTTACATGCTCATGCAGGCTGGTCTGGCCTTTAGTCTGCTCAGTCCTCAGCTCCTACCTGTGGCTCCTGTAACAATTTTGCCATGCTCCAGCCAAAGGCTGGGTCCTGGCTGCACACACAGCAAGGGGGCAGGGGTCTCTGCCCTTCATTGTGTAAGTCACAGTTGCACCCTCTGCAGGGTTGTCGCTGTTTCTGGGTTTTTTCTTTTTTTTTTTCCTTTTTTTTTTTTTTTTTTTCTTTCAGGTCTCTCTTGCAATCATTTTGTGTGAGAGACATACCTTCTGTGGAGGCCAGTCCTCCACAGTGGATTACAAGTAGTCCTGCTTAGCTGCCCTGCTAACTGTCGTGCTTCTGTGTGCTGTGTAACTGCAGAGCTGTGCAAGCTGCTTGCATCCTGACAAGCTATCCTTGCATGCAGTGAGGTAAGACAGGCTTATTGCTCTCTGACTGAGATCTTCTGTACGTGAACAAGGAATCAGGTTCTTCTAAACTGTGTGGGTGCAAAGCCAACTCTCCTGACTTTTTCTATGGCACCGGGGACTGAGTTTGTAACTGTGAGTGTGTGGCTGTAAGACAAGGTAGCCAGTCGCTTTAAAATTTTATCCTATTTCTTCTAGGCACAGGACTAAAAAAAAGTTCAAGGATTTGCTTTTTTGCAGATCCACTGGAACAAAGAAAACGGACCTATTTGTTTATTAAGGCTGTGGAACAAGTGAAAAATAAATGCACACACACTCTTACCTATCTCTCCAGTTAACAAGATAAGGAAATCTGTGTGGTAACACAAAATGCTTTCATCAGGTGAAAATAATCTTAGCTAGCCTAGATTATAATGATAAACATCTACACAGACTCTGCTATATGTGGCCTAAGTGGGGCAAACGTTGAATATTCTGAAGATATATCAATGTTTGCTATGGAAAAATGCATTTTAAATTGTTGTGGCATTTTATTGCATTAGCTTGTTACCCAGGAACTGTTGTGACAATACAACAGACAATAAAAGGAAATACAGAGTAGTCAGGTAGAGTAAAGGAGATTTTTAGAGATTTCTTTTTTTTTTTTTTTTTTTTTCTTTTCTCTTTGCTGGAGATTACTCCTTTTAATACCTGCCTGGTTCATGTGGCAAGCCTTTAGATGTAACATCATCTTTCCATGACTAAGCTGCTACATCATTTTAATATAAGTTTTGCCATTAATACTGATTGATGCATTACAATTATTTTCCTATATTTCACTTGGTCCCTTTCACTTTTCTGTTACAATGCTTGTCACTCTTAAGACCATGGTCTGCATGTTTAATGTTTGATATTCAGAGGATTTGCATATATGCTTTTGGTTTGGTATTTACAAGGATTATTCTGATAAATAAAGCTGGCGCTAGTTACAACAGATCTATTTATTTTCTGTCTCATTCTGTTAGTTATTACTGGGTTTCTTTCTCTGTTAATATCCATTGTTTAGACCATACCCGTTGTATTTGGGAAGTTTCATCCAGCTGTTCCTAGTTATATCCACCTTAGCACCCACCAGGGATATTGTTAAGGACAGTCTATTACTACTTTATCTAATCATACAAGAGTAACAGTATCATAGAATCATAGAATTGTTCAGGTTGGAAAAGACCTTTAAGATCATCGAGTCCAACCTTATCCTAACCCTATTACCCTATTTCTGATGACCCACCACTAAACCATGTCCCCAGGCACCACATCCAGATGACTTTTAAACACATTCAGGGAGGGTGACTCAACCACCTCCCTGGGGAGCCTGTTCCAGTGCCTAACAACCCTTTCTGTAAAGAAGTTTTTTCTGATATCCAACCTAAATCTCCCCTGATGCAACTTGAGCCCATTTTCTCTCGTCCTGTCATCAGTCACCAGTGAGAAGAGACCAACCCCAATCTCACTACAACCTCCTTTCAGGTATTTGTAAAGAGTGAGAAGGTCTCCCCTCAGCCTCCTCTTCCCCAGACTAAACAGCCCCAGCTCCCTCAGTCGTTCCTCATAGGGGATGTTTTCCAAACCCCTCACTAGCTTTGTTGCCCTTCTTTGGACCTGCTCCATCATCTCAATGTCCTTTCTGTATTGAGGTGCCCAAAACTGAACTCAATACTCGAGGTGGGGCCTCACCAGTGCCAAGTACAGAGGCAGGATTACTTCCCTAGTCCTGCTAGTCACACCATTTCTGATACAAGCCAGAGTGCCATTGGCCTTCTTGGCCACCTGGGCACATTCCTGGCTTATATTCAGTAATCCTTCTTAACTCAACAATTCCTCCCAGAGCAGACTGATTGAGAGTTACTCTTGACTGTTTCCATTCTATTTAATTTTAATTTAAAGTTAACCCCAGGAGGGCCAACCGAGTCCTGGGGTGCATCAAGCACAGCATAGCCAGCCGGTCGAGGGAGGTGATTGTCCCACTTTACTCTGCACTGGTGCAGCCCCATCTTGAGTCCCGTGTGCAGTTCTGGGCACCACAGTATAAAAAGGGTATAAAGCAGCTGGATAGTGTCCAGAGGAGGGCCACGAGGTTGGTGAAGGGTTTGGAGGGGATGCCATATGAGGAGTGGCTAAAGGCACTTGGTCTGTTCAGCCTGGAGAAGAGGAGACTGAGGGGAGACCTCATTGCAGTTACTGCTTCCTCACTAGGGAAGGAGGAGGAGCAGGCACTGACCTCTTCTCTCTGGTGACTAACGATAGGACCCGAGGGAAAGGTAGGAAGATGTGCAGGGGGAGGTTTAGGTTGGACATTAGGAAGGGATTCTTCACCCAGAGGGTGGTGGAGCACTGGCATAGGCTCCCCAGGGAAGCAGTAATGGCACCAAGCCTGACAATATTCAAGAAACATTTGGACAATGCCTTCAGGGACATGGTATGAACCTTGGGGTTGTCCTATTCTGGGGCGGGAGTTGGACTTGGGGATCCAGGCTGGCCGAGGAGGTGTTTGAGCCACCATCCCTGGATACATCTAAAAAGACAGATGTGGTGCCAGGGGACAGGGTTTAGTGGTAGATGTGGCGGAGCTAGGGTAGTGGTTGAACTTGATGATCTTGAAGGTCTTTTCCAACTAGAATGATGACACTAAAATTCCCATCTGACCACATAGAATGAGAAGCAGAAAGTAGATATATTTGAAAGGTTTCCCAGTTGCCTGATAAAAATGAGTTGCCACCTCCAGAGTGCCTATAGGAACATGGTGCAAAAGGAGCTCTCAGGTCATTTGATCAGAGCTAGACCAAACTTCTGCCCATAGCAAGAGACCCACCACCCCTTGGCACATCATTGTCCCAACCCCTGTCTTTTGTCTCAAGCCTCTTGGCTTGTCTTTGTCCCAGCAGCATCTCTGCAAAACCACTTCTCTACTCTTCCCCAGGAGAGAGAAAGCTCCCATCAGGCCCATGTTTGAAATCCTGATGTTATTGGTAATATCTATGGATGAGCTAAATTTCTTGCTCTCAAGTTTACTGTTCTGAGAAAATAAAGTGATTTGCTCAGAATATTATAGCCAATGTTAATGTTTAATAACCCTGACTGTATACCACCATGCTGAAGCTGGTTGTGTGTTGTTTTTGAAGGGGATCTCTCAGCTGAATGTGTACCATGATGTCCATAGTGCACTCTTGAGAGGAGAGCAGCTAACAATGCCCTTGTGCTGTTGTATGAATGTCCATGGAAACAGCCTTTTCTCTGGAAAAGCTGCATCCCAAGAAAGCTGTGTCTGATTCTTGGGGCTGGTTGATGTAGTCACATAGTGACAGTTGTCATCTGCTGTACCTGGAAATGTATACTCCAGATTTCCCAGCTGAGCAACGTGACTGTGTATGATAGAGCTCTTCTCTCATGTTTGAACAAATTAATATTTAATTATACTATGTAATATGAACATTTCTTCAGCAATAAAAGTGGCATTATTCTTGATTCCAGAATGCAGAAATAACCAGTGCTCAGGACAGAACACTTCCTTGAGGAAGTTTAAATCCTTACCAAATTGGATAAAGAAGAGAGTTGACACTAGGTGACCCACGTTCCTGGTGACCCTGCTCACTGTTGAGCTCTTACGTCTAAAAGAGTGGTAGTGCACAAATGTCCTTCTGTCAAGACTGTGTTTGCTTGAAGTATTTGGTAGAGTGCCTAATTATCTTGATAGAGCTTTCACAGTTTTGGATCCCACAAGAAGATATGTATTGGTTTCCTGCCCTTAATGAACTGGAAGCGAGTAGTGAGACTTAGCCTATAACCTTCCCAGTCATATTTAATTTTGCATAATTGAGACACTCCACCATTCAGTCCAATGACTGCTATTAATCTTGATTTTTGATCATGCAGCCTCTCTATACCTCCTAAAAGGAATCCTATTGTGATTCTTTGGGACAGTGAGGTCCTTGCAATTTAGGTGGTGCAACACAGATTTTGTAAGCCTAGATTAGGTGGCTGGAAACAAACATTTTTGTCCGGGGCATGATTTTTCATCACATTCATTGCAGATGGCAGGATATTTAGCAGTCTTTGCCATTACACTAACTCTGTTGGATATCATGCTTGAAAAGAAAGTGTGTGCTGTTCTGCAAGATGGTGTATTCCTATTTTAGGCAGTAAAAAGCAGTGTAAGACAGTAAGATGCCTGCCAGCTACCTCCCCTTGGTGTGAGTTTTCTGTTTGGTACAGAATGCAAATCCCAGCTTGCTGAATGCTCCCACTGTAAGCCAGTGAGGGTGAAGGGTGGAACAGGGATGTGACCTTGCTTCCCTTCCACGAGGAAACAACAGCAATTGTTCTGTACCAGAAATGCAGCAAACTATCTAAGCCTCTGGGCAAAAGGAAAGTAAGATATTTTAAGTCTAAATAGTCTTTAATAGTTCTGGCAGATCTAAGTTACTCTTGTTTAACTATCAGACTGTAGTTGCAGCTGAATTTCCACCCTTGACTGTTGCTTTTCCTCACACAGAGTGAATTTAATTTCAGTAATGAAAACCAATCAGATGCCCATGAAGAGCAGTATCACAGCCGTATGTTCTGACCCAGTCTTTTCTCTGTAGTCAACAGCCCTGCAGTTTGCTTTCTGATGGGAAATCCCCATCTTCCAGAAACAGCTGTGTGGAAATCCTGGGGGGGTTGCTTAGGTGGAGGGAGGCAGCTAGATCCAGTGCACCTCCCATCTCTGTGCCTGACAGCAGCACATCAACAGGAGGAGCAGGCAAGCGTTAATAAATCCAGAAGGTAAGTCTCACTCCATTTCTGAGGCAGCACACTCAAAATGTACAGTGGGCCTGAGTCCACGGCACACATCCCTTCCTCAAAAGTGAGGGAAACTTGATTGGATTCATGTAACTGTAAAGGTTTATGAAATTTTGCAGTCGGTGTCACGTTTGCATCATAGTGGCTGTGAGCCTGGAGGTCACCATGCTGTGCTGTCGAGTGGGGCAGGTGGAAAGGGCTGCTTGGGTGCCATGGCCAGCCCTCTGCTCCTTCCTTGGCATGGCCAGAGGGCAGAAATCCTGCTAAAGCTCTCTTCTGAAAAGCCTTGTGGGCTTTGGTGGGTTGCCAAAAATATTAAATGAAAATAAAAGTGACTAATCCGGGCTAATTTGGGTTGGACTTTTCGGAGCTTGTCTCTGATCCCAGTGAGGAAACACTGGAATTAGAACTGCTTCTGCAGTGCTTTTACTTTTCATGCATAACACAGGCTTTAAGCAAAATGGCCCATCATTATTATTTTCCTAGAGAACCCCTTCCCCATCATCCTTGCAGAGTGGGTCATGCTGTGACAGCAAGCACCATCCTGCATCTGGGACTCTCAGCACTGGTCACTCTGTGGCTCTGTGCTGGAAACCACTCTGAGGACAGAATTGGAGCTTTATTCAGAAGCTGGCCTCATCAGGCAGGTCACCAGCAGTCTGCTATGACAGTGCTTGAGATGGATCAGTTTTCACATTTGATTCTATCAAGATGGGGAATTACCTCCATTTTACAGCTGAGGAACTGAAACATGTACCCAAACTAAAAGGTTTACAAGTGTTTGTAACCAAGCAGGTAGTATCTGGACCACACATTTGCTCTGTGGGAAATGTGTCTGCAGTTCCTTAATGCAGAAGAGATGTAACTGGGATAAGTGGATTTTTGTGGGGATGGCAGGAGGCATCTACACAAGAGAAAATTTTCCTTTTTGTTGTCACTTAGGTTCCTGAGTCAAAATCAAGTGAAGCACCCAAACTCTTTAAAGAAAAGGTTCAGAGTTCTTTAGTATAGGGAAAACATTGTATTTCTTCCTGTGCTTTGTTTTGTGAAACTGAGGATGAAAAGGAAAAAGGGGGAGAGGAGGGCAGGAACTGGCCTGAGAAAGTCTGGAACAGAATTGGCTCAAAGCATTTAATTTTGACAGTGTTTTGTAGGCAGGTGATAACATGCTTTAAATCAAAGAGCTCAGTAACCAGTAGCAGACGTTGCCCCCTCCCACCTGCCAAATCAATCAGAGTGGATTTAATTTCCAGTGAGGTAAAACTTCAGATTACAGTCAGGATTTTGTAGCAAATAGAAAAGAACCAATACCAAGGAATAAGATGGCTATTGTGAGAAAGCCAGGAAATTCAAGAGCTAAAGGTTAAATAAATCAAAATGTTTAAAAACATTGGAATATGAGGTTGGGGTCACCCAACTTGTCAGTTCCCCAAGGCCATATGAGAACAGGTCAGCTCCCAACAGGTGACTGGTGTCCTGAGCTTGTTCCTCTGTCACAGGCTGACAAAGTACACTCTATGCTACCGTTTTTATTTTAGGTTTCTTATCAATTTTTGTGTTATTTGAGGTAAGTCCTATTCCTCATATTGACAGCCTTTTAAGGCCAACTGCTTCCATAGCCAGCAATTTCTACCTAGATTGCTGTCCTTCCAGTGAAAATGTTTGACTAAGTACTTGATTTGCCTTTCATAAGTAAAGAGCTTGTTCTGAAGAAATAAGTAGTCCATTTTCCTTTTTCCTTTGGGAAACCAGAACAACAAAAAATGTAATTCAGCAGAACTGAGTAAACTGTTTACATTGTCTTGCATTGTTTGTTTGTTTGTTTTTAATCAGGGAAAGCTATGCGTGGATGGAAGAGATTTTATTTATTTATTTGACAATTAGTCTAGCAAAAGTTAATCCAAAGTTTAAGGTGAACACAGAGAGATGGTCAAATGAGGATCTTCACCCAGGAAAATGTGGATATGGCTTCCTGAGGCACATCTTTGCTATAAAAGTACCCTGAGCTGAGCATTGGGGTTCTAATGTGAGCAACTATCTAAGGCTGGCTGGATTTTGTTAACTCCATCTGGGCCAATTCTCTCTTTAATGAATCTCCCAGGAGATTCCTGAGGCTAGGCCATTGTGCCAGATGGAGCTCCTTTTGCAGTGAACTGCTAGTCACAAGTGGAAATTATGGGAATGCACCTGAGGATGATAAGGACGTGAGGTGTTGGGTGAGAGCTGACAAGTGACTTGAGAGAGGACTGAGATACTGGAGTGAAATATCTGAACCCCAAAAAACTTGCTCAACTGCTTCTTGAATTTGCTGGGAAGTTTTCTGCTTGACTGAATTCCTCAAACATCTGAGGCCATGCTCTTTTCCTTGCTTTGTAAGTGATCTTTTCTGAGTATTTTGGTGGTTGTATCTGTGCCTGGGCTATAGGCAGAAGCTGAGTGTCTTTATTTGTTTTTTCAATGATGTGATTTGTTCTCAAAGCCTCCCACAGACTATGCATGAAAGGGACTTGTGGACCAGTTTTCAGAGATGTGGTAACAGTGCAGCTTCTTGTCTACAGTAACTTAGTAATTCAGTCAGTGCTAAAAAAATCTGCAGCAAATCAGGTGAGCACCTAAAGTCTTTAATATGTTACTGAAGAGGACAGTAAAAAACATACAGCAGAGGCACAAGCTGATAAAAACAGATACTGAATTATATCCAACACAGAGATAAAGTTTATTAACTTGGATGTGATGTTGTACAGTGGTTGGTCTTCTGGCATTGAGCAAATCTAAATTTGTATGAGCTGTATTCATTAGCCATTGTGCATGTCTCTGTGACTGTGTTGTAGAGATGCTTCTTTCTGACCTCATCTGCAAGGAGCCCCAGTAAGGAGTTGGGTGGAAAATACAGGATGAAAGTCTACAGAAATGTTGAAATGGACACTATTGGACAAACGTTCTCTCTAACAAGCTAAGAAAAGCTTAATGATTCAGGCTGAAGATGGTACCTCTAGATCCTCCACTGCAACTGTGTATTGCCAGTTGGATAACATCCCCGTTTACATCCCTGTGTGCAGACATATCTGTTCTCCAAAGGTCTTATCTGCCCTCTTTTCATATCAAAGTACTTGTATCTGGTACTTCTGAATATAAGAACTGAAACTTCTATTTGAAAATACCAGTCTATAACCATGCTGGGTGTTTTTTACCTTGATTTAAGTTGCCAGGTTTCCTGTGACTCAGTCCATTGAAGTTTAGGCAATTTGAGGGTGAACAAGCATGCAAGCACACACACACACATTTTCTCTGAGATACTATTAACAAGAATGTAGAAGATTTATTGCAGCATTCCTGCTTGATTGGGAAACAAGTTTGCTCTGGCTCTAGGCTTGAAGCCCATCCAACTTTTTTGTTCACAGAAATAATCTCCCAGATTCCACTTAGGCAGTCATTTAACATTACTTTCCTTCAGTTATTGATATCTGTCATTGTATGAATGTCACTGTGTTTTTATTTCTCTTCCAAAAATACAATATACTGCTCTACATCCATTCTATTAAATCAAGTTAGATTCATGAAAACTTTGACCAGGTGCTGAAATTGCTGGTCAACTCAGTGGGATATAAACAGGTACCTCCATCCTTGTGATGAGGCCTGTGAAGTGTATGAAACCAGAAGTCCAGAAGGATTGAAAAAACCTTACAACTCTCCTCATAATGCTCCTGTGGTTTCACTGGGCCTCTCTGCCCATGAGGAAAGCCTGGGATGATACCTACTGTTAGGATACAAGAACCAGTTGAACTTGCAATGTGCTGAGATACTGCAGAAAAACTGCACTTTGATGTGACACCCACTTCACTGATATGGCCAGACTATGCCTTACCTCTTCCCCAGCCTGGACTCATAGATTTTCTTTCCAGAAAACCAGGGGATAAGGAGGGAGAATGGAGGATGTCTAGGTTTCATCCTAGACATAAGTAATGAATCTGGAGCATGTGCTTCCTCTTATGAAACGCAGGGAAGTGATCCTGGGTTCCAGCTTTACTACTGCTCTGTGTTTCCTGCTACAACATCTGCTGAAAACATGCCTGGATTTTAAAAGTAGTTGCCTAGGGAAAGTTGATATCTTACTCTCACTGTGTGAACTTGTCTTGGAGCAAAAAATGGGACATTTGGAAATATGGGTAGAGAAGGGTCACTTGGTAACAGTACTGCAGGGCCTGTCTTTGTATATTATTCTGTGGTTCTATGGTTTAAGGGTGTCATCTCTGGGACTTCTCTGGCAACTAGGCAGTGGTTGAAGAACTTAAAATTTAGGCTTCAGCACTGAGGGAGGTAATAAGACACCTACTTTGCTCTTCAGAAGTTGGTCCCAAATGGCAGCCTCCCTCCCAGTCCCCTGGGATAACTATGAGTATGGTGGAAATGTGATCAGGGCATTAGAGACATCACTGCACTGTAGGATAATTGAGTCTGATCATAACAAAAGCAGTGTGATTACCTTAGAGCTGGGCAGCTAATACACAGGAAAGAACTAGATATATTGTAAAATAAACCACTACAACATTAAAGAAAGGCACATGACATTAAAAAAATAATTGACTTAAAAATAAATCTCTCAGACTTCCATCCTCTGAAGGTTATTAAATAAAATTGAATTATACTGGAGTCTGTACCCTGATCATCCACAGTAAATCAAATATGAGCACTAAAGACTGAAGCTGACCATCTGGTTCACTTTGCCCAGTGCTTTGCTGTCCCAGGCAGTCATGTTGTACATGCCATTTAACACACTGATCAAACATCACTTTGAAACGGAGCGCAGAGCTGTTCCCTCTTGGTTCTGGGAAGAGGCTTTCCTGGAGCATCACTGATCAGCAGCAGCCTTCTAATTTCCAGTTTCCATTCCTGAGTTTACTTGCCTTTGATGCTGAACCAAATGCAGTCCCTTGGCTTACAGTAGCCATCTAATCCCCTCTGTGATCTACAGTCCTCTGCAGAGACACATGGTTCTTTCTTGCAGCCCTTGTCCTCACCTATTCTAGTGGGATTTCATTTACATGGGCATAGGTGACCCAAACTGCACAGACTATTACTGTATTTATGTTTAGGCCTTGGTAGCTGGTGATAGAGATTAGGAAATATCAATTTGATATCTAATATAACTTTTATTCAAACTATTTATAGCAATCACATTTATTTCTTATTATTACACGGGAGTGAAAATGCTCAGTTTCAGGTTTGACTGTAGTGTATTTACTGCAGGAGAAATAAATAATTCAGTTGGTATTTCTAAAAATATACCCAGTTGATGAGTCAGAGAAGAATTTAATTTTCCTAAATGTTAAGGCTGGAAGATTGAGATTATCATGATCAGTGTGTCTGACCCATGACTCTGCCATGTCTTAGAACTCTGCCTTGTAATTCTTGCATCAGTTTGTAATTAAGCTGGGAGATGGTTCAGACAAGACTGAAGAATCGGCCCAAACCACATTCTTGAAATTTGCTTCATGTGATTTCACACAACACAAACAAAAGGTACACCCCACAGACAAGTCTGTGTCTGGTGATTCATCATTTTAATTGAAAAAATTTAAGACAATTAGCATTTACTGATGGGCTGATTTCTGATAACTCAAGTGCACATTTTTAGAACATCATACATAACTGTGAACCATTATATGGGTGTGTGTGTGTATATATTTATTTAAGGCAGTGAAACATATTTCTATTTATGGGAATCCAAGTCTTACCAAGAATCTATATCAGCCATGTGAAATGTTAAAAGAGAAAAGGTCTGGTGCTCACATTTGATTTGCTGGGATGAAATGAAAAGCCATAAACTAATCAAACTCTAGACTGCAATAAAAGCTGCCATGAAAGAAGCAGCTGAAAACCAAAAATGAATGCCATGTAGAGCACAAGATCAATATTTTATTGACTGGAAAACAGACTGCTGTGTACTTGTTGGTCAGTCATTATCCATACTGATTTGGTGCCACTGCAGTTCACCTCTGGTTTAGCTATGCACACATATTCTCTTTTCTTTTTCTTTATGAGGAAAGGCTGAGGGAGCTGGGTCTCTTTAGCTTGGAGAAGAGGAGACTGAGGGGTGATCTCATCAATGTTTACAAATATGTAAGGGGTGAGTGTCAGGAACATGGAGTTAAGCTTTTCTCAGTGGTGACCAGTGATAGGACAAGGGGTAATGGGTGCAAATTGGAGCATAGGAGGTTCAAGGTAAATATCAGAAAAAACTTTTTTATTGTGAGAGTGACAGAGCACTGGAACAGGCTCTGGAGTCTGGAGTCTCCTTCACTGGAGACATTCAAAACCCACCTGGATGCGTTCCTGTGTGATGTGCTCTAGGTGACCCTGCTCTGGCAGGGGGGGTTGGACTAGATGATCTTTCGAGGTCCCTTCCAACCCCTAGGATTCTATGATTCTGATTTTCTTTTTTTTTTTTTTTTTTTCCCCTTTTCACTGTTCTACCTAAAGTAATGGTTGTTTTCAGTATGAATAAAGCCCACTCAAGTCAGCCAAGTAACTCTATGCACCTAAGGTCAGAGCCTAAAGGATAATCTATGACTTCAATTCTTTAATGTGAGGGTGGTGAAGCACTGGAACAAGCTGCCCAGGGAGGTTGTGGAAGCCCCCTCCATGGAGATGTTCAAGGCCAGGTTGGATGAGGCTTTATGCAACCTGGTCTAGTGGAGGGTGTTCCTGCCCTTGCAGGGGGGTTGGAACTAGATGCTCTTCAAGGTCCATTCCAACTCAAACCATTCTATGATTCTGTTATTCTATGATTAAATACGTGTGAGATGCTGAGCGATGCAGAATCTGCCCTTCCTAGTATCACTGCACTGCTCACAACCACCTTGTTCAGACACTGTTACTTGAATCAGGCCACTGTAACATGCCCTAAAGAAGAAGAAAGAAGAGAAGTGCTTGTAACTCAGCTCTATATCACCTTTAATAAGCGACACTTGAAGCTCAATAAGCAGCTATAACCTTCTCAAAGCCAGGTACCTAGAAACTAATACCTTCTACTACAGGCAAGGTGTGCCTAGCTTGCAATGACAACATTGCAAATTCCTCATTTAATATCAGCAAATGCATGTGACACATGGCAAAATGAATTGGGTATTGGTTCTGAAGGGCTTTTAGCCAGCTATAGACAAGCAGGCATTTACAAGAAAAGGGGTAGACTGTGAATCAAAGACCTAGCAGGGTGGAAATGGTAAGGCCATTAGCAGTGCTTTGATTGCTGGCAAATTGGTTTTGAGGGGAGGAGAAGTGCAAGGTTAAAAGGACAAGTGTGAGTAGGCTCTTGTGTCTACTAATAAAAATATATATATTTTATGAGTGTATTTGAAGGTCTAGTGAAGACAATGAAGACAGAATCTTAAGGCATACTAGCTATAGGAAAGTGTACATCAGCACTTGGGCAATCCTCACCTCTTACAGCAGCTCAAAATAGGGGTTTATTTATGTCCTAAAGCAGTTATGCCTGAAAAATTAAGTACAGTTAACCAATTTTGGGAAAGGACCTGTCTCTCAGTTTTTTGGATGACTAAAGACTATGTTTCTGAGGACCAATCTCAGTAAGAAGAGGAAAATGACCTTTTTTTCCCCTTTATCTGGTTCTCTGATGGGCCTCTAACTTGGTGGCCCTCTCTGCAAAAGTACTCCCTCCTCCCACTTTCGGCCTGCTTTGTCAGTAGCTTTTTTACCTGAAGTATGGAGGAAGTTGATATTAACAAGTTTTGATTAGTGTAATGATCCAATAGAAAAATGCACGTGTACAGCTTTCCACAGCAAGGCCTGCCCCTGTGAAGCAATGCTAGTGCCTCATCATTAGTCATATGCCACACAGATATTTCACAACCCTCCTTGGTTCATGGGAGATGAAATGTAAATTTTTAAGCTTCTAACAGCAGAGTGCAGTGTGTTACAAGAAGAAACATACTGTAGTTAGATTTAATATTTAATAGCAATATTTTCTGCATTATTTTCTTAACCAGTATGGGGCTGTTTAATTTTTTTTTTTAAAAAGCAGTTAAGAACTATGATAAAATTAAACTGGTTTTGGAAAGTTGCTTGAATGACTAAATAAACGTTATACATTTTATATGGTTTTTCTTCCTGCAGCTTAATGAAGTAGATGGTTACCAAGCAAGAGTAATGCAGCTGTACAGCTCTACACAGAGCTAGGAAGCAGAGCCACATTCCTGACAAAGGACATCATCCTGCTGAGTGAGGAATCCCTGGCCCACCAGCGAGACAGAGCATTTCACACAGTTAAAGCATTCCCCGTGCCACTGGCGCTCTTCAAATGAGATAAACTGGGCATCTCCAAGAGCTGAAAGAGATTGTGAGAAAGAAGGTGTGAATCCAGTACTTCTGGACATGGT
This sequence comes from Hemiprocne comata, assembly GCA_020745705.1. Taxonomy (NCBI): domain Eukaryota; kingdom Metazoa; phylum Chordata; class Aves; order Apodiformes; family Apodidae; genus Hemiprocne; species Hemiprocne comata. The sequence goes on along the minus strand of CM036588.1, from coordinate 114,374,401 downwards.
TCAGAAACTCAACAGTTTGTTTTCTGGTATGTGGTCGGGTTATCATTCATACAGCAAACAAACCAATGAACAAAAAAATTCCATATTCTGAAATATCCTTTGTTGGCTGAATTGAAAAAAACTTTAAAATTAAATGCAGCAAGAAATAATTTAACAAAGTCACAAGTCCCTTGCTTGTTTTCATGTTACAAACTCTTAACAGAATGGGCTTATCAGAATGTTCAGGTTTGCTGATGTTCCCAACAGTCATGAAAATTATTTGCAATGCGTTGATACATACAGTTTCTGTGCAAAAATTTAGTGAAATTTAGTTATTTACACCTAAGTTTCTTCAAGATGGAGTCTTTTGGAAATAACCAGATTATGGAGTTCCTGGCACAAGAGTGCGTGAAAGAAAATATCAGGTTTTTGGAGGGGTTGGAGTATGGAGTTTTTTTTGTTTGGGTGTTTGTTTTTTTTTTTTTGATTGATTGCTTTTGGTTTGGGGTTTTTTTGTGTGGTTGGTTTTTTTGGTTGGTTTTGAGTTTTTTGGTGTGTGTGTATATTTGGGTTTGTTTGCGGTTTTGTTTTGTTTTTAGTTTTGTTTTTATTTTTTGCTTGTTGGCTTTGTGTTTTTTTGTTTCCAATTCATGCCCATTTGATTGGGTATTGATCATTTTCTTTGGCCACTTACAAATGCAGCAGACACCTGTAACAATCAGGAAATACTTGCCAACAGTCGAGTCCACACGTAACAGAATGACAATGCAGAACTCTAGCAAATGGCCTCAGAAAATTTCAGCTTTCATAGACCTACATGCATAATTATATTTCATCTAAGTGCACAAGGATGCATGCAAAGAGCTTTGTTGCATTTGGCAAGCTTTCTAGTTGGACAGGTGTGCCTCACCAGTGGGCAGTTAATTCCTGTACAGTTTGGTCATATTTGCATTTAAAAACAAAGCTGAAGAAATTATAGACACCAGGGCCTTGTGTGTACTGTCCTGGAAAGAGCCAGAAAGTGCCTTTCTTGTATTCTTAACGATGAATTCTAGTTGAGAAAGCTCAAAATCAAACAACAGAGGAACTCCTTTTGGCACATGAAACAAATGCTCAGCCATCGGGGAACACGTGTGATCAGTATGTCCTAGCAAGGTATGTTACATGTGATGGATCTCCAGAAGTTAACACCTTTGATCTTTAATTATGATGGGACTATTTTTATTGCTTTTTTCTAAAGTAGAGGTCTGCTTTGAGAGGAGACTGATGATTGATCAGTGTCTAGTCCCCTTTAGAAGATGAGACTCACCTGTAACAGGTTTCTTGCAAGCAGCACACTTCTTAGCATACAATTTGCTGAAACAGTCTACACAGTATGGATACTCATCTTTGGAAATAAACCTTTGTCCAGTCAGCAGGGTTTTACACCCAACACACACAAAGCATTCTTTATGCCAAGGCTGGTCATGGTAGGTCACTCCCCCAGAAGTTATTACCTAACAAACAAGGACAGAGCAATGAAACAAATCTGTGAATTGTGAAGGGTTATCCAATCCTGCATAAATCCTTCCACTTGCTATCTCTCTTCCCACATGCATGAGAGTGTAGAGTGTGGTCACATCAACTGCTTTTCATGTGGAATATCAATTTGACTAACTGCAGTTGAGCTGAACATGCCACTGGTTTGTTGATCTCAATTTTCTAACACAGGATAACCTCATGGTTTGTAACAAACAGGTTAAGTTTTAGCTCCTTCTGACATTTTTCTATTATACATGTGGATAAAGACTCAGCATCAGGCAGGCTCTGAGAAGAGCAGTTCTCAGTGATGGACAGTAGATGAGAGGACCAATGCTGAGATTATGGCTCATGTCCAACTGGATCTGGCATTTTGCTGTCTCACAACCAAAACTCTATTTTAAGTAGGCAGAAGGAAGGTGAAGAAGCACAAGTGAGACAGAAAGAAGATCTACACTGTCAGAAGAAGAAAAAATTGTGTTTATCAGTGTCACCAAACTTCTCATTCCCTAAAACTCACTCACAGCTCTCCACTGGTTATTTCTGAAGAGGGAAATTTCTAGTTGCTCTACAGCTTCTCTATGTGTGGTAAAGAACTGGTTTCACAGAAGCTGTGAGGGACTGTGCAAAGAAATTTCTGTAGAGATAAAGATAAGCTGTAAGATCATGTTTCTATTGTCAAGTCATATGCATGACTTGAGAGAAGGAGAAAAAGTTGGAGAAGCTTAATAAAGTAAGAATACTGGTGCCACCAAATTTCCCTGGGGAATACAATTTCAGGGAAATGAAGAATAATAGTGGTCGATGTCAGGCAAGAATAGTTCCCAATCCCCTTAACATTCCAGTGTTGGGATACTTCTAACTCTCATTTAAAGTCTCAAAATATCTAGCACAAAATTCAAGACTCCAGCTTGGCAATCGAATCTCTCTGGGCATAATTCTTATTTATGGGAACTGATGCAGGTTTAAGTAGTCAAATTGTTTTAGAGATTACTTAGGGGGACACTTCACATTCTGAGAATTTTTAAGAAGCAAATCCTGATTATTTCACATAGGGGCTGCTAACCTCAGTGCCTCCAATAAACATAGAGAAGAATTACTTACTATTTTTGCCATGTGACTGTTTAATGCAAATGAAAGGCTAGATGTAGAGGCATGGGATTATGTAAAAGTACTTTCTAAAGTTTAACTACTGAAGAAAAAAACAAGCAGCAGATTTTTCTTAAATTAAAAGCTTTTGTTGGAGTTAGAGGTTTACAGATAAACATTAAATAGCTATAGGAATTGTAAGTTACTTGGTGAAGTAAAAAAGATAGTAATTTTTGCTTTCAGAGCAATACAGGTACTAAAGAATAAGTTACATTCTGCCATAAAAAGCAGCTTAAAACATTTCCCTAGAGAACAGTAGCACACTAGGATAGTTTGAGTATTTTTGTCAGCCAGAAACAATTTTAAAACATGAGAAACTGGGGGAGGGCTGAATTGATTTATTTGTATTTGGGAGATAAAGGAAAAACTTATTTGAAATGAAGCTTTCTGGTACCCAAAGGGGAAGCATCATGTATTGAAATAGTGGGACTCTTGACAAAATTGAGTATTACTTGATCTGATTATTGCCTGATACATTTTTAGAAAAAAAAACAGGCAAGACTGTGTATTCTTTGCTCAGCTTAGGTGGCTTTTTGTACACGTGAATATACCTGAAAAGTCTTGGAAAGGGAGGCATGGTCATCAAGGCAAAATCAGAGATTAACAAGAAAGAAGAGTTTTACATAACTTCCAGTGAAAAATTCAAACTTTGTTAAAAGTAACAATAACAGAAGAACCTCAAAGTATTGGTTTTGGACAATAAGTTTATTTCAAGTATAATCAGGCTTATATTAGTGTTAGCTAGAGGGGACAGCAGACACTATCACAGTTGGCTTTCTGTGTCCGATGCCTGAAGGAAGATTCTGCTCTTACTCTTATTCCACCAGACACTTTACATGACCCAGCCCCTTCCCCCATGAGCAATATTGCCCCATTAGGGCTTTTCTTCCACTGTCTAATTACCTTTTTGCAGGAGTAGCAATGGTGAGCAAAGTGCTTCTCAAAACAGGGCACACAGTAGTTCTCATTGTCTTTGGTGATCAGTGGCTTTGTTCCCAATGGCTGCTGGCAATACTGGCAAACGAAACAGGATTCGTGCCAGGAACTTCCCTTAAATTCCATTTTACGGGAACCTGCAAAAAGCAAATGATCCCCTCAGATACAGTTTTACATTTTGGGAATACTCTTGGTTTTAATCTTCTGCCTCAGTGTTGGATTATCCAAGACAGCACTTATCCTCAGTTTGATAGAGTTTCACAGAATCACAGAATTGTCATGGTTGGAAAGGACCTCTGAGATCACCGAGTGGAACCATCAACACAACAAACAAACAAACCAACCCCAAGCAAAACAAAATCCACACAAACATAATCAAATACACACACTCCACCAAAAAACACCCACAAAAGAACCCCACAACCTTGGCCACTAGAGCATGCCCTGAAGTGCTACATCTACACGTTTCTTGAATACCTCCAAGGATGTGGACTCAACCACCTCCCTGGGCAGGCTGTTCCAGTGCCTGACCACTCTTTCAGTGTAGAAATTCTTCCCGATATCCAGTCGGAACCTTCCCTGCTGCAACTTCAGGCCATTTCTTCTGGTCCTGTTATTTGCTTGGTAGAAGAGACCAACACCCACCTCCCTACAACCTCCTTGTCTCCCCTCAGCCTCCTTGTCTCCAGATTAAACATCCCCATTTCCCTCAGCCACTCCTCGTTTCTAAGTATTTACTTGTTTTTTAAGTATTTACTTGACATTTCAAGAACACATTCAGCACCTTTAGAGTCCTTACATGAATCTTTTAGGGTTACTTCTCTGTGATATGCTTTGGTTGCTCAGTTTCTCTCAGGCCATCCAACTCAGTGATAAGGTTCAACACTTTTATCAATTAAAGGTTATTCGCTGGATGTTTTTGCATCTATTAATGACCGGACTTTTTTCTTCCTTAAACTAAGGCTACTTCACTTATAAATCTGCTATTTATCTTATTCAGCTTAAGCTGGCAATATTGTTAAAAGTAACTCTCTTTTCTGTGCCAAAGCACACTATGCTGCCTCTTCTTATAGCTCATCATTTGCAACCTAGATCAACCATTCTTTTTATCATGGTTAAATAGATGCTTTTGATACGGTGCAAGGACAGAAAGTTGTTCAGCTAAACATCTGCCAGAGGAGTTGCAGAGCCCTCAGCTCTGTGTACAGGTGCCCTGTACACCTTAATGTATAAGTCTAAGATATGCTCATACACCTGAGAATTGTTTTCCCAGTGACTTTTCACTGTAACTTCCTCCCCAGACTGGTGCCAGTTGCTTTACCATCCCTTCCATACAAAGAAGAGAACTGCTGTAAGAACTGGTTAATCTCACAATACCTCTTTCCTAGACTGTGGGGCTGGTGGAGAGAGAAACTACTGGTTGTATTTAAACAGAAAAGGTTTGCAGTTTCCTCCCAGTGATCAGAAGGCTGACTTCACTGTCTTTGCCTACTGGGCTTTTTCAACACAAAGCTAGTAGGCTGATGGCAAAAGTTAACGATTTAGAAACTGGTTGATGTTCCCATGCCACTTCTGTTCTCTGTTTGCACTATTACTCCTACCCTCAGCACTTGCTGCAAGGATTTAGTCTCCTAGACTCTGGAGCCAAATTTGCAAGGTGGATATACACCAGGGGATAATAATGCAAACCTGAGTATATTCTGGTACTATTCTCATCACATCTAATAGGGTGATTATTAGACAATTTTTTTTTTTTAACCTATGCCAAGTTTAAGCAGTATATTATCCTTAAACTGAACACAACTATATTGCTACAACATTTACTTCCACTAATACAGCTTTTACCTGTAATGAAAAGGAAATAAACTGTAAAAATACAAATCAATGTTACAGGTTGAACCACGACATCAGTAGCCTAGTATTTATACTAAGACAACAATTCTGCACAGCCCAGACCTTATTGTTTGGCATTAAGATCTACTGAAAAGTAACATTCTTGTGTCACTGCCAAATTTACTGAAGTCCTTGGTCAAAGGTTCCCAAACTAGTAGTCGTGAGGCTTCAGCAGATAGTTTACAGCTGGTATTTGGAGTTGTGCATGTGATCTGTAAAAGGGCTCAAGCACTGAGGGTAGTGGAGTGGTCCAAAAGTTAGGGAACCACTTTCCTAAGCAGGCTGTTTCATTTTGTCACATCTGGTGCTGTGGCTTCTCTTAGAGGCCTCTGAAGAGGCATCTTTTAGGCAGCCTCTGTGCTGTATGAGCTTTACTGGTGTGGTAGCAGTGAAAGGCCTAGAGGGTGTCCTGATGTCAGAATGTCTCAGCTTTTGGTGACCAAAAACTGAGAAGCAGTTTAGTGGAAAGTGAAGAATTTTCAAGGTTGCTAGTAGCAGGAAATAAACCTATTGTAAACATAAATGTACTTGTATTCTGTTTAGTAAAAATCCTGCCCTCTCTTCACTCTCAGGGGGGTACTACACACAAAGGAGAGGAAGTCACCAGAAAGCTCTTCTGAAAGTCAAGGAACACGGAGCTCAGTTATTCAAGGCTGTGGTTATAAATAAAAATGCAGTTCCGTTTTTCACTGAAGGGTCCCTGTTGTCTTACCAGGCATAATGGTCTTCTGGCAGTGAAAACACTTAGATGAATATTCATCAGAGTAGCACTCAGTACACAGCAAGAGCTCATCCTTGGCAGCAAATGGTTTCTCCACCAGCGAGCGACTGCATTTGGCACACTTGAAGCACCCCTCATGCCAGTGGCGGCCCTTGTAGGCCAGATCCTTGGAGAAAGTAAGTCTACATTAATGGAGACATCTCTTTACAGTGTTTTTATCAATCAGCTCTTCCCAGAAATAAAGTGGAAAACGGAGAGCATTGCAATGGTGACTTGAAGAGATGACAGGTGCATCTGGTGGGAAGTGTGATCGGAGGTGATATAAGAACTTAATGTTACTGCACCAGAATATTTTGTAGAACTCCTGCAGGGGCCATTAGGAGCTGCACTGGGACAGGAAATAGTCCTTCTTTATGTAACATCAGAGATATGTTTTCATTGGAATAATCTTTTTATATTTTACAGTTGCAGTTTGAGGGGAAATGCCTGATGAACATTTTTAAGGTACACAGGCCACCTGGCAAGAAGTGCATTCTCTACAGACTTTTAAATGAATTTTGTGTTTTTTAACATTACTACCTTTTCTTCCAACACTAAAGATCATATTATTGCAGAAAACAAGCAATTAATATCTCACTGAGAACAAAATCATTCTTAAGATTATAAAAAAATCATCGCTTTCATTTACACCCAACATAACCCTTCCTAAAAACTTGGCAGAAAAATATTTGTTTAAGACTCAGCAGGCTCAGAGGATGGAAAAACTAATAGTGTATGTATGAGACCTCCACTAAGAATTAAAAAAAAATAGCAAGCAGCAGATTTTATTTTCCCAAAGTTAAAAAAAACAAGAGAAAAATGTACTACCACCCCACCCCCTTCCACCCCCACCTTAAAAATAATCTAGACCCTTCCAGGTCTCCTTTATAAGTAAGAAGCACAAAAGGAATAAATTCAATCTCATTTTTCTCCTTTGCCAGATCCCCACCCTTTAAAGTGCTTAAAGTTAAATACATCCCATGCTTCATTTCAGGAGGTGCTGAGCACTCTGAACCTTTTAGAAAATAGGCTCTCACCCCAGAGCAGCCTGGGACAAAAACTGGATATGATGTAGGTAAAGAGAGCCAAGCTGTAGCACTTTGGCAGAGGTAGGACAACCAGCTGTAGATCTCTAGCTGAGTCTGGCCTGTTGTACTCCTTGTTACTTCTGCTTTTTTTCCTCCCAATTTTCCTTCTGTTCAGTCCAAAGACATAACTGTTTGTTAATAATCCTTGACATTGGCTGTCCTGCCACTTACTGAAATTTAAATTTTAAAAGTGTAATTAGTGAGCTCAGAGCACATGTTCTTCAGGTGACTCTGACTGCAGCTATGTATACAATTTTGCTGTGGAAAAATGCTGACCCGAGTTGGAGAAGAATCTTCATCCAAATCAACAACTTCTTTGGAAGACTCCTTTGCAGTACTGAACTATATTCAGACAATGTGTTTAAAAAACCATGCAGTGCTTCAGCTGGGGAGGCCCCCCGAGAGGCCTATTTTAATAACTTTCTGACCTTTTATTTCAAAAGAATCTAAGCAAAGTGAGCATGGGGAAAAGGTGAGCACTGCATACTGGACTTGGCAAAACAAAAGCATTTTGACAGGTTTCATCTGAACTTAAAATTCAAAGTCAAATGTACAGGCTGTAGATTGAAGTATGGGGTATGGTTAACCCTGTCAAAGACCACAGAGGAGCTCATATTGTTAATAATGTTCTAACAAAGGGGAGAGATGGAATAATATACAAATTATAAACATGTTTCTTTTCAGCCTGACATCAGCATGTCAACACCTACAGTAAAAGTAATTACACAACACTCAATATTTTTTTCTTTCAATGGATATCTCTCCGAAATTCCCAAGTGTTATTCATCCTGATCCACTGAACTACACCGGCAACCTTACTGTCCCTCAAGCACTGTGCAGTCTCTACAGCTAGAGTCACTGAAGGTGAAGGATGGAGTCTAGTTGTGGTCCACACATCCCATATGTTTGAGGTACCTGTATGTGCAGTTTTCCTAATGTTTGGCCCTGGAGCTTTCCTATTCTGGGAAAACAGCACTGTTCTCTCTGCTGTGCGTGGGGGTGTCGGAGCTCTGCAACAGGGATATGCAGAGGGCTGGATGCAGAATCTGCCATTACAGAAATGGGATTTGTGTGTACTTGAGCAAAGAACAAGAAGTGGAAGCTAAATCTTTACCTTGGAATCACACTCAATAGGTTGCTTGCATTCTTCACAGGGGTTGGCAAACAGGCTGTCATAGCACGCAACACAATAAGCATTTTCTTCTCTTAAAGCATACTTCCTTCCCCGCAGGGACTGCAGGCAGTAATGACAGTCTGTGTGATTGCTGCTCATTCTGGTGGGGTTCTCCACGTGATCTGGAAAGATGGAAAAATCACGTAATTCAGTAGCTGACTGTTTGCTTGCTCAAGTGGTAAGTATTGCTGCTTTGCCTGTGAAAGCTAGGTCAGGTGTTTTTTTGGTCATTTGCACTGCCCTGGATTTCTGATGCTGGGCTGCTCCACAGTAAAATGGTAGTTTTAACAACATAAACTGTGTATTGTGTTACCTACATAATGGGAGCAAGAAAATCCTGAAGCTTGATCTAGTGGTACTTAGACTGATAGGTCAGACACTAGAAAATGAAGTTGTGTTCACATTCTTTGTGCACAGCTACTGGCATTATGAGCATTACATACAGGATTGTGAGGCATGGTTTATCCAGAAATCAGGGAATGGAGAGAGTTCAAAAACAGTTCAAAAACTAAGCCAAGTGCAGAGTTAAAAGGCCAAAGAGAAGTGGTAAACACTTTGAAGTGTGCTCCTGGCTTTCTCTTACCTTTCCTGTCTTTCTGCTCGTTCTTTCCTTTTCAAAATACCCCACCTCTACCTGACCCAACAGAAGGAAGACCAGGGGCTCCAAGCTATGTGGCTGTTTTTTCCATAATCCCAGTTGTGCTGCTAACATTTAGTGCCAATGTAAGGTGACACAAATACCCCTGGATAGCAAAAGGGCAAAATAGAAGGAGAAACAAACTAAATCATAACTTTAACGAAATCATAACTCAAAGCAAGTTTCCCTTGTTGTCATTGGAAAAGATTGTCTTTTCTTACATGTTTCTGTATTGCCAGATTCCATGTTGGCAGTGCCAAAATACTGCAAGATAGATTGTAGTTCTGTGCCAGACAACTGCAGGAAATACCACAATTCTATTGAGAGCCAGTTGTACAAGTTTCCCATCCTTCAGTTTTCCAGGCTAAAGAGGCTTGGATAAGCATACAAACCTCAACTGCTTATAGTTCTGCAATGTTGAACATTTTAAGGATTGTGCAGATGAAGACTTATTCCAGTTTTTTGATTGCTGGCTGGATCAGCAGCACTTTGCTGAAATTGGGTCTTGATTCCTGGGAATGAAGGAGGAAGAATCCAGAAAATTCCTAGGGAAGCAAATCCAGAAACACCTGCTGGACTCATTGGAATACACTCTTCATTAAACTCAATGAGTATCTCTGCAGTCAGCATCAGTAATCATAAATTTTAGAGGATCTGAGAACAACCAGGGAAGGTCTCCTAAAATATTTGCATATCAGTGATTTGGGCAGCTGAAATCTTTGCTCGTTGAACAACAGTACAAATTATTTTATCTTAACCAGATGCAAAGCCTGAGAGCAAGGAAGAGAAGCATATGAAGAACAAGATTTGACAGAATACTTGCCATCAGAGAGTTTACATACAGTAATTTGGAATTACTCCCTCATACTTGCTTAATACACTCACTGCCTGTCTTATACCCATGGTTCCGTTTCAAAAAAGGCATTTAATCTTTTTCTGTGTTTCCGTGTTGGGAGATGTAATTCAAAATGATTGAACTATGAGAAAGAACAATTACTGCAGGTTTCCCCTGGCACCAATGCCTAAGGTCAGGTATTTAGTATATTTTTCTGGAGGGACAGTAGTAAGACAGTGAAAAGGGGGCAGGAAGAGAGGAGATAATGCTTATCTCTGACCAAGAGTAATGACTTGTTCGTTTGGCACAAGCTGTGGAAAACTTGTTCTTTCTGTAAATTGAAAATCTTTTGAGTCAAATTGATTTACTGTATTTCTGACTGCCCTAAATCTTCATGCTAGCCAAGACAGGGTGTAGTAAGGAAGTCAAATAATCTGTAGCTCAGATCAGTGGGAAACATGTTTGCTTAAAAATATTACAGATGTGTTTTATGTGATATCCTTGGAATAACAGCATAACAGGGCTTGAATCTGGACTTCCATTTCCTTAAGATCAAAATGAGATTTGAATGTCAAACAAATGAATCCATGTGTATGAGATAGTTGTCATCCATCAGCCTGTACATTGACACAACGTGACACATGAAAACCAGACACAGAGCAGTAATTCAGTGCATGATGGCTATGGAGTCATCACCAAAATCAAGGTTAAGGTTTTGCTCATTTTCTTTGATATTGGGGAAACAGTATAAATTGGTGGCTTGGGAGACAATCAAGGAATGTTTGTGGTTAACTGGGCTCCATATTTCAGGTCATAGGACACTTCAGAGGAATTTTCATTCCTTTTGTTTTTGGGTGGGAATTAGTTATGAACTGCCCCTGAAGATAACCCTGAGTAAACTACCTTTCTGATCTCCTGCCCGCTGGATCAGTACCTCAGCTTCCTAAGGCACTATCGTCTCAGCCAAATAGTGGTGACAGCAAAATCCTAACAGGGTATGCTTGAAAACTGATGTTACTTATAGTGCTGTTTGTTGCACAAATCTTGCCAACAAATAGCTTCAGATATCTGCAGGTATGTCTGTTTTTTCATTCTCACGAACGGCGATAGGTTTTTTTAAGCTGTCAAAAACTCTGCATAGTCAACAATTTCATTTAAAAAGTGGTTCTCTTGATCTTTCCTTTTTTTTCCCTCGGGAAGCCAGAATGTTCCAGGAAGTCCAGGTTCTGTGCACATAAAAAACCTGCTATTGTAATGCCTCAGAACTTCTGAATTTGCGATGTAATTATCCTCCTAAAAACCTATATGGAGATGGGAGCACAGTGGCATTACTCCTGTGTTAGAGATGGCAGTGGTTACTTGAGAACAGTAAGAGTACCCCAAGGCCAGAGTGGGGGTGTCCTTGAGCTGCTCCTCTTGTGAAACGTTCAAATCACCCAAGGCTTTGCTTTGCTTCAGAGAAAAGGCTGCAGAGTTTGACCGTGATGCTATAAGACCATATTTGGGAATGAAGCGGTGATGGTATGAAAAAGAATGATGATTTTTGAAAATCTCTTGGCAAAGATCTGGGTAACCTTTGTGAACTGCTTTTGCTGTTAGACAATGCAACAAAAGAAGTGAATCTTGTCTCCCCCAGCACCACTTACCCTTGCTCCAATAAATAAGTAATGGTTTGAGCACCACGTAGTTAAGTAGAATGTTTTTTCTTGTGCTTTGATCCTAATCTCTAGAGAAATATGTTTACTTTAAGTTTGCTGGAAGCTAGACTTTGTGTTTTGAAGGTCAGTTGAGAAATCTCTGGAGGTCTGATGCTATTCACTCTCATGGAATGAAACGCTGACTCCAGCATTCCAGCTGCTAACTCATGTCCCAGGCACAGGGAAAGACAGCAGTATCCTCATTGCTTGGGAAACGAGGCTTTTGTTATCTAAATTGGACCAAAGCTAAATACCATTAGTTTTTATGTGCCTAGTAGGTGCAGATATGTGATGATTCTAGAATACTCCAAGGGGATGCAGAGAGATGTTGCAAAGGATGTGCGGATATTGTAACTGGAGTCCCTGGGGTCAGATCTGAGGATGCAGCAGCCTTATGATATCAATTATAAAGCAGATGAAAAGAAAACAACAGAGCTGGCTAGTCTGCCTGCTGTTCCAGCAGATCAAGGTAGGAATTAGCTACAACATACTAGGAGAGGGACTTTCTGGAGACTCAAATGGTTTCATATAAAATGCAGAGCACCGGAAGACTTACAGTGAAGAAAGCTGTAAAGAAATGGTTGTGAAGTTGTGATACCTGATGGATGTGGAACCATCAGGAGAGGAATGCTTGCTTTCTCACTGGAGCTAAAAACCCCAGCCACAATGTTAATCTATCTCTTCATTCTCTTTTATATCTCTTCATAATTTCTCTTGATATTTTCTATAAACGTGTTAACACCCCTTGTGTTATGTAAGTATAAAAAGCCCAGGAACGTTAACACTACTTGGATGGGAATTAATATATATATGCATGGAGGCAGATATATATGTAAAAATACTGTATCCTTTGTTTATGGCAATTCTAATGGAATATTTCCTAATCTAAATAAGGCTGCCTTTGAACTGCATCACCTTTTTTCTTAAGAGTGCACAAGGACTGGAATAAAGCTCTCTATTGGAGAGGCATAAAGAAAGAAAAATGATGGCAAAATGAATCATTATAACAACACTGAGTTCTAAGAAAAATCAATTGAGATATTATGAGGGGTACACCCTTGTAAGCTGTCCCAGGCACTTGGTTATTTTCAGTGAAATACATGTTTTTATGTTGGAACATGCTTTGGCAAGAATTTGCTGATTTCATTTTCCCTGTTTTGGTGTTTTGGTTTGGTTTCTTTGTGGGAGTTGCAGAACAATCAATCACATACATTTACAAAATATATTAAAGACTCAAGGTTACAACAGCATTGTAAAGCTAACAGTATCATTACAAGGAAAAATTTCTAACAATACCACTCTTTTAGAAATAAATGTTTCTAACAGGGTTCTGCAAGGAAATTTTTCTTCATTTCAGAGATTACAGTTCCTTGATTTCTCCAGATGCCTGCTATTCCCCAGAAATCTGTTATTTTGTTATTGTGACAAGACCTATTATGAGCCCTGACCCTCAAGAAAAACGAACTTGCAAGATAGTTAAATGCATGCTATATTTTCAAAACACTGGCAATACTTTAGCTTTGTCTCTTCCCTCCCTTAGAGTAACAGCAATTTTCCCAGTGATACCTTTAAGTTACAGTTGAGTTTAAGGATAGAAGAATTTTTCTCTTCTAAAAATGGCTAGAGAAGCAATAAGAGCCAGGGACATATATTACAGATCAAGTCAAAACAAGTATCTCTAGGAAAGAAGAGACAGAGGTGCTAGCTTTGAATAAGCTGTTTTATTTCTGTGATGAGGCAGAGTAACACAAAGTCAGGTCTTGGAGGTACCTGAGTGGGTGCAGGGCTTTAACTTTAAGCAGCCAGGATGGATGCCAACCAGGACTGTACTGTAACAATCTGACTATATTGCTTCAAGGGCCACAAGTGGCAAAGCAGCTCATTTAGAGGCTGATCTGGTAACCACACCACACTGCATGGTGCTGTGGTTACACACCCCACAGCCATGAGCAAAAAAGGGCAAGAGCTCTTGCTTCACTAGAGGATCGAGCATCCCAGGAATTCTGTGATTTTCTCCTTAACTGGTATTGCTGTCTGCTTTGTTTACACCATGCAAGGTCAGATGCTGCTGTATCCATCTAAATTCTTCTTTTATCCCAGCACAGCATAAATTGCCTCTTACCTAAACTTCAAACTAGGAAAAATCAGAGCAGTGAGAGTACCTCAATGAAATGTTCACAGATACACAGAAGTGCTGTTGTGGAAAAGCCCTGACTAGCCTGTGGCCTTCAAACTCTCTTTACTGGCTACAGAGTGGGTAACCTCCTTGCCTCTACAGCAAGCTAGGTATTTGCTTTCATTCAGCCACAGAACTTTCACCAGCAGCATCCAGCTTGTCCAATGCAATGTGTACTTGCTACCGAGGGGAACCTGAGTGAAATTCAAATTAATGGCTCCCTGGGCATCTCTCCTAATGGGTATTTTTCCACTATTGTGAGCCCTGCCAGCAAAACTCAAGAATTACCATCACAGTAAGTCCACTGCACAGAGAAATTAGAAGTCAGAAATAAACATGTCAAATGTGCCAGCTGAAAGCTGGTGTCTTTTTTGAAGAGGCAAACAGAAAGGTTGCTAACTGGCTACAGAATTAAACCTAGATTATTTGCTGTTTTATTTATCTATTTATTTTTTTAACTGGGCAACACATGAGAGTCAAGAGAGTGCAACTCATCATGTAATACAGGTACTACACCAGTGCCCAGAGGTTTCAGGCCAGAATAACTGGCCCTGTTACTCTGAACACAAGAGTCTCAGCTGATGAGCAGTATTGCTTGGCCAGTAACACAATTTGAGTAGAGACAAACTGTGGAGTGCTCAGTATCAATTCAAGTTTCTCCTAAGCTGTTAACCAAGAGCACAAATCCTTTCCACCTGCTCAGATTCCTGTCAATATCTTCACCAGCAGCAGTAAAAGTAGGGTTAATGTCATGGCTTAGAGAATTTCTTTTATTTCTTTGACCTCATTCTTACCCACATTTTTTACAGTCTTTCATATAGTCTGGTAGAGCTTCAATTTTCTCCTGTGTTCATTATGGAGCTCATTGCTTCCTGACTACGATCAGATTTATGGAATAAAATGAAGCCATGAAATAGTTCAGCTGTGAATTGGTGTACCTGTTGCTGTAAAATCCTGACAGCGTTCTCAGTCAACCATAAAACAGGTTTGAGGATTGCATCTGGTACAAAAGGGCCATGGGATAACGTGTACTCAGATTATCAGGTGAGTTATATACCTAGAAGACAGTTAGACAGTTTTAAATTAATTAGCTTCAGCTGCCTGAGTTCCAAAAGCAAAGCAGCCACGAGCCTAAGAAGGGGATGAGAAATCGTTAGTGAATCCTAAGTATGATGTTAAAGGAGACAATTTAAAGTAATGTCACTAGTGGGATACCCCACAGGTTGACACTGGGACCAATATTGTTCAACATCTTCATTAATGACCTGGAGATGGGACAGAGTACACCTACAGCAAACTGGGACATGACACAAAACTGGGAGGAGTGGCTGGTACACCAGATGGGTGTGCTGTCATCCAGAGGCACCTCACCAAGCTGGAGAAGTGGTGTGAGGGGAGTCTCATGAACTTCCACAAGGGAAAATGCAGAGTCTTGCCTCTGTGGAGGAATAACTGCAGGTAACAGCACATGCTGGGGGCCAACTAGATGGAAAGCAGCTTTGCAGAGAAGGACCTGGGGGTCCTGGTGGACACCAACTTGAACATGAGCCAATCACGTGCCCCTGTGGTTAAGAAAGCCAGCAGTATCCTGCAAGGCATTAGGAAGAGCATTGCTAGTAATCAAAGGACATGATCCTTCCTCTCTGCTCAACACTGGGAGACACATCTGGAGTGCTGGGTTCAGTTCTCACCTCCCCAGTACAAAAGAGATAGGGAGCAACTGGAAAGAGTCCAGTGATGGGCGAAAAGGTGATTAAGGGACTGAAGGATCTATCTCTCTAATGAGGAAAGGCTGAGAGACCTGGGACTGCTCAGCCTGGAGGAGGGAAGGCTCAGAGAGGGTCTTGTCAATGTGTACAAATACCTGAAGGGAGGAAATGAAGAAGCAGCAGCCAGGATCTTTTCAGTGGTGCCCACCGACAGGAGGAAATGCAGTGGGCACAAACTGAAATCCAAGGGATTCCATTTAAACAGAGGAAAAAACCTTTCCCTGTGAGAGTGTTTGAACACTGTCACAGGTTGTCCAGAGAGGCTATGTAGCCTCCATCCTGGGAAATATTCAAAACCTGACTAGACATAGCCATGGGCAATCTGTTGGCGGTGACCCTGCTTAAGCAGGGTGTTGGACTAGATGATTTCCACAGGTCCCATGCCACCTCAACCATTCTGTGATCCTGTGATGGACCACAGAAAGATTTGTCACTGCTGAGTGGCAAAAGAGGGTGAAAGAGGTGAAAGAGTCCAGAAAACCTCAGTATTCCCTTCAGGGCATTTGAGAAGGGGTAGGGTCCTTCTTGTAACAAGAAGACAGGTCTCCTTTAGATAACTTACCCTGATTCCACATCTCAGCTAGACATGCATGTAGTCTAACCATGTGAGCAATGCTATTGCTTTCAGCTCCAATATTTATGTGCTTGAAGCTGAATGCTCATTTGAGAGCTTTGCTGCCTGTATCCTTGAAGCACGGATGTTGAAAAGTATTTCAAAAATAAACCAAAGGTTGGGCTTTGAAAAAATATAGAAGCAATTAGGTTTCTAATTACCATTCATTTCAATATTTTCTGATATCTCAAAACTGGTAAATGTAATCACAGAAGCCCAGAATCATGAACTCCCAGAATGTTAGGGGTTGGAAGGGACCTCTGGAGATCATCGAGTCCAATGCCCCTGCCAGAGCAGGACCACCTAGAGCAGGTCACTCAGAAATACATCCAGATGGGCCTTGAAAGGCATCCCCAAGGAAGGAGACCCCACAACCTCTCTGGGGAGCCTGTTCCAGTGCTCCCTAACCCTTACAGTAAAGAAGTTTTTCCTCATTGAGGAAAATCCTTCTCAATTCAAATACATTTGATGCTCAAATTTGGTTACAGAGGAAAAAGCAAAGGAAACTAATGATTCTAGATAATTTCTGTCAAAGAAAAAAAACAGTTTCACTAGAATCAGCATTTCCACAGGGAAAAAATCACTTTTAACATTCTCAAATCCCAGCCATGTATGAAATTAAGGGAGACACATGATTTTTTTGTGTTGTCACTGAGTGTGAAACACGATCAACGTGTCAACCCTTCTGGTACTTGGATATGAGCCCTGCCCAAAAGCTGGCTCCTTTATGATGGAAGGGATTTACTGGTGTGTCTGTGGTATCTGGTTTACCACACTAAAGAAGATTTAGATATATTTTTTTGTTGCAGGCTGGTGCAAGTCAAAACTCCTTTTGCTCACTGGTAATTTTAAATTTTAAGTTGGTGTTAATTGTTGCAGACCAGGAGAGACATAAAGGTTTGGACAACTTGGTCTCTTGGTTATTTCAATGACTTGCCTCAGAAGGAAATGCAGGCACTGCTCTGCTCTGCCACTGCCCTATACAAAACAGTGAGGAATAAAGGAGTGTTTGGGGCACTGACATCTACACCACATCTAATCCTTACCAGAACTCAGCAGGGAAAGCAGATCTAAAAATTCTTTTGCGATGACTGAAAGACTGCTTGAAAAAAAATTGCTCTAACTGCACCTTTTTTCAGTTCATCAGGCAAAACCATCCTAAGGAAGATGCAAGAAATCCTACAAGGGATAGCTAGACAACAACCTACTCATGAGGCATGTTTCCTAATCTCTTTTAGAGGATTAAATTCATGCTCTGAAACATTTATAAGCTTCCAAAACTAAAATAAATTAGAAAAGTTATTGCATCAGGGTATTTTTTGAAGGAAAAGGGGGTTTAATGTGTCCAAAATGCTCTAATATTTTTATTTTGAAATTTCTGATGTATTTCAATAGAAAATATGTGTGAATATGGAAAATGTAAGTTTGTTTTAGAAAAGTAGGATAAAAAAGAAAAGAACTCTATGTGAAAAACATTGCTATAAAAATGGATCTTAAATTATCAACAGAAAAATTTCTAGTAAAAAGCTTAAATTGACTTTTGTATGAAGTTAAAAATTTCACTTGAAGAAGCAATGTTATAGCTAACTATGTTTTATTCTAGGAAAAAAAAAAAAGATGGGAATCTGAGCTAAAGTGATCTCATTTTGAGAGAAAAACATTGATAGCAAAAAGAGATTTATGCTGGGTTACTAAATGTCTCTGAAAGAGAAAAAAACTCATTAAATGTTTGGAGCTGAACTGGTCAGAATGAGAACTGATCACTAAGGTCACAGCTGATCTCTGTCAATGAATACACAGCCTTCCCCACCACTCTTTCTGCCTGGATTTTCCTGTCCCTTTTCTTGACTCCATCCTCACCTACAAACCCTTAATCATGGAAAAGACTTTTAAGAGTGCTTAAGCCAAAAGGAAATTAAAGTTACAAATGAAGAGATGTGCTGAAGTCCTGACCTGAGACTTTTACCAGTGAGTTCCTCCCCAGCGTGCCCACGAGAGAAGAGCTTCTGTTCTGCCAGAACAGCCTCTGCACATCAAATACCTGCCTCCCAGTTCCCCTCTCTACAATGCACTAAAGTAAAAATGCTTGCACAGCTGAGCAGAAGTGCACCAAAGGTACAGCAGCACTTTAACAATATACCAACACCACCAGGCAGGGACACATCTACCTGAAAATTTGGGATGGAAAGATTCCCTGGGGAAAACAACAGGAATAGGAAAGGATGCCTGTGATATGGCAGGGAATGAAGTGCTCACAGGCCATGAAACACAACAGCCTTGTCACTGTTTACTAGAGGTAACAGAGCCTCAATAGGCAATGCTGATGCCAACTAGAATTTGTAACATCTTTATAAAAATATTCCTTGTCTTTGCAGATGCATCAACTGAAGAGGCTGGATTATCCCCACTCTTACATTTTATTTCAGAGACAGAAAGGTGGATGAAGAGCACTGTGAACAGGTACATCACATGAATTCAAACCCTCTAAAAAAACCCCAAAAACCCTACAACTGATTATGCAGTACAACAATTTTCCTGCTTGGTTCTTTAAAAGCCTGTGACCTACTTTAGAACTGCTTTAAGAAATCAAATGAGCAATAAGAAAAAGATGAGCAGCAGCAGCAATGTTAACAGCAAGCTAAAATTGGAAAGGATTTCCATTACCCTATTTAAGAAAAAAAAAACCTTTTTCCCCCAAAACCAAACATAAAACCCCCAAGTGGTAATAAAGCATCTGCTGCAGCAGCAAAGCCTTTTCTTTTTCTCTCCCAACTGCATTGTGCCAACCTGACCTAGTTTTCTGAGGAAAAAATAAACCGAGCTGCAGCTCTTTTGTAATAAAAAAATACACCACCTTATAAAAATGAACTAAATCTAAAGATTTCTGATCTCAGCTCTGTTAAAAGATTGTTGTGAGCTAGGTGGCATCACAGCTCAGGAAAAGCAAAGGCTACCAAAAGGAGTGTTGGTATGTAAGATCCCTACCTCAGTTATCATCACTCCCAGGTATTTAGATTTTTAGGCCCAATGACAAGTTTTGCTGCTTGCAGAGCTCCATCAAACTTGGCTGCCATCTTCTTACCAAACTTTACACTGAAAACAGAGATTACAGGGTTCTGCAGAGACACCCTGGACTGCTTTTTAAGCCCACAGGAGTCAGAGTTTTAAACTGAAAGAGGGGAGATTTAGGTTAGACATCAGGAAGAAATTCTTCACCATGAGGGTAGTAAGGGGCTGGAACAGGTTGCCCAGGGAGGCTGTGGATGCCCCCTCCCTGGAGGTGTTCAAGGCCAGGTTGGATGAGGCTTTGTGCAGCCTGGTCTAGTGTGAGGTGTCCCTGCTCATAGCAGGGAGGTTGGAACCTGATGATCTTTAAGGTCCCTTCCAACCTTAACCCTTCTATGATTCTATGAAGCCACTGCTGTGTACAGTCTACAAAATGCTGGCAACTGCACATGAAGCTTATACAGCCTCTCTACACATTGTATGAGAGCTGTTTAGGGTGACCATTGCTGAGGCAGCCTCCTCTCCATGGAGAGGAACTCCATGATGTACATCTATGGACCTTCCCAAGCAAAAGCAGAGTTCAGGAGGGGCAGGATCAAGTAGAAAAAGAATGGGCAAAAACATTGAGTAGAGCAAATAACAGCCTGATCTCAGAGCAAGAACTACCTACACACTCTGGATTTTTACTGACAACACTGTAGGCATCACTACAAGACCTACCAGTAATGATCCTCTGCCATTGGAATCTCTTTGGAATACCAGGATCCAGTAATAATACAGCCCTATTAAAGCATGCATGCATATATTGCATCTGCTTATGTGGGTAGCCCAAGAAATGTCTAATCCACTGGAGAAAACCTGGAAAATGTGGTATTCCTTCTATTCTACTGCTTTTCCAGTAATGAACTCGTTATACAACATAACTGAGACAGAGAAAGGTTTACAGGAAAGTGGGCAAAAAACAACCAACATGAAAATACACTATGGGTGTTCTTAGCCAGAACTTTCTTCTGTTTCCCCCTAAGTGTTACATGAACATCTGGTTTGTCTTCCATTAGAACACGGCCCCAGGAACACTTGCATAGGTATGTAAATTAATGTAGCTGCATATTTTCACTTAATTCATGGATGTCAAATTAGGCAATTTAATATTTTCTGGATTAGGTTTTGAAATCTGCATGTTAGGGCTGGTGTCCTCATACCTACTGGGGAGTGCCAGGCACAATTCACTTACGAAGTCTCAGCGTCTGCGCCGAGGTTCCAGTAACAAACTTGGACAATTTGGCTGTGTGTGCACTTCACTGAAGATGTGCAACTATAGCAGGGTGACTTTTTCCTTCTATTCTCTGCCCCATCTTTGTTTTAAACAGGCTGTAAAGCTGGAAAACCTTATTAGTTTAAATATGCAAGTGCATCACGAGCAGGCTGCTGGTCCTTGGGCTGGGGGGAAAAAAAGATTAAATATTCAGGTATACACATCTTTTATAACATGTCCCATAGTCACTGTTGCTAGTAAATCATCTTTCCAACACAGGAAAAGAATATATGACTCACAATGTAAAAACTCAGTGCTGGAAGAAAGCTGACACAAGACTTTTAAAGGCAGTGAACCCCTTTTAGAGTGGGGCAAGTGGGAGAAAGTGAAGGTCTTCAGCTTCTTGTTTGTCCTCTACCAGGGAAGAAAAATAACAGAATGTTACTAGAACTGAGTATAGAAAAAAATGTGGAGGTTTTTTTTGTTTTTTTTCTTTTCTTTAAATATGTGGATTTGTGCATCATCTGTTAACCAGAAAAAAATGTTAATTGAAGACCTCTCGAATCTTTTTTAGTAGTTGAGTAGTTCATGTCCTGTCAAATGAGACAGAGTACATCATGGTATCAACTCCATTGCATCTTCAGTTCTCACATCCTGTGAGCAGCAACATTGCCCGGTTCTTACAGAGCCTCAGCCTGGGTTTTGTTCATGTCCTGCCAGTGACCTTTGCCATATACTTGAAATCCTTCTGCCTCTTACGTTACCTGTTCTGCCTACTTAGGAGACAAGGTCTGCTGAACAATTATGTGCCTGGGTATCCTAACATTTCCCTTAAGCCTTAACATCATTGTGCCAGACATGAAACATATTTATTTCAATTTTAACATAATCTATCTTCCTAAAAGTGGCTACGATTTAAAATTAGACCCTGCAATGAGTAGACCGTGGTATTCTGTCTTTCTTTATTATGATGTGAGGTTACTGACCCTTCAGTTACTGCCCTGCTGGGATTTTTGTAATGTTCTGGCATGTGAAAAAGTCCTTTTTTATTTTCTTTTTGGCACTAGGACTTTCAGAGTGGATTTCTTTCTATGATTATAAATACATACTATCAAAAAGCTGGTTCCAGTGTAGGATTGTCCTGTTCTGACTGAAGGAAAATCAAGGTTAAAGTGTATCTTAACACCCAAGAAAGTCAGCATTTGACTCTGACAAATAAAAACCATCAGTAAAGTCTTTGAATTATGGAATTGATTTGGTGAGAATGAAGAAATTCCTTTCTAGCATTTAGGAACATTTTAAGGACACACTATTTAACTCAAGGATATTGTGGAACAATGAATCCACTTAAACAGGTAAAGTGTATTCAAGTGATGATATGAAGCCTGACACATAGCAGCTTATCTGCAAACCTAGAATGGAATTGACCAGTGTCAATATGGGATAATGCTCAGAGTCCACAACCCTGACAAGCTGTGAGGGATAAGATCCATCTGAGGAGGAGGAGGAGAGTGGTAAGCAGCAACAGAAACTACACTGAGGAACAAACAAACACAGTTCAAGTCCTTTTTGCTAATTTATGTTAAATTTGGTAAATGTTTTCAGTAAAAAGTCTAAGCAAGCTATTAGGCAAATTAAGAATCTTCTACTGTATTTAAAAATGTTTTGAGCTTTTAATTTGAAATGTTTCTCAATGCTCTTCAATTTTCAAGCACCAAACTAAACAGAGATTGACAATTAGATGATCAGTGTGAAACAGTTTTTCCTCTAATCTTTTCCTTTTTCTTTTCATGCAAATAGAGTCCCAGTCTCACAGAACTCTAATTATTCCATAATTTTGCATGTTATAATACATAAATGAATCATGATGTGGCTGAATTTGAAACTTGAAGAGCTCACTTGAGGCAGTTAAATAGATTTACAGCCAAATAAATTTACAACCTGTTACTGTTCTGGGCTTCTGATAAATAGAATTATAACCTAATAGTCTGAAGTACTTTACAGCCTTCCTTTCAAAGGTTTCAGAATGCTTTTCTAATAACAATAAAAAATTAATTCTAAAACATAGTCGTGAGATATTTGTCTGTGGAAAGGTTAATACTCGTCAAAGGAAAGTAACTGACTTGCTGAAGGTCAGAGGGCAAACCTGGAGGAGTGGGAAGAGACCAGTTTCTACACCTTTGCCATTAGACTGCCCTGCTCATCAGGCTGGATCCACAGCACTGGCCTGGGATAGTGGGATAGTGGAAAACACTGTGCAAAGCTTGCTGGCTGGTCAGCCTCCAGTGCTAGAGGTAGAAAGTGCTTCTAAATTCAGCTGAAGCAATTAAATGTTCCAGTTGTGAACTTTGCAATAGTCCTTAATTACTCTGAGATTATTCTTAACATACTTATGCAAAATATTCTGGGTGGAATTTTCCCAGTTTTGTGTCAAAACTCTTAGGGCTACAGTGGTTGAGACCCTAATTACGAAGGGGTTTTCTCCAGTCAATTTGGGTTTTTTTCAGATGGTTTTGGATAAGATGGTTTTGAACTATTTTTTTTTTTTTTCCCAGTGCCACAAACCCAGTTTACAGATGGGGAACTGAGG
Source organism: Hemiprocne comata (assembly GCA_020745705.1). NCBI lineage: Eukaryota > Metazoa > Chordata > Aves > Apodiformes > Apodidae > Hemiprocne > Hemiprocne comata. Next base: position 114,351,326 of record CM036588.1, on the reverse strand, counting down.
CACAGAACAACTTGCTGGAGGTCACTTTGGACCGAATTCTGGTCTCCTGTGTGTGTGGTCTGTCAACAACCATCCATGCTCTGTCACTAGGTCATTCTTCCTATCAATTCTGCTGTCGATGCATGAAGGCACATTATAGGAAAATGATTTTTCCAAGTTATAAACCATCCAAGTAAGAGGCCAGCAACAAACTAGGGCAGCCTGCTCAGATCCATTATCCATATTACACTGAGATGTACAATGATTTGCCAGTCCTTTTAGGCAGACCTAGAAACATTCAATCTGAAAGGCAGCCATGGCTGAGAAGCAACCCACTAGCATGAAGAATGAAGTAGAATAAAAGAAAACTCTTAGACTTAGAAAGGGAAACAAGAAGGGGTGATAGGTGGTGTATATTGTACAGTATCAGAGAAGAACAGGGATATTCACAAAAGCTAACCTAAGCCTCCTGAGGCTAATGAACAAGGCATTTTTTATAGTTAAAAGAGAGAGATAAAGTCCTCTCCAGGGTGATTTCTAGCAGAAACTTTAATGCAGCCATTATTATAAAGGCAACCAAGGGAGGTTAGTTAGCCTTTCTAACAGTCTTGTCCCTCACTCTAGCTCCACTGCAGGATTTTATGTCATGGGGTTTTATTAACTTATTTTCAATATATCAGTTCAGTGGTTTTGGAGTAATCTTTGCATATTTCTACAAAACAGTCTTCATTCCATCCCTCTTACATTTTACAGGACAATACAAATGTATGAAATGAGAGGTTCACAGCCTCCTTTCTCACTCTAGCTGCTGTTCCCAGAAGAATGAAATGGGCTGCAGGAGCACAAGTGGAGCATCAGCAGCATTTCACCATGCCAGCTTCCAAACCTGGGGCTTCAGACATTTTAACAGAAAAGCTGAACTGGATACCATTCGTTTTATGAGCATGCTAGAATTAGATATAAGACATCACCTCACCCTTCACTGGAAGGGAGGCGTGCAGAAACACTCAGGTCAGTTTTACTCCCCAGGTGATCTAAAAGCCTGAACAGCAACTAGAGCCTGTTTGGCTGACAGGAGGGCTGCTCATTCAAACAGGGTCAGAATTGCACCCTCCTATTTTGGGCTTGACACGTGGAAGCAAGGTGGTTAAGATTTTCACATTTCTGTCTATCCCTGCTTGGGCAATACTAAAAGTTTTTAACTTTTTTTTTGAGAAGTAAAACTCAGATATGGAAAAAACTGAAGCAAGCTGGGCTTATTGGTAGAAAGCCCACAGAACATATGTCCTAGCAAGTCAAACAAAAAGACAGGCTTCATAACATATGACTGCCTGCAAATAACCTGGAGGTACCACAGGTCACAACTGATCAGAATCTCTCTCAAGCAGCTTTTGATTTCATTTTGGTCTAACCCTACAGGATGGTTAGTATGCCATTTTAGGTTTCTACCATTTACACAGCTTTGAATCAAAGTGACTTTTGTGACACTGCAATAAAATTACACAGCAAGACCATCAGCAATCTGTTACAACATTAATATATTAAATCTGTTACAGCCTGTTCTGTTAAAATACCCCAGAAATGTCAACTCCTCACACAAACAGAAGGAAAAATATGGGTGAGAATACTCACCGCAAACTAAAAAATGGCATCAAAATTTGTCTTCTCAATGTAAGAGATTTTGTGTCCAGCTCCAGATATAAAAACAGATGTTTTGAAAACAGAGACAGTTAAAGAAATGTATTTTCAAGCATTTCCATTATTGAATGGAAATTGTGTTTGTCAAAAATTAATCATAACCTCACTATCAAGACGACTGCCATGATAAATTCAGGCAGCAGAACAATTAATATACACAGGCTTTACTTTAAGGAATATTTCCACTATCACCCATTATTTCCTTTTTAATCCTGCAATATAGGCACACATTTCCAGCACCATTTCAGGAAACACTGATATATCCTTTCAATACTACTCTTTCTTTTCAAATTCCTAACCAAAATTATGATTCTAAAAATGTGATAACTAAAAGATAAAACAACGTGTCTTACGGAGGAAGAATTTGGAGATGATACTTGAGTTTTATAGCAAGACAAGGTAGTGCTACCAAAACCAGCTTGGAAACTGGTTTTACTTAAAAAAATAAAAAAAAAAAGCAAGAACAATCTGTGTTAGGTGTTAAAATTAGTTATGCTAGAAACAAGTGACTTACTTTATTGGAGAAGATACTATCTAGAAAGTTTTCTTGCAATAAATAGCTCTAAAAGCTTGCTAGGAGATAAAACTGATGATTCAAATGTCACAGGAAGCAGTAGATACTATTTTTTGTTGTGTTGTTCTTTGCAGTGAACAAAATCAATCCTCATCACATTACAAAAGAAACCCCTAGCAATCTCCCTGTAAAATAATGAGCAAGCCAATAAATAAAATGAAAACAATTGCATAAATACAAAGAAAAAAATAGTATCTCTTTTGGTACACAAAATATTTTTTTTTTTAATATATGTACAGAATTCTGCATCTAAGTTAATTAGAAGTTTTGTGTCCACGGAAAAAAGTTCCAAAATACTTGCTCAAAATGTTAAATTAGGTGCCTTGTAAACTACCACACTTAAACATTATCAAATAAAGGAATAATAGAAAAAAGCCTGAATACTCACATTTGGTTTTAAGCTGCTTCTCTTGGTAACTTGTGCAGCAAAATAAAGGAAGAAATAATTACATGTCTTCACAGAAACAAGCATTCCTCAAGTCCAAAAGAAACAGAACACTTTGCCAGAGCTATTTGAGGGTCCCATCAGAATTTGGCTGGATGGAGGAAGGCTGAGGGTCAGTTTGTTTCCCTTAGACCTCATGACATGCAAATAGCTGGCTGCCTCACCACTGAATCAAATCATTCTTTGACATACTGTGTTTACAGATTGCAAATACATACCGTGTAGGGGGTTCTTAAAGGAACATATTTCAGGCAGTTGTCAAAAGCCTCTGCTTTTAAAAGCCTAAAGAATCAAAACCCCCAAACCCCAAACTGTTTGGTACAAGGAAAAAGAGAAGGAAAAAAAAAAAAGGAAAATAAAAGAAAAAGAAGATGGATTGTCATTCATTCCTATATATACTTTGGTCCATGCACGAATAATCAAAAGGACCTCACGTGGGCTTACACTTCAGAAAAGAAATAGAAAAATTGTGATGACTCAAGTCTGAATGTTGCATACAGGAAATGGGGGCCAGGGACAAGCATTCCTCCTATTTCAGAAAAGACTTTTGGGGCCCCTGCAGAACTCCTGACACTACTGAACAATGTCTGGGCTGGAACAATCTGCTGCTCCTTCAGCAGGCATAAAGGTGTTAGCATGGCATCACCATCTGAGTGGCAGCAATGGCCTCCTCTAGGTTCTAGGTTGGGGCTGGACTACGTGACCTTTACAGGTCCCTTCCAACCCAAACTATTATATGATTTCATTATTCTATGATTCTCCCTCAGTATTTCTGAGTTCTGGCCTACTCTGGATTGCAGTCATCTCTCTCACTTTTTGGTTGGACAGAAGAGGGGCCAGCACAGTCTGACACTTGCACGGAGCGCACTGAAGTGCTTGTACTTTGTGTACGACTCCATGCAGACCTTTAATCAATTGCAGCTGAAAGGAAGGATCTCATGTCCATCTAAAAAGGCAGTCTGAAGTTAAGCAGAATGAAAAAAGAAAGGATGGCTGCTTGTGGTGTGAACCATGACTGACCTCCAGGAAGCTTTTTCCACAGCTAGGAGCCAATAGATCTGAATCATTTCGCTATAATGTCAAGTGAGTGGGAACTGCTTTGTATCAGAGAAAGAAGAAAGAAGGAAAAATTTAAATGGTGTAAAGATGCATTATGTTATCTGAGGACTTTGGTAAACTTGCCAAATCTGGACATGTTCCAGAGGTTATCTGTGTCTCAGTAGTATCTTGCAAGACACTACATCAGACTGATCATTTGACTATTATTGCCAAGAGCTCATCATCTCTGTTTTTAGCTGGCTGGTTTATTAAACCTCTGCAGACATTTTATCATCTACTTAAACTGGCTTACTTCCTCCTGTTATTATATGTTTTATTTATACCAAGCACTTACACAGTGATTTTTCAACCTTGTGATTTTTTTTTTTCAGATTCAGGAGAGAGAGGATAACTTAGGTCTGAATTTGAGTCCAGAATGAGAATCTTTAACAGCGTCCTGTTGCCTTTACTTCCAAAAAGAAAAAAAATGAAAGTACAATTCTTGACCAAGAACCTTTTGAAGATCTTAAGACAGAGCAAGACCAAAGTATTAGTCAAACGTATCTGTCAAAAGAGCTAAGGACGATTAAAAATTGTTCTAACACTATGCTTCCTTCTCAGAAAGCAGAACAGACACCTTCTCTAGCCTATCACCTTCCTTAAACTTCAAAGATTATCCTTAAATTTGCCTAACTGTAGGTAGAGATCATAACAATGTTAAAAGAAAACACACCCAGAGAAGCACTTAAAACTCCTCAGTCTTTGTCAACAGCTGCAAACTGAGTACAAGAGGCCAGCAAGAACTCTGCTGCTCCTTCAGAGTTGCAACGCGATGATGTCTCACACAGCTCCCACGTTTCTTCCTGGACTTCCTGAAATAGAAAGCAGCTTATTTTATTTGTTCCCAGACATGACCTGTCTTGACCTGGCTTCCTCTTCACATTGATGATTTGGGAAATTCATCAACCAAATGGTGTTTCTCTTTAAACTTCTTAAGTCGCTCTTCCTACCTTTTTTTTTTTTAATTATTATTATTTTTTTAAATTTAATTTAAAGTCATTCCATAACAATTCCTTTAAAAAAAAAATAATTCATTTGTTGTTTTCCTGAGAAAACATCTTTGGCATTTACTGAATATCTTCTGCTATTTGGGTCAGCAGAGAGAGGAATTCTGCTCTCCCAAGTATCCTGTTTACCTAAAAGCTTCAGATACGTACCATTTTCTATGTTTAAACTACAATCACTGTTCAAAAAGTTTGAGTAGCACATTATCTGGAGCCTCAAAAAGCACTTGAGGGAAGAATCACAACATGTTCTTTTATTCCTCCCTAGGTACCCACTTTTGGCCTTGCTGGAGACAGAATCCTGGGCTACACAGGCCTTCCAACTGACACAGCAGTCACTGGTGTCTACTGCAAGAGTAATAGACTTTGTGTTAAAAAAAAAACAACCCAAAATCTACCCAATTTTACAAAAAATTCAGTTTTTCTGGCCTCAGGAAAACGGAACTGTTACTTAAAAAAAAATAATAAATCAAGGAGCTACCACTGTATCAGAAGCTTACTCATGAGCCTACACAGAGAAGTACTGCAGTTTTATCTGAACAAGCTGTAAGACAGCTTTGCACAGCCAACAAAGCCAACAAATCCCACTGCTCTGATTTAGAAATTTGGGCCCCCCCTTTTTTTTTTCAGAAGCTGCAAAACAACAGAATTGGCAGGAAGGCTGCAAGTTTTAACAGAACAACATTTTGCTTATTGCCAGCAGACTTGCAAATAAACAGCTAAAAAACCTGAATTTTGCCACTTGAAAGCAGGGAAAGGCTGTTGCTGAGAAAGATACTAATCTACCATTCCAATTTGCTGAGAGAATCACAGAACAGTTGTGGTTGGAAAGGACCTCTGAGATCACCAAGTCCAAACATAGAAAAAACAACACCATACCCCCAATAAACCCCACAAACACACAACAAACAACCTCAGCCACTAGATCATGCCCTGAAGTGCCACATCTACACATTTCTTGAATACATCCAAGGATGGTGCCTCAACCACCTCCCTGGGCAGGCTGTTCCAGTGCCTGACCAGTCTTCCAGTGTAGAAATTCTACTGTCCAGTCTGAACCTCCCCTGCTGCAACTTCAGGCCATTTCCTCTGGTCCTGTTGTTATTGACTTGGGAGAAGAGGCCAACACCCACCTCCCTCCAACCTCCTATCAGGTAGTTGTAGAGGGCAATAAGGTCTCCCCTCAGCCTCCTCTTCTCCAAACTAAACAAACCCAGTTCCCTCAGCCTCTCCTCATAAGACTTGTTCATCAGCCCCTTCACCAGCTTGGTAGCTCTCCTCTAGTGCTTCAGCACCTCAGTGTCCTTCCTGTAGTGAGGGTCCCAGAACTGCACACAGCACTTGAGGTGCAGCCTCACCAGTGCTGAGTACAGGGGCACAATCACTTCCCTGCTCTTGCTGGCCACACTATTCCTGATGCAGGCCAGGATGCTGTTGGCCTTCTTGGCCACCTGGGCCCACTGCTGGCTGCCCACCAGCAGAGAATGAGGCTGAGATGCAAGTTTGTAAGTATTTGTGTATATATACACACACGTGCATCTATACACACCAGCTTTATGAGTCTATGAAAATATTTGGTGGTATTTAAATACCACCGAAAGAGCATAAGACAGTGATACTAAATACCTCAAACAAAAACAAAGGGGTTAATTTGCATACTTTGCATTGCCTTTTGTTTTCCTAGATACTCCAAATGGCAGTTTTGTTTTGTGAACTGAACCTCTGACTTGTAAGACAAGGTTACTGTTCCTCCTGCATACATTCCTCCTAGGGAGAGGAAAAAACCCCATGAATTAGCAAAATATTGAAGCAACTGTTAATATTTTATCTTTCAAAATACTTGTATTTCATAAACTAACAACTATATTTCCACACCTAAGACACAATGAAAATATCTGGGATGGTTTCCCAACCTATGTCTCCTTGAATTATTTTAGCATTCAAAAGATACCTCTGAATTTTAGTGCTTCCCTCAAACCTGCTTCAAAGAATATATATTTTAACCATTCTTATAACATTGGTTACAATACAGCAAGTCTAACACAATCTAGTAAATCTTATAGTAAGATCATTATTATTCCAGCATAAAACAGCATCAAACAAAAGTACACTCAGAAGGCATGTTAAATCAGATGGTGCATATTACCAATTGCTGTCTGAAAGCTGCAAGTTGCAAGACAACCACTGGTTAAGGCAACAGAATGCATTTTAAATACTTCATCATTTAATGGTATTAAAATAATTTCATATTTGCATACAGAATATGGGCATATTATTTACAAAACAGCTCAATGTCATACAAAATTGTTTACATTCAGTATAGGAACTTGATAATTATTCTGGCTAAACAACAAGCAATCAAACCTATTCCCTGTATGCAAACTCTCATTTCTTAAACAAAGTTAACCATCCTGAATATTTTTCATCTCTTACTCCTCATTGTCAGCTGTGACAGTCTCCAGCCAAGGAAAGAGAAACAACCATTTTTGCCTTACAACTGGCAAAAGATCAGCATTGATGTGAGCACTGTTAAACATTACTGCCTTTGACATGTGTACAGGATTCAATCAACCTTAGTTAATCTGTTACTGAGCTTCCATACTTGGCCTCTTCAACATTCATTTGTTGACATTGCAGGCTTGGGTATATTTATGATTAAGCTTATAGAATATGTGAGCTGTTGGAAAACACATATTTGAACAGAGTAGGGCTTGCTCAACATTTGCTTTCTTTCAGAATCAAAGAATTCTGGTAAGAATGGGTGAACAACATTTTTAGTGAAAACTCTACTTCTTGTGTTACTACTCAAACTTGATTTTATGCAAAAACCTGAAATTACACACATGAAATCAGTGGGCACTATTGCAGTAACACAATTAAAATATTTGTTTTAAAAATTATCTTCTCTTAGAAGTAAGAAGTATATTTGACACACAAGAATTATGTCACTAATAGTGGCAGAACTCAATTTTACACATTCTTCCACTTTCCTGAAGACATAAAGTACTTCTCATGTAAAAATAAGGCTGGTAAAATACTTGAGGGAAACAGTTTACCCAATATTTCAGTCTATAAAGTTTATGTAGAAAGATCAACAACTAGATTCTTTTGAAGGAACTCAGGATAAACAGAATACCATATGATCTCTCAAGGAGCTGAACAGGACACAGGCAAGTGCTTCTAACTGCTGTGAGAGCTGGACCAAGAACTCAACAAGTTGCTGAATGATTATGTAGCATGTGAAATATGGCAGGTATAACAGTTTTTATCCACTGCTAAAATACCAATGCAAAAGGGTATCACCTCCTCTGTCCCAATTACAAGTTTCAAACGAACTGATATTACAGACAATAACAGAATACATTATTAGCATGACTGTGCTAATTTTCATAAGCTTTCAGTACATTTAGAAACTCACACTAGTACTGGGCCACTTCTCTTCAGCTCAGAAATACACACTTGTACTCAATGTTTTTACTGTTGCAGTCCAGTGAACAGAAGCTGAAAATATCCACTAAAGATACATTCAAAAAAAGATGTCCTTTCATTTGCCCACTATTAGGTATCAGTACATGTTTCAAATCTAGTCTTTGAAATTAAGATATACAGGCTTATATACACTCATATGCAATCCCTAGATTACTATAAATCCAAATCAGAGAAGGAAAACTATAAGCCTGTCTATGTATGGAACAGACTACACTGTTACTTGAAGAATAATAACCATTTCCTGAGGCCTCACATGAAGATGCCAATTAAAAACCACCTTTCATACTCTGTCACACCTCCATTTAATGTGTGTTACACATACACTGCAACAGTATAGAACAAAGCTCCATTTGCCACCATCACCCAACAGCTGTATTCCCTGGCTGTGACTGCAATTGTGTTTGCAAGCCAAATTTTCAAGCTTGTCAAGCATTTTCTGCTAGCCTTCCCTTCAGGATAAAAAAAATAAATTCTGACTGTATCATGGACGTGGATGCACTAAATAATAATTTTATTCCTCTGTTACAGAAGATGTTCTAGGCCTAAGGACAAGATCTTTGATAGAGGTAGTGATTTCCTGGAGCTCTTTTCGAATGGTATCTGCTCCTTCCTCCTCTTCCAGGTTATCTGTTGTGTCATCATCTCCCTGTTCAGTTTTCTTAGTCTGGCTGATCAACTGTTTCACTACTAATCCCTGGTATTTGACTAACAGAGAATGCTGATCCTGAGGGAAAAAACAGAACAAATGTCAGAAGGAATGTCAGTGTTATGGAGAAGGTACACAGACCTTTAATTAAAGATTAAATTTTTTACAAAAAGCTTTCTCCCATTCTTGCCTGAAGAGGGTTAGTGAGACATAAATATATTTCCATCAAGGTATTGTGCAACCTCAATTCTGAGAGATGTTCAAAGAGGCAGAAAAATGAAAGTGCACCCATGCTGCAAGAACACAACAATTAACCACTGAAGCAGGAAAGCAATGCAGTTAGTAAACACCACCAGTTTTTGCAGTTTAGAATATAGAATTTCAGTATTTTTACTTTTGAAGAGGTATGTCTATCTTTAATACTGAATTAGAAAAGCTTAAATAGAAACCACCCTCTAGCTGGGAGGAAAGAGAATGTAAAAATTTTCAGTTATAAGAATTATAACATCCCTCAGTACAAAGCTGTCTGCATGGATAAAGGTAAAAGCTATATTACCAACAAGAGATTAATTTTCAGTTTAATTAAAAACATATTGAAGACAGATCCCTGAAATGGTAGGTTTTAAATACAATACAGATCAGAGAAACTGTATATTCTGTACATAAAGTAATGATTAGACATTGAACACAAAGGTGCCAGTCTTATGCAGCAGAAATTGCATAAGGCACAACTTTTATGTTTTGACATAGAAAAAAGGTACTTTCCCCATAAAAAGCTAGCAAGGAATACCTCTGGAATCTTGCCACTTAGGAAATGAATGATCTGTGGTACTGATCTTCCTGGTGCATGAAGCATACAGTGGGTTGAAAACTGAAACAACAGTACTGATGTCAGGTGCAGAACAAGAGCTGGATCTTCTGTGACTTTGAGCTGTTCAATCAGAGCTTGTCTATGCTGAAATAGGACTTGCCTAAGGAACAGGAAGACATCATATAAAAGTATGTTTCTCATTCTGTGTAACAGTAGTTGGTAACAGACTCCCAAAACATACATAACTTCAATAAATTTTAATTTTCTCCTTTAAATGACCATTTCTTTATATGAAATTCCACATTAAAAAAAAAAAAAAGCTAGCACTAGTGTAGCTCAGACTTTGTAAGAATTTATAAACTGGTATGTTGTAGTCAGCAGTGAGTCGGACAAATCAGCTAAATATGAACTTTCTTCTTCTCCCATGGATTGAGGGCTGCTTGGCTTTGTATTTTTCAGTACATAGAATACATAATATCCATACCTTTCCTTCTTTTTGTCTCCTTTTTTCACCATAATACCACAAATATCCACTGCAGAATCAAGGCATGAAAGAAAATCTTCTACACTCTATTAAAAAAATTACATAAATAGTTAAACTGTGGTAGGGGATTATAAAAAAGGTCAACTACTGTTCACAATTAATTACACAAATGACTTTGAATACATTTGGAATCGACTATGGAAGAAAAGAAAAAGCATTTAGTGGAATTTAACATTAATTTTCCAATATTCCATGTAGTTAAATACTAAAGCAAACTACAACCCATTAGTCTTAAAATGTAATTAAAAATGGAATACATGTTCTACAATTATTTACGGATGTGTTTTTTCTTAAGAAACATCACTACAGCATTTTGCATAAAGGAATTAATAAATTACTTTCCTTTGTACTTACACTGCCATAAACTGAAGGTTTTATTTTAAATACCAAGGATTTCACTAGTTAAGAAATACACAGGAGAACAATCAGGAACTTTGGGAACAAAAAACAAGAAAAATCAACCACTTTCAACTGCAGATTCCCTTTCAGCTTTAATTTTCTCACCTGCACATAAAAGACACACTGGATTCCATCCAGAAGCAAGGAGCTAGGTGACTATCAGTATCAAAATGAAAGACCACCTTTCCACCTACTAAAATTCACAGATGTGACAATGTACTTACTCTCACTGACTTACACAAATTCAAAAGGTGACTTTGCCTTCCTCCTACATCACAGCAGAAGCAGTTATGTACACTATGTACATCAGCTGTTTATTAGCATCCTAACAGCAGAAAGGAAAATCTGAACTCAAAAATTCTGGATCAGTTTACCTTGCCATTCAGAGAAGTATGCAGTTTGGTTAAAGGATCTTTGGTGTCTTCTGGCAATTTTCCCAAAATCTTGGCCCGGACCTGTATGAGACAAGAATGGAAGTAATCCATAATATTAATTATCATTTTCGCTGTAGGCATATTAAAACAGAAAATAATTAAATAGGAAATCAACATCCTTGATCTGGTTGAGACTGTTCAAAAGGAACTGTTATCTTGGTACCTCACTTGTGATTGTAGAATAGTTTTCTGTTGTCATCATTGAATCAGATGCTAGGAAGTTGAAAATAAGATTTGTAATGTCTGTACAGACAGTCTTCAACAGGTGTTTGGCAAGGTTAGTCTGAGCCTCATCTGTTGAAAGAAATAAGTGATTAAAAGTAACTTCTTATAGTTATCTGATTCCTATGACATTTATGACAGCACTTGCTAAATGAGGACTATCCACTATGAGTATCTGGATACATGATGCTAACATCCCTCATTTGCAGCTGTTTATGCAACTTTCATCAGTGACAAATGTGAGCTTTCCTGCCTGGAAGCACATTTTAATGAGCTGTTAGTATTTCAAAGCTGCATCTGTCCAAGGAGTAAACCAGGCCCTGTGCAATCCTGAATCACTAACGAAAAAAAAAGAGATGCCACAGAACACATGTACAAGAACAGAAATAATTATATTATTTAATTATATAATTATATTATGTAAATGGGAAATAATTATATTATTCCCATCACAAAATACAGGTAGCTGACGAAGACACCTTACAAACTAATCCCTTAGAGAATAATCTACACCTTTTTGAAAAACTACCCTCAAGGAGCAGCTACTTTCCATATAAAACCTAAAAGAGGTTTTAATAGGGACTTCTTAGAACCAGGTAGTACTCAATTCTTTCATTAGTAGCACAGGTGACAGAACAGACATGGAGCCTCTGGAGCAAGTCCAGAGGAGGGCCATGAAGATGATCAGGGGCCTGAAGCACCTCTCCTATGAAGAGAGGCTGAGATAGTTGAGGTTGTTCAGCCTGGGGAAGAGAAGGCTCTGGGGAGACCTCATAGCAACCTCCCAGTACCTGAAGGAAGCCTAAAGGAAAGCTAGGGAGGAGCTTTTTTCAAGAGCTTGTAGTGAGAGGACAAGGTGTAATGGATTAAAACTGGAAGAGGGGAGATTTAGGGGAGACATTAGGAAGAAATTCTTTAGTGTGAGGGTGGTGAAACACTGGAACAGGTTGCCCAGGGAAGTTGTCAAAGCTCCATCCTTGGAAGTGTTCAAGGCCAGGTTGGATGGGGCTCTGAGCAACCTGGTCTAGTGGGAGGTGTCCCTGCCCATGCAGGGGGGGTTGGATCTAGATGATCTTTATGGTCCCTTCCAACCCAAACCATTGTATGATTCTATGATTCTATGAATGAAGTAAGATTACAATAAAAACTGGGAAGGCATGCAAACACTTTGGAAGGAAGGACAAGAACCCACAATTATCTTTACAGAAGATAGACTATGGATATGAAATAAAGAGAACTTATTTCAGTGAGTGTGTAAAGCAATGCACTCCAGCATAAGGTCAGTGTTAGCCTGTGTAAAAGCATGTCTAACTTTTTCCTTTTCAAACTGCTGCTCTTCTTTGACCTTGAATATAGATTCTGGAATAAATTCCACATCCATGAAGAAACACATTCATTTTTTAAAGTACCTGTGAAATGCTTTGTTCCCTTTTCAAACAACCGAATGTTGTTGTACAAGTTTGAGAACTCCTCCTGCAAGTCCTTCATAGTCTGTCTTCTGCTAGCTCCAGAGGAAGATGTTGAAGACGTAAAAACAGAACGCACAACTTCCTGATAGGTTTTTGTTAAAGGTCTTAGATGAGGAAAGAAGAAAGGAGAAAAAGGGAACATTAAGCACAATGTAAAAATGTAGAAGGTTTTTCCAATTATATCAGGGATACAGAAAGCTACCTCATTGCACAGTAAATGAATGGGACATGAATGACACAGAATGGCGAGATAAATAAAAAGCAAATAATTGAGAACAGAAAAAAAGCACTAGGAAATTAAAATGTACTTTCTGATATTGCAAAAGTACTATTGGTTAGGGTATGCACAGTACATAAAAGCATGCCATGGATTTAACTCATAACAACTCCTAAATGGGAACAAGATGGAAAACAGAAAAGACTTCCAGAAGCAATGCTGTTTACTAAGTCTTTCAGGGGTCTGTGGACAGATTTCAGATCAATGAGAGCTGCAAGAGGGGAAGACTTCAGTGGCATTAAAATAGCACAGGCCTTTCTAAGGAAGAAGTTACCACTGCATTCCAAGTTTGTCCAAGCTCGGGCTGTTATAGTTCTATCACGTCGTTTTTGCCCTGAACACAGATACTTTACATCCTCTCTCTTGTATGGAACATCTTTTACAAGAATTGGTTCAACTGTGCTTAGATCAGTTAGCTGACCTAGCTGACTACCCAGCTCACACAGGCACCAGCACAGCTACAAAAGACAGGGAACATGAACATATACCAAGGGCTGTACAGAAGATGGGACTGGTGAAACCTCAACATGGATCAGTGCAAGGTGGTGGAAATACAGCCATGGACCTGAAAATATGCTTGCTGACAAAGGACACAGAACCACCTACTGCTAAACAGGACCATTGTTTCTTGTTGCTGTGTCAGCACAGTTTTCTAACATACAAGCAAGTACGTAAAATGGAGATGTATGAAAAGGGATATTGTGGTTCACTTCCATCAGCAAAACATTTTTTTTCTAAGCAAGAAAAAAGACTGAAGATAAGATTAACCTGAGGGGAATCACAGACTTTCTAACTCCAGTTGAATTGCTGAAATTACCTTATTAGATGTTCAGCAAGTTCTGTAATAAGCTCTTCAGGGCAATCCTGCATGTGGGTCTTTAAAACATCCTCAATTTCCTCTTGTGACATGAAAGGGAACTCCTGCCTTTTCCTCCCTGCAAAGGTCATGAGCAACATCCATTGAGAAAACATTGCATTTAGCTTTGCTGAAGTTACTTTGTGGCATGAGACCTTCACATGCCTCAAAGTCCAAACATCCTGAGAAGAAATAAATAACCAACAAAGCAAAAAAAAAAAAGGGATGACTACACCAGAGTTAAATTTTACACACAGGAAAAACTGACAAAATTTCTTTTTTGATATCTTAGAAGTTATTTTCTTAATAGACAACTTATGTAGTATATGGGGATATGCTTTTTTGGTGAAAGATTTTGAATTGGCCCATCCATTAGTTTAGAAATTATGATGTCATCAAGACCAAACAGGTTTTTTTTTAAATGTCAAAACTGAATAGAATGATCCTATTTAAAGGATATCAGGTTAGATATCAGATATCAGAATAGCTGTATTTTTTTTAACCCCATTCCATAAGATACACCATCATGTAACAGAGAGTATCTGAAACCTGAGGTTACAGTGTAAAATTTGAGACAGGATAAAGCAAGAATATTAACCCAGAAAAGAAGTTCCAATAGTAAAATCAGCTTACATGCTGCTTGTAAAGGCACCTGTATTTTGGTTTTGGACAAAATATGAAGTTTGTCTGCGTGCTGCAGAATTGAGTTTTCACATCTAAAAGTGAAATCAGGATGGTGACAGAGAAGCAGAAAGGGAGATGCACTCCATGTTCCAGATGCAGCATAAACCAGGTTTATTCTGCACAGAAGGTAACTGAATGAATGGAAATCAATGTTTCAGGTTGTGCCACAGCAGCTATGAACAATGGACAAAGCTATATAAACAGGTAGAAAGGGAGCTTAAATCAGGTTTTCAAAGTGTCTTATTCATATTTTAATTTATCTTGGGATTTTGGTTCAATCTATTTATTACTATAGGGCAATACAAGCAGCAACAATTGTAACATGTGAAAGGTTACACAAAAAAAGGAGATTTAACACTGTTTTACTCAGTGACTGAGCAGTCTTGAAAAATAACTTCATTTATATGTAAATTACCATCATCTAGGAGAGCAGTATCATAAAAAATTAAGATGCTGTGCTTCACAACTTCTAATACTATGCTTAAAAGAATTTTTCAGTCAGTACTGGAAGTCTAGATACTATATATAAAATGCAAGTATAAATTTCTGGTATGCCTTTGAATAAAATAAATAACACATAATTATGATTATTCCTTTTGCAATCACTATTTGCAACAAGTCTAACAATGTAGGCACCTACTTCTGAGGAAGTCATCCAAGCTCCTTCTATTAACACTAAAGGCAGAGAAATGGGCACCAATAGGGAGCGACTCAAACCCATCCCATAATACCCATCTGAAACCAGTGAGACAGACTACCTACTTTCCTCCATTACAAAGTCAATAGTTGCAAAGGTAAATAGCTCATATGTAGAAGTCTCAGTTAGGCAAGATGAATAATTTAAAATAATAAGACCTTATTTTAACTATATATGTTAACCTTACGAGGAAAAACATCTAAGCACTGTTTCAGTGCTATGATTTGTTAATTTAAGCTAATTTAGTTTTTGGAACTGGATAACTTCTCCCATTATCATATACTGCTCAGCAGGTGTTAAGAAACCAAGTATAATATTAATCCTGAAATCTAAGGCACTTCCTACATAAAATCCAATTAAAAAATGAAAATGCTCTCATTTCCTTTACTTAAATTCCATTAAGAAAGACTAAATTATACTTTTCAGTGAATATGGTATGTCCACTTCATTTAAATAGCAACACCATATCCATTGATGCAATTCTAACTAAACAGGATTCTCATCTTCTTTGCTATTTCACCTGATCTTATGACCACAGTGTGGGCAAACATAGATGTGGAAAAGCAAGTGATAAAAACAGGTCAGAATGAGTAGACAGTGCCCAAAGGAAAACGACAAACCTGTGCTAGTTGCTTGCGACTCCTCATCGCTGTCAGCATCCTTTCTTCCTTTCTTCTTGGTTTTCTTGATCTTGATCTCTCTAGCATTACCGCCTCCTCCTCCTCTCACGCTTCCACTGCCCTCTGGTGGAGAATAATTTGCTTAGTACACAGTAAAGTTGTGGCACTTAAAAACTTCACAACATTGTGGGAATTTATCTGCATTTCTTGTTAATGCTGAATTAAAAAAACCCGCACAACTTGAATCTAAATGTAACCTACAATACATATTCCAGAATCTCAGGGCCATAGGTTTCATTCTTAAGGAAAAAAAGCAACTGAGTCAAAGCTTTGGTTAAGTTAATGTCATAAATACAAATACTAATCCTGTAAGCAGTACATAGTAGTAAAAAAAAGGGCAGTATCTTTTTTCCAGCTGAAAAGAGATGAGATACCAGTGCCCATAATGTAAGGGGACAATTTCTGTTGGCTGAAAATAGAATCTTAGTAAGCTTTTAGCATTTTTATTCAGTGATGCTGAATAATGGAGCTACTCAAAAATATTCCAGATAATGTAACTTTGCAAACTTTCAGAGAAATAATCCTACATAGGATTTATAAATTTTAAAAATTTATTATACATTTATAAAAAGTATTACTGGAAGCATGCATTCAATTAACTAGAATGCTAATTCTTTTTTGACTACTCCTAGATGGCCATAAAGCAATGAGATGTTGCAGTTCTGACAAATGTAAGAAATTAGTTCATAGGTTCTGTAATCCACATTATTTACACTGCAGACAGGATCTCAATTTACAACACAACCCCCTTCCACAAGGCAAGCTGCTCTGCTGTTTGTTTCCTTCATCACAGCATGGTCCCTTTTTTTCACCTGAAAGGAATTTAAACTGTAGAATAGCTGATTCTATATATGCACTGTCTTCCAAAAAGAAATTATTTTTCCACTTCAAATATAAGATCCAGTATTTCAAGTAACTACATTAGGTAACAGTACTATCATTCGAGAAAAGGAAACAGAAATACAAGATGCTACTACTCACAAAGCTAACTGCATCTGTTCTGTGCTATAGATGGATTTCTAAGTATTACTTTGCAGGAACAGCAAACTAATTCACTTGCAACTAGCAGTGGATGGTGTACTTGTGATATCTTCTGAGTTTGTGACCTCGCCCCACCAAAAAAAACCCAGTTGGTGTTTTTCACAAGTTTGTTTGAAATGTGACTGCATTCAGCTGAGCAGATACAAGTTGTCAACCATGCAATTTACTAGTTGCTTCTGAAACATACTCCCTTAATTCTGTATTCCACTTCATAGTCGTACAGAAAAAGCTGCAACATGCAGTCTAGCTCTTATCCACAGAGAGATGAAGCAGGAGAGACTACTGCCAGAAAATCCATCTTTTATGACAACAGGACACATAGACTGTAATGCACACCAAGGATTACAAGAGTACATGCCCCTCCAGATACTTGTATGTAAGAGGCTGTTGCAAGTGGTATTATAAATAGACAACAGAAAATGTATCTGCAAATGTTCATTAATCCAATATGTAGTAGAATCCCTGTAATGAACTGCATTAACACTAGGCCACATCAGGTTGCACAACAGTAGATATTGATACAGTCACGCACAGACCTTAAGACAGGCCACGTGACATTGGCCATACTCTGCCATCAGGAACACCACCTAATCCTTGAACTCTCATGTTGGCTGACACCCAACAGGCCATAAAAAAACACAAACCACATCAGGGTAGTGCTTGCTGATGATGCAGCACTTGTGGATATGAATGCATCTAGACACATGGTACATGCTCAGTAGAGTCTCACTCCTCAGAGGGTTGGAAACTGAAGTAATTCTATTTATGACGGTTCAATTAAAGTTCAAGCTTCTCTGCCTCAGCTCTGGCCTAGAAAAATCTGCTGTCTCTTGTGGCAAGAATAAGTTTAGACTCCCTGCCATCTCAGTCATGGCCTTTTTAAGAGTAGAATATAATGTTTTATTTTTCAGATGAGTATATGCAATTAAGCTTGATGCATCAGTGCCCTAATTCTGTTATTTTCACTAACACACAAAACTCTGGGTGTGAGCTCCACTCAGATGGCTCAGCTGTGCCATTGCAACACAAGAGCCACAAGGTTTCTGGGACTGAAAGTAACAGCCTCAGAAAGATTTGAAAGGGTTAAACTCACATATTTTTATTCCTCCTCTGATTAAGATCTATTTGAATACTTACTCCACACAAATGGAGTAAGGTTTGGGATTAATTTAACCTAGAATATGCCTTAAGTAAACTGTGTGAATCTCCAAATGACTGCTGTATGTGCAAAGACAGAAAATCCTCTGGCATGGAACTCTCAGAAAAGATATATAATATTCTCCAAAAAACCCCCACCTTTATACCTCATTTCTCAATTTAGACAGAGTGATTTTGGAAGTAATCTCTCAAGACTATGAAGAAATATTTTCAGTTTCCTGTATCCCTGAGAAGTGGAGAGTAAAAGTGTATCTGTGCTGTGTAATAAAGAATGGTACAGAGGTCCTTGAGCTAATACTGGTTTGGTGAGTCCTCCCTGCACAACTCAATATGTGACCATACTGTACACACTATTAAACCAACATGGATTCCTTGCTTCTAAAGCCAGATAAGTTTTGTTGGACTAACTTAAGACATGTTCTTGCTACTTCCTCTGCACTTCTAAATCTTAGTTCTCATGGACGTAGCTTAGATTTGCCTACACCTACAGTATAATGATGAGAAGTGGTTGTATTATTCCTTAAATATATTCAGCAATGGACTGGCAAATAATGGACTACAAAATATAGTAACTTTATATTTTAATATTTTCTTGGCTAAACAAGCCTGTTTTTTTCTTTTCTTTTCTGCTTAAACTAAATACTGATGCCTTACCTGTTGCTTTTTTTCTTCTTTCATCCTTTTTGTCTTTTTTGTTAGCGTATGAATTCTCTAAACCAGAAATCTGTTTTAAATCTTCTTCAGTGATTAAATTAACAGGGTTATTTTTCATTTCCTAAAATGAAGAACATGCACTTAATAGCACAAAGATACATACAGCAACAAAAGATACATAAGGAAACATATAGGTCATTTGGCCATTTTTAAGGATACTAATCTAACACAGTGTTTTCCTACTGCAAGACATGAAGGGACATTTATTCTTCTCTTGGAAATTCAGCATCTGATCATACTGTTAGTGTGATGGTGTTCTCTGTGTACAACTGACTACACATTCCACTGACTACATTTACAAACCTTTTCTCCATTTCTGCCTGTCTTCTCAAGCTGTATTTCAGATGAGATGTAAAGAGATGGTAACAGCAAATAGGAAGTCACATGAACTATACTCCAACACTCAACACATATTGCATCTTGACCAATAAAACCCCTGTACCTTTTCAGCTTTCTGTTGCATCATATCAGAAAACAGATCAGCACAGCTGCTCAGGAATTTCTCACTGACCACAATGGTGTCACTGAAGACTAAACCTGAAGAATTTTTGTTTAAAGATCTCATCACTTGCTGAAGCAAAATCCCAACATCTTCTACTGACAATGAACTGGGCAGAAGAGTCTATGGTTAAAAAAAAAATCAATTCAAAATTATTTACATACAGTTATCTGTTCTAGAATGGACAGACATACTTGTACATTGCTAAAAAGAAATGGCAGACATCTCATTTGACATCTGTTAACTATTTACAATATATTGCACTTTAAAAATTAAACTACTATTTTCAGAGTAGACACTATTTTAAATCTTTTAACAGCCCAAATTGACAATGCTCTAGAGTATGTGTTATCTCTGGGAAAACACGTGGCAACTGCTTCAAAATGCAGCTCAACACACAGAGAGCAACACCAAACACACCCAACCAAGCAACATGGTGCTGTAAGGCCTAAAATCAGGATTTAGCCAGGACAAAATCCCTAATATCCCTCTGCTTACCAAAACTGTCATAAAAGTTCAATTTAAACTTTTTTTTCCAAAAAGAAGCCTCACAGAAATATACTGCTCTCTAGCAGAATACACTAGCACTAATTTTGAAATCAAAGCTAGTCTTAAGTATCTGGCAATGCAATACTGATATGTCCTTCCCCTGTCTTTGTTCAGACCAACTTAAATTCATATAATGCCTTTTTTTTCTTGTTATTTTACTTAAATTGAATGTTTTTCTTCGTCAACACGGAATTTTCATTATACCCATATGCAGTTTCAATAAAGTATCATTTGATACAAAAAGATGAAGAAAAGATACAAAATAAATCCAACCACAAATGAAAGGATTTCTTACTGCTACATCTATCCAGTTTCCAGAGCTGACTGCTTCCTCTACAGAGGCTTCAACTTGATCCACAATTTCTTGACCAACACAAGCTGCTCTGAGAAATAAGAGTTGTGTGGACTTGTATCTTTTTTTAATGTAGCCTGCTGGGTCAGGGATGCCAAGCCTGTACAATGCATCAAATTCTATAAAACAGAGAGATGTCTGTTACATTTAAGTACCTTCATATGGCAGACAGGATCTTACGTGGTAATCTTATTTGAAAACTGGAAATGAATCATTACATATAGTTTTTACACAAGCAAATGCAGCCTCCAGCTGATGCTGACCTGCAACTTAGTTCAGTACAAGCTACCCCTAAACACAGGTAACAGAAATATGAAGATTAAATCATGGACATGACTTTGGTCTGAGCTTTGGAAAAAAAAATGTGTTTTTTTTCACATTCTTATACCATTAAAGTTATGTTTGCAATTTACCTTTCCAAAGTATTCCAACATAAGATTAACAATATTTACAATAAATACAATGTCAAAATGTTTTGTTTCCAAAAGCTACTGCAATATACTGGTAGAATCCTGCAATGCCTCACAAGCAAAGCATTTCAACTATGTGGCAGTTTATACTTAGATGTTCTGAAAACATGCAAAGACTTTGGCAGATACTTTATCAGTCAAACAGTATTAGAGAAACACTTAATACTACTACAGTAAATTATGTCAAACCTTTTCAAACTGCAAGACTTATTTAGGGACTGGCCCTTTGGGACCTTAGGAGTACATTCCTCTGTTTGTTCAGGTCCATATTTTCTCATAGCTCCTGTTTTAAAACACCACCATTCAGCATCACACAGCTTTAAGTTAGATAGACTTGTCTGGATTCAAATCAGGACACTAGTGCTACCCACATCACTGTGTGGTTGCCATCTGGACTCCTGGTTGGAAACTCCACCCATGTGGGTTAAACATGAACAATCATCTGAAAAGTCTACAACGAGCAGTCTAAGAAATGTTTTCAGAACAGTAATAAAAGTAGCATTTGTAACTCTGTGATAAATAAAGCTACTGTTCTGCAGTATGGTTTTCTCTGCTGAACTATGGCTCTTTGTGATCAAGGACCACCCATCATTATAAGCAAAATGGTGCTTTAACAAAGCAGTATCAACTACTGTATTGATTCCCACTTATCCTTGTGAAGCTTCACTGTAGACATTATAAGGGGTCAGAACAATTACCTAAACTAGTTTTAAAAACACATTTTATCTGCAAGAATAAAGATTATTTACCTAAGTAACCATTCTGCTTGAAAAAGGAATCCACCCAGTTGTTCTGAGTTCTAGCATAGATGTCTGGCACAAATACAGCTTTATCCTGTCTCCCACCAACCACGGTGCCTTTTAGACGACCAGTGTTAACAAGTTCTTCTAGTACAGCTACAAGAAGAAAATAAATGAAGTGACATTTTCAATTTCAGTATCTTCATTAATCAAAAACATAGCAATTATTTCCCCTGTTTTGTTTCTTCTTTTTTCCCCACGTTAATTTTTTTTTCTTTTTACTATTAATTGAAAGAAACAGACCAAACTACAAGCGCTTGTTCTAGTGAAATATTTCCAAGTTCTATCAGTTTGAGTTTTTAATTTAGAAAACGTAGTCTTAAGAATATTTCTCTGGCCAGACAATAAAATATATAAGCATTTATTAATAATCACAGAATCACAGAATGGTTTGTGTTGGAAAGGACCTTAAAGATTGCCTAGTTCCAACCCCCTGCATGGGCAAGGACACCTCCCACAAGATCAGGTTGCTCAAAGCCCCATCCAACCTGCCCTTGAACACTTCCAGGGATGGGGCATCCATAGTTTCTCTGGGCAACCTGTTCCAGTGTCTCACAACCCTCACACTAAAGAATTTCTTCCCAACGTCTAACCTACATCTACCCTCTTGCAGTTTTGTTCTGTTGCTACATGCCCTTAAAAAAAGTCCCCCTCCAGCTTTCTTGTAGGCTCCTTCAGGTTCTCTTTGAATTCACTGCTTGCATGATAACCAAGATTGAATAAAGAGAGATTTGAAGACAGTAAAATAAATTTCCATATGGAAATTCTTCACTATAAGGGTGGTGAGGAACTGGAATGGGTTGCCCAGGGAAGTTGTTGATGCCCCATCCCTGGAGGTTTTTAAGGCCGGGTTGGACGACGTTTTATGCAACCTGGTGTAGTGGTAGGGTTCCTTGCTCATGGCAGGGGGGTTGGAACTTGATGATCTTCAAGGTCGCTTCCAACCTTAGTGATTCTATGATTCTAGAACAACAGGACCTCTGCAGAACTACAGCAATCTCAGATGTATTTTTAAAGGTGATTGAGTAGTTTGCAGTGCTCTGTTAGGTCTCTGTCAAAGTCTGACAAAGATGATAAGCATCCCTGCATCTCTGTCCTACATTAGCAACACAATATTCAGAAATTAAGAATATCTGTGATTTTATTACACTTTGTAATTAGTGTTTTAACTTCAACAGTTTCTTGTTTCTGAAACTATTTATTTTCTATCATAAATTCAAGTCAGCTCAACATGAAGAGTAGCACAGCTATGTGACAGAACCAAAGACTATTGTTTATACTGTCAAACACTAAGTGTTGATTAAATGGTTAGCTGTTTGTGAATTAAAAAATAGTACACTGAACTTAGATTTTTCTTTCTGGAAGAGACACAAAACTGACAAAGACCACTTTAAAACACGCTGCTAACAATGACAAACAAAAAGCGAAGAGTAAGAGTAACAGAATTAAAAAGATATTTTTCAGGTTTACAGCATTTGTGGAATTGAAATATAACCTCAGAAAATAGACAGAATACAATTACATGTGCTCTGGCAGTGAGTAAAAAGGTCTTAGAAACTTATGAAACTGTAAAGGAAATGAAATACAGTAAGAAAAACTACAGAAAAAGATTAACAAAACCAAGAAAAAGAACTAGAAATACACTTAGCCATCATGATGATTACTGGTGACAGGAAATACTAGAACGTAAATTCACATTAACACTGTTCATGAGCAATAAATGAACAGGTACTTGCAGGACCTGTTTGAAAAAGACCATAACTGTGTACTACAATTTGCTGGGTACTGCAACATCACCATAGTGCAGTCTAGCAGATTTTCCTTCTCATCTATGGATACTTAGGTGGCACATGCCAAAACAGAGGAAACTTTAAATTGATTATCTGACATTAGAGTGCTTACGTGATTTTATTTAAATGCTAATATTTTCATTTTTAATGAACAAGCTTGTCACAAAGAACATTAAGGTAAGCAGAGGGATATTATAGTGGAGCTAAAGTGTGCAATGCCCTGAAGGTAAAAAGACCAAATCAAACAAAAAAGAAATATTAACTTTCATGAGAAGCGACAGAAAACCATTAACGGATTCCAAAGACCAGCAGCACTTGGTCAGCCAGCACACAAGACTAATGATGCTTGAAGCAGCATTTTGGACAGACAGGAAGGGATTCTTGACAGTCAGAGAAAAGCTGCAACATTAGAAGTGAGAAAGAATTAAGGAATTAAGTACTGTCTAAAAGTTTCAGCAGTTGGATAGGAAATCTTTATGAATTTCTATTTTAAAAAGGAACTGCAGAAAATAAAAGCAAACAGTTTAAGGATCTGCTTTATCTCTCAACAAATAAAGACATTTTACTAAGAGCATAACAAAAGCTCTGCCTCTGCTTTCAAAGAGAAAAGTCAATAAATAAAATCCAGAGCAGTTAATGCTATTTGGCTACATAAAATCAGCTCCCTTTTGTGTGCCTCACTGATAAAACTGCCAGTAGCTAAGGGCAAATAATGAAACAGATGACAAAATTAGTACTCTGCTTCTTGCATTATTCTGCTCCCAGAGGCATTTCACCAACGTATGCTCTCATTGCTTTAGATACAGAGAACAGCTCTTCAGTTATGGGTAGCACAGAAGGTTTAACACTTTTAACACTGGTGAGAAACATAGTGCTCTTTATTCCAGAAGTAAGGTTATATATGAAAAGGCTTCTAAGAAAGCATACTTCTAGTGATGAAGAATCTATGAATTAACTAACAAAAATACAAAACAGTCTGAATGAAACTCACAGTAAAGTAAATGTTCTTGAAATCCATAGCGAGTGATCAAGTTACTCACAGGTGTAGGCCTTGGAAAAAAGAAAAACAAAACACTATCAGTTAATGACCTGAAATGGGTGTGGAGAATCTAGAAATAAAAGAGAATACTCCAGATGGACAAAACTACACAGTATCTTAGCCCCAGGGTGCTACACTGATGTTTAACACAACTTACAAGGTTTTAATTTTGAATTACTATGGAGTTATACCTTCTAGCAGAGCTATGGTAATTATTGTAAAGAAACTTTTGCTCTCCCAAGTTTTTTTCCTCATACAAATTGACACAGAAGATTACTGATTTGATAAGAAAAAATTATCTATATCAGTGGTTATCTATAGTCATATTTAGTGGGTAGACATCAATATGCAATTGACTGAGGAGCAGCGAAATAACAATGAAGACACTCTCCAAACAAATAAAAGAACTGCTGATTTACATTTTCTTCAGCCAAAAAACCTAAGTATACCATATATTGTTATACTTTCTTTGTTCTCCTTTAAAAACAAAGTCACCATTTACAAAAAAATGAGTCTAACATAACTAAATATTTCACCTCAGGAACTGAACTAGACTTAAAGAAATCTAACCACAGGTCTTTTTTCTTTTCTGTTTCAGTTGCAAGTGAATTTCATCCATAAAGACCTATGGTAAAATTACTTTAATGTGTGGTTGCAGGCGGTTGAATTTACCGAGTAATCGCAGTGAAGAGGCCACGAATGCGGGCTCGATGTCGGGACACAAAGGCTTCTGTGAAAATCACCCCACGGTTTTCCTGGTCTAGTTGTCCATGAATAATTCTACCCAAACGCCTGGATAATGCCTGTAAAGAGAAGCTGGGATGACTGCTAGAATTTTATACTAATGAGGTTAAACAAAACTTAATTAAAAAAAAATCTGCATTAACATATCACTGTATCTTCACCAGACAGGGCAGTGATAGGACAAGGGATAGTTGTTTTAAACTGAAAGAGGGGAGATTTAGGTTAGACATCAGGAAGAAATTCTTCACCAAGAGGGTAGTAAGCTGCTGGAATAGGTTGCCCAGGGAGGTTGTGGAAGTGTTCAAGGCCAGGCTGGATGAGGCTTTGTGCAGCCTGGTCTAGTGGGAGGTGTCCCTGCTCATAGCAGGGAGGTTGGAACCTGATGATCTTTCAGGTCCCTTCCAACCTGAACCATTCTGTGATTCGACAATTCTAGTTTTGTTAAGACAGACAAAATACTCAGAAATGAGGACTACAAGAGGAAATTATTATTCAGGTATACTGAGAATGTGTCTTACTACATGTAAGTTGATGCCATTATGGCCCACACTCCAAACTTTAGGGAATTAAGTTTTTCTAACAATGCCCTCTTCTATCAGATAGATGTGTATCTAATGATGAAAGCAAACTTTGCAGAAGTAAGTATCATTTGGAAATGCCCAGTGAAAACCCAACATTTTACCTTTGTATTAATTTTGTATGAAACAGGGGCAGAGGAATTCACTGAGCATTTTTTCGAACAGGACAAAGAGTAGTAACAATAAAAACAAAAGAAGGAGGTGCAAATAATTTATAAATGTGCATCTTTACAAAGTGAACTAAACCCAGGAAACAAAGAGAAATCAAGTAATATTTTTTGCACGTTAAAAATGTTTTTGTAGAAGCTGATTGTGCAACAACTATTCGAGTAAATCTGTTCATAAACTGAGAGTCAACAAGGTTGTCTGTGGTACCTAATGTGATTATTCCCCTAAAACATGCCACAGGATTACCCTTTGAAAAAAGTACCTTCCAAACAGAATCCAACCTTGACTGAAAGTCAACAATAGTATGAGAATTCTCCCTAATCCTTTTAAACATGACAACAGTCACTAACAAAGATAAACAGTTTGTTTCTACTCAGAATGTCTGGTGTCAGCTTCTAAAAATGAATGTTTATTTTACCTTTTCTGAATAAACTGAAAGGTCTTTACCCCTCTATTTCTGCTTCCTGGGTAGTTATTGAGACTGATTAAATTACCCCTCCATCTTCTCCCTAATATTTCAAACAAAGGCATTTTCAGATATTCCACTAATTTAACCTATTCCTAACATTTCTGATCCTAATCTGTTCCTAACAGCCATAAAGATTCTGAAGAAACTTTCACCATAAGTGAAAAGGCCAACATGAACTTCCATCTGTGAGTAGCTGTTACAGTCCAACCTTTATGTAGCTAATACTTTTCTGCTTAGAATGATGAGCAGCTCATCACAATTGAAGCCATGGATATTGTTATCCAAGATGACTAAAGAAGGTGAACACAACCAATTCTACATTGGCTAGGTTGGTGTCTTGCATCACCTGTATCAGGAAGTCTCCTGGAAGGTCGTATGCCTTGCAGAGTTCCGATATTGTCACCTGGCCAGTTTCCTGTAGTTTATCATTTATTTCTTCTGCTAATTGATCCAAGTAACTCCTTATTGAAAAACAAGAAAAAAAAAAAATCCCAACACATTAAGTGTGAAATTCTAGATCAACCTGTTATCCACATAATGATTTATTAACTGACCTGGCACTATACTTTCTGTTGCATCTTTGCAAAAATAAACTGAGTTATTTTAAATGAATAAAGGAGAACAATGCCAGTGAAAATGTGGAGCTTTCTTTAAAGCCTGCTAACCAGGTAGTTATTTATCATTTATCTGCTAGAATGAAACTGCCACAAAGCAACAGGAAAACATTTTATGTCAATAAGACTTAGGAAAGGCTTTTAGTGAGCAAGATAGGTCTTAATCATTTCAAGAGAACCAGGAACTACACATTCTTTGCCAAGAATAAATCCTGCATACAATCAATAAGCGAGACAACCCCGTGAGAGTATCACTTCAGTAGTTGTTAGTGTGTTGAATGCTATGAAATAACCTGCTCACACATCTCAGGCTTGTGAAGTAAAGCAAGAGGTGGGAAAAAATGAGAGGGTTTGTCAATAGCTGAGGCAGAGAGCAAAGCCACAGAGCCAGTGAGATCTGGTTGCTGTACACAAAGACACTGGGTAAGAAATGAAGCCTCTTAAATGTAGGGCAGAGGCACTCAGTAAGGCCTTTGCTCCATGGATTCACCACATGCCCTGCTGAGACAGGCCACACTTGCCACTTGGAAAAGAACCACTGATGACCCAGCAGCAGTCAAGAAAAAGGTGTTTCACTCCAGAAGCAACAAAGGCTGGCCATCACTTTTAGTCTGCATTTTAAAAAAGAAAAGAAGTGTGAATTACACTTGTTGCTCCTGACAGTACTCACTCATTTATAAGTTGTCCCAGTACCAGCTGAATCGATTTCTCTGATTTAACGATGTCATTAGCTCTGTTTTCAATGTGCAGAAGGTCCACATTTATGACCTAAAAGAACAACCACCAACAAAAAACTCTTACCAGAACTTTAAATTGAAATTACTTCTCAGACATTGACATATGATACTTACATATTCCTATGTCTTGCAGAAAGCTGCTTTTTATTTTTTGCATATTTATGCAGTTAATCTGTGATTTGTAATAGAGCAGCAATGCTTTAGGGGGAAAAATTCTCTTTGCAACTGTGACAAGGTTAAAAGAAATCTGTATCATAAAAAATTCCAGGAAGCTACGAACAGAAAACACTAATTTGTCTTTCAGAAGGGTTTTCTTACTCCAAGTAATTTTGCTCAAGCCAGAAGGGAAAATTAGTCACAGAGGAAGACTACTGGAGGATAAAGATTAGTGGAGATGAGATTAATGAAGGGAGAGGGAAGATCCAAAGAAGCATGCAAAGTTAATTATGCATGCTCCTGCAGCTTTAAATGTAAATAGGAAACATATTTCTTTTCCGTTTGTCCCCCTTAGTTTACAAAGGAAGAGTCAGAAAGAAAATCTGTGGTGATTTCAGGTCATAGACAATTGTTAAGCAGAGAGAAGCTTTCAGTAAAGCAGTAAATGGATGGATGAAGTAATCTGCAGTACTCTGACACGAGTTACCAGCTCTTCATAAAGACTGTTCTCTTTAAAAAAGAAAATAACTTAGCTCGAGAATAATTAATGAACTCCTTATTTACAATATACATCGTGAAGGAAAGAAAGATGTATCTAGTTTCTTATTACTAAAAAGTTACCTGTTGTAAGTCAACAACGTTTATTCGACCTTTGAAAAGAAGGAAAAATATACTTTTAGTATATAAAACATGTTTGAACAGATTTAGAATATAGCATAGTCTATCATGTACAAAATATTTCTTCATTACTGTTTTGTAGACCAATTAAACCAACGCCAGATTTATATATTGTTAAATCACAGAAATCCCAGGTGGTCAGTGCAGGACATCCCTTATTATTTCTACCCTATTGCCTTGCTCACTACCCAATACACTCGGGAAGTAGAAACGACTGTTCTAACTCCCTCCCAGTTTTTCCCCTGATGCTGACCTGGATTTGACAACTAGTCCATGAGTATAACAGTGGAGATTGCAAAAACCTTCTGCCTCTGCATGATGCTACTAACAGAACCCAGCAACTGGAAATTCAAATCAAGCTGTAATTCTGGTAAGATACACAGGGGCAAAATACAAACCGGGGCACGTCAGTGGCAATCGTAAGAAATTACCTGATCTGTATGAACATAATAAGGAAGCTAAGTTTTCAAAACATAGAATGCTGTGGAATTCACCCTTAAATATAACTAAAAGGACAATATACTGTCTTCTCATTAAAACCATTGACAAAAAGCATTTTGAAGCATATTTGCTTCCTTATATTTCTAAGTCAGGTCTTACACAGCACATGGCTCTTCATACTGGTAAAATAAAAGATCTGTCCATGACAACTTAAAAATATTATCATTACTACGTGAAAGGAGAATGGTTCTGAAATTCTGAGTCAAGGGTCAAACATCTGCATCAGTTACTTCACCATACTAAAATGCTAAATTTCCTTCAAAAGGGTTCTTTAGACCACTTCTACCTCAGAAATTCTGCACGGGTGAAAATGAACCAAGTAACACACCTTGATAGGCTTACCTAAAAGTTTAATACAGATCTGAAGTGATAAATTAATAGTACTGAATTCCTGTGTAGATGAAGCAATAAGAAATAAGCTCACTTTCTTTATTTGCAAGATTAAGGGTACCAAAGAAAACTTTCAGATTTTTTCTGTAGTCTTCAAAATTAACTTTCAAAACCAGAGGAAGAAAGCAAATGCCACACTTACCACCAGAAACATGAAGTTCATCCCGGATCTCCTTACTTATCTGTGCTGGAGTGACATACTCTTTTCCATCAAGTGTGTGCACTACTTCCAGCTGCTTTTCAGCAATCAGTTTAGTGACAATTTCTATACAGTTCCGTTCTGACAATCTAGCAACAGTGTAAAGAATAAACAGTTACTCTAAGTAAGCACTTGCTAAAATTGTCTTTAAATTGATGTTTAAAAAATAATAAACAGAGGAAATGCAATGAAGATTACTTGCTGTTCCGTGTGAATACTTTCTACAACAAAAAAACTAATTTCAAGATTCAACTTATTGCTCCCCAAATCATCCATATGGCTTATGTGGGTCATCCCTCTAAAACGACTATTACCCGTTTCTGAACAGCTGGCAACACCTTTTGCTGTAAGAATGCATCTGCCCGTGAATGTAGGAATGGTTGTGTTTACGGAATTTGTGTCTTCCATACTTTTAATTTTACTTTGGTTAGGTTTTGTTGGGGTTTTTTTGTTGTTTTTTTCTTTTTTTTTTTTGGGGTGGGGGGTGGGGGTGTTGATAAAAACAAGTTCTGGACAACAACCCCAACCGCTCAACACGTAAGTAATAAACTGAGCACTGGAGCTGTGAGGATGTTTAGAAGCTTGAATTTAACCGCGATTACACACCCAAGCACTTTCGCGGCCCCCATACACTCTGGGGCCCCCAGATGCCCATTCGGAGCTAACAAGCACCGACACACCAATGAACGCCAATCAAACGACGTCTGCAGCGGGGACCAACAGCTTGGTTGGACTCCCTGTGTGTCAGGGTCGGGGTCCGCGGCACAGCGCTCCCTGGGGCCGTGGGGGCGGAGAGCGGGGAGCTGGGGTGAGGGAGGGCGGCCTGCGAGGGGAGAGGCCGCCGGCAGGCGGTCCGCAGCAGCGGACGGCAGGCTCCTGAGGCCGCGGCGGGCTCCTGAGGCCGCAGGAGCGGGTACCGGCGTCACCCCGCTCACCTGTGGGCTACCTCGGCAAACTGTGCCCGCTGGAAATCGGCCGCCAGGCGCCGAATCTCCTCCCAGGCGGCCGCCATCGCCGCCTCGTCGCTACACGTCAGCCGCGCCGGGCGGGCTACGGACAGCCAGCGGGGACAAACCTCCTGGCTGCGCCCGCCGTCTGCAGCGCCACCTCTAGGGCGGGAGGTGCCCCCGCGCTGCCGGGGCGCGCTGCAGCCATCGGCTTTATAAAAAAACAACAGAACACCCCCAAAAAACACAAGAAAAAAGAAAAAAGCCGTATCCCCACTGGGATACGGGCCTGACTCCAGCAGCTGGAGCCCGGAGGACGTAGCCTGGAGAGCGGATAAAACTGTGCTGTGAGCAGTGAGGCTGCCCCGAGCCGGCGCGCTGACCTGCGCTGACAGCATGAGGGCGCCTAATGAGACGGGGCGAGGGCTAAAACCTGGCTGTAAGCCGAGCTCTCAGTGTATTCGTAGAAATATGAGCAACATTAGAAGGTGAGATTACTAGATATTGAAGTGAAACTTCGTCAGACTAGAAGCAGCTTGAGGGACCTCGCCCTCTCTGCCCTGCTGACGGACGCCTCACCCGCAATACTGCGTCCGGTTCTGGGCTCCCCAGTTCATACAGCGTAAGGAACTACTGGAGAGAGTCCAGCACAGGGCTGCTAAAATGATCAGGGGAATGGAGCATCTGCCCTGTGAGGAAAGGCTGGGTCTGTTTAGCCTGGAGAAGGAGGAAACTGAGAGGGGGAATCTCATGAATACTTACAAATATCTAAAGGGAGGTGTCAGGAGGATGGATCTGACTCTTCTCAGTCGTGTCCAGTGACAGCACAAGGGACAGTGGTCACGAATTGGAACACAGGAGGTTCAGCCTAAACACTGGGAAAAACTTTACCGTGAGGATAACAGAGCACTGGAACAGGCTGCCCAGTGAGATTGTGGTGTCTTTGCCTCTGGAGACATTAAAAACCCTTCCTGGACGTGTTCATGTCTGATCTACTGTGGGTGATCATGCCCTAGCAGGGGGTATGAACTAGATGACCTTCAGAGGTCCCTTTCAACTCCTACCATTCTGTCATTCTGTAATTCTGTTATTCTGTGGGGCATGAGGTACATAGTATTGCCATCTAATGGCTCCACTATTGTGCAGTGAGGGGAGAGCTCGTTATTTAGCTGTGGGATCAGAGGTTGGCAATACAGTTTAAGGCCTTTTGGGCTGTTACATGAGGTTGACTTATCTGTGGTGGTGACTGAGCATACAGCACAGGGAGTGCTCCTGCCCCGGGGCGAGTGCAAGAAGATCAGTCACCAGAGACCCTCGCCATTCCCCAAAAGAGGAGCAGGAGGCTGCGAGATACCCAGGGTGGGGAAAGTGCTCTGTGCTGCTGTGTTCCTTCTCTATTTCTTGCTGGTAAAATTCTCTGTGTGGACATAGGTCCTGCAGGGCCTTTTTTTTGTTGTTGTTGTTGCTCTCTGACTTTTTTCTTATCCTACAAAAGTTGTGGAAAATGTCTGTTGCTGGCATAGTTTGTCACACTGGGTGCAGTTTAAATAGTGTGAACAAATACTTCATAAGATAATGGCATAGTAAATTATAACAGCATGTTTATAATGGAATAGTGTGTGGCTTTGGTCTTACTGGTCATTTTCTTTGTGATGAGAAACTAGGGGCAGGTTTCATTTAGCTTTGGCATCTGAAGCCATTGAGGTCTAATCTTGGAGCCCCTCATAGACAGTGAGACAGACTCCTCAAATTGTTGCTCAGGTCTTCCTAAAACACACAACTATGACAAGTTTACTGATTACTCACTGGAGGTGCCTCTTCTTCTCCATTGCCAAAGAAGACAGCAAGGAAGATTCCTTAGTCAGATCCTTGATTTAGATACCAATATTTAGGTGGAATGACTAATGTATTGGAAGGGTAGGGAAAAAAATGTGGTAACAATTGTGGGGGCAACTTCTATGAAGATTACATAGAAACAGGCCATCATGGGGAACATGAGGAAAAAGAATTGGGAACTTAGAACTGGATTACTCCTACCTAACCTTAAATGTATCTGAAGTGTTTTAATTATGAATATAATCTACAGGGTATGGCAAATCCCACCTAAAATCTGGATTGCTCTTTGGGCTGGCTAAATTGGGCACTGTAGTTAAGATCCAAAATTGAAGTGTAATGAATTTGACCTTCACTTCTATGTGTACTTCAAGCCACAGCTGCAACATCTGTTGAAGCAGTCATCTGTAAACAAAGCTGGGTTGTTGCTTTTTTTTAAAGTTTAGAGTTGTTTTTTACCAGAGTGCATAGAAGGGACAGATGAATCATATAAACACACAACATTCATAAGCATATTAATATTTCTAAATTGCAGGTTCTGTTTTGAGTCTGCAATCAAAGAGATTTTAAAAGGACCCTTTTCTTTCAAGATGTATGTACATGTACACAACACGTGTGTTAATATTTTTATATCTAATTGTTATTCAAGTAATAAGATTTTTTTTCCTGTAGAAATCAGTTTTCCTTAGACAGTTTATAAATTAAGTTAAATCTTCTGTTAAAAAGATAGTAACTAATTCATTTTACTACACGTGCACAAATCTGTGGCAGTTAACTGAACTCTGGTGTTATTAGCATATATTTTATCAAAGGTATGTTCCATAAAAACAAAGTTGATACAATTTATTTTACTACAGTACTCCAAAGTTTACTGCTTCCAGAGCCACCACAGGAACAGAAATGTTTTTGGTTTTTTTGTTGCAGGTATATAAGCTAAATGTGAAGGTATTTGTAGCTCTAGTGGTAGCAAAGGTTGAAATAAACCTTTGCATAACAATTATAATATAGATTGATGGCCAAATTTCATTGACACAAAACAAAGCAAATAATTTCTTATGAAGGCAATGTACAATATTGCATTGATTCACTTTGGGAGTATCAATTACCCTGTCTTAATTGGGGACAACAAAAGAAAATGGTGAGTTTATTCATCCTGTCAAAATGAATCAATGTGGTCTGTTTGACATAAAGTATGTTATAAAAGTTCATGTTGTAATATTCATGTATATTCCTACACGTTGTTCTGAACTCTCCTTGGGGAACTTGGCATTTCTACCAGTCCACTGAAGGAGAATGAGTTAAAGGAATGGATTTTCATTTCTGTGGTTGCTCCTACTTCCTAATGCAATGCATTAACCACCAAAAGAGCAAAACTTGAAGATACAGACTGAGTCACTGCTGGCTGCCAAGTATAACAGAAAGTTTTATCTAATGGTTCTCCATTCCAGTCAGCTGAAGATACTGTTTTCCAGCTAAAAGACCAGTAAAGGTTCATACAGTCATTGCAACATATAGAGCAGGAGACAAACATAGGATTATAGAATCATCAA
The DNA here is from genome assembly GCA_020745705.1 of Hemiprocne comata. Taxonomy (NCBI): domain Eukaryota; kingdom Metazoa; phylum Chordata; class Aves; order Apodiformes; family Apodidae; genus Hemiprocne; species Hemiprocne comata. The sequence goes on along the minus strand of CM036588.1, from coordinate 114,317,344 downwards.
ATTATTTCAGTTGGAAAGGACCTTAAAGATCATCTAGATCCAACCCCCTGCATGGGCAGGGACACCTCCCACTAGATCAGGTTGCTCCAAGCCCCATCCAACCTGGCCTTGAACACTTCCAGGGATGGGGCATCCACAACCTCCCTGGGCACCTTGTTCCAGTGTCTTACCACCCTCACACCATAAAGAATTTCTTCCCATTGTCTAACCTAGATCTGCCCTCTTTCAGTTTAAAACTGTTATCCCTCATCTTATCACTACATGCCCTTGTAAAAGTTCCTCTCCAGCTTTCCTGTAGGTTCTTTTCAGATAGTGGAAGGCCACTATGAGGTCTCCTCAGAGCCTTCTCTTCTCCAGGATGAACAACCCCAACTCTCTCAGTCTGTCTTCGTAAAAGAGGTGCTCCAGCCCCCTGATCATCTTCATGGCCCTCGTCTGGATTTGCTCCAATAGGTCCATGTCCTTCTTATGTTGGGGACCCCAGAGCTGGATACAGTACTCCAGGTGGGGGTATTACCAGAGTGGAGTAGAAGGGCAGAATTAGGAGAAACACCTAGTTCTGCTTCAGAGTTGTGTCAAAAGACTCAAGGCACGTGTGTTTCCATACTTAGAAGCATTGGCTCCTAAGGTCAAACAGAAGTGTCTTTTAATATTTTGAGAACTCACCTTTCAGCTCCAGAAGCCTTACTGGAAGAAGTCAAGAGCTCTGAAAAATCTGTGGTTTTCTATTTTCCATCTCTGTGTACACACATACTTTGGTTGCATATTTTATGGTATCTGCCTGTTACTTTATAGCAATTATTCTGAAAAAGAGATTAATGAATTAAAATAAATTGAAAGAAGGCACTGATACCAAGCCTGTTTGAAGTAATTAGCAATCCAGCAAAAATGTCCCTAGTGCATTCTCCTTTGCTGCAGAGAACACTCTTCAAACTTTGATGATCCTGTCTGAAATCATTAATATTTATTTAGGAAAGAACAGAGCTTAAAGGTGTAGTCAGGCCTCCCACATTAAACGTGTCACAAAAAAACCCACTATTGTATTAATACCATTGAAATTTGAATAGCTGGGACAATATGTTATTTGACTTCTGTGTCACTCAGTGTAGCTCCTGTTCTTCTCAAGATACATAAAGGAAAATCCACAGGATGAGAACCCAATGCCACAATGTTAAAATACCATGCAAAAGATAAGATCAGTTCAATGAATAAACAGATTTGACTGATGTATTAGATGGGGTTTTAGACCACGTAAGGGCATAGAATCACAGAATCACAGAATGTCAGGGGTTAGAAGGGACCTCTGAAGATCATCGAGTCCAACCCCCCTGCCAGAGCAGGACCAAAAACCAGGGCAGATCACTCAGAAAGGCATCCAGACAGTTCTTGAAAGTCTCCAGAGAAGGAGACTCCACAAACTCTCTAGGCAGCCTGTTCCAGTGCTCTATAACCCTCACAGTAAAAAAGTTATTCCTCATGTTTAGGTGGAACTTCCTGTGCTTGAGTTTGAAACCATTGCCCCGCATCCTGTCACTGGGCACAAGTGAAAAGAGGTTGTCCTCACCTTCTTGATGCCCAGCTCTCATGTATTTATAGACATTATTAAGATGCCCCCTCAGTCTTCTCCTCTTTAGACTGAAAAGCCCCAGGTCTCTTAACCTTTCCTCATAAGGCAGGTTTCCAGTCCCTTAATCATCCTCGTAGCCCTCTGTTGGACTCTCTCAAGTAAATCCCTGTCTCTCTTGAACTGGGGAGCCCAGAACTGGACACAGTTCTCCAAGTGAGGTCTCACCAGGACCGAGTAGAGGGGGAGGAGGACCTCCCTTGATCTGCTGGACACACTCCTCCTAATGCTCCCTAAGATACCATTGGCTACCTTCTTCATGTTCTTCCTCATGTTGAGGTGGAACTTCCTGTGTTCTAGTTTGCATCCATTGCCCCTCATCCTATCACAGGGCAGGTCTGCAAAGAGAGACTGGCCCATTCTTCTTAGCACCCACCCTTCAGATATTTATATACATTAATAAGACCCCCTCTCAGTCTTCTCTAGACTAAACAGCCCCAGGTCTCACAGCCTGTATTTTTCGCAGTATTTAGCAGTATTTTTAGCAGTATATAGAAAATGCTTAGAAAGAATAAATGATGCAATACACAGAAGAACAAAGTTTGTAAGAGGTGTGGTTTATGAGAAAACTTTTCACTTGGCATAAAATATTAATTAGACTAATTGTGATATGGACAGTATATTTTGCTTTCATTGAGAAAAAACGCTGCCACACCTTGTTCATTTAGGAATGGAATTGATCTGATATTAAGAGGGGAGTAAAGCATAAAGATGTGATTATCCAGTGGACTGGAGTGTGTACAGACTGTGCATTTTTGATCTGGGGCATTTCATTAAGATAGATACCTGCAAAGACAGGATGTAACAGTGTAACCACTGTAATGATGAAAAAGTAGCAATGATGCAAGTGGAAATGAGTAAATATTTGCCCAACAGCATGTGTAAAAATAGTTTGTAAAGTAGAGGGAATGGTGTATAAATTAGAATTTTGTTAAATGGTTCCTTAATTCCACATATGCTATGATATGATATATGATATATATGATATGATATGTTCTATGTATGCTGTGATCCTATATCACTTGCTGGCCATCTTTTCTTCCAGAAGCTGAGTTTGTGAATTTAAAAGGTTTCACTATTAGGTTTTGTTCATTCATGTGCTCGCTGTGATTTAGCAATTGAAAAGGTCACATCTTATTTGGTTTTCATTGTGCTGGTATACAAAATTTAAGTAACAATTTTGATGTGGTGATTCAGAGGGATTATTCTGAGGAAGGAACAAGCCTAACAAGTTTTCCATTATCAGAGTGAACTGGCAAGATAAAGCACAAGCTTTTTAAAATTGGTAACTGGATGTTGGACATGCATTAGGAGGACAGGGTTTTCACCCTGGCTATGTGAGATGTGGGGAGCTTTGGCTTTTTTCATTTTGACAGTCTTTCTTTAATGCACAGTTATAAATAACACAATGTTTTGCTTTTCACCATACTCTTTTTCTCTTTTCCTGTCCTGTTGCACAGTGGCTGTGCTGTGTGCTAATGGGAGGTTGCCTAGTTCAGCCTCAGGCAGCCTTTTCTACATAATTAGTTTAGCCATGAAACGCCGTATTTTCAACTAATTAGTGTGATTACCTACCCATCTGTAGATAGGAGAAATTTGGTATTCATTTGAATCTTCTTTTGCAGTGAATGTTCATATCAATACTAAAGCTTTCTCTGAGTAAAATATTTATAGATGTACAGAGCATGAAACATGGAAAATCTCACAAGTAAAACTGAATACTAAATGCATTGGCAGGTGCCTTGTTCATACACTTTGTGTATGTGGTTCAGACGTATGCAGGAAATTATATAGATAACTTTTTTTTTTTTTTACTGTTTTAAGCAACAGTTGTCTTTTTGTTAGCAAATATACAGAGCTAATGAAATTTTCTCAGCTTAAAAAATATTAAGTCCAGTTTATATCCTTGTTTAGCAAGGTTGTTTTCTCTATTTGGATTAGAAGACTGAACGTACCGAAGTGTTTAAATGAGCAAATTCCTACCCTGTGTTTGACGAAACCCCCTTTGATCTTTTTTGAGGAATGGTTAAACATAATATACAGAATTTAGGGTAACTGTTTTTTTCACCTGACCTTTGATCCTTTCTTTGAAGAGAGATGTATTTCTGCAGGTTTTCAACCCTATGCTGAGTTAAAAATCAAATGTACTGCTGTACTTGTAGAACAAATTGAAAAGAACAAAAGCCACTGTATATACCCACATTTTGCCATTCAACTGAATATTTTGATTAATGCTTAATAGAGAACCAATTTGTCAGTAATAGTGTAGCCTGTCATAGTGAGATACTGCAAACATCAAGTGTATTTTACTCTGATATACTGAGCTGTCACAGAACAGAGCATGGAAGTACTATGTAAAATTTTTATTAATAGTAAACCAGAAGTACTTGTAAAGTATTGCAAACTATATAAAATACATCCTATCGCATAAATAAACAAGCATTTATACTGTCAAAGGCACAGAGAAACTTTTAAGGGGTCTGTCAACAGACATTCTCAAAATACAGTGCTGACCAAACACTTGAGGAGAAATCAAGACCAGAAAAATAAAATAAGGGCACTTAAAGACAGAAGAAAAGTATAGCTTTCTTTTTAAAATAATTGTAAAATGCAATATTAACAAACACGTATATAAAAATGTCAGTGCTTTCTTCTTTCACTTGTCTTAGAATTAACAAATGCTGTTTGTTAGGTGCTTGTGTTGGCTTGGTTTTATGGCAGAATGGAAGAAGATTTCTGAGTAGAAGATTTCTGGGGCCTACAGGAAAGCTGGGGAGGGAATTTTGATAAGGACTTGTAGTGAGAGGACAAGGTGTAATGGATTAAAACTGGAAGAGGGGAGATTTAGGGGAGACATTAGGAAGAAATTCTTTAGTGTGAGGGTGGTGAGACACTGGAACAGGTTGCCCAGGGAAGTTGTGGAGGCCCCATCCCTGAAGGTGTTCAAAGGCAGGTTGGATGGGCCTCTGAGCAACCCAGTCTAGTGAGAGGTGTTGCTGCCCATGCAGGGGGGTTGGATCTAGATGACCTTTAAGGTCCCTTCCAACTAAAATCATTTGATGATTCTATGAAAAATAAAAAAAACAGATATATTTATCCCCATAATACTTTTTTTACGGTGATATATTTTCAAATAGTTATTCATGGTGCTTCCTCTGTATTAAGCTTATGTTGCAGTTGAGGTGTCATCGATCTCATCCCAAAGCAGCAGGGAACTGAGGTCTTGCATATCCTTGGCAGGCATTGAAGCATCAGCAGAGATGCCAGCTGAGGGCACTCTGTTGGGTTAGCTATTAAAGGTACTGGAAGTCCATTCCTGTAAAATGCTTCATACAAATATAGCACTCTCTATTTCACATAGTGGGGGGTGAATTTTAATGGGAAGGAAGGAACAAGGTTTCAAGCCTGCTTGCCTCTCTGCCACCTCCTGACCTCTGAAATTGCCTCTTTGAACCATGTGGTTTCCATCACTTTACAAGGGAGCAGGCATTTGACTGCAAGTTCTCTCCCATCCTTCTTGGGCAGCTTTCAGCCCTGAATGAGAAGAGGGACTTGGATCACTGGTTTGCCTTCTCTTCTATCACTTCACTGGTTTCTCATTTCAAAGTATGAATAGTAATTAAGTTGTGCCCTCATGCTCTCTTCCCTTTGGAAAGCTGTTTTAGAGTCAGTCTATAAAGATGATTAGAAATAATCTAATTTCCAAACAGAATTAATTCATGAGTGTTATTAGTGTTGATGTCACCATAGTGCTTTAGTTGAATAAGTCGATGACAGAATCAGAGTGGCCTAGAAATATGTAATATTTGTGAAAAGGATCAGCATGATGCAGGGTGCTTGGGGTAAGGTATTTCTGGTAGAGATGGAAATGTTAATGCTACAGGGAGACACGCTGGTTACCAGAATCATGTACAGTTTTAAGTGACCAAGTTAAAAAGAAAAAAAAAACCTCCTAGGACCTGTAGGTACAATTTATGAGGGCGGGGGAATGGAGGGTCTGTTTTATAAGAAAGATCTGTCTTGTCTGATTTAAAAAGGCTGAAATATGGCTGAGCTTTTAATCAGAAGGTAAACAACTGATATATAGGGAAAAAGCTATAATTAAGTTAGAAAAAAAATTGGCACAAAACCCCAAAACAATGAGGTTCTGGAACTACCTCAAGGTGTGAGTTATGAGGCCAATCACTGAACTATTTTCAGTTGGAATTTTCTAAGGGAGAATTATGAGACTTGGTTGTCTAAAATATCCAGGGTCTGGATCACTGTAGGAGATCTCTCCCTTCTATGTGGTCTTATGTGCCATTAAGTGATGTTGCAGGAAAAAGGAATCACAAATGATTCAGAGCTGATATGAGATCTGATCATTTTGTAAATGTGAGTAAAGGAAATTGAAGGTGATCAACACATTTCAAGATCTCTTCTAATATGATTATTTGAAATGTATTATGACTCTGAATTCCCTAGTAAATCAATATAATTATATTAATAAATTACATAGCTTCATGCTATATTTAAATCAGGTTCTGTGATTGGAGACACAATGAGACTTCAATCCATGATTAAATCCATGGATGAATGTGCTCCAACTCTCTCCAACTGAAAGAAAGTCAATTCAGGGTTGGAACAACTGTATCTCACATTGCAGTTGGGAGAGGCTAGGAGTGGTCAAACATCACATCTCAGCTAACCTGTGGTAACTGGCCAAGTTGCAGTGGCCCAAATAACTTCTGATTGTGTTCTTGTATATCATCTGATAATCCTGACTACTCTTAGCAAAATTCCATTTACATTTGTAAGTTAAATAAACAGTCCTACACTTTGGCTTTCATTTTATGAACTGAATAATGAAATTCTTTGAAAAAGTTAATTTTAACGTCTTTCTAGAAAACTGTTAAACAGAGTCAAAGAAGTAAAAATGTTTGTGGAGAAAGCATTCAAAGGGTTAATGTGATTTTTATATGGATTTTTTGTTTGTTTCAACTCAGTCGTGCACCAAGACTCTGAAATTACAGGCGTGCTCAAGCAGAACGACTGTGTTCTATTTTAGCTCAAGATATTAATCCATTCTATTCTGTATCATTGTGTTAGAGGGTGCCTTCATCTTGCACACACTGCAGATAGCACAGATGTGCTTGGATAAAAAAACTCCAGTATCTTTCAGAGGGATCTTTATGAAATGCCAGTGCATTCAGAGGAGCAAATTCATCCTTCTGTTAGAAAAAAGCACAGCAAAAAAAAGAAAGAAAAATAAAACCAAACCTTCTTCTGCTAAATTTCCATCTGCAAGTATTAGGTTTGAGGGGAAAAAATTATTCGTAAGTGCTTGCATGATAACCACTGATGCTAAAGAGTTAAATATATAGGTAGGAAAAACTTGTCTTGGATTTTGGCTTTCTGCACAATATGCTTATTATTACACTGCTTTTTTTTTCAGGGCTGATATAAACTTTAGATCTCAGAAAATTCATTTGTAGAGATTTTCCTCTTCTGTTTTCACCACACGTCATATCCTCTCAGTGTTTTGGATATTACATGATTAACTCTTCCCTTACAGAAGTCACCCTCTTTTAACCTAGTGTCAGTCTTGTGAAAAAGCACAGAGGAAACTGCTGCTGGAGGGTGATTAACACCCCCCCCCCCTCCAGTCTCAGAATTAATGAGTTCATCTTACCTATTCCTTTACTCTGGAGTGGGAAATCATGTAAAGAGTAGTAGGTTTTCTGGTACAAACTAGATAAAATCTGTAATTGTTAAAAAATTTATCTGTTTAACTCCCCGTGTCTTTGTTTCTGAGGTAGGTTTTGTTTTAGTTTTTGTTTTTGTTTTTTTTATTATTATTATTTTTTTTAAATTTACTTTAAAATAAGGAAAAAGCTTTTAGATCAGTTTAGGAATTAAGAACTTCTCATAGAGTTTTCTTACAGAATTTAATGGTTAAATTGTCAGTATACAGAGGGCACTTGACGTTGTTATGCTTAGGCAACTAAAGTGAGCATCTAGTCAATATAGTCAGTGGAGCCCAGAGCAAGCTTCAGGTGACCAGCCATGAGGGTGGTTGCACAGATATTTAGTACTATTTGTGATAATAAAGAGCTACCTTGCTGGCCTTCAGCCACCACTCCAGAAGAAAACTGGTCTTCCTTAAGTCTTGTGTCATGTTTGGCAGCCATGAGTCTTAAATACCTTATGACATCTGAAATAATACTCTGTGTCTACAGATGGGCAACTAAATCAAGCTGTCAATTTCTACTCAATGAGATGATGCTTGCGAGGCTTCTTTGATTATGCTGATTAGATCTTTATTGGTTGCAGTGAGAGCTTAAGAAAACAGCATGCTTGTAGACACCTACTGTTTGGAAGGATTCAGTTGCATGTATGTCCATCCCTAGTGTCATTTAGACTCTGTGGGATATTTCCTCTACTCTCTCTCTGCCGCTCTAGAAGAAGGTGTCTTCCTCAAGCATTGTGTCACGTTTATCAACCCTACACTGGTTTTGATCAGCTGAAAGCATTTTATATGGGCAACTGAATTACTTTCCAGCTTTCTTAATCTGAAGCTGAATCCCAGCCATAGTCTCCACTTTATATGCAGGGACAAGAAGAAAAACATTTCCTAAGATGGCCCCAAAATGTTGCAATCAGAATTAAATCTTCAGTTCCTGTCAGTGTGCACTGACCAAAAGACTGGGGAGGATGGTCCACATTTTAACAGAAGGGAGAACACCAGTTTATTTAACACCAGTTAATGTAACATAACAAGTTACCAGCTCCAGTCTGAGGGCTTCATGAGCCAGCTCCCAAACTGTTCCCATAACACCTTTGTACTCGTTTTTTTACAAGGTTGTTCCTTCTTTCATGACACGTGCTTATGGTATCAGTACTTTTAATGTTTGCTGTATAAGAAAACTGGAAAATGACCGTGTCTTACCTTGTGTATGCAGAATTCCAAGCATTCCAGCTCCTCTCCTTGGAAATTTATGTTTGCTCATTATGCAGTGTCTAAAACAGGATATTTGAAAAGTCCATTAACAGAATTCTGCAAAATAGTGCTTTTTTCTGAGGGTTCATATGTGTGATATAGCACTATATAATGTCTTCAGATAGTAGTAATTCTGCTGGATCCTAGAAGATTTGCACCCAGAACCTGTCTGTCTTTATGGAACCTGATTTTCTAGGCATTTCTGGAGATATATTCCTGATGAAAATGCCTATGTAATTGTCTGATACAACGGAATTCAAATAATGGAAATTCTATGCAACCTTTAACCTACCTGACTTACAATCTTGGAAGCTAAGTTTAAACTCTGAGTTTTTTAGTCAGTGAAATGAATCAAGTGGCTGCAGGGAGAAATTAATCTTGTCTCAACCACCAGATTTAGGATGTGATGAATTACCCTCTGGAGGTGTCTCATTCATTCCTTGGACACCTACAGGGCTTAAGGTTACTCATTTTGAAGTAGTCAACTCACTTTCAGGTGCCTGAAGTTGATGATACTAATCTTCCCTTTTGTAATTGGAATGTGCACATCTGAGAATGCAGTAAGAAGATCTTGGGCTTTTCATCAAAGCTGCACTGATACTGGACACTTGGATTTAGCTTACAAATGGTAGATGTTTCTGCTGGTCTTTTGGTATTGCCTCCAAAGCAGTATCACAGGAAATTATTCAAGTTTGTCCATTACTCAGCCATGAGAATCCATAACAAAGCTGCTTAGAACAGCTTAGATGTATTCTGGAAAAAGAAAAGAGATATTGTCTTTGATGATTCAGCACTCACTGAGACTATCAAACCAGATAAAAATGGAGAAGTGTCCATTTAATTTGTAACTGATACCTCCTTTCCTTTGAAATTCCCTATTGCTAGACTTGAGCTTGCTGTGAAGTCAGCACGGGCAGAAGGAGCATGTGGTGGTAACAGTGGTCACGAGCTAAGTGAGCTGTGGCCAGGAGGCATGTGGGGGGGCATGCTTAGTTTTGCCAAGGGGAAGTCTTGCACAAGAGTGGGAGATCCATGTGTGTGGCTTCTGTTTGCTCTTTAGGTGGCATTTCAGGGGTGCAGTGACCTGGAGTGCTGCCAACGAAGCCACAAACAGAGACTGGCACAAGCAACGATGGTCCCTAATGTTCAGAAAACCCAAGCTTAGCCCCAAAATAAAGAGTTTTTGCTTTCTATCTATATTTTTCTCTTTTTAATTAAAGGATTTTAAAAATTTATTTAATTTTTTTAAGTTCTTTATTTGCTGTCTTGGTTAACAGTCTTTTTGGTTCACTCCTTATGTTTTCTTGAAAGCTGTGGAGGTCAGAGCTATGGTGGTTGATACTTTTCCAAGAGTAAAAGTTTAAACTCATGCAATTAAGGTGTAAGTAAGATGCTAGATTTCATGGAATTTATGATTCTGGACTGTAAAGCCAGAAGCAACAGAGAAACTCCAGACTTCTTTTAAAGACTCCATCTCAGTGGCAGGTGTCTTCACAGAACCACAGAATGGTTGGTATTGGAAGAAACCTTTAGAGATCCTCTAGTTTGACCACTTGCAGTAAAAAGGTTTTTGTTTTGTTTAAATGGAATCACTTGTGTTCCATTTTGTGCTCTATTGACAGGAGCCTGGCTTCCTCTTCTTCATTCTCTCTCTTTAGGTATTTATATACACTTACTAGATCCTCTCTGAGCCTTCTCAAGGCTGAACAACCCCAGCTCTCTCAGCCTCTCCTCATTTGTCAGGTGCTCCAGTCCCCTCATGATTGTCATGGCCCTTCACTTGACTCACTCCAGTAGCTCCGTATCTTCTGTACCAGGGAGCCCAGAACTGGTCACAGTACTTCAGGTGTGGCCTCACCAAGGTTGAGTAGAGGAGACCTCCATCAGTCTGCTGGGAGGACGCTTCCTAATTCAGCCCAGGATGCCCTTGACTTTTTTGCCATGAGGGTGCATTGCTGGCTCATGGACAGTTTGTTTTCCACCAGGACCCCAAAGTTGTGCTCTGCAGAGGTGTTTTCCATTCCTTCAGCCTCTAGTGTGTACTGACACCTGTGATTATTCCTCCCTGGAGGCAAGACTGCATTTCTTCTTTCATGGTACTCCTCGCAGCCCCCATTTCCATCCCATCAAGGTCCCTCTGGATGGCAGCACATCCATTTGGTGCAGCAGCCACTCCTTCCAGTTCTGTGTAATTTGCAAACTTGCTGCAATGTTCTTTGTCCCATGCTCCAGGTCATTAATGAAGATGCTGAACAGTATTGGGCCCAGTATCAGCCCCTGGAGTACATCACTAGAGATTTGCTTCCCACTGTAGTTTATGCTCAGGCTAAAACTCTCCAGGTCCAACTCTTCAGCCTGTTTTCAATCCACCTCACTCTCCACTTATCTAATTTTTTTTTTTTTTTCTGTAAGGATGTTATGGGAGACTAAAGTCATGATAGACAAGATCCACTGCTCTTCTCTTGTCCACCAAACCAGTCACTTTGTTGTAGAAGGTTATCTGTCCACTTATCTAATTTTTTTTTTTTTTCTGTAAGGATGTTATGGGAGACTAAAGTCATGATAGACAAGATCCACTGCTCTTCTCTTGTCCACCAAACCAGTCACTTTGTTGTAGAAGGTTACCAGGTTGGTTAAGAATTATTTCACCTTTGTAAATCTATGTTGATGGCTCCTGATCACCTTCATGTCCTTTGTGTGTTTGCAACCATTTCCCAGGAAGAATTGCTCCACCAGCTACCCAGGGATTGAAATGAGGCTGAAAAGCCTGTAATTCCTTACATCTTCCTTCTTGCCCTTCATGAAGATAGGAGAGGCATTTGTGACATTTTACAGTTGTCTTACAAGTCAAATCTGGAATAGGCCATCTTGGGTGAAGAGAGCAAGGTCCTCACTGTTTCTTTTTTCTATTCTGTTCTTTATCCTCAGCTGCCTCACTCCGTAGTAATAGGAAAAGGTTGTCAAGACAGCACAAAGTTCCCTGTAGTGTTGGTAGCAAATTTTCATGTCGAAAAAAGAAATATATGTGGAGGCAAAACCATTTTTGTGGCAGAACTTTTAGGGAATGGAATTTAAAATAACGGAGAAAAAAAGTGAAGTGGTTTTTGCAGAACCCTAATTGTAGCAGCAAAATCTGATATTTCACCTCAAGTGTCCTAAAATAAACCTAGATCTGTTTGCTGTTGCTTCAAAATGTCAGAAATCAGCTGTGACTTTTAAAAACCTTTTTTCCTCTCCTTGTAACAAAGTTTGTTTAATGAATACAGGGACCCTGACATTTTTTAAGGCAGGCTCTCTGGTTTCATATAGTAAAAAAATGCATGGCATGAGGTATGAAATACTTAATGAAGCAAAATATGTGTGCCAAAGGATTAAATATGCTTTTATAAAACTCTGATTATTCTTCAGTGAGCTATGAGATGTGCAGGTTACATGACAGGAATGCAGCTTGCAGGTAGCTGAGGCAATAATCTTTTAAAAGACTGGAGTGCAGAGTGCACAGAAACCAAAGGCATAGTTTATAACCATCCAACTGATAGCAGGTTGGATGGTTTATAAATAAGTTTCACTACTTAATTCCTGGATTTTGCACAGAAAAAAGCTGTAACTTAAATGCCAAGGAATTTGAGTAGCTGCAGCTCGACACTGATAGTGGCTTTTCATCCCCAAACTTTTCAGAAACTCGAATGTATGTATTTCAGAAAATAAATTCACAATAGAAAAGACTGCTTAAAAGTAGAGAAAAATTGACACAAATTGATTCTGAAATCAAATAGTTACCCACTTAGGCACGTTTTCTTTTCTGCATGAAGTAACATCTGCAAATTGGAGCCAAAGCTTGGATTCTCAAAATCTATGCATCTCAGTTGCATTGCTTGTTTATATAACATGAAAATCCTTGAGGTAGTGAATGTATTCCCTTCAAGTGTTTTTTTTGCTGTTTTTATTTTTCTTATGTTTTCCATGGCAAACCAGCTGCCTTACTAGGATGACTTCAGAGGTGAGTAGTATGACTGCCAAATCACATGGACTGACATTGTGTTAGGGGAATAGAAAGGGAAATCTAAGACCACAGATATTGGGCAAAATAATACATTAATGTGAAGGAAAGATGAACATATGATGGAAATGAAATATGAAGAGAACAGATGAAAATTTTCATGACTACTTAGAATATGAGACCCGTCATAGAAGTTCCTTTGGATCAAAAGTCAGAATTTGTAATTTCTGCAATGGTGTATTTTGTCCCTGCTTCCCAGTGGGAATGAACAGATCTGAATCATGCAGTGTACAGTTATATAGAAGATATACAGAAGATACAGAAGAGATGCTCTGCATGTAAGCAGTTTGTTTCCTGTTAGTACTGCATTGTCAGAAGTAGTAAAGCTGTGAGTGTTGAACAGGCATAGCTGACCTAGAGCAGAAAGTTGGTCATTCTTTTTTGTGTATTCCAGTTCTTGACAGAGTGCTTATCAGGAATATTATACTGATCATCTCAGTTCCCCTTATGGCAAGCCCAAAAGGCACTAACAGTATTGTACTGTTTGTTCTCCAGTTCTCTGTTGGATAAAGAATCTAAACAAAGGTGAATATGAAGAACGAATAAGCGTGCTAAAATCTTTTAACCTTTGGAAGTAGTTGGCATGTAAGGTAAAGAGCAATTCAAATGCTTTAATAAGAACATGTTTCAAAAACAGCCTTTTTAAAATATGCACATACCTGCCCACACTAAGTAGTCTTACAGGTGTAGAATTACTGGGGAGTTACTGGCTCTGTAAACATGACATAGGATTCACCTCTGCTTTTCTAGCCATGTGAGCAGTGAAACCCCTTCCTTGAGGGTAGAGTGCAGAGGGAATCTATGTCCAAGAAATGTCCTCACTCACAGAACCTGTTCATTATATTTCCGAAGAAAACACAGCAATGTTTTCTCTTGTATGCCTGCAATCCCATTGAAATTGCTTTCCAATCCCATGAAGGAAAAACAACCCAGCTGTGCATCCAGACAAACACACCAGAGTGGCTGTTGGTTTAGCTGATTTCAACTGCTGGCGAAAAAGACAAGAAGAGCAACAGTTATTAACCACACAGGGAATTATAGACCAAAACTGTTATCTAGAACAGCAGTAAAAAATGATGTGCTGAAATAAATACGAGCCATTTGAGTTTCTGAAGAACTTCATTATACTGTCACATGGAGCACAGCACAGCATCACTGGCATTGCTCAGTGGAAGCAGACAAGTTATTGGGAACACAGACCCAACACCCTCTTCTCTGATCCTGTAAGTTGAAGAGAAATTAATATTCCTTCCAGCATGCAATCTTAGAAATATTTTCTATTTTCTTTGAACAAATAAACAAATCCTCAATTCCTTCCCCCCCACCCCAAGGAGAAAAAAAAAGTGCAACCCCCAAACTTTAAGGTACTCTGATTTAAAGCATTAAAGCTTGTCTGCATATTTCGAGAATTTATCAGTGCTCTTAACTGCTGGCATTTAATTCTCCAAGGCAGCTACCTTTTGGATTTTACATGTTAATTCTGTTACTGTGTGAATTCCATCATATTTATACTTCCCTGTTTCTCGGTTTAACTCTGGGGAAAATAATTGAAGTGTGTGTTATAAACAGTGTGCAAGAACATCTGTCACAAATAGGATTACATTATCAGTTAAAGTCTTAGGAAAATGCTAAATAGGAAATGCGAGTTTAGAGGGGTGATGAAGAGGAAAGGGAGTGGAGGAGTGGTCCCTTTCAAAATTGTTCCATTGCCTCCACTGCCTCTCATCTTTCCCTGATAATGTGTGAGAGCTAAGGCAGACAGCTTAGTTTAAATTGAATCACACAGGACACTGAAGGCATTCTCCATCAGTCTGCTGGTTGCCTGAGCTCCTCTGAACTTACTGGCCACACTACATATCATACACTCAGGCTTGCTTCTGATTTGTGAGCCTTTGACATCCTTCTCCTGGAGGGTTTCTGTGAGTGGTCAACAGGGCTGGAAGGAAGTTAGGAAGTTGGGCAGAATGAAGGATCTGCAAATCAGGTTTCAGTTTCAGACATAAGGGGAATACCCTTTGAAGAAAATGCCTTCAGTGATATTGTCTAATCTAATAACCCTGTATTTAACTAAAACTCATTTTGCTTATGGCCTCTGACAATCATGTCTAAAGTACCTCTAACAACTATGTGCTCTGCGATCCTGGAAAATGGCATACAAATGAGGGCTTTTCAGGAGCATAATGTCTTTTAAAACTTATTTCCCCTATGGACTGGATTTCAGGGTAAGTTAATCTCCTCACTACCTCTTGTCACTGCAACTCATCAGCCCTTTGTCCTCCCATTCTCTCACTTGCTGAAGTAATCAGAGGTGTCTCTGGGATGTAGGTAGTTCCTTCCTTTCACAGTTAATGATAATTCCTCATATGAATCTGCTGTGAGGCTTTGGAAATGTTACCTCCATGTCTCACTTTCTCTTGTCCTTTCCTCAGCTGACTTTGTTTCTCTTCGTTCCAACTTTTTTCGTAATATTTTTCCTGTACATTTCAGAGCATTAAATGTACACTCATATTAGGACTCCATCAAATACAGGATTGGCAAGAGGCTAGATGATCTGTACAGGCTAAGTGACTGCATATTTTTATGCTGTTCCTGTAGAAAAGGAGTTTGATCTTAGTCTGCTCAGTTCTGTAGGGTGGTAATATCTATCCAGAACACAGATCTGGTGCAAAGAAGCACCAGGTCTTCCCTTACTCTACAGGATATAAATAAAATACTGTATTTTGTGAACAGAATTAATGTGAACGGAATGAATGGGCACAATTTGTCAAATTGCTTTTTAAATTCATCTGGTTTGGAAGACTGTTTGCTTTCCTATGTGGAAGAGAAAGCTGGCCTGAATATTACGGCAGATGCAACAAAATTGCCAATCCGTTGCCTCATTTGGCAAAAATATCACTTGTGCATTGACTGTGAATCAGTTCCATGGTGTTTGTGGCAGTGCAGTGGCAGTGTATGCAAACGGTGTTTTCCAGTACAGTGCAAACTGATGCAGACTGGCTTTGTGGGTTGGAACAATCTGAGCATGTGCAATCCATTATGCCATGACCAGGCCAGGTGTCTGTATAATAATAAACATCACCAGACTACCACAGTGATATAGAAGGAAAAAAGATTGCCCAGATATGTGCATTAATCATTGCCCAGTCAAACCTGTTTTTATTCACGTTGTCTCCTCTCCATTCTCTGGGGCCCTTATTATTTAGAATGAAGAGTCTGCTGAAGTAAGACTCTTTGCCATGTCCTTCAAAGTTTCTCGTGTGTATTTATACACTTTGTAAGGAAGGAAATCATACAGTTAGCTGCTCGGGGAGGTGATTCTGCCCCTCTACTCTGCTCTCATAAGACCCCACCTGGAGTACTGTGTCCAGCTCTGGAGCCCTCAGCACAAGACAGACATGGACCTGTTGGAACTAGTCCAGAGAAGGGCCACAAAAATGAGCAGAGAGCTGGAGCACCTCTCCTACAAAGACAGATGGAGAAAGTGGGGTTGTTCAACCTAGAGAGGAGAAGGCTCTGGAGAGAGAGACCTTATAGCAGACTTCCAGTACCTGAAGGGGCTACAGGAAAGCTGGGGAGGGGCTGTTTACAAGGGTGTGTTGCGACAGTGTAAAGGTTCAAGGAGAAAAGAAAGGGGTTCGAGCGGTTAACCCCTCCCCTTTTGGTTTTACTTGATACCTGTTGAAACCCCCCCCCCCATGGGTAGTACACACTCTCGCTCAAAAAAGGGAGTGAGGACACTGAATGAAGGTTTCTATGTGTTGTTGCTTTATAGACAGAACAGAGGTGTAAGAATGTAAATATAATGCAAGCCACAGATAGTGCAAAAGATAGGGAGAAGATTATTATAATAAAGGAAAGTGATTTGGAACGTGTCGCAGTTCCCCCTCGGAGGGGTCGCCGTTGTGCATGTGAGAATGGGCCACCCACTATCCCTCAGGGAGAGAACCCGATAGGACAACAGGAAAGATTTGCAGATGGGGTTCTTACACTCCTGGCTCGGGTGTTGCTTGGGTGGGTCTTAGGCTCTGGTGCAGCTCCGGTTGGCTTAGGTCTCCTCCTCTCTTCTTTGGGAGCAGGCAGGAATCTCAGCTCTTTGCTGTTAAACGAGCAGTAGCATTTCAGCGCTCAGCTCTCTCGGGTTCCACGAGGATCCAGCAGCAGAGTAGCGTGCCCTTAGGCTCCAGTGATCTCCGCTCTCACTCAACAGAGGCAGAAGCCCCCCCACCATCTGAGGGCTTACATCTAGGTTAGGGTGACCCAGCTCACACTCCCAGCTGCCGCAATGCATTGGCCATCTGCATGCCAGCCCTGGCCCAGCCAGTCTTGAGTCCCAGAACAGACCGCCCACAGGGAAGCAGGCCCTCCTCCCCCAGAAGCCTGGTTCCTGGTTCCCTTTAGTCTCCCTTATATGGTGAGATAGTTTTATGGGAGGCATGTTTTCTGTGGTAAGGGGCATAACCCTTACAGACAGGACAAGGGGCAATGGGCTTAAACTAGAGCAGGGTAAATTTAGATTGGATATCAGGAAGAAGTTCTTTACATTGAGAGTGGTGAAGCACTGGAACAGGTTTCCCAGAGAGGTGGTGGAGGCCCCATCCCTGGAAACATTCAAGGTCAGGCTTGATGAGGCTCTGAGCAACCTGATCTAGTCAAAAAGGTCCCTGTGCACTGCAGGGGGGGCTTGACTAGATGACCTTTAAAAGTCCCTTCCAACCCCACACATTCTATGAGGTAGTGAGGAGGACAGTGTTTCAGGTAAGTGGTGTAACTGAGCAGACACATCTGTTGCACTTTGGTTTTTATGTACCTGTCAAGGTGGGATGTAACTTTCTGAAATGGCAGTGGCAGTATCGGTTTTGCCAGGATAATATGCATATATATATATACATTTTTGTGTATCAGCCTGTATGATTTTTTACATTTAGTAGTCTTAGGGAGCTTAAATTTTCAAGAGATTAGGAGGAATGGAGAAAGATAAAGGAATACCTGCTGTCTCTGACATCCTGTCTTCACCCAGGTCCCATAAGGAATATATCAGGTAAATTGATGACAGTTTATTAACATAAATGCCTATCCTTCTCGTCCCATTCTTAGCAACCCCTGGAGGAGATTGTATGGGACTGAATGGATTTCCTGACAGCATGCCTGTAAAACATATCCTAGAAACTTACTCTCCTGCCTGTCATGAGTGATTATTATTTGTCTTAGTAATGGTTATTTATCAAGCCCCTAGAAGGAAACAGGCAGAATAATTTGATTTGCCTTGTTCTCACCTTCTCCATTCAGTATTCCTGTGTTTTCACAAAAGGAATCAGGGCACTTAAACCAGTTAACAAACTATTTCTTAACAGGACAACAGCATCCTACTCAGAAACAGTTGTATACCTACTTTGACCTCTGCCTTAAGCTCCTGGTTTCTGAGGACACAAAACTACTCAAGAGCAGGGCACAGATCCAAACAAAATCCAGCACTGTCAATACTCTTTCTAGGATGATTTTGACCCATGTCAGCTGTCTTCTTCACCTACCACCAGCTGGGAGTATTATGGGGCTCAGTGAACAGATACTTTCTTCTCAAGCCTGTTCTCCACCTCACAGTGTAGACAGAAGCCCAGGGAATGGTGACTAGTTCAGTCAAGCAGTACCCTGGCATGGAAACTGCCTGGAAACAACTGGCTTCAGCCTCCTGGCTCAGCAATCAAATACAGCAAATATCCAATCAGTGTCACTCATTAGCAGATAGAAGAGTGTCAGACCAGCCTGTTACTGGGAGCATGGCCACATTCAGAGCTCAGGGGAGCTAGAAGCCATTGCTTTGACAATAGGCCAGCAAAGGGAAAGGAAGGAAAGATAAGGCTAAGTTGGAAAAAACAGTGTGAAGAAGCAGTGATGATCTTGTGTAGGGGAGAAAGAAACAGGAGACTTTTCCATCATATTCCTATTTCTTACCCTGCTTCAGCTTGTAATGATTGTTACTTACTCCTAATTGAAATCTATAATCCCATTACAAATGCATCTGGACACATTTAATCAAACCATATCCTGTTGTGCAAATTGAGATCCAAGTTCATAGCTCATATCTAAACAAATTACACACAGTATGAGCGTCCAGGCACTAAATTAGGCATCTTGTAACAAATGCTGCCAGGTCCTTCAGGTTAACTGAGAAACTGGGTTGCTGCTGTTTGCAATTTCTAAAGCATAGCAGGATAACTAATTTCCCAGTCTACCATGGATTTCCAGTTAGGGTACCTCATGGGGATATTTTGTCTTTTGCAATATTCTACTGCTGGAGAGAGAGAAGCTTAAATATACTTTCTTTAAGGCTTTCTTGAAAACTGGCAGGCTTTTTTCATTAAAATTGAAGGCAAGGCTGCTCAACTAGAACATCTCTTAGTCCGCTGGCCATTCTTTTGCAGACCTGGAAACTGAACTGGAAATAAATATGTTTTTAAAGTATTCTGATAGATGTACAGAACAGCAGCTCTGACTTGCTATCCCGTGGTAATTTCCACCATTCTGCCTTTCAGTGTAAGATCTGAATTTGTCCATTACAGATTTTGTAAGGAAAACATTTGCAAAATTGAAGTTTAAGATTGCTTGCTGCTTGTTTGTCCACTCTTTCACATTTTCCTGCTACCTACTCCCCTGAATACGAACGTGTCCAACTTCCTCCAGCTCTTAAAATAAACACACAAATACAAGAATTTTGCTTGGAAGTTAGTCTATTATCCATGTTTTCATAATGTCACAACGTTGAACTCTAGGTGGCAGCATATGTGAGTGAATATTCGATGTTTGTCTTAAGCTACAAATTTCAAACATGTCTCGGTCAATAACCATTGTGGACTAGTCTTCCTTAAAACCACTTATTGTTTGCTCCTCTTAGTCTTTACTTTCGTCCTATAAAACCCAGAAATGTACTTAACATCCAAGTGTTGAAAGAGTTCAGATCGATGTGTTAACAGAGCTTTCATGATGGTTCAGAGCAAACTCCTGTTCTTTACTGTAGCCTGAGGCCCAGATGAGGGAGGGCAGCAAAGGGCACTCAGCCATCCTAGTCTGGAACAGAATGGACAATGCTTGGGTAGAGAATGTGGATTTTTACTGGTGACATAGAAGGTGAGGTGCATCTCTGTGCATTGGCTCTGCAACAGCTGCTTATGCTGTAACAGATGATGCCTTGTCAGGAGTAGAGAAGGCCAGGGCATGTCTATGCAAGTCTTTTCCACCACAAAGACTAATACTCAGGGGCTTTTCTAGCTGTCCCTGTTTAAGTGTACTGGAAGTGAAGGAGGGTTAGAGAATGTCTGAGGCCTATTTTTTGCACAGTATAAGCCACAGTTGCATCCTGATTTTAGATTGGGCAGGTGGATATTGATCTCCTCTAAGAAAGTGCCTTAGGGAATATGTAAAGGATTAAGCTGACTGGCACTACAGAAACGGGGATCTCTTCCCATGCTCATCCTTTCCTTCCAGTATGCAAAGGTTTTTCTGGGATGGGAAAAAAGTTTCAATTTGTTCTTAGTTCTCACAATGTTATCTGTCTCCTCTGATGTAGAACCAGTGAAAAGTGAAAAGTGTACTTGGGTACCAGCAGCTAACAAAAAAGACCAGGTGCATTTTTAAAGACACAGGATTAAGCTAGAACAGTAGCAATATACTGTGCTTGTGGTACGTGACCTTCCTTTTCTGTCTGTGGTGGGTCAATCCCAGCCAGCAGCAGGGCACTCATCCAGTCACTCACTCCTCACTTCTAGGATCTAGGATAACATCAGAAGGGTGAGAATAACAGCAAAGTATTAGATACCAGAAATGTATTTTGTCTAAAAAAATGATTTTAGGACTATTGTGGAAATGACTGATGTAGTGCAGTCAGGGAATAAAAAGGATAGGGCTGCTCCACAAGAGAAAACAAGCCAGGAACAGCAATATGAAGAAGGGCAGCATCCATTCCAACAGAGGCACCAAGCTGATGAGTGTAGGGGTGGCGATAATTAGAAGACCCGTTTGCAGTCTAGTGATGATCTGAGATGCACAAAGCAACAAGCCAAAACAAGCTAGAAACAGAACTGAGCACAAACTTACAGCATAATTCAAGCAAGGAGCTTAACTGCAGTTGCCGGACCAATGGGCACGAGCGGCGGTCAAAGCAGTCAAAACCTGTTGATGCACTGAGGGCCATGGCAATTAATTATCTAATTCAGACTGTTAGACTACTAAAATTTTCATTGGAACAAAAATACATTCTTAGCTTCATTTATATGGTATGTGCCCTTTTGCCAATAACAAGAGCTTGAGTGTAACAGCATCTCTTGTAATCCAGCAACTACAGCATTAACTATAGCACTGTTGCCACAGGCAAATCCATGGACAAGCCTGTGCCCTGCTACAGTTTAAACATGACCACTCTCACTACCTGGGTAAATCTCTTTTGGGCTTTTTTTCCAGTGATATTGAGTAGTGATTAAATTGCTTCTTTAGACCATTTGTACAGATATTGCCTTCAGCCTGGACAATTGGATCCCTGGGTGCCATAAGCACAGACCC
The DNA here is from genome assembly GCA_020745705.1 of Hemiprocne comata. Lineage (NCBI taxonomy): Eukaryota > Metazoa > Chordata > Aves > Apodiformes > Apodidae > Hemiprocne > Hemiprocne comata. The sequence goes on along the minus strand of CM036588.1, from coordinate 114,296,131 downwards.
AAAATAGTCTTTCTGTAGTGATCTGGTGTTTCAATACTACACTGCACTTCTGGAACTCAAAGAAAAGAAAAAGGAAAAAATGTGTAGAGAGGACAGTAATACAAAACTTCATCCACATGTGTGTACACACACTACATTCATATAAAATAAAACATTATTAAATTTACTCGCTTGATGTGGCACTTAGTGCCTTGGTCTAGCTGATGTGGTGGTGTTGGTCATAGGCTGGACTTGATGATCTCAGAGGCCTTTTCCAGCCTCGGTGATTCTGTGATTCCAGAATGGGCACTAAGAAGGGAGTGAGCTTGTTATGTGAGGAAAATCAGTTAAAATTTGATTACCATCAGTCCAAACTCCTTCTCACCTACCTCCACATCTATGTGAACAGAAAGTTACTCTCTGCAACCTATAAAATATGAAATATAGTGTATTTGGCCTTAAAAATTTCCTTTGTCTCAGGAGATCTCTGTACTTCTCATTAATGCCAAGAAGGTAAGGACTTGAAAATGGCACATATATTTTTTCCAGCTGTTAACATCTGTTTAGACTTTCCATCTTGATAATTTTTCTTCTGTGATTAGCACATGGCAGGGTGTGCATAGATTTACAGACCAGGATCCCCTGGATTCCTATGCAGGAAGAACAACAAAATATGCCACATACCTACGTTTGCTTCAGTCTTATGCCCTAGGCAATAAGCAAACAATCTGAGGAACTTTTCAATTTCACCTAGCTGAATACTTCAATACTGCAGTATCACATTCTCCTGTATTTTTGGAAGCCCCTTTCCAGACCTTGTCCCCCTGTAACTCTGAAATACTTCTTCTCAATAAACCTAACCTTAGTTGTGTACCCTATGCCTAGCCTGGGCCATAGGAGAGGAAACCCTCTCCATTCAGAAATATACTTAGATAAATATGATGCAATTCTCCAGTTGTTGCACCAGCTCTTTTTTAACAGTGGAGGGTACGTTGCAGCCCCACCACAACTTCATCTCTGGATTCCCTTTGTCTCTAAACCTCCTCTAGCCCTAACACAAATGCTTGGCTGATGCATATGCCAAAGAGTCTCCATATCTTTGTCTCCATGCAAAGATTCAGTGTTCTTCGGAGGAAGATATTAGAGTATGCTCGTGGGTTTCTTTGTCAACTGCTGTGGACTTTCAGTCAGAAATAACCTTAACCCTGTCCCTCAAATGAACCTGAGAAAAAACATGCCAGTGAAAATGAAAAATTCCTAAGGAAACAATTATTTTTGCACCACTCAGTTCATTTAACAGCTCTCTAATGATTGAGTGAAAAAGCCTAGAGCTACAGCTTGAGTGGTGCAGGAGAAGGGCTGTCTGAAAAAAAATCCTGTAGGCTAGATTTCCCCCTTGAGTAAATCCTCTTCTGGATAAGATGAAGGAAGGCAGTGTCTAGGCTTATTTTATGGTTGGGATTGTATTTAGGAGTAAAATTACAGTTAAGAGAAAAAGAAAAACTGTGGGATAGCTGTGTTTAGGAGTCTGGAATATCCTCGAAGAAAAGGGACAGCTTATACTTGAATTTGCCTCTCAGGAATGTGGAGCCTCTGATAGGAGCAGGAACCAGGAACAGGGTATTCCGTCTATCACTTGGTATTCTTAGGATTCAAGAAAAAATAACCACAGAAACCCAGTCAGAGTGGAGCTGCAAAGGTAAAGCCACAAGACAGAAGTAGGCTGCCAAAGGACTTGTCCCCTGGAAATCTTTTTCATCTGGGCCATGGCACTGGTTCTCAGGGTAGGGCTCAGCAAGACAAAGGCCAAGGCCAATGGTTCAGGCAGGGAGAAACTTTAATTGGAGTGCTGCTGCAAAGGAGCTGCCCAAGGAAAGTGTAGGCTGCAAACAAAATTGTCCTCTGGGAATCTGTTAACCTGAACCATGGCTCATGTTCACCTGAACTCAGTGTTTTGGGATAGGATCCAGGCAAGCCAAGATCAAGATTGAACCTTAGGATTATGGTTAGGGAATAGAGAAAGCCCAGCCCTGGAGTTAAAGTGGTGCAGAGGGGTTGCCAAAGGAAGGTGTGGGCTGGTAGAAGAATTGTCTCAGAGAACTATTTTACCTAGGGGATCTTTGCCAAAGTCTAAGTAGATACTAGGATTAGGGCTAGGAGGACACAAACTGTAAAACTGAACCTTCCAAGTTAAGGTGAACCCTATGCCAAGACGCAGTGCCAAGAACGAGTTCTCTTGGAAGAATATTTTAAGCAACATACACCTGCAGACCCACTGCAAAAACAGCTCAAGGCTTTGTCTCTTTTCTACCCTGAACCTTAACACTAACCCTAGGCCTTGGTCCCATGACTCACATCAACAAGGTATGAGGGGAGAATTCCTTCTGCAACCTGTGTATCATTCCTGGGCAAGCCCTCTGCAGCCCACTCCAGCTCTGGCTGTAGGACTTGTCCCTTTCCTCACCATAACCCTCTGCCTTAATCTAGATCTGTCTTTGGATGAACTCTAGCTCAATTTAGACCTAATCCCTAACTGTGGTACTTGGTGGTGGTATCAGCTTTCTCACAAGTCATTACCTTACCATGTTCTGAACTTTTTGCCACTCTTTCCACTCCCATTCCAGACTCAATTATTTCCATACCAGAATTCTTTCATCAATCTGTCCTTTTTAGTTTGCTGGAAGTTTTCCAAAGCCTTTGAAGCTGTACTTCAGGAGTTTCCCCTTCTCTCCTTGCTTTTACAGATAGAGACACCAGTCCCATCACAGGTGCTGCATTAATCTGAGGACTGTTCACTTTATTCAGCCTCAGCTCTTACTTTCCATTGTAGGATCTTTCTCTTGCCAATGCAGTTTTGAGTTTTCACTTTGTCTCAACTCCAACCATAACCCTAAGAAGAGAAGGAGCTTATGGCAAGGAAATTCAGCCCTTGTCCAGATAAAATTTTCTCAGCACAGAGATCTTTCTGCAGATCACACTTTTCTTTGTCAGGCCCTTTCCAGACCACTTCCACTGGAACTCTGTTTTTTTTTTATTTTTCTTTAGTGTGTATCAATTTGTTAACCTACCCTACCAGCTAGACAGTGCATGTGCTCTGTAGTAGGCAGTGTTTGTAAGTATGAATTCTATGTGTTCATAATTTCTTTCTCCAGCCTTCTCATTGCACAGTTCTCTCTAGGTGTTATTTCTTTCTTCTAACATGTTACTTCCCTTTTAAATGTTACCTCTGTTGCACTATGACAGCATTGTATGTCATTGATAAAACTGAATGATAAAGAAACTTTTGAGGGAGAAGCATGGATTTCTGTTTGGGTTTGGCATCTCTGCCTCTAGGGAAAAAGTGTCTTTGAATTCCATTATGGGCTGCAGTCTGTAGGAAAGACAAACCTGCATGTGGGGTTTTTGGGAGCCCTTAACAGCTCCAGCAAGGTCCTTAAATCAGTCAGTCATAAAGCCAGCATGCTGCAGTACTCAGTTGTGGAAAGTGGTGCTGGGTTTTCTGTGTAATATTAACACTGCTTACTGCCTTGATACACTGGGTAGAGAAATATGCAAGTATTTTTTCTTATAATAAAAAAAACCTAGTTATTTTCTTTTTGCTTCTTTTGTTACCTGCTTACGAGTGGTTTTCCATTGAGACATTATTTGTTAATAGCACTTTTCATTTAACTCTCAGCAAATTGCATTCACATCCATACAAAGTCCAGACCCGTAAGGCTGTCAGTACAGAAAAAAATTAAGTGTCCATAAATTTGAATCTCTAGTATTTTCAATTTGACTTGACGGGATCAGTTTTTAATGGAGTAAAGAACCACACCTTTTTTTTTTTTTTTTTTTCCCCTCCTGAATTGCATCAAAATAATGTTCTGCAAAGCACTGTTCTCTGGTTAGGCACCTCATTTATAGTCTTTGCAATTTATTTTTATTCTTTTGCTACATAGCTAAGTAGAATGTCTTATTTTCTTTAAATGGCTTGACTATTTTGAAGCTCAGGAGAGAACTATGTGTTGGACTGTGACTGTTGGCAGTGCTAAATGGCATATTTGAGAAGCTTTCCTTTTAAATATTAGATAAAGTCAGTGGCAGGAATAAAATTCTGTTAAAAGTTTACTGAAGGAAGGGTATAGTTTCATGTGTCTTCAAGCCTTCAGTAGAGCCAGTGGGAGTTTTGTTCAAAACTTAAGAGAATATAGGTGATTAAACAAGGATTATTTTCCCTTTTCCTGCCCTGCCTTCCTTGTCTCTTCCCTATCCCTTTAGATTCCTTCAAAATATAATCTCCCTGTCTGGAAGTGCAGTAGCCACCTGCCACAGTTGTAAGGGAGTCAGCATTTCAGCAACAGCGAGGTGACTTTTCACCCCTTCCTAAGCTTGCAGGACTTGTTCAGATGCCAGCATATTTTCATGCACATTATTCCTCCCAGGTGGCGTTATCTTCCTGGCAGAAGTGACTATTTTGAGCAAGCAGGTGGTTTTTCTGAATTATGTAGACCCTTGCAAGTCCTATACACTGTGTGCAATTTCTCAACTATGATGAGACAGAGCTGTTTTTCCTTGTTAGCAGGTACATGAAAACACAGAAAAATATTGCAATGTTTATATGAAGAAAGCCAGTTCAAAGAATACAAAAGAAGACTGGACTTTTGTCTTTGGAAACGGGGAATTCTGTATATCTTTTCTCCATGCTACATTTCCAAATAAGCTTATTTAAGGATTCTCAAATGAAAATCAAAACTAAATTAACATAAACCACATATATCTGTATCCTTTATTGTCTTGAAGATTTCCCTTATTTATAAGCTGGATCAAGCACTTGACAAGCAAGGAGGACAATCTGAAGCTTCCACCAAGACAACTTTTGCTGGGATACTTTTAATATTAGTTGTGATTTCATCACGAAATAGATAGAACTCAATGAAAACTTGCAGTGTATTGAATCATTGTTCATGGAAGCAAACTACAACTGCATATTGTTTCCCTTAGAAAATATTTCAAGATTTTAATGAAAGTGCCATATCACTGTGGCACATTCATTCTCTTGGTATCAGAGATTCACACTGTGAAATTCGTGCAGTGTCTGGACTTGAGAACTTAAGCTGCTTTTGATTAGCAAGGATTGCACTCAGGAAAACTTGCTTTTTACACAAATTACTATTATAATTTTAAGTAATGTGGCAAAGGGGATTTCAGCCTCCTCTACATTCCATTTTGATCCTCCACTTTTCCCAAGGATCCATAGAACTTTATACATTTGAATTACCTGTATTCTGCAACATCTGTGAATACAAAACTGTTAGTTATAAAAACTGAGATATATTCTTGATTTCTACCATAATACGGAGAATGATTATTGCACTAATTATGTCCATATAATAATATATGCCATGCTATTAATTTATCATGGCCTGAAATATTAATTAGATCTTATTTGTAGAATTACAGTTCACACATAAGATGACTCGAATATTTGAATGGTTTCAGATAATAGATGTCCAACAAAACCTCTGGATCTATTAAAAATACGCTACAACTTCAAGGGATACATTTGCAAAGAGTGTGTGTAGAGAATTTTTCATCACAAGGCTTTGGAGCAAATTCAGATCTCCTGTTACACAGGAAATACGTGTTGTGTGTTTGTGTGATGCACACGTATGAGCACACCGACTTTTGAGCAATGATAATGTCTTTTCTTACTTATCAAGTTATTTCACAGGAAGACTTAATGGATTAATTCTGTTACTAAAAATGACTGGAGAACAGTCCTAAAAAAGGACATTGCATGGGCATGTGGGAGCACTGTCTCCTCGTGGTTTTAAGTTCTGCTTGTAGTTCTCCTAGGTTAAGTTACCTCTCTTTGAGTGTGAAAGAATGGTCACTGCAACCGTTTAAACCCAAACCTGTCAAAGGTATTTACATTTTCCTGTTTCCACAGCAACATACCTTATGCTCTTTAAATCCTTAATTTCAGATGCTATTTGTTTGGGTTTTTTTCCCTATGAAATCTTTCAAATTTATCAGCATCTCTTTTAGTAAAGTCCTGGGAGATGAGCATGGAGTACACCATGTGCTATCAAAATCCCATGCCTTGTTGTTTCATATTGTGCTGCATTTGTGAATACAACCCTAAATTGCATCAATCTGTTTTACAGCCATTCAGCATTGCCAGCTCCTGTCTCATTCACTTTCAGCTTTCACCCTTGGGACTTCTGTATCATTCATCTTACCCAGACCTCTCCACCAGACAATCTTTTTTGCATTCATTTTTAATTGGATTTCCCCAGGTATATTAGGTTGCATTTTTTTCGGAAGAGGAAACTAATTCTGCTCCTTTTGGCACAGATTTCTAATCTCTCTAGGTCTCTTTGTGCCATGTCATCTAACATCACTTTTCACAGCTCCATTCAACAGGACTGTTTTCAAATTACTGTCCTGTTCACTCTATCTACCTGATCATCCCTCAAGAGCTCACTGAAACCAGCACTAGCTGATCTCCAAAGCCAATCAACAGGCCATTAGTTTTCACTCCTGTTTAGGTTCTGTTAACCCACATAATAGCTGTTTTTATGCTACCCAATTTGAATGATTCCTCAAAACAATTTCAGTTTAACTTTTTTTTTCCCCATATCCTTTCTCATTTCCAAGTACGAATGAAGCCATTCCATAACTGGCTCCTGAAATCAGCAGCATGCCTCTAAGTCAGTCTTCCATGTGCTGTGGACAGGTCTTTGAGCAACCTGGTCTAGTGGGAGGTGTCCCTGCCCATGCAGGGGGGTTGGAACTAGATGATCTTCTAGGTCCCTTCCAACCCAAACCATTCTATGATTCTATGACAGTATAGAGTACATTTCAGTTTCATCACAAAGAGTTTTATGTGTGCTCTGGCTTCCATACCTGGTTTGCAAATACGTATCTGAAAGGCAGCAAGATGAATACAATAAAGGACACCAAAAATGGAAGTTAGCAGTCGTTAATTTATTATTTTCATTATCAGTTTATGACCACAAGTGATAATGAAATCGCTGGATTTTGCGGTACTAAAATGTCTTCTGTGTCCAGAGTATCTGTTATGCTAGATGTTTGTAGTTATTCTTGAATGATTAAAATATAAATGGTGAGGAAGTAATCTTATTTGCATAATGACATGAATGACTGATAGTTGTTTTTGGTATAACTGTGAACAGTAATGGGTTTTTATTTATTATTAAAAATTCATTTTTTCCCGACATATAAGTGAAAGAACGGTTGAATGCAAAATTATTCTTGTGCTCTTCAGCTGAAACGTACACTATAAAGAACCAATTAAAAAGTGGGAAAATGTGCAAGATTTATTTGATTGAATTATTAAAATCTTTTATCTGATTAATATTAAGTGCTCATATTATTTAAATTGGATACAGAGAAAGAAGTGAATAAAATCAGGCCAGATTTCAACTAATAAAAGATGCCTATCCTGTAAAGTAAAATTTTAATTAGTCTCTTAGTGTACCAACCTTTTCATGACAGTATTCTACAGCTTTGGAGTTATTAATTTTATCCAAAAGCCATGTAGACTTTTTTTCATCTGTAAGTGCTCCAGATCTGCAACACATCCTTTGGTGCTGGCATTCTCCAGTTTCATTCCTGTGCTGGAATGAAAAGCCACAAAATGTCCCATCGTGCTACATAATAATATGGACATGATATCAGATATTATAAGCAATTTATTTTTTTTTTTTATTTCTTTCATCTCTAGAGGCATGGTTTGAGCTCTGACCTGCTGCAAGGCTGTGTGGTGCCTTGTTGCCATGCAGGCAGTGATTATAGTGAAGACAGGTTGCAATTACATTGAACCAGACCTCCCGTATTAACTTTTGGTTATTATCTGCATGTGATGTGTTTTCATTGAATACACACTGGAAACTTCCTGACTGAAATAAGCATCTTCTGCTTTGTGATTTGTGCCTATATTTGTGTGTATGTATAATGATTATTGTGGTACTTAGAGGAATGCTAGAATAGCATGTAGTCAAATGTGAAATTCACCTCAGGGAAATTATATACTGTCAAAGAAGTCAGTTGCTACAAAACATTTTAATTGCAAAGTAGTCAGAAAGAGCCTATGAAAACATCCATAGCAACCACTGTCAGGGTGGCTGACCAAGTGAAGAAGTCTGCTGTGAGCTCTGTTACTATGGATATATATTAAATACATGCAGGAGTTCCTAGTTAAGTTTCACTAAATCCAGACTTTTAGCATGTTACTTATGGCCAAAATAAAGAGCCAGATCTTGGATTGTGTCATCTGTCTGAATCATCAGCTGTGCAAAGCCCAGCAAAAGGGCACCAAAAAGGAGTAGCTGACAATTCCCAGAGAGAGGGGAATTCTCCATTAGGACATGTTTTTGCAAAACTATGGAAGAGAGTAGGAAGAACATCAAAGATGTGTAATAGGCAGAAGCAGAGCCAGACCTCAGATGAAAGTACAAAATTGATAGCTGCGTGGTTTTGCTGGAGGACTAAGACATGTGCCCACCTTAAACACAGCCCAGTTGTACACTTCACACCTCTGTGGTTCCATACCTTAGAATACTTTTCCGTATGGAGAAGCAAACTTGTCTGCTTTTGATGCCAGGAGGGTTATGAACACTAAAGAGTTTGTCCTTTGCGAAATGAATTTACTAAGAAGTCCTCCTAAAGCCAGCTGCCTGCTGCAAATAACCTTCCTTAGGTCTCTCAGCTTTGTGGGATGTGGAGGGTTTCACAATTTTTGCAAGGTGCTGTACAGATACACAAGGCTTTTGTGTTATGAGGTGTCTGGAAAATACTGAATGTATTAAAGATTTATGTTTCCTCATCTCTGAGTTCAGTGTGTGAAACATTAGTGCATTAGCAATATTTATGGATGGTAATAAAGAAGATTAATTCACTTGTAACGACCACTGATGATCTGTTTTCCCTTAATGCTTCCTTTTTTTGTAAGAAGATTTAAGTACCTAACACTTTGTATTGCATAGAGAAAACACAAGGACTTTATTCCCTTCTTGTATTATTCAGTATGGTCATGCAAAGATGCTAGTGGCATCCTGTGCTGCAGTAGGCAGAGCATTGCCAGGGGACCAGGAAGGTGATCCTTCCTCTCTACTTAATGCTGGTAAGGCCAGATCTGGAGTACTATGTCCAGTTTTGGGCTTCCAATTAGAGAAGAGACATGGACATACTGGAGAGACTCCAGTGACAGCTACAAAGATTATTGTAGGACTGGAACAACTCTCCTATGAGGAAAGGCTGAGAGAGCTGGGACTGTTCAGTGTGGAGCAGAGAAAGCTCAGGGGGATCTCATCAATGTAAAGAAATACCTGAAGAGAGGGTGTAAAGAGGACAGAGGACAAGCTCTTTTCAGTGGTGCCCAGTGACAGGACCAGAGGCAATGGGCACAAACTGAAACAGAGGAGTTCCCCCTGAACATCAGGAAACACTTTGTTTTCACTGTGAGGATGACCAAGCACTGGCACAGATGCCCAGAGAGGTTGTGGAGTCTTCATCATTAGAGATACTCAGAAGCCATCTGAACATGATACTGGGCAACCTGCTTCAGCAGGGGGGTTGGACAAGATGACCTCTGGAGATCCCTTCCAACCTCAGCCATTCTCTGATTCTATGATTAAGGGAGAGTGGCATTGGTGAGGGTGGGTTTTTTGGAAGAGTTACAACAGTTTTCTACCCAGAAATGAAAAACGTACTTGCTGAAATTCATCTAATGGAACATGGAAGTGGCTTCTGCTGCTCTATAAAGTCACAAATACTTCAAAGAATAAAATGTTAAATGTGGCTTTGTATGTTAAATATTTGCAAGAAATGAGGAATTTCCAGTATGTGTGAAAAGTCTTGCAGATTTCATTATTTTTAACACCGTGCTTATTTATGCTAAGTCCTCTCATCAATTGACACTCTTTTGTTTACTTTCTTCTGTTTCACCAACCAAGGAATGAAAAGTAAAAGCCCCAACAACAGTTCACCTGCTTTCTATTAAAACTAAATTGAAGCACCCACTGTGTCCAGCTGATAGAAGTGGCAATCTTCTATTAAGATATGACCCTTGTTTCTTTTATTTTTTTGTAAATCCTGCCCAAAACATTCATACAGTAGTCAGTAATCAGACTAAACCACTTCATACCAGACCGAACCAGCTCATATGTTGAAAGCCTTAAGAAGCTGAAAGGATGCCTAAGCATGGAGGTAGTTCACAATAAAAATGCACATAGTGGCCAAAACAATGGACTGGCTGGCTGGAGTCTTGTTTCTGCTATCCACTAGTGAATAACTAAAGAAAAAATATTAGTAACTATTCCTTCTTTGTGCCTTCTCTCAGTCAGTAGTGCTGCAAGCTTTCCGAGCAGCAAATTCCATCCAATTCAATGACTTTAACTGCTGGGGTGAGTTGAATATCCTTTAAACCCAGTATGTTGTAAAAAGAAACTCGTTTCCTGAGAGCCCTTGCAGAAAATTACTTGTCCAACTACTACAGATGATTTGCTAACCAAAAATATGTCTGTATTCCTGATCTTCTTTGCATAAGTTAGAACAATTCCTATCAGGAGCACAAGACCAGTAAATAAAAATTCATCCTCCTGCCTCACTTGCACCACACTTACATTTTACATAGCTCAATGAATGCATGCAAGATGTCTACTTGATCTGGAGGGTTCAGCATGCTCCACACAGGCATGTGTGGTGATAATGGAACTGGCCTTTGATGAGTTACTGAGCTGTCAAGTACTCCTTCCTAATCTGCCCTGAGAAACCTGAAAAGACATATAATTTCATAAAGGTTACTGGCTCATTTAAAGCTAATTGTAGATCTGGAGGGTGCTACCTATTATATTTCTGTACAAAGCCCTCTCAGTTCTGAAGAGTCTTCTTGAGACCTCAGGTTAGTAAGGATAAAGATACAGGTTCTGTCAACTTGAATTCCACTTCAGTCTCATTGTACAGTGCTTTCTGTTAGCCACTCATCTCTGAGCACCTACCAGCTGGGAACTGAAAATGCTGGGCAGGAGGATTTGAATGTCATTTATGCCACCAGAATCTGTGCTCATGAAAAAGTTGTAATGCCCACTGTAAGCTTTCAGAAGTCCTAATAGACATAAAAACCAAAGTCAACTGAGTAGAAAATCAGTCATGGGAGAGGTGCATGATAGGATAAGACTATCTCAGAGTAAATACATACCACATTTGTTAAAAGATCATTTGTCTGTGAGAGAGAATGTCAGACAAAGTGTTTACTTCTGAGGGGCAGAAAGGAAGGCAGAAACATCATTAGCAATCTACGTTTGTGATTTGTGGGTTGCTGGAGGCAAAAAGCACTATTTTTAAGGAAAGACATATGATGTGACAATTTTATGATAAAAAATAGAGTGAAGAGAAAGAGAGCAAGCAATACATCTTGATTTTTTTTCTAAAAACTGTATCTCAGGCTCTGTTTCTGTCACCAGCGCTAGTAAGTTTAGTGGTCCTTATTGAACAAAGGTCATTCTTGTGGTTTCACTTAGAGAGCAAAAAATATGATTGTTGAGCAAGCCTAAAGAGAGCAAAGACAGAAAGAAAAGAGAAAAGGCAAGGTCTTGCCACTCCCTCTGCTCTGCCCATCTTCGAACAGGGAAGTGAGTAAAGTTGAGGTATGGAAATGAAGCCAAATATTTTTTGACTTCTGGACATGAAGGAGTTTCAGGGTTTTCCAGCCACTAGTTTGAAAACATGGTCTCAGAGAAGGACCATCAGTGGCTTATCCCAGCTGAGGAGCTGACTTGCTGCATTACTGTTTTCAAATTTGGGTGAACATTTTAAATATGTGTATTGCTGTCTCACAGCTGTACACTCAAATGGGCAGCATCAGCTTGAGAAAGGGTACAGATGTGCTGAAGCAACAAATTGCACATATGGCTGCTTGTTGCTTTCAATGAAACATCTTTTGCCAATGGCAGCTCCACGTTCCTCCAAACTGTGAGTACAATTTTATGAGCTCAAATAAGATCCTACCTTTGAAAAAACATTGTTCCTGGCGATTCTTTCATTCTCCTCTGACACTATTGTGGCTTTATACTACTAATCATTTGTACTTACTGTTTATTTTCTTCAAGTGTCTGAGATATGCTTTGTTTTGTCAGTTTGAGACAGGAACTGAGAAGTACTGCAGATGCTCTGCACTTAGTTGTAGTGCCTGGAGGTACTTTGCAATCATTAGTTAACACCACAAACACTAAAGGTTCAAACTGTTGGCAGTTTCAAACAGTCGTGTGAGTTTCAAATACTTATACAATAATTAATTACGTTACACATAATAACCTCACAAGTGTTTGCTGTAATTGTAAATCTTGTATCCTCATGTCTTCTGCTAGTTTTGCAGATTAGGGTTGTTCTATGAATCAGTCCACATTATCTGTGTTTCAAGTGCAGAAATAGCAAGAGAGATTGTAGATCTACCAAATGATGTTGAGAGACTGATTCTTGGTAGACTTTCCTGTCATAAATTTAATGGATTTGTTATTTGGAGACTCACAGTTCTGAATGAGTTGTGGCATTTCCAGGAAGGTTCAATGAATTTTTTTCTATCAGCTGCTCTTCAGCTTCTACTACAGAGGGGAAGTCATGTGCTGGGAATGTGCAGAGGATTACTAAATTATTGGTCCATAAGGAGAACCAAAGGTACAGAACATTGACAATGCTGCTGCTTGCTTGTTCACTCTCTAGTAAAACTTTGCATTCATTAAAAATTTTGGAAAATGCTTAGAGAAATAAACCATCCAGCTTGAAGAACCAAGCTGTTGAAAGGGAGACTGAGAAGCTAACACGTGGCTAGATTGCTGGCTACAGTTGCAGAATATCTCTAAGTCTTGACAGACAGACAACAGGACATCAGAAAAGAGAATCTTCTTATACATTACCTAAATGTGATGCTAGAAAAACAGTAGCAATATTCAGTTGTGTGGTATTTATGCTGAGGAAGAGAGTGGGATTAACAGTTGAACCCTACAGTCCTGAGGAAAATATTAAACAGCTTCAGGTTGAACTACCAAATATCTATACATAAAAGCAATTGGTGTGCAAGTTGAGTCTGTAGACAGAGCTCCCCATGATAAAGATTTTAAAAATATTGAGATAATACTTTGTAAGTATTTTGATGAGAGAAAAAAGAAAGCAAATAAATGAGACACCATGGTTAGAAATGGTGTCTGAACACAGGAGAGAGTAATTTGATGAGTTCTGAGACAAAAATTGCAGATCAAAAAACATTCCAAAAACTTGCACAGTGAAGAATTTTTCCATTCCCATATGATTTTAGAGAAAGGAATCCCTAATCAAAGGCTGAATCTTCTTGTGGAGTGTGTGAATCCAACTTACTAGAGAGATTTATGAGAGGAGCAGCTTTATCTCTATAAAGATGTCTCCAATTGAATTTTAGGGAGAGTGCTGAAATAAAATAGCCATCAGTTTGGAAAGACTGTATCAAACTAAAGGAAGACAAGAAATAAGACAAAGAATAATGGAGAAAATAACTGTCACAGGCTGGGATGCTGGAAAGAGCAAGAAAATTCAGGAAGAAGGGCTATCTTTTGGGCTATCACACAGAGGAGGGAGGGAAACAAATCTGAGTAAAATCCTTAACTGCAGGTAGCCCAAGGACAAACAATTCTCTGTGTACACTAACTGAAAATATGGAGCTTTATAATGCACAGAGGTGCATTTCTAGCAAATCTGTATGTTCTCAGAGCACAGACTTTGCTGCCAGTGATTCTACTGATGTGTTTAAGACCAGTCTGGTGATGAGTTAGATTCCTGCTGGATAGTTCAGCCAGATGTAACATCATCTCAATGATGGTGGTAAGTGCTACTGTTAGCTTAGAAAAACATTATGAAGTGGTGTTGATGTTTATAAAGCACTGTTCTGTGGACAAATAAATATATCAATAAGAATCTCATACAATAAAATAAAACTTTGACAGATTTTGAGAAACCTTTTTATTCAAATTTCCTCATTATAGAAATTTGTTTAAAAATTTGGTTTTCAGCTACCTTAAAATATGCTGAAGCTTTTCTTTTGGAGATAAACATAAAGGAGGAATTAAAATCAGACATTTTATGTTCAATAAAAAAAGACTTGGGATCCTACAATAGATGCATGTTTGTGTGATAATTTGGCCTCTGGTGTTCTGCTTTTCTCTGATAATTTTTTATACAGTTGATGATGACTAGCATTCACAGTCAAGTCTCCTGTACTGAACATTCATAATGTATTTATCTTTTCACTTCTATCAGAGAAGTGCTCTTAAAGCAGCTGCCTAAATTCCCTGTAGAGTTAAGGCAGAGGAGGGTGGGTGCCTTTGGAGATCTCAGTGAGGAGAAATCTTGATGGCCATAGTTTAGGCTTGAAAGTTAGTTTGACAAAAAATGCTTCTAAGAGCCTTCAGAAATAACTACTTTTCCATTAAATTATTATTGTGCTAAAGCACTTAAACATCATCACTGGGTACCTCAAACTAGGTGCAAATGACAGGCTTGAATTTGCTTGACTAGACTGCAGGGTAGTTCTCCAGTTTCATGAAAACAGGTGGATAAGTGAAGGAAAAGTACTTTGCATATGGAATACCTGAGACAAAAGCACCTCTGGAGCTCACCCAGTGGACAATTCAAGTGGGAAGGAGATTGAATTTCCAGCTGGCACTGGCATTTGTTTGCATACTAAAGTCTATGACCTAGGTTCATGGGAAGCCAGGCTTCCTCAGTGCTGGAGCCTGTGGAAGTACATGCTGGTTTGGGGTCATTTTTTGCTTTGTCATAAGACTGATCCATCATTAGCTGACAGCAATGATGGGGTATGGCAGAATTGCATGTATCAGTAATAGTGAAGTACCTACCCTGTGGAGCAGCTTGAGATGCTACATTTGACACTTGAACTGGCTGCTGAAGCACGTGCAATGTCTGATAGAACTTCAAAGAACTGAACCTCATAAAACCTTTTGTATTTTACAAACTAATACATTTCATTCTGCTGGAAATGTTGAAGGCTAATAACTTGGGTTTTTAGCTATGTCAGTGGTTCCCAGGATACACGATTGCAATCCAAGATGAGACCATGAACACAGAAGCAATGTTACCTCAGAAAACTTTGGAAATTTTTGAACCGAAACATTATTTCTCTTGAAGACATCAAGTTTCCCTTGAAGAGAGTGAGGGGAGGTGAATTCACCATTTCCCTGGTGTTTAGATTGTTACTAATGTAAGACTTTTTCCAATTTGAATGTGACTAGCTTTTTCTGTTAGATTTGAGAGATCTTTGTTAATTAGTATCATTCAGAAACACACATACAGCCTGAAATAGTCACCTGCCACCTGAACAGGCTCTGCATCTAGCCTCTACTGCAGTAGTTGACTCAGACAGTGGGAATCCTAAGCTGCTGTGTCCACATAATAATCCTTCCTTCTGTACTATATTTATTGCACCTCCAACACATTTTAGTGCAACATATCCTGACTGAATGGACTCGGCTTATTGAGTCATTTACCAAGTGTGATGGTGTTTCTTCATCATTATTTAGCATTCCACTCATCTTTGCATCATTTGATATGATTTTATCAGCAGTGGTTTTATGTTATTTTCATACCACTGAAGAAGATACTGATTAGTGTCATCTGGATTGTCAGACCCTGCAGAATTTCCATGGAAAATAGGCCTAGGCTGGTATTTTTAGAGGTCTTTTTGACTGGATTATATAAATACCGCAGAAGGAAGGGACAGGCTGGAGAGGTGGGCCCATGCCAACATCATGAAGTTCAACAAGGCCAAGTGCAAGGTCCTGCACCTGGGTTGGCACAACCCCAGGCACAACTACAGGCTGGGGGGAGAATGGCTAGAGAGCAGTCCTGAGGAAAAGGACTTGGGGGTGGGAGGAGATGAGAAGCTCGACATGAGCCACCAGTGTGCGCTGGAGCCCAGAGGGCCAACCACATCCTGGGCTGCATCAAAAGAAGTGTGGCCAGCTGGGCAAGGGAGGTGATTCTGCCCCTCTACTCTGCTCTGGTGAGACCTCACCTGGAGTACTGTGTCCAGCTCTGGAGCCCTCAGCACAGGAAAGACATGGAGCTGTTGGAGAGGGTCTTGAGAAGGGCCACAATGATGATCAGAGGGCTGGAGCAGCTCTGCTGTGAAGAGAGGATGAAAGAATTGGGGCTGTTCAGCCTGGAGAAGAGAAGGCTCCAGGGAGACCTTACAGTGGCCTTCCAGTACCTGAAGGGGCTACAGGAAAGCCGGGAAGGGGCTTTTAACTAGAGAGGGCAGTGATAGGACAAGGGGAAATGGTTTTAAATTGAAAGAGGGAAGATTTAGGTTAGACATCAATAAGAAATGATCTTTAGGGTCCCTTCCAACCCAAACCATTCTATGATTCTATGATTCTAATTTTACAGAGAGATTTCTCAGATTCAGAAATGTGTAATGAAAACTAAAGATAGCACAATTCCCTTTCAGAATAATGAGAAATACACCTCTTTGGAATTTGAAATGTCCAAGTGGAGATTTCTCTTGTTCTTGATTCAGCCTAAGGTTTGTATTTCAACCTAGATTACCCACATCACAAATGAAGCCTCTTACTATACTGAAATCATTCTTAGAAGGGTCTCAGTACCTCTTGTTTGTTTTATATATTCAATGGGTGAGGGGGCAAAGTCCTCTCTGATGAGAGTAACAGTTTCTACCACAAAATGCTAAACTTTTTTGTATTGCAATAGTCAGAGATGGGAAAACCCTTTCTAGTCTGTTCCAGTAGAAGCACTAAGTGATGATCTCTGCTGACTTTTGGAGGTTTGTCAGTTCGATGATTCTTAATTCATTGATCATACAGACAGCTAATTTTTAAATCAGAATTTTAGATGTCAATACTTTACTATTCAATTATACCTCTGCAGTTATCTTCATCAGTCAAACCTGTAATCTCAGCCAAAATGAAATCTTATTTGATAAGACCTATTTTCCTTCTAGCTGCACCAAGTGACATTAAATGTACTCTCACCCTTTAATTCTTTCTTTCTTGCATCGTGTGCCAACCTTTTCATAACAGCAAGCTGAGGGGCATGATTAAGAAATTATGAGTTATTTTATTACATCAAATAGGAAACATGTTGCAACATGCAAGAAGAGGATGAAAACATTAAGAACACAAAGTTACCCTTTGCTCTCAACATGCCCTGAATTTTATGTAGTAGTTCTTTGCTGATGTGATTCTGTATAGCTCAGATAAATTGATTGCTCAGTTGAATTAGCTGCTTTAAATCAATTAGCAGTCTAGCCTGAAATAGATCATTCCAGTTACAGAGTTATCAAGCACCAGAATACTCCATGTGGCCTTAAGTCCTGCCATCTGACTTTTTTTGGTAGTCCAGCTAGTAATGCTTGTCCTGCCTTTCTGAAGCAGTGGCTCTTCTAAAGACTCTACACAGTTTTTTCCTGCCAGAATCAAAGGGAACAAGTTCTTTCATTCTGTATAACTATCTCATTCTCCTGCATAGTCTAAAATCATCAATGTGCTTCACACCAACAGATGGCCAGGAAATTTTTGGTTTGTTTCATTTAGGTAGATGAGACCAACTTCTACACAAAATAAATTTTCTATAAAACCATGTTTTTATGTTGGTGATTTAGAACAAAAATCCTTTAGGAATACTTAAAACACCCCTTTTGCCAACTTTGAAATATTAGCTTCAAGTCAGCATCAACTTGGATCTCCTTCTGTCACTGAAATTTTATAACATCTGTAGATGAGGTACTTAGAGTCCTGCCTCTAGACAGTCTATAATCTGTGTTCCCCAGATGGATTATAACTCTCAGGATGCCACGTAGTAGCCTTTTGATTGAAACATGTAAAGATTTGTAAGTGTCAGTGCATTGTGAAAGATGAAGTCCTGACAGTGAGCACTGCTTATGAAGTAGATTATGAGCTGGTGATGACACAGCTCCTGTGAGACCATGTGGGATGGCAGATAATCCAATTTAATGTCAAACTGACTCATAACACAATATTTAGCTATTTCTAAATCAGAGATTTCTGAACTTTTTCGTGAGAAAAAACCTCAATAGTTTGACATTGATTTGGAATGAGAAGATGCTTTTCCAAAGGATTAGAAATTCAAACTTCTGCTTATATTATTTTTGCAGCATTATGTGGTACTCCAAGGGCTAGAAAATCCCACTGAAAGGGCAACCTGACTCACAGACTCCCTTAGATCATCATATTCCCTCCTTCTCCATCATCCCACTATTTTTTTTTTTCCCAGTTGTTTTCATTGTCTTCCTCCTACTACTTAAGTGATGAATTTTGCAGGCATCAGGAGTCCTGCCTTTCTTCCTTTCATTCTTCCCTTTACAAAAAAATCCTTTGGTCAGTGAAATAACCCAGCCACTTTTGAAGCTCTGTTAAGTCAGTCTAGATGGAGAACACATATCCTATTTGAAAGATACGATGGAACAAATTTAATTCAAAACTACTATTTGCCTTTTGCTTCCTAACCAGTAATTCTTAGTGGGAGATTGGGCTTCTGTTGTTATTCCCAATTGAAATGATAAATGAGCTACTGCAAACAGAAAAAAAGAAATGTAGTACAGCATAATCACAGAAAAAGGATCCAGAAAGGTCTGAAGAGCCTTGCTGCAGGATAATGACTGTCAAATAGTGATAACTTTTGCTGTCAACAAATAACATTAACAGCTCCTGTTTAATGAATAGTAACATGAACTGCAGTGTGACACTGCAGAGATTAAAAAGCTCAACATTTGCACAGTGTAGAGTTCTGTTTTTGTAACTGGTCTGCAATTTGCAGTTTTGACTGCTGGAATAGGCCTGAAGTTAAAAGGATAAATGTTTCTAACAACAGTAGCATTCCATGGGTTAAGACAGGGAAAAAAACCAAAACAGCTTTAAAATGAACCTGCCATTGTGGCTTCACTCAACAGTTGCAGGCATCAAATAAAAGAAATTATGCTTTCACATGGAAATTGGAGCATTTGGATTTTTTCCTAATGTTATTTTTAAAACATAGAAATAAGTTAATTCCATCATCTATCCTGAGAGTTCCTGAGACTATTACATATTTTTAGATGTTTCTATCCAGATTCCATACAGAAAATGCTTAGTTGTCAGCTGCTGTTTGTCTCCCCCATGAAAAAAATTGTTATCTCTGTAGCCAATTTTACCTAGACAGACAGATAAAGGTCTGAAAGATATTTTTTTCCTACACTTGCCATGAAATAGAAAGATAAGAAGAAAGTGAAGCAGCATGGTTTTCCACTAAAGAAAAGGGTAAAGTCAAAGATGAACTTTAACAAAGACAGCAAAAGACCTGCATGGAAAAAGAGGTAGGAATTAACTACAGGAACAGCTTTTACCAGAATTCACATTTTCAGTACATGTTGGCTCATCCAAGGAGAGGGCATAGAGCCATGGGAAGCCACCATGCTCAGACCTACTAGTTCTGGCTTCAGGTTGGTCATGATATGGAAAGAGCTAGAAAAGTTTTACTCAAGCTTCTGGGACAGCACTTAGAAAGCTGCTGCATAATGTTATTCTTGTTTGCTTTTCAGTTCTTCAAGGCCTAAGAGGGAGGCAGGAAACGTTTTGCAGTGCGTCCTGGTGAGCAGCTGGGTACTGCTGGGGGCAGGAGTGACAAAGGAGGAGTGGGTCTTCATGGCAGAAGCACCACACTGCAAAGGGGCCCCATGGTTACAAACAACTTTCTCATGCCTGTCATTTTAAAAGGCTCATTAAACCTGAGACCTTTCACACCAGCTGCCTGAGAGGATGACAGTTGCTCAGCAGCTGCAGTCTCAGGCACTGAGAGCTGAGTTTCCAAGGCTCATTATATTAGCACTGATGTAAAAGTGAAAAACCTTCAAGGTGTTTAATCCCACCTATAGTATCTTACCTGTTG
Organism: Hemiprocne comata; assembly: GCA_020745705.1. Taxonomy (NCBI): domain Eukaryota; kingdom Metazoa; phylum Chordata; class Aves; order Apodiformes; family Apodidae; genus Hemiprocne; species Hemiprocne comata. The sequence continues at coordinate 114,276,199 of CM036588.1, read as the reverse complement.
TCTTTGCACTCTACACATTTCTATAGCATGGAGCTGTGGATACATCATTCCTAAATGAAAAACCACAGATGAAAATAGACTTGAAATTAAAGCTCCCCTCCAAAAAAAACCCCACAACTGCTTGCAAATATCCATAAGGAGAGGGAGTGCATATTCTCATTTTGAAAAAAAAAGCAACAAACAGCACATAAATTCCTGTGGATCACATTCCTCTAGTGTCCTGTCTGTGCCTTCCCATATGGAAAGCAAGGTGTGCTAAGCTTGCCTCTCTGATATTGTATGTAAAACAATTACGACTCCATCTAGTAAGATGCTCATTTTAGTGGGGGAGTTGAGAGCATTCACCATCTCAGTGTATCAGGTCTTTGGTTCTGCTTCTAACTGTTACTCTGGGAAAGTGCAACAGGAAAGTAGTCTCTCTCTCTCTTTCTCTCTCTGTCTTTCCTTCTGAAATGGAGCTCTGACTAGACAGGCGATATTTTACCAGATTTTTCTGACGACTTCTCCTTCTTAACATTTTCAGTAAGAGGTGAGAAGTCCTGACACATGAAGAGACTTAACTCTATACTTATTTAACTGTATGAATATTATCTGCACATGGTCAGACAGCATCTGCCCTCTCAAGTACTTAATATTCTGAGATACATAATGCAGCCTTATGAGTTATTTTAATGCCTAATATTCTTTTACATGTTAATGCTTTGATGGGAAATGCAAAGTCCTGTGCCTGGAGAGGAATAAGCCCATGCCTCGGTACATGCTGGAGCCTGACCAGCTGGAAAGCAGTTCTTAAGAGAAGGACTTAGGGTCCTGGTGCACAACAGCTTGAACATGAGATAGCAATGTGCCCTTGCAGCAAAGAGGGCCAACAGCTCCTGCACTGCCAGCAGGTCAAGGAAGGCAATCGTTCTTCTCTGCTCAGCACCAATGAAACACATCTGGAGTCCTGGATCCAGGTGTGGACTCCCCAGTACGAGGGATAGAGAGGAGACAGTCCAGCAAAGGGCCACAAAGATCGTCAAGACATTGAAACATCTTTCCAATGGGGAGAGGCTGAGAGAGCTGAGGTTGTTCAGCCTGAGGTAGGGAACTTGAGGGGATCTGGTCAATGTGTATAAATACCTGATGTGACAATGTAAGAAGGCACAGCCAGACTCTTCTCAGTGTTGCTCAGTGATAGGACCAGAGGTAAAGGGCACAAACTCAAACACAGGATGTTTAAATGCAGAAAAAATATTTTTTACTGTACCTCTGGGCATGACTGGGAATCAAAGAGTACCACTCTTTTATCCTGACCGTGTAACCATGCACATAGATCACAAAGGAACTATTAGCTATTGCAGGGGTTTCCTAGGGAAAGACCACCTTTGTACAACTGGGAGCATGGCTATGTTAGCAACAGGAAAAGAATAAGACACCCTTGAAAAAAAATCTGTGGTGGAAACCAGTTATTCTCCAAGCATGATCAGAGGATGTGAATAATGCTTAGCATAATAGTTTAGGTACCTAGTATTGCCATTGCATGTTGTATATTCTTTTCCTCTGTTGCATTTAGCTGCGTTGGAACATGCTCTCAGGAAGTCCTCCCACCAGAATTTAAACTAGTCATAGTAGGGATGCCAAGGTCCCATCTTCACCCTGCAGTCATGTAGTTAACCCACTCTCCTCTGGTGCTTGGGATGCTGTGTGGAAAACTGACTATATAGCTGGTTTACCCCACAATATATACCTATAACAAATATATAACAAAACTAGTCTGAGTTAGATCAGCTCACTCATCTGGATCCTTGGTTTCATGAATGCAAATGTCAGGGTTGGGGAGACAACAAACAGGTTGGGCAATCAGGGTTGCTGCAACTCCCTGATTTAAATCAGCTGGAACTTCACTTAAATACAATGTCCTAGCCCTTTAAAGCCATGTTCACTTGTCTGTCAGTCTGAATGATAAGATTTTGGCACCAATAAAGACTGAGCAGGCAGGGAAGATTGACACATGATGTAAAGCTAGTCATAGTCCTTCTTACAAACTGTCATTTCATGCTGGTATGGGGAATGACCCAAGTCTTGTTTTTCTACAGCTGCCTCTGACCTCTCCCTGCATTTCTGCCAAGGCTTTTCTAGCCCATAGGTCTTTTGCAGGACCTGTAAACTCCATAACCAAACCATTGCTTGCATATATGTAAAGTTAACTGTAATGCAATGCAATATACCATTTTATTACTATTTTCTAAAACCCATTACTCACAAATATGGTGGGTTGTGGGTTTTTTGCATTTTTTTTTTTTTATTTTTAATACCCAGGGAATATTAGCTCTTGAAGGAATAAGTGATGAACTCACAAGCATATATTCCAGACACTTCTTTAGTCTGTATTTTCTGTATCTTCATAAAACAAAGTCCTGCCTCCTCCAAAGCAAGATGGACTTGAACTTTATTGTAGGGTCCTTGGTTGTTGCAGAATTCATGCTCTGACACCCTGTTGCTGAGGCTGGCAAATATAAACAAAGGTTTTATTACCATAAAGAGAAAGACATGATCTCTCATATCTCTTTTGTTCTGTACTCAGTGCTAAATTGTCACAGCCCTGGCTCTATAGTGAAGAAAATTAGTTCTTTTTTGCTGGTGACAGAAGCTTCCCTTGTGAGAGCAGAGTGCTGATTTCCTATGGATTTTTTTCTCTGTTTTTAGTGGAGACACAAATGGGAGATGTCTCCTCTGCTTGGCTTGTCCTCAACCTCATCCCCAAGAATGTCAGAAGTGATTATCTTTGAGATTTTACCTCTTTGTTAAGTTAGGTAGAAACAGGCTTCTGTGTTCAAATACTTTCAGGGATAGATACATAGATCGGCACAAAGAGACAAGATCACATAAGCCTCTTTTCCTCTGAAAATGAACCTGAAAAATGGATGGATCTGGATGCAAAGGAAAAACCAACTCTTAGAGACTGATCATTAGGACTTAATTAATCATAATAGCAATGTAATGGTTATAGTATTTGCCTAAAGAGCAGAAATCTGAGGATGGGCTACTCCAGGTTGCAAAGCATGCTGTGAGAAAAAGGTGAATGAGAAGTGGACGAAAGTGTAATTTCCTTAATTCTTTGTAAACTTTCAAAGAAAGACAAAGCCCAATGAGAGAATCTTCTGAGGATGGATCTCTCCCACTCTTTCTTTCCTGGGTAGAAAGTGAAAATGCCACTTTCTCTATTTACAGTCTAATCCAACAACTTCAGCTTACCTATGTCTGTGTGTGTGTGTGTTTGGGCTTAAGAAATACTGCCCACACATGCTGATACATGCATGTGCACAGTCAGAATTACATACAAATGTGTGGTATGTTCTTCTATGCCAAATACTGCCAGTGACAGATTGCCATTAAAGACTGATGAAGCAAAATGATGATTAACAGCAACAAATAGTATGTTGGCTCATTCTCTTTTAAGCTCAAATATTTGATATTTTGCAGATTTTCAATTTGTCTTTTTATTGAATTTTTCATTGCTCATAACAATAAACTCAGTACAGTTTTCAGGCATATATAAGATATCCTAGTGAAATTATCAATATAGTGTCAAGCATGATATGAAGCAGAGAACCTTATTTTTTAAGGTATGTTCAGCTATGTGAAATTAGCACTGAAGAACCAAGTTTGATTTGCTATTCATGATCAGAGGAAGCAGAATCGTGAGATGAAACCTTATCCCTAATGTATTAATCTCAGGTTACAGGTCTTCATCTGGACTCTGTTTAAATTTACTTGGAAACAGTTTTCCAGATGTTTAAACAGATGAGTATATGTAACTCTAGGGACAGAAAAGCCAAATTTTTAAAGCTTCATAATATGGTAGTTTAATATAAACCAGAGAGATGCACTTATTTTCTGTACAAGGTTAGCACACATTGTTCTTCATATAGAATCATTAGCACTACTGGGATACTTTCTCACTCCTTCTCTGTTTGTTTTCTTTCTTCCTTTTTCCCTCAGACAATAAGGTCATTCCTCCTTGGAATCTAGTTCAGTCTCTCTTCTTTCCAATTCTGATCCAGAAACGATGCTTTATTGCCAAATTATGGGTTTAGTGTGATGTTGGCCTCTTGTATTTGTGGCAAACAGTTGAAACAAGAGCCAATTCCAGGTAAGGATCAGATGGGAATTTTTGACATTACATGCTGGTTTGGTGAAATCTAAATGTTTCTCAAAAAAGAGTTCTTTTTATTGAAGTTCTAATGAACCTGTGGGATAAATCTAACAAGCCCTTCTTGACAGGCAGCCTTCAGCTGGAAATTTGCCAGAGCTTTAGTCAGTTTACTTACCTGATGATCTCCAGCCCTCAGGCTCCTTGGCTTTGGAGCACAATTCCTCCAAAACAATGGATACTGTGAAGCTGAGGATCTGTTCTTGTTTGCAGCAAATTATGAATTTCCTTTTTGAAGAGGGGAAAAAAAACATCATTCAAAATACATCGACAATCTCTTTTGCACTTTTGTGCTAAGGGTATTGAGTCCTTCTCAGACTGACATCAACTTGTGCCTTTAAACGTACAAGTCCCCGTTTCTCACATACAAATAATAAGCCCAAAGATAATTTTTCTCTAAAAAGAATGAATGCATACATAAACTTCTGTTTTGTCTTGGTGTCAGGCTGCAATGAGGGACAGTTGCTCTCTAAAGAACCAGGAGCTGAGGGTGACACCGTCCCAGGCAGTGTCCTCACTGATGGAGCTTCATCTCAAAGGGTCTGACCATGGTGGGGCAGGGCTGGGTGCTGGTAAAAGGGTCCGTTGAAACACCCCAACGTGGCAAGCAGTGAACCAGGTCCAGGGTCCAGCCAGGAAGTCCAATCAGGAACAGAAAGAGATAGGATAACCATCAGGACTGGTGACACAGCTGCAACATATAGCTGAGGGGTCAAATCCAGAAGGAAGTTACCTACAGCACAGGGCCTGGGTTCATCCAGAGGGCTGGGACAGACACGGGTGTGCAGACTGGTACCTCTGTGGCATTGTTGGGCCAAGGGCTTACAAATCCAGGCTGAGCAGAAGTGGAGCTCCTGGGCCTGTGAGCAGGGAATGCACCTCCCATGGATCTATGTTGGAAAAGATGCAGCCTATTAAGATCAAATCTGTAGAGCTGCTGTCCAGGACCCAGTGTCCAAACTGTTCATGTACCAGGTTTTTTTCACATCAGACTAGGTGTAGTCTGGTTGTGTGGACTGACTGTGCTTTGGTGGCTACAGCACATGTCCTACACTTACGGAGCTCATCTCCCAGTTTGACGTCGTCTGAAAGAAGTCCGGTTCCTGTATTTTGAGTCTGCTTTGCATTGCAAACTGGACCATGGTAAGTGGGGACAATCTGGAGATTTGCTTCAAAGATACACTACTAATCTAAACTAAAATGCTCAAGTAGACTGACCAAAATCCCTCTTTAGCTTTCTCCCACCAGAGCTTTATCTCTGGCAATTTCCTCATGGAGGAGAACGGATAAGGCTTCAAGCAGATTGACTGGATTCTTTTATCTCCAGATTACCTCTATTATTCAAACTTCAGAAATACCACAGAAAAACACCTAGAAAACTGATGGTTAAATCATAGTAATGCAACCTCTGAGACATTTTGTGCTGCCCTGACAATGCTAGGCTAAAAACTGGCTCCCTTCAGTGTCAATATCTCCAGCAGGCAGACCAATTAGAAACCAGAGAAGGAAGTAGAAATACTTAACAACGATGCAATCAGGTAATGGCAGGGAGAGACGTAAGTGGTGTCAACTCCTTTTTAAAGGTCATAAATTCTGCCAACTTGGAACCTTTTAGCTCAGACTTCAAACTTAAAAGGAACTGACGAGATATGCACAATGGCCCTCAGAAGGTTTTAAATTCTGTGGGTCTCCTGAAGTTCATGTTGAACTTCATAGGCATTTTGCTTACTTGGCCTCTCTCTTCCCAACCTGCCATCCAACAGTGATCCATCCAGGTGGATTGTTTAGTAGGCAAAGCAACATAGTTGCCATCCCTATGTAATTTATCTGAGTCAGAATGAACTTTATAAGTTTGGCCCAGAAACAAGGCAAAGATTTGGGCCAGCTTCTTCTACAGCAGGGGGGTGGCTAACCTCTACTCGTTTGCAACCTATGAATTTATTAATGAATCCAAATATAGCCAGTGACCTTCTGTGACAGATGGTGAATCATGTCTTACTTCCAGTGCATAAATTAACATTTTAAAAGGATTTAAAAAACACTGTTGACTTTAGTGAGTGATACATAATAACAAGGATTTGCTCAAGTCTGAAGCCTTGAGTTTGGATATGTTAAAAATTGATTATCTGAGGAAAATCTAGTATTAGTGTGCCATTAGCAAGGACATAGCATGCTGCCATTTGTTTTAGAAGGATGTATGGTTTATGATGCTGAAACTGCCATCACAGGCAAGTCACAATGATTTGCTTTGAAGATGATTTATGAATCATGACTCTAGAGGAAATAATTTCTCTCACATAGCTTGTTGGAAGTCAGTTCCCTTGGCATTTGCTTTCATCAGGAAGGGTATCTCATGGCCCTCAAAATTCCACTCTAGAACCTTCTTAATCCCACCTCTTTGATTTAATTAAAAAAATCCTATTGATTTGGACATAAGGGGGTAATTAATGTGGGGTTTTTTAGCCCATTTTTTTAATAATATGTTTAAGCAATATTACTAAAACATGGTAACGTGGTAATGTGTAACATAACACACAATGACCTAGGTAAGATACATGTCTGAGCATGAGTGTGAAGTAGAGGATCCAGTCAACAAATATGCATCTTAATGCCTGAAAAAAAGTTGCATTTGCACAATGTGAACAATCCACACAGGCTGAGCCCTAAGCAGCTATTCAAACCTCAGGGCACAAGTGCTATATCCAGCTACTATAGTTTTATTATGTCTTTTCCCCATAAACATAATATGTGGGATAATGCCCCTCATTGTAATCTCTCCTACTGGAACAGCAGCCTGCTAATTCTGAATGCCAGTGAGAACAGAGAACAACCAGATGCACATTGTTGCCCTTCCCTCACTCCTCTTTCAGCTGCAGGTGGGAGGATCTTTCTCTTGGATACGGAGATGTTGCCTGATGAGATTTGGATTCTTTTTCTTCAACTTAATTACTTCTTTGTCTGAGTCACTGGGATGCTTTGATGAACTGGTGAATGTGAAGCCTGGAGGAAACAGGGAGGACGTTAAGTATGGTTCTATTTGAATATAAGCAACTCAGACAAAAAAAATATATTTGGATGGATGCAGAACCATGCAGCCCCCCTCTTCATCCTTCTAAAAGGAAAACAATTCAAATTCTGACAATGAGCTTGGAGGTCTCATTACACTGCAGAGTAAGAAATCCCAGTAGCACTGGAGTACATTGTACATTGCAAATAAGATGTGAAACCTCCAAGAAATCCTCAGAAATTCTTGCACACCTTTTCCTCTGTAAAGGAAATGCACTTATGCCAAGCTGTTAGGATGCTGAAGAGGAAAAGACAAGATTTGACCTTAGGCAGTTTGGTGCTGTTATTAGTAAGTAATGACAGAATATGTACAGACTTTTGTGGATTACAGTGTAATTACACTAAGCAGATCTAAAAGTAATTAACTACTAAGCTGCAATGCTGTTTGGAAGACAGAAAAGTCATATCTTCATCTCATAATCACACGGCTACCACATGAAAATTAATTACCATGTAATTATATGATCAGTATTTACCATACTCAAATAGTATTTGTGCCCCTTTAATTTGAAATGCCACTTTAATTTTAAAATATTAAATTACTAAACCTCCTGTGACTGTGATCTAAATCTAGAGTAGTAATCACTGTGTGTGGTAAAGCAAGTAAGAAAAACAGTCACTGAATGACCCAGTTCACTTTCTACATGCACAAGGAAATAAGAAATTCTGGCTGATGGAATTTCACTGAGTGTCCCTCTTTTGGACTATTTTTTTTCACGTGCTCTTTAAAATATTTCTGTTTTGACAGATCTAGAGGTTTAATCTAGCCTAGTTCAAGACAGCAATTAAGCATATGCTCAAATCCAGCTAATCTGTTTGAAGGCAGGGGGGTTAGAATACACTTTAAGGTCAGGACAGGGTTCAGTGCTATGTTGTACAGGAGTAAGTCATGGCTTAGGTATTCTCAGAGGTAGCACAGCAATTTTCAGCAGTGTTAGCAAAATTTAATATGCTGCTCTAAAAAGGCAGTTCAGCTTTTGACCGACCCTGGGTTACTCCTGCCAGAGGAACAGGAAGGAGAGAAGAAAGAGGACAGAGATGGATGAGGAGCTAAGGGAGAAATCCTAGGAAATGGGCTTGCTGTTTCAGTTGTGACAAGAAGGATGGCAATGGCAGAGCACAGGGTTTGAACCTTTTATGCAGGTTGGAGCACCAAGCATCAGCCTTCACCTTTCAGCTTCTCCTGGGTGGCAGCAGCAAAGCAAGCTGATTTTTCAGGGGTCTGAAACAGTTATTGTGAGCAGTGAGCCATATCCAGCTCATCCTCCTCAGCAGTGTCCTGCCCAGGGCACCTGCCTGCATTGCCTGTGCCTTGAATCTGCTCTGTTTTCTTGAAGTCAGAGGTATTTTTGCTTCATATTGGCACAGTACAGTTGGTTTGTACATGAGATCCTCTATGGTGGCCTGTTACCCTGTCTTGGCATTGGAAAGCAGAGGTTGCTTTTGGGGTTGAGAAGAAAAAAGAGGCTCTGTTGTATTCAGTTGTCACTGAAATTTAATTGCTGTGGGAATGTGTTAATGATAAGAGTATCTGCCCTACAGTAATTTCTCTGAGAACATTGACTATCAACAATATTTGCAAGGTGATAATATCTAATCATTCATAAACACTTTGGGTGATAGGACAGAAAGATTTTTCCTGCCCTGAAAAAACCCTTGAAAATTAATACAATAGCAGAACAGTGCAAATAATTGACTTGAATCAAATACAAACTAATGAACTAAAGTGGAAGAGTCTGTAACACAATACCTGAAACTTTATAAGACTTCTTTCTGCTCTCTGACTTGTTTTTAATACCTGGTTACAAGGGTTATGTTCCATCAGGGCTTTGCATATGTGGAAACTTGTATAATACTCCACACAGGTGAAATATGCATGACTGCACACAAATTCTCGCAGAGAATGAGGAGGATGCCTTTCCAGAATTCTGAAACAGAAATGCAAAGATCTTCATCACTGCTGGTCCCTCTAAGGCAACATTTTACTGCTGACCTCTCCTCGAAATCTACATAATCCAGAGCTACTGGAGGACAAGTATGGAAAGTACAAAACCATCCAAACCTAGATCTGTGTGATATGGCTGGCTACTCCTAAACTCTCCTGATCTTTGGGAACTGAAATTGCAGGTCTTGATCTGAAGTCTTCTACTTTAAATAACTGCAAAATCAAAGGCTAGCAAAAAGACTGTTGTTTCCAGAGCCAGCTATAATCCCCGAAGCTCCACCTTAGTATATTCCACTTCACATTTTGCTGTTTTTAATTTATATTTTTCTTAATTGTCTCTTTTTCTTGGGCACATCTTCACCATTTTTTCCAGTTTAATTGTAGTGTATGGAAGTATTGATGTGAATGGTATTCTTCATTACCCTTTGAGTAAATTATGAAGACATCTATTCAAACACATGGGTAGGTCATCATTTTTGTGCTGACAGCATGAAAGGAGGTACAGTGCTGGGCAGGAAAGCTAAACTTTTAATGTATATTCATGGTTTCATCTTTTTTTTTTAAAAGAAGGAATGAAATGCCCCTCACCCCCAGCAATCTCAAATGACTGAATACAGTGTCCTTCACCCCTTTTTCAACTCAGAGTCTTGCAATCTCCACATTCAATGCTCTACTGTCAAATTAGATTATTTTTTCATGCTGGCAACTAACAAGTATGGTGAATCAAATTCTTATATTAAATCAATAACTTTACTCACATTAGACCAAAATTAATTGATTTTACCTACTGCTTGTGGTCCCAAACTCTCCTAGCTCACAGAAGGGGATTTGTTAAAATAAAGCTTGTTGTGCCCCCTCTCCTTTGCCTTTCACCATTTTAATTATTCTCTGCTCTTAAATCCAAGTTATTCAGCCACTAATTTCTACTGCCTTTCCACATTGGACTGAAAAAAAAGTTATGTTTAAAAAACCAAAATGCCACTCCTTAATCATCGAGTGAGAAAGTGGTTTCCAATTACTTCTAACCATGAACAATGAGTGAGATACAAAGCATTCTTTGAAATCACATTGTGGCTTTTAAATATGAACATCTGTTTACTCAAAAAGTACTTTGGGATTAATCAGAATGACAGTTTCTCTAGGAAACCTTGCACTTGGGAAATTATTTGTTTGCTTTGTTCTATTTCTCACCTGCTGATCAAGGGCTAGAAGCTGCCCACAGTTTTGTTTTCTGAGTGAAGTTTCATCAGGCCATATCAAATATTCAGTTAGGATGGCCACATTGGTCTTTTAGTGGTACTGATACAAATCTAAAGGGATTGCTGGTTAAGGAGTTACAGTAGATTTACAGCAGTATGAAGAGCAGAACTGAGGGTAGGATCATAGCATCATAGAATGTTTTGGGTTGGAAAGGACCTTGAAAAGTCATCTAGTCCAACTCCCCTACAATAAGCAGGGACATCTCCAACTAGAATTGCTTAGAGCCCCATCAAGAGACCTTGCATGTCTCCAGGGATGGGGCCTCCACTACTTCTTTAGGCAACCTGTTCCAGTGATCCACCACCCTCATGTTAAAGAAATTTTTCGTAATGCCCAACCTAAATCTATTCTTGTCTAGCTTAAAGCCATTACCCCTTGTCCTATATTTCCAGGCTCTTGTGAACAGGTCTTTCCCAGCCTTCTTATAGGCCCCTTTCAGGTATTGGAAAATTGCTATAGGGTCCTACCAGAGTTTTCTCTTCTTCAGTCTGAACAACCCCAACTCCCTTAGCCTGTCTTCATAAGAGAGGTGCTCCAGCCCTCTGAACATTGTTGTTACCCTCCTCTGGACACACAGGATTGTGCATCTGTACGTGTATAACTAGAGGAAGGCATTTATCAAATTGTGTACAGTATGGACCAGCATATTCACACACTGATAAAGAATGAACAGATGTGGAGCTCTTGCTACTTTTAAGCCCTTTGCTGCTTATCACAGATCAGCTCAGTTGCTCAGCTTTGAATATTAGAAAAATGAGTAATTTCAAAGCATATATCCCATTTTCAAATTATCAGCTAAAAAATGAAATGTGATGAAGCATATAGGTTGGGGCAATTTAAAAATGAAGGCAGGCATATATTTTGGTATTCCCAATTGATTAAATCCCTACCTGTGAAGATGAAAAAATCTAGTATGATCTATTGTTCATACATTAAAAGGACCATATTATATGGAATTGATTTGGGATGCTGAAAACACCTGCTGGAACCCAGCCTTATGAAAAGTGAGCAGCAGGAAGTGATGTGCTTTTTCAGGCTCTTTTTCCTTTCATGTTCTTTTGCTTGTGTTCTCTAATACTTGCTAAAGCATCTACCTAAACTGTTGTAGCTGGACTTTTAGTGCAATTACTATTACTGAGTACATCTGAAAACCAGGATGCTTAGATAGTTCCCTAATTCTTAATGTTAAGGCTAATATCAAGATTGAAAAACTTTGGTGACAGTCTTGCAATTCTTCTGATCGAGAATTGTATTTCCACTTTTATATGGTTTCTATTTTCTCATCTTTCTGAACATAAGAACTGCAAGTCATAAAAATACCATCTGCTGGGACAAAGAGACAGCCTGCATCATTTCTGGGAAGATGATTGTGGTGGGTTAACTTGGCTGGATGCCAGGCGCCCACCAAGCCGCTCTATGACTCCTCTCTTCAGCAGGAAAGAGGGGGGAGAAAATGAGATGGAAAAAAATAATGGATCAAGATAAAGGCAGTTTAATACCACAAAAAGCAAAGGCTGCGTTCAGAAGCAAGAGAAAACACAAGATTTTCCTCTGCTTCCCATCAGCAGGCAATGTGCAGCTACTTTCTGGGAAACAGAGCTTCAGTACACATGGTGGTTGCTTCAGAAGACACATGTCATAACTAATGAATACTCTCCCTTCCTCCTCCTCTTTTCTTTTAGCTTCTATTGCTGAGCAGAGATCATATAGTATAGAATATCCTTTGGTCAGTTTGGATCAACTGTACTGGTGATGTCCCCTCCCAAGACCTTGCCCACCCCCAGGCTACTACTGGTGAGGGTGTGGAAATGTTGGATAAACAGCCTTGATGCTGTGCAAGCTCTGCTCAGCAGCAGCCAAAACACTGGTGTGTTATCATCACTCTTCTAACTACCAGTGCAAAGCACAGCACTAAGAGGGCTGCTATGGGGAAAATTAAATCCATCTCAGCCAGTCCCAATACTGTGGTGCAGCTACTGCCAGTGCAGCAACTGTGTCTTACACTGTAACACATTGCAGTTCAGGATGTGTGCTTGAAAATGCTGTATTGCCTTCTGCTGGTTTTTCCACAGACAAGATAAGAGACCCCACCTGGAGTACTCCACAGAGCTCTGGAGCCCTCATCACAAGAAAGACATGGAGCTGTTGGAGAGGGTCCAGAGAAGGGCCACAAAGATGATCAGAGGGCTGGAGCACCTCTGCTATGAAGAGAGGCTGAGAGAGTTGGGGCTGTTCAGCCTAGAGATGAGGAGGCTCTGGGGAGACCTTATAGTGGCCTTCCAGTACCTTAAGGGGCTACAGGACAGCTGGGGAGGGGCTTTTAACCAGAGTGTAGTAATAGGACAAGGAGCAATGGTTTTAAATTGAAAGAGGGTGGACTTAGGTTAGATATTAGAAAGAAATTCTTCACCATGAGGGTAGTAACGGGCTGGAACAGGTTGCCCAGGGAGGCTGTGGAAGCCCCCTCCCTGGAGGTGCTTAAGGCCAGGTTGGATGAGGCTTTGTACAGCCTGGTCTAGTGGGAGGTGTCCCTGCCCATGCAGGGACATGGGAACCTGAAGACCTTTAAGGTCCCTTCCAACCCAAACCATTCTATGATTCTATGATTTTATGTACCCTTAGTTTGGTGCTTCTTAAAACTTCAACAAAAGCACAGCAACATCATTAAATCACACAGGATGATAATAGACATGCTAACAAAAAATATGTATGCAGTGACACTCGGTGATATTGTTGCCAAAGATTTTGCTCTCATTTTTAAAAGCAGCATCACACATTTATTCACTTAATAATAATACTAAGGACTGTACCAACAGAGCACTTTGACACTCAAAGCCTTGTCCTTGTGTGACATACTCTTCCACAGAAAGAAAATTTAAAACACTTATGTGGCGTAGCAGAAGGAGTCAGCATGAGACTGCACCTTTCATCTCCAAAACACTTCATAAACAATAACATGCACTGTAAAGTATCACTACCCCTATTTCTACACATGAGGAGAATGTAATTTACTTTAACACTAGTGTGAGTCATTCTGAGCAATTTCAGGACTGCTCAATTTCAATTTCTGTGCTCTTGACAAAAATAACAGAGATGAACACACTAATATTACTTCCTCTCAAATGTAGTTATTTCAGACTACAGTCTATTTACATTGGACAATGGGAGTTATGTGTACACAAAAAACTGAGAAGGTAGGACAACACATGTAGTATCTGATATTAGTGCACATGTAACAGTAAGGGAGAATGCATTGGGCATTATTTGTTCTTTATTAGTTATTTAATCCAAATGTTTAGTGATATGGTTGTAGAAACTGTAAATGTTAACTTCATATTTATTTAGTCAATTACAATTAAAAATAGTCATATGAGACAAATAGCATTTTAAATCTAGTGTCAATAATATGATTACTCCTGTAATAAAAATGCACAGGTGACATCACAGCAGAAAAACAGACTCCTACAGAAGAGGTTCAAAGCTTGCTTTATTATTTATTGACACATATGTGTATGATCTTTAACCTGATTGTCTTTACAGAACATGGTCGATGTATCCTGCACTTCAATACACTTTTTATGTTAAAAAGCTGGAAAACCGATGTGGGGAACAGACTATTTTTCCTTCTCCCCCCACATAAGATGGAATGCCTTTCAACAACCATAAACATTTATTTATGCAATCATTTTGTGTGGTAATATCAGGTTTTCTAATAATGAATTGTGCAAGCACTCTTAGTTGAATAATGAATATTAGTAAATCTAATATTAGATGAACTCATTGAGCTAGCCAAACACTAACAGCTAGATTAAAAAGTTTGATATGACACAATATTGTGACAGGCTCACTTTAAAACACCAGATCTCTGATGGCAGTTCTGGCTTCATTCTGGGTCTTGATTCCCTTTAAACAAAGGCAAAATACCTGTCATGGCTGATGAGAAAAGAAAAAGTTTAACAACATGACTGCTTGACATGGCTACAAATGATGGGATGTTTTATTCTTTGAAAGGTTCTTTCTTACATCTAGATCAGAGCAAAGTGTGTAAGGAGCCTACAGTATGGCATGATGAGGTCTAAAGGTTTAGTAGCATTAGTGTTGGAAGCCCACATGAGTAATCAGACTAAAAGTCAATCATTCAGGTCACGCTGCATTTTGATACACCAGGCAAAGCAAAGAAAGCTTCAAAGAATTTTCGGAGTTCTAAGAAGACTTATGGGTGCCATTTTTATAGCTATCTTCACATTCAAGCCACCCAAACTAAACTTTCAAAAAGAAACTGTGAAGGAAAAAAAAAAAAAAGGAAAATGATCAAAAGCAGTACTTGAGCAGATACTAAATCAATCTGTGCCACATTTTGGAAATTCTGCCTCCTGAGATACCTCCTGCAGAACCACTGCAAGAATGGTCCCATAGGCAAGAATATGGATGAATGCAAATGTGGCCATCAGCCTGGCAGTGTAGAGACAGCCGTTGTACTTATCAGACATACTAAGTAGACACAGATTTTGTCTTCGTTTTTGTGGGGAAACTTGTCTGCAATGCAAGGTCTGCATTTGCATGAATAAGGCTCCATATGATATGACAGCTATAGCCTTAAACTGGAGCCCCAGGCAGGATTTTAAAATGTCAGTAAAAGCTTGCAGCCTGACAATCCTGGCTTACAGTATTAGGCTATAAATATTTCTATACATACTTTTACAGATGTATTTTTATACTTTTACAGACACTTTTTTCACCTGTGCTTTAAGCTGATAGGATAGTACCAAGCTTTAAAACTGAAGGCACCATGTTGGAGTACTATATTAAGCCTTCCTTAGAGCCAAGTGCTGCCTGATGAAGTGATGTGGTTTCTGGATGCGACCTTGCTTGCATCCAGCCAGTTCCAATTACAAGCATAACAAGCTCAGGCCTATCTGCAAAAGATCTAGCAGATCCTGAAGTGAGACAAATTACAAGCTCTTCACCAAAAAGTTGAACAGTGGCTAACTGCCCAGAGCAAGAGGAAGACTAAACTCTAGTTGGGAAGCAGTAACCTTAAGCCAGTATTTCCACATAACTGTGGAGTGCTTGTATGTGTGTCCAGTGCTGCATCCTACTGTGTGAATACAGCATAAATATAATTGAGGGTGATGATTGGACTTCAGTTTAACAAACATAATTTTGGGGTTATTTTTAAATTTTTAGACATAACAATTGTTTAAATGTGTCTTTTTGAGCAGCAACATGGAATCAAGATATATGTATTTGTGTGGATGTGTAATGTATCCATGTATTTGTATTTCTCTGTGACTGCATTTGTTCTTATTCATGGATACTCCAGGAGAAAAATAATGAATGCATTAGAATAACAGAGGGGAAGTTCACCTAGACACTAGAGGCAGAAGGCAGAATGCTTTTAAGAATGTCAGGTGAAGATAAAGCTAACTTCCTGATGTAAATTCTGATAAACAGTCCATTGTTTGTTTTTCAGTGTTCATACTCACATCATTCACTGAATATTCTCCTACTGCAGGCAGAAGTCGTAAGGGAAGGAATCCTGAAATCCTCATGCTTTAGACAAAGAAAGCTGCCAGAGATCTAAGCTATTCCTGAGTGGATTCAGACTAGCAAAACATGCTTGTTATCTGTTGTTTTCCACAAAATCCATAGGATATGAATATGCTGAATGCAGATTTTGGGCACGATTTGGTCTTGCTGTGCAGAGAAATGCAGCAGAGCGGGTTAGACTTTTTGATGCCCGAGGCCTCATCTCTTCACGCTTCTCTCCTCTCCACACTGCATCAGCTTAGGGCAGCTGATGGAAGGGGAACAGTCTCTGTGAAGACTAACAGGGGAAGTTAGTCTCTGTGACTAACGTGCTGATTTGGTTGTTTTCTCCCAAAGCCAGGCAACAACGAAAGACTCAATTCTCCAAGTTTCAAGACAGACTGCAGTGCTCCTGGGGCAGTACAACTACATGCTGCTGGCTATTCAGGGCTTGTCATAAATTGACAGTCTCGTCCTTAAAAAGGGTGGATTTTCTTAAAGTGAGAAAAATACCATTGGAGAAAAGAGGGACACATTTCAAAGTGCTGTAAATAGCTTAGCTCTGTTAAACGTGGTGGAATTTGACTGCTAACATCAGTTCAGGATTTTGATAATATTTTTGCAGAAATGAGCCTTGAGGTTCAGCCACAGTGAGTTCATTGTTACTGTTATTTTCTCTCTAGGTTTCACAGCAGGGAGAAATGAAATGAGTGTGAAATCTTGTTAGCTATCTGAAGACCATCTGTATTTTCTTAATGAATGCTGCACTCCTCTTGGAACCATGAAATATGTGATATAGTATGTTGATTCTAAAACAAATTGTGCGGAATTTACATTTTACACATACACTGAGCCTTCCTTTGTTTAGCAGATTCTCTCATGAGCTCTACCAATGTGATATTAATCATTTAGCAGCTGCTACAAGAAAGAGCTCTTAGAAGGCTTGGCTTAATGTCTTGCATTGGAGTAATTAGTTAGGCACTTGATTCTATCCAGTAAGGAATTCTGAATTTTAGCTCATTACTTTTTATGATAACTATGCCCTTTAGTGTAAACCTTTCATCGGTTGTAAGCAGCCTGTCCATACTGCAGCTATAAAACACAAAGATAGAGGGGGAAGAATTATATGTTCAGCCTACCAGAAATCCTGTGAAATCCTTTGAGGAAACCTTCAAATAGTACCAAATATTAATGCAGGCTAGCAGTAAAATACTTAGCGGAGTTTCACAAATAAAGATGGGTGTTTCATAAGTGTCCCAGAAGACCTATGAAATGTCAAAGTTGATAAGCCATTAAGTATTAGACTGCTTAGATTCTGAATTCAGAATTGGCATGGTTTAATTTTTGCATTATCATTAATGCAATTATGCAATACATTGAGGTTTCACAGACCCTTTTAAAAACCAAGATGGCATGAGATGTGGTTGTGGGATAAGAGATGGGCTGTTCAAGAGAATCTCCACTACTCTCACCAAAATAACTGACACTTCATTATGTGAATATTGTGGAATACAGGACAGGTTTGCAGCTCCTAAGAGCAGATGCACATCGAAGCTGGAACCTCACTCCCTGTTGGAAAAGGAGACATGTCTGGACCTCTATACAGCTGCCTGACCATGGTTTCCATGACAAGAAAGTTTGCACCACTGAGTGGAAGAAGACCCCTGGTGCACTTTCCCACATTCTTCAGTTTGGACCATAAGGGCTGAGAAATGTGCCACAAAACTCACCCACACTGTGAGCTAGGTGGCCAGGGAGACAGAGAACTTCTTGATAAGTCAAATTAAATTCTTTGCTATACATACCTAACACTTGCTTGAACTTGTCCACTCATTACTTGAAAAAATATAATAGAACAGTTTGGCTTTATAGTCTATAAATTGCTGGGTTTATATGAAACCACCAGCTAAAAATCATGTATGGGAAAGAAAAACTTACATAAAATAAGGATTATAATAAAACCTGTCAGGGACCATTAACTGTAGACATTGTTACTGCTCCATGACTATTGCAATTAAGTATCTGCTTAACTTTGAAATGTTAAATTATCCCAGATTAAATGAACTAACTGCTTGTTACACAACACTAAGTCTGAGTGTAAAATGTTAGCAAAACCAGCACGACAATGGTGAATGGGGACAGCTGCTTTTGGTTACAACTTTTTCCTATATGTTTAAGTGAAACTTTTCCTATTAATTTGTATTCCTAGACATAGGACCATGACTTGGAGGAACTGCCACATCTGCATTTACATAAGTGGAAGGTGTGGAGATCAGGGCATCCTACAGTACCTCTGTGTAATGGGACCTTTAGTTCTTAAAGACACCTTACTGTTTGAGCCTTGAGAAGAGGTCCAGCTGGGGAAGCTCCACAGTGATGTTCCTGTGTTAAAGCATCAAAGAGAATGAAAATGGAGAGGAGCCTGGGGTTCCCTGCCTAGCTGTTGGATAATCAACAAAGCAGTAAACAAAACTGTGGCAAGAAATAAATAGTGTGTGCTCTCCCTTATTTACCTTCGTTGTCATACTCCCTTGTCTTTGTGGAACTAATGACTGTTCACGAGTAATAGTGCTGAGAATTTTTTTTGTAATGACCAATAGAAATTAGGTATATAGAAGGATTTTTGGACTGAGATTGATTTGAGGGACAAAATTTATATTTTTTTAAGAGAAACCTTTATATGGGCTTGGACAATAGAAGATCTGTTAAATACTGAATTGTGAGAGACATGCATTCCACAAAGAAAGCTGATGTGTTTTGGAAATGTAGGTGAAGAATTTGGATCTGTTTAAGGTAACTGCTACATTTGTTAATTACAACTGTTGAAATCTCTGCTCAGGCTGTGTAAATAATTGATTTTTTGCTTCAGCAGCCAAACTGAAAAATTAAAAGTTAGGAAAAAAAAAAAAGAAGCAGAAGAAGATGCATGTGTATTTAACTGAAATGAGCATGTTTTCATGTTTCTCGTGGAAAAAAAAACAACAACAAAGCAATGCAAAGTTTGCATCAGATGCCAAATGAGAGATTTATTTTCTTAGTTGGGCTGTATTTGACAAAATCAAATCAGCAAGGATGTCAGGTGAGAATTTGGTACCAGGTAAAAGCTCTGCTTGGTGGGGAGGTATTCCTTTTACTGAATGCAGTGTCTTCTGCAGTTCTTGTTCTCATGCTCGATCTCTTCCCTGTGATGAAATGGGATTGGGAGTGGGGAGGGGAAAAAGAAGTATGTCATGTTTGAGTGGGCAGCCCTCTGACTGCCTAGCAGTTCCTTCTCCTTTTCCTTCTATTTCCCTTTGGACTGGAAATTCTCAGTCACAAAAGTCCCTCACTGAACAAAGGAGTGCATGAAAATCAGACAGAAACCCCCAGGTCTCCTGCAACACAGCACACACCTTTTCAGAAAAAGACAGGATGGAGGATTTGAGGACAAAGGGATGAACTTTCGTCAGGGAATGGAAACATTACTGGCTGGAAAAAGTGGATGAGAGGAATCTGTGGATGACTTCCTTTTCAGTGAGCAAAAAGGTTGTGTAAGAATAAACACTTTAGGGATAGGAACCTGCTCACCTCTGTGCCCATCCTCTCAAGGCACAACATGAATGTTGGGTGGCAGCACACCTGGGCCTCTCACCTGGAAGCTGGCAGCTGAAATCTAAAGCTGGCTTTAATTCAGAGCAGGGTGTTCCCAGTGACTGTCCTGCTGCTGACTGTACTACCCAATTGGCTGCAGCAGAGAGGAGGTGCCTCACCACAGTTTGGTAGGTGTTTATGCCTCTATGGTGACTTTACCCAAAAAGAAAACGACTGTGTTAGACAGAAATTAATTTCTCCTCTTGGTCAGCCCCTGGATTGCTCTGATAAACAACTTTGCAATTAGTTCTTAAGGTGTTTATATAACTGGGAGCTGTTTCACTCTGCATCTCTCTGGAATTTTTTACCACTGCTTAAAAGAAGCATTTGCAAAGCAAATCTGAATGCCTTCTGTGTCTTGACTTTTCATCACACATTCCAATCTCTTAAGTGAAATCCTGTGTAGACAGCAGCTCTCTTTATATTTACCCACAATGTGTATATGATTTTAATGTATATAAGCTGGGGAAGTGTGTCACGGGATGCTGTTTAGAACATAAATCCATTCCTTGTATTATATGCATTGTTCAATTCAATAATATTAAGTGCTTGAGGGTAGACAGGATTAGTTGCAGGCCCTATTTATGCAAGCAGGAAGCAGCCACTTAGGATGTGTAAGTGTGGGTACTGCAAGTGAAATGAAAAACAACTGGTAATGACTGTAGTTCACACTGAACCAGAAAATAATATCAACCGAGGCCTTGCTGAGTTTTTTGCTTGGATTAGACTTTCACAGAATCACAGAATCGTTCTGGTTGGAGAAGACCTTTAAGCTCATCGAGTCCAACCATTAGCCTAACCCTACCGAGTCCAGCGCTAAACCATTTTCCTGAGCACCACATCTACACATGGTACATCTACTCCTTTTCACTGTTTGGGCCTTGCCATGGAGCTTGGGAGTGTTTGTACAGACCTGATGGTCTCTGCATGACCATACAAGGGGCCCCTGCCAAGTGGGGTTTTGTACCTCATATTGGTTCCATATTCCTTCTGTAGAGTTGAGAAATCTTGAGCCTTTAGTACAGCTTATTGCAACCTGCACCTCTCCCAGCCCCCACAGGCACACAGGTAGCAGAGTGATGGAGAGATTTATTTCCACATGCCAACAAGGTTTTCATTTTGTAAGCTGTTGGATGTCTGTATCTCATCCTGGAGTCAATCAAAGCTGAGGGCACACAGGCTTCTCCAAAATCAAATAAATAGAAACCACAATGTCTTCATGCCATCTGAGAAGGAAAAAGAAAATAAACTCCATATTAGCCCTAATCCTGCACTGTTTCTGGCATTAGTAAATCCTTCAAAAGAGCACTGATGCTGTTTTTGTAATTTCTAATTTATAATACCTTATTCTCACTTGTCCTCCTAACAATTAACTTGTAACTACTTTGACTAACAATATACAAATTTGAAATTAAATGAGACCGTGAAACGTAACTCTACTTGAACCTAAAAGCTAGGAATTAAATCAGGCTTCCCCTGCATTTAAGGTGATTAAGATGTTAAACCAGCTACAATGCCTCTGCCCATGAAACATCAGGTGAAATTCTAACATACTGTTTAATTTGTTATTTTTGCTCTCCATTCACTATACTGAAAAGACAGGGTTTTTTTTTTTAGAACTCCAATGTTTTATTCATAAATCTACCTTTAAATCAACAATAAATTTTAAATTATGCTAAAGTAAAAATCATCTAAGTTAGAAGCAGCTATAACTACTTGCTTTCGACAACAAAAATTAAATAAGGGTTATAGTATTATTTATTTTCATATAGTTAGAATTAGTTTTCCCATATACAGGGTTTTCCCATTGATTATTTTAAGTTAAAGTGAAAACAAGAAGATAAAATAAAGTTCAAGTGCCCATCAGACAGCATAGCTTTGCATAAACTTCAGAGCACAGAGAATGTAATGGAAGCCATCTCTGCAGGAAGAATGCTTTGTACTTTAAAAGTGAACTACACAAAAATCAGCTGCTATGTGTTTACTGCCTCATATGCCATATGAAGGATGTTATCTCTCATACTTTTTAAATAGCTCTTCAAAATGGGCTTGTTCTTTGCAGCTTGCAGCTGTTTGCATTTTTTTTTTTTAAGTTTGGAGGAAATGTACAAATTGTGGATGGATTTACACTTGTCCAGATTTGTATGTCAAGGACATTTTAGAGATAAAGCCAATACAAAAATAACTCAGCAAGGAAAACTAAACTTGGATAGACTTGACTTTACATCACAGAAATAGTAAAACAAGACAGCTAGGTTTTCTTCTCATCACCATTAATTTATCTGAATGTAATTCTGAAAACTCAGTGGTTATTGATAAGAATATAAAAAGAGAAGTTGGGTAATAACATGAGGTACACTTTCATCACTGATGGTATGGGAAAGACAGAAATAAGTTCTCTAATGCTCAGTGCAGGTCCTGAAAGTGGTACTTAATTGGTTTCAGACACCAGAAGGAGATCCATGCTTTCCTGCAGCTATTTTGCTATATCTAGTTATAGTATGCTTTGACTTTTAAATCCCATGCTGCATTTGTCTGTCTGAGATCCAAAGTTAAACCCCAACCCCATTTTACCTAGAAGATGTGATACAGCATCAAGGTGAAGCACACCTGAAAGCACACCTTTTGCTATTTCTTCTCAGACTGTAGCCTCATCTGAGACAGGTGAAGGGACTAGAGGGAAAGTCTTATGAGGAGAGGCTGAGGGAGCTGGGGTTGTTTAGCCTGGAGGAGACTCAGGGGTGACCTTATCACTCTCTTCAACTACCTGAAGCGAGTTTGTAGTCAGGTGGGGGCTGGGCTCTTCTCCCAGGCAACTAGTGACAGGATGACAGGGCACAACCTGAAGCTGCTCCAGGGGAGGTTTAGGTTGGATATTAGGAAGCACTTCCTCACAGAAAGGGTGACCAGACACTGGAATGGACTGCCCAGGGAAGTGGTGGAGTCACCGTCCCTGGAGGTGTTTAAGGAAAGACTGGATGTGGCACTTAGTGCCATGGTCTAGTCGATGTGGTGGTGTTGGTCATAGGCTGGACTTGGTGATCTCAGAGGTCTTTGCCAGCCTCAATAATTCTGTGATTCTGTGATTTATAAGAGTAATTGTGGATGCACTTAATTTCTAAATAGCCCTCAGGTACAACTACTGATTTCACTTTTACCCTTCAAAACTAAGATAAAGCTGTTTGCATCTTGATTCCACCCCTTGCTCCAGAAAATTGACATTCCCGCAGAAAATCTTTCTCTCTAATTTACTCTATGTTTTACTCACATCATAATCCCCTTCCTTACCCTTACACTCATTAATCCTCCCTGCACACTACAACAGTTCTTTGATCATTCACCACTGAACAGTCCGTGCAAATCAAGATGATGTTATTTCATGCTGGACTTCTAAGGTAGGATTTGCTTCATCTAATTTAACTGCTCAGGATTTATATGCTTTAGACTTTAAGCCATTCATCTAAACTTCATTTACAGTCAGTGGAGAGAGACAGGAGTCTTCAAGTATATACTCATACTACATATCAAAAGTACATATCTTATTAATCATTCCTTGGAGATACTTGAAAGGAGAAAGCCTAGGTGACAGGACTTAGATGTAAAGCCACATGCCCAACAGACAGCTAAAGTTAGGTGAAATGAAGCAACTTTACAAAAAATCTGGTTGGTTCCTAACTACTGATTCCAGGTGGGAGGCCACTGTTTCCTATACTTTTCTAAATTGCTTCCTCCTTTCTATTTTTCTTCTAAGCCAACTGAGTTTGTGTAATGGTATCTATTTCCATCCAACTGTTGCTGACTATTGAAATGAGAGACAGTCAGATTCACATCAGGTAACATAACTGAGGATGTGCTAGAATAGTTAGCTTCTTGTTGTGGAATAACATAGGAAAGTAGTACTAATTTCAGAGAAGTGATCTCTTCAGGATTCCTCAGATCCAGTAAACTGTTGAATGTTTGCATTGCTTACGACCTAGATATTTTTAAGATCTTTCATTTCAGTAATCGTTGATGTTTAAATACCCCTATAAGCTTTGTGTGCAGAACAAATGCAGGGAATAACATGACAGGTACTGGCTCTATGTTATTTATTCCTTTAAAGGAAATGGAAATAGTTTCATAAAAGTTCAGGAGTTCTATTTGTACAACACAATGCAAAACAATAAAACATTCCTTTTTTTTTTTTCCTCTTGAAGCATTTTTGTTTTACTTAATTTCTTTATTTTTTTCCTAGCTGAGCTGATAATGTGAAAGTAGCAATTTTTGTGGGTTGTGAATTGTAAATTGTAAGAAAGTTGTTTTACACCACCCTGTTAGGTGCTTCTGTTTGAGCCTCTCTGGCTTCTATAACTTTTAATCCTTTTCACTCCCATTTTTACCCAATAAATCTTATTCCCCAGTGTTTTTTCCTTAGTTCTTCTACACCAGCAATGAAAATCTCATCAAACTGTCCTGTTTCCTGCTATGACACTGCAATTCCTGCAGTCCCAGTCTGAAGCTCTACCTTTTTTCCTGTTGAAGAGGCAGGGTGCTGGTGCTGAGCTGATGGTGCCGCAGGAAGAGGTGTCTTCTCTCTAGCTACAACTGTGCATCATAACCCCAAAAATCTGAGAGAGGATGCTATAGGTGGGCTGGTGGGACATTAGAAGAGATAATTATATGTCACTTTGTCTAGTTGTGGCCATTCAACCTTATTCACATCTCTGCTACAAGTACACTTTTGAAAACTACATACACGTTGGGTTTAGGCCCATGTGCTTCTGCAACTGCAATAAGTCCTTTCCTGGGGCAAACTGACAGTTGATGGGTGATGATCCTGCTTCACCCCACCACCACAAAAGGTTACTAAATTCATATCCCTATTAGGGCTGAATCAGGGCCAAAATGTTCATCACCTTATAGGACAGATCCTTTGATGAATGTACATGATGAATACAGCATCCAGTCCAGCTGACCATATTATCAGACAAATAACTTCAAAGGGAAAGTAATTATGTAATTTCCCAGTTTTAGCTGCTTTTGAATTTTATCAGTGTAAATCTGCTGCTTTTAATAAAACAGCAATAAATAATAATGTAGCCAAAGAGATTGAAATAATTTTTTTCTGTCCTAGCTACTAATTTTTGTGGAGCAGGCTGTTAATTTCACACTGTGATACAATGCATATTTAATTGTCAAGCCTTCAGCACATGAAGTGATACAGAAACACAACAGAGAATGGGATTTTTAGTCTGGGAGGACAGTTCAGGCTGGATTCCTCAGCCTTTCTCTGAAGCTGTTGAAATACCCTCATTAATGATATGAGAACAGAATAAAGAATAAACTTATTAAAATTTTAGATAATGCCAGACTGGATGATTTGAAAGCACTTTGGAAAAAAACAGAAAGATCAGAATTCAAAGGTTCTTGATAAATTGAAGAAATAATCTAAAACCAAGGAGACAAAATTCACTAAACACAAGTGCATAGTTGAACATTTAGGAAGGCAAAAGCAAAGGTGTAAGTACAAAATGAGTAATAGCTGAGTTGTCAGAGGTACTGCAGTGAAGGTTGTGAGAATTGTAGTAGATTACAAATGAAACAGGAATCCCTGCTGGGATGTCATAACAAAAAAAAAGTGTATTTCATATTAACAAGAAGATGTGTAAAGGAGACAATTACTTACTCTGTTAAGTGCTGGTGGAAAACTGGAACTTGGGCAACACATTCAAAGAAAGATCTATATGAAATTAGATAAAGACCTCTGAAATGAAAGAAAAAGGCACTTGGGAGGCTGTTGGGCTTATTTAACCTAGAAAAAAGAACAGATGGGAGCATGGCAGCAGGCTGTGGCTACTCAAATGTTAGTATAAAGATATTGTTCCATAGTTATCAGAGGTAAGAGAAAAGTTACTCAGCAGCAAGGAAGATCTGATGCAACTACCCAGGGGAAAAACAGGTTTATTCCCACTTTGGAGTATAGGAAGGTCCTTTCTGGTGGTTTCTGGCTTTTCATTTGGTAGAGATAATGTAGTTAAAATCAGTTTACCTTTAGATACCACTTCCATTCCCTCCCTGTCAAAAGTGCTTTTGATTATATAACATAATCCGTGAAACCAGACAGCCTTTAAGAGCAGTGGCAGCTTTATTTATTTACTGTGAAAAGTGTTTTAAGAGAGATTAATATAGATGGTCCTAACTTGAGAGATGATGCAAGTACAAACAGAAACACATGGAGGGTTATTTATTCTACTCATAATTTACTGTGGGATCTTGCCAAGGTGAATTAATTCCTTCCAAAATACTTAGTTAAAGGATGAAACAGATTGGCAGAGATTTTTGCTTGCTATGTGTCTATTAAATTATAATTTATGCCTACCAGACTATGAGCTTTGACCAACGGGGACCCATATGTGTGCAGATTCAGTTCTACTCATAGATTATATGCTTAATAGATAAAGAGGTGGATAACAATTGAAAATTAACATAGAAGAAATTAGTAAACAAAAACTAAACCCAAAAGATATGCTAACATAATTTTAGGACAAAATTCAGTGAAATTAGCTTTATATAATTTTGGAACCAAAATAGATTTTCTCCAGCATACATTTTTGTTTGAACCACATGGGTCCTGTGCTTTTGCAGGATAATCTGGTGTGTGGTAACAGTATACACTGCTAGTGATGCTCCTCAGTGAATAAACCACATATTCACCTGAAATTTCCACTTGGCCACAATAGCTTGGATAAAAAATTATATTTGAAGGTATTGACAGTGGGTTCAGAGGCACACTATGCTTGGAAATTGAACCTGATGGAATACAACAGAAGGGACCAAGTAGAGTATTTTCCTTGATGAATTTGAGAGAAATGAAAAAGTAAGCAAGTTGAATTACAAAAATCAATTATTCCAATTATCTCCCAATCTTGCCTGCAGCTGTATGAGGGTTTAATATTATGCAGAGGTATAATCCTGCTGCAGTCAAATAAAGTCCATTCAGGAATAAAGGGAAGTGAATACATCCCTACACTCAGCATCGACTCAAAGCTTATGAGTAGCATGAACATAAATAATAGAATCATACAATCATAGAATGCCAGTTTGGAAGGGACCTCAAGGATCATCTGGTCCAACCTTTCTAGGTACTACTATAGTTTACATGACATGGCTCAGCACCCTGAATGAATGTTGCCATCCCAAGAATGAAATAGAAAGGCCTTGTCATGGTATTGGGGTTTTTCCAGAAAAGGGAGGAAGAAAGGTGGGATCCGAGAAAGAGACAAAAAATAGCTTAAATAAAAATCTCAAAATATATACCTTGTGTTCCCACTGTGCTAGTTATCATAAGGTATCATCTTGCTGGCATGAGGCTGATTCAGAACAGCTTAAGATACTGGACATAAATTCAGCTGAGTGTAACCTGTCATTTTATAAGGGTTCTTCTAGCCAGCTCTAAGCACTTCTCACAGTTCTGTGAAAGATGTGCTGGGATGCAGATTTCCATTACTGAGTTTTGAAAACGAAGTCATAACCCATTATGACTTCAGAGAAAAATGTTGTGCCAGCGAAGGATTTTGGATGGGTGATCTTTTTAATTGTGTTGTAGTGAAAATTAGGAAATAGAATAAGGAAACAGTAGTGGGGTCATAAACACATTAGCACTGTGTTTTCTTGTGTGGGTTATCTTAACTTTTAGATCTATTAGGTTTCACATTCCTTACCCAAAACTGCAAACAAACAAACCAGAACAATATACTATTACAATAAACTACTACAATACTATTGTAAGTTGTAGTTTTCGGGATTTTTGTCTAAAAGGAATGACATTTTTGAAGCACCTTTACCTAGCTAATGATTTAATTTCCCAACTTCCCTTCTAAAAGTGAAGTGCTGTATGTGAACAGGTGAATTTGGAAAGGCTCTGAACTTCCATTCAGTTACGTTTGCAAACATACAAGTGTTCATTTGATTCATTAAAATACTTTTATACAGGGCCTCCAACCTGCCATGCTGCATCCCTCTCCTATGCTTCCATAAACATATTCAGTCCTCATTTGATTAATTGAAAAGATTGTCCCCAGCTTCAAGGATTTCAGCAGATGCTTATAAAAAGAGGAGAATTTCTTCTGCTCACTTTCCATACTTCTCTTGCCTGTCAGTTCCAGTTCTATGCAGCCTGTAATTTGAAATATGAACAGAATCTTGCCTTCTATTTCAATTATATGGAAACTATCCTTTCTGAGGAGGAAAAAATTCTATCCCTGAGTAGATACTGTGTGCTGGGGGATAACGAATGAACTCTTTAATCAAGAGCTATCTGTTCTTCAAATATCTGAAAAAGATTGAATGCAGTCTTACACTGTTGAACTCTGCAGGAGGATTTTCATAGTAATCAAGAAACAGAAGGTCATCAAACAGCACAAAATTTAGATGAAATTACATAATACCAGTTGTAAAAGTTTGTTTTCATTAAGAAGAAATTGCCACTAAAAGGGGGGTAAATTCACATTAAATACAGGAATGTGAATCATCAGAATGCTGCCAAATCGATCATGCACTGATCTGTAACAGCAAAATATTTTTCCTAAATGAGTTTATAGCTCTTTCAGCATAACATGATTACCATCCCCAGAGAATATGGCAATGCCTTTTGCAGGTGGTGGGATGTGATACTGTTTCTGTTAGTGAGAAAGACGTGTTTAAAAATTTAAATAAGTATATAGTATTAAGTGCTTAAATCTGTACTTACCTTTAACTGAATTCTACTAGTGAAATATGTCCATGACCATTCTCTGGCACTAGCCAGTGTCTACATTAGTCAAGTCTATCCTTCAGAACAGAATAGTCTCATATGAAGCAGCTTTTGTCATGAGATGACTCCTGAACTGTGCTAGGGAGGTACTGGGAGTGCAGCAGCTGGCCTGAGGCATAAACAGTACCAGGGTTCACTCTAACAATGTAATAGTATCCATCAGATTACAAAGCCTGGCACATGATGGAAAAAGTGACCTTATAGATTTAAATCCCACTGCCTGTATCTACCTTTGAAGAACTGGCCCGTGGTTTCACTAAAGGCAGATTTCAGAGAGATTTGAACATTCCCCAGTCACTTTAAGAACAGGCAAGGAAAGAATTTCTGTGGGTCTGAGAGCTGTTGGAGTGCATGCACCCAAGCAAGGACAAGTCTTCTGATGTTCATGAGAGAGGACTGAGGGATCTGCATCCTTCACTCATCTGTGACTCCCAGAGGCTACTGCTGGCTCTGGAATTAGTTAACAGAAACATGTCTATATTTTACAGAGAAATATGATATCAAAGAACCTACTGTCATGATGCTGATGGTTAGTAGTGGTGAGTTAGCTCTATCCACACCCAGCTGCCTCTGAGGTGTGTAGCTGGCTGTCACAACCCTGGCAGCAGGTTGTTTGGCACATCTGTGAGTTATCACAGGTACAGCCTGATAAGCTTTCAATTAACTCACACAACAGACTTGCTTTGAGACAAATGATGCAGTTAGACAGTCTGCCACCTGCTTCCATATCCAAGGCTGACTGAAAGAGTTTGCATGCCACGGGGGCTGCCTGAAGAGTGCAAACAGACTGATAAGTATCTAAGAAAGGGATTTTAGAAGTTGGCCAGTGAATGTGGTGCTGCCATTGGTCTCCAGGAATGAAAAGCTCTGGCACATGTGGGTCAGTTTTCAGATGCTGTCATGGAAAGCTCACCATGGCACTTCTGTATGAGCACATAAGAAGGATTGAACTGGGTTAGACAGGGTGTCTGTCTAACCCAGTGATCTGTCTCCAAGAGCAGAAAGAAGCAGATGCCCAAAAGTGCAGTATGGTGGGCTGCCTAAGAATTGCTTTTTAATGGCTGTTTGGCTGCACGCTTGTTTGTGGGCAGCTTGTGTTTGAGTGAACGGCTGGAGAATGGTTTCTTCTTCAGCAAAACCTCTTAGCTGTCATCCTCATGTTTAAAAAATTTTCGCTGGAGGCTTGGGGAATATAGTCTTTTTAAGTGAGACAAGAAGAGAAATACTGTGTTGAAGGAACCTACTGCGATTCTTACAAAATCAGGACAGTCTAAGGAAGAAGGAAGAGGACTGAAGTTGGATTAAAAGTGAAGCAGCAGTTGTTTCAGCACAGAGGCTGGCTTTGTCTTTTATCTTTCTCCATGGATGCTGGAAGGTTGAATTCTTCTTTCTCTAAGAGTGTGCAAATGGCAGATATTTATACTGCTGTACGGTGGAAGTAGATGTTATCAGAATTTGATATTTTATAACTTTCCTAAGGATATGAGGCTTAAGTGATGACTTACTTTCCGTCTCTGCCTGTCTCTACCTGTTTCCCTTTTTGGGTCTGTCACGATCCGATATGCAGATATGTGGCAATTGTTTATGATCTCGTCAGAACAAAGCAAAGGTGCACAAACAGACACTGGGGCTGGTGTGTGGTCTTAGGAGAGATGGGGCAGAACCCCCTTGCTTTCTAACACTCCTCACCACAGTGGGAGGCTGGTGTGGCTGGACTCTGCCTTCCCTCTCCTGGTATAAGCCACACAGCAGCTGCACCCGTTTGTCCGGCAGGACCTGGGAAAAGGTTTAAAGGTGATCCCAAATGGTGAAATTAAGATGCAAATGAGGTCAGATGTCACGTGCACACTGAACTTTATTGGAGTTACACAAGAAAGTCCTTAGAGCGGATAGGACAGGGAGGAAAACAGGGACAGGAAAGGAAGGAGAAAGCAGAATTATGGAGATTAGCAAGATAATAGTTACCACCACAGTCCAGCGATGTCATCAGTGGGGAAGCGCTTCGGTGGGGAAGTGCTGCGGTGAGGAAGAGCTTCTCTGCACCCATAGTGTCCCAAATTTTTATACAGTTCTTGTCCAATGCCCCCTCTCCACCCCCTTTTTCTCCCAGTACAGGGGAGGAAATTCCTCTGTCTTCTCCATGCTCCTCCAAGACGAGAGGGAGAGCGAGGGCGGGTATGGTGCCGGGCTATACCTTACAGATGGCTTTTGTCAGGCTAATTAACAAGATAAGCCATTGATTGGGCCAGCAACAGGGTCCTTGAACGGGATGAGACAACTTGGCACCTCAGGATGGTGTATCAGGTGGAGGTCAGACTTTTCTGGCCAAGTCAGTGATTTACATGAAGTCTCAAGGCCTATTTATCACTGGATATCCTGCTCCCAGCACCAGCTGAAGAGCTCCTTTGTCCCACATCAAAAACCCCCAGTTTGCAGGCGTGAAGAGGGGAGAAAAACAGCTTGGTGGGATCCTGAGTCATAGTCCAGCAACAAATTCTGTTTAACTCTTAGATGTCTTAAGTCAAACACCAGGCATCCTGAGTGTCCAAATTCACTGTCTATTTCTTGGATTGTTCGAGACAGACACTATATATCTGGAATGTCACAGGGTCTCTCTTTCACACTTCATAACTTATCAGCATATAAGCCAATTTCAGAGTGTTACTAGATGCAAAGATAATATGTTCACATAATGTTCGTCAAAATGGGGCACTAGGTAGTTCAAATAGACCTGTAAAGTCTCCCTTCTGAAAGAAAACCTGACATGTGAATGCAACCCTCCAGAGACATCAGGGAATCCACAAGAGAGAGCTATTATGAATGTCCTGATTGTGAGAAAAGCTTTAATCAGACATCACACCTAATTATATGCTAGAGAAACCAACTACAAGACCTGAATTGATAAAAATAGGCTTCATTGCTTCCTCTGCTAGAGGATCTTACAAAAACTAAATGTCTTTTAAGAGGATGGGACTTGTGATGAAAGCACTGAAAGATGGAGAACCATTGTTACATTTAGTAAACAGTGAGAAAGAGCAGCACGTTGTCTAGGTAAAAAATTATGGTGGAAACTGATGTTTTGAGAAACTTTAAAAAACCAGAATGCATTGTGAAGCAAAACCCCCTGAAGTAATTAGGTTCAGAGGAGATAACAAAACTTGTTAAGCACATACTATTCTGTCTTGGGTAGGGCAGTATCATACAATGGAGATATTATTGCAAGTATTAGAACAATGCAATCAACAATGACTTGAAATTAATGATTCTGCAGTTCACAAGCAACTTCAAATATACTATGCTGTTAAATTAAGAAAACAAAGTAGGGCTCTTAGGGTGCTGAGCTGGTAAATGAATAAAGAGAATTCTCCCATAGTGAGAATAAGGGACTGAGAAACAGTTGAAGGCACTTGGGAAATGCTCTAAAACTGAAGCAATCAGCTGTTGACAGAACAATAAGAAATCACTGTTAAGTCCAGAGACATCACCAATAGTCTCTCTGGGGAGGAAGATGAAAATGGGATCAATCATTTTAGAGATCAATCATTTTTTTACTATTGAAGCTGCTATTACCAAGCATCTCAAATACTGTGTAGTTGCCTAGTCACTCAGATTCAGGAAGAATAAATTCCTCTTGACAGCTAAGAATATCAGGGCATGACAAACTCACATGGAAGAGAAAATTAAAATGGAGAAGGGATGCAACACTATGAAAACACATCATGAGCATAAGCTAAAGGGAGAGAGAAAATAGTTTCATTCCTCTTATGCTGAAGAGCAGTCCTGTCCCAAGATGAGAAGGGCTTCTGTGAGAAGGAACAGTAAAACTACTGAAGGACTGAGATTCCAGAGCAGCAAAACAGCTGAATATGAAATTATAAGCTTACCTATGAATAGTATGCTCAAATTTGCTGAGAACTGCAAGTTTTGGTTGTTCTGGCTGAGAATGTCTCCTTTCCTGTTCAGTCTTAAATCTTAGATATCAGTCTTTTCTACTGTTAGCAACAGTAGAAAAAAGACAGAAGGCTAGAGTATAAAAACAATGGGCAGGGAGAAGACAGCTACCTCTTCAGAAAGGATACTAGCATTAAGTGTTTTCCCAAACATCTAAATGTTTCACTGAAGACAGCTTGAAGTTGCCTTAAAATGATTGCGCTGAGAGTTTAAGGGAAAAATCTCTGAGAGATCTTTTTTTAACGATGTGATTATCTGTAAAGTCAACTGCTTTGTACAGGTATGCATTCATAGCCACCACAGAGAGATGTTCCCAGGTAACTCAGTCACAGGCTTCATTATGGGATTAAGCAATTGAGAAAAACTGACTAAGGCCTGCTTTCTGACTAACTTTCAGAGAAATACTAGAGAGTTCCTGAGTGGAAAGGTGTAGCAGATCCCTTGCAGAAGTGCAGTGGCTTGAAGTGACCTTCCTCAGGTGCTGCGACACTGCAGGCAGGTGGTTATATTGGTAAACAGCTGGGCTGTACTACAGCTGAGCTGGTTCATTCTGCTCATGGCTGTGCTGGGCCATGCAGACAGCCCAGCTAGGTCAAGTGTAGTAAGTCATTCATAAACTCTGCCTCAATTCACGTGGAAGATGAAAACTTGAGCATTTATGCAAGGCAACACTTTGTCTGGAAAGTAAAGACCCTATTTCTGCAAACACTTGTGTAGATGCTTCAGTTAAGTGTGGAAGGAGTCTTGAAGTCATTTAAGTCTACAATTTGAAACATCAAGGAAAAAGATTTTTATAGATGCTGAAGATCTATTTCACTAATTCTTTGATCTCCTTGTTTGAATGGGACTGGTAGAAGTGAGAATTATTATCATTAGGGTGCACATTCATGCTTATTTTTGCTGATGAGATAGAGCTCATGAACTGTTTTCATCTGTAAGTACATACTTGAGCCTTACTAAAAAGGTAAATGAGCTCTGTCTTGCTATACAATATGTTTATCTGTGAAAAGCACTCATCTTGAACACAAACTAAAATGTAATGAATCAGAGACATGTAAATTCGCTACAAAGATTAAGGTTTTGGTTCTGTAATTTTTTGTAAGAGGTTTTGAGTGATAAATATTAAGTGCCATTGCTTTCAGAGCTAGTGGGAAAGAGGATGCTTTTTAATATCAAAGAAATGGCAGATAAAAGAATTTTTCTAACATCCAACATGAAAGACATTAAAAAGGATGGAGACAAAGTAATCTGCACTTTTAAACATACTCTCTTGTTGGCCTAGATCTCTTATGGCCTAGGAGTGGCCTAGAGGTTCAATCCTGCTTGCTGGGCAGTGCTATCCAGCTCTCAGGAAGGCTTGGAGATGTATTTACTCTTTATTATTGCTGTGCAGCTTGTCCAGGGCACTGGAGATCTCTTTGGGTCCGTATGGTGCTCTGCACCAGCCAGAAGCCAGGATGCTAGGTGCATACTGAAGAGCTGTGCTGAGCCAGAGTTGATAAACCCTGCTGGACCTGAGCTGAGCCTGTGCAGCAGATATTACTGCAGTAAATTCTATGTCTAGCTGTGTCTGTTTTGTTTTTGGTTTTTTTCCCCCTATTAATCAGGGAATCTTGGATAACAACTCACTATTTATCCTGTGCTACTGGTCTGTCCCCTCAGTATTGCTTCCTGTCTTTGGGCTTAAGAATGGATCTAGTCTGGTGTAACCACATGACAGCTTGGAGCTATATGAAAATAAAAGGTTTTAAGGGTAAAATCGCCACTCTGGGTGTAATTGACCCATCTGGTTAATTGCATTAAAATATATTTGGTTGACAAGCAGAACTAATTAAAAAGCACCTGATTGCCCATGTACCTCGTTACATTTCATTTCAGTGCTCTTATCAGTGAATTGAATCTAATTTAGTGACAATGAAGGGGCAGTGGTGTCAGGGTGTAGGGCTCACCAGTTCAAGGTGACAGAGGCTTGAATAATTCTAGCTGGAAAAAGATTTATTTTTATCCTTCTATCAAAATCCTGACAGAGGACATAAAAAAAAAGAGTCAGTGTACAAGGAGGGGGCATGATGTGGCTGAAGAAACCAAGGGGACATAAGGTGGAGATAATGGCAGAAACTGTAATGGTGCCAATAACAGGATTGAGTGTCTTAAAAACTGAGGTGAACTTCATAACTTGAGGATATGTGGCTGAAAGCTGGCAATCAGTTGATCAGATGATTACTCCCATTGCAGGAATAACATGATTATGGTGTAGCAGCAAGTTTGTGAATATATAGAAATTATTTTGAAATCTTTGCCAACAAATCTTCCATTTTGATTAACCACATCCCACTGAGTATGTGTTCTTCACACATGACAGAATTCAGATGACAGAAGCCAAGAGAAGAATGAGAAAGTAGTTGATGACATTTTCCTCATCCTGTCATTGAAAAATAGCCTCCTTTGGGAAAAAGAATCATCTCATTAAAAATGTTGAAATTAGTATGCAATTTCCCAAATTAATCTTATTTACTTATTACTGAAATCTTAAGGTTTCTATGAAAGTGAGAAATTTTGGGATTGATTTTGATTTTTTATAAAAGTATCAACTATAACATACCAAACAAAAAATGAAATCTGATAATTTTTCACCTTTCAACACAAGCAGCTTTGTTTTCTTTCATTTTTCTGATTCTTTGTAAATCAAAATCAACTGTAATGACAATTATAATAGAACTGCTCGCTATTATGTTATCTTTGAATGTGATCTTAGGCAGGGTTAAAAATAAAGACACCCAAAGTAGGTGAGCTGAGTTGCTCTCAGACTCCATTTAGTTTTTTAAACCTGTGACTCCTTTACATGTAGAGGGAACTAAGAAATTCTTTGCACCTTTATACACCTACATGTAGACATCTGCTCTGAGATATCTTAAGCTACAGCCTAATCTTTTGCCTAAAGCCTTGTTATCCTACCCAAAGACTTAATTGGACTGAAAATATATGTTGAGACAATGTATTGCTTGAAAGGAAGCTGCTGTTTTAGTCAGCGTGAGAATTGACATGGGGTATTTTGTGGTGCAGTGAGCCAGGATGCAAGTGAGTAATGGATCCATAACTAGCATAACTGTCTGTCTTACCTGCTCTGTTAGCCTTGCTGAGGTGTGCTAGCCTGCTCACTGGCTGTACATCTGATTCAATGAACTATTCTGTGCTGAAGGACCAGCCTGTGTAAAGCTTATGTGGGGCTTATTGCTTGTTTCATTGCATGAGGAAGTGGTGCCCACAGCAGCCTTATCACCCACAGATGTGGTTTCAGCATCTGTAAGAGCCCCCTGGTGCTGGCAGTGCTGGAAACCTGCACACCTTCTATGCATGACTGGCTTTTTTTAGGTCTCACTTCACTGCTGTGCTTTTAGAAGCAGATCATTAGGTCGGCTGCTCCAGACATTCAGGGGCAGAGGCCTGGCTTTCCAAACACACAAAGCTTTGTCTCCAGTAGGCTGGTGTATCCAGAGGGAGTTTGTGAGAGGAAGAAGAAATGGATCACTTCAGAAAAGTTCGTTTTCAAGACAGAGACTTGCATGTTCTGTCCTAGCTTGACTTTTTGATGTGGTATTTGAATGCAAGGAGAACTAAGAGGGAGAAAATGAACTCTGTGTAGCAGAGACTTCTTTCCCATGTACCATTAAAAAGTCAGTGTTTCTGTAATTGTCAAGGATGAGTTCAAGATGATGATGGGTTTTGTTGGAGTAAATAGCATAAATTAAATAAACTTTCAAAGAATGTATCCAAATTAGTTAAGTTTTATTAGCTCAGGAGGAAAGCAGATATGCCTGTCTGGTATAAAGGAAAAGGATTTTTGAAGACCTCAACCCATTTGTTAAGCTGCAAAGTTGCTAAGCATAATATTCTGTCTTGGCTAAACTTTATGATCACTGAGACCAAATCCTCTGTGCTGCATTATTTATTATATTTATTTCAGCAGCAGCTATTTATCTTTTTTTTTTTTGCATATATATTTAAACATAAAAGTGACACCATTGAGTTAACCATTTTAGATACAGTTAAGCTCTGCAAATGTAGGTTATTTTTACAGTAGATAAAGCAATGAAATATGAACATGTAAATTAATACTTTACTCCTCTGAGAACTTTTAAATATAGGGGTTTTTTGATATGATTATATAGACCTAATAAAGCCCATCTTCCAGTAGTAAGTATCTTGTAAATTCAGAAAAATCAAATTATTGCTGAGAGAGTGCTGCATACTTGCCTTGCTAAAAGCAAGGCAACATAACTTCAGGTGTAGTACCATACTGATTCAGCTGTGTTGCTTGACATACACAGCAAATTCATGCAACAGTCCACATGAATTCAGTCTGAGTCTGAACACTTAGAAGAATTTGCTGTGTAACATCTTAAAAAGAGCTAAAATTCTGGTGGGAAGATCTCAGCCAGAAGTAATGGCAATGACTAGCAATAATCTTTAGATCAGGCTCTTGATGAGACCTACCACAAGTAGAAGAATGACATTAGACCTCTGAAATAATGATAGAAGACTATAGTACACTTATAATGTTCTCTTTTTATTTTAAATATAACTATTACAATAGTTTGTTAGGCTTATATAGAGCACTATTATTTACATAATTCAGTGTTTATCCTTTGGGGAGAATTCCAGTGCTCAATAAATAAGAGTCAGTGAGCTGCTTGTTAACCATCTTGGAATCAGAGTTCTGAAATATTAATTTCACATACATGATGGAAGTCCTTGAAATGGTAACAGTTACCTGTAGTTTCATACAGTATGTGTCTTCTGACTTCAGTCAAATTGTGTTGAAAACTCTGAACACAGAGACAGGTAATCAGAAGAAAGTTTAGCAACAACATCAAATTAAAAAAATACTGAAAAACATCAGTGGTTGAACCTCTACATTTTTCAGATGCATCTCAGGGTGATGATATTGTTCAAAGGGAACAAATAAACAATTTGGTAGAATACATGTTATAAAAAGTCTAGATCATGGGGCAAAATATACAATCACTAATAAATAAAAAATACAGCTTTTTACAAGATCTCCTTTTAACATGGCATCTTAAAATGTGCCTGTAGGTAACAATGGTTTTCATTATTTTTATTAAAATTCAGTTTTCCATGGTTACTATTTCTTACACATGACTTTATGCATTATATATATATACACACTATAAAACATAGAAGATTGAGTTGTCAGTAAAAGGAATGTCATTAGCTGAGAACGTGAGGCAGGGGTTCATATCAGATGCCACTCAGTGCTGTGTGTGTGAGCGCAAATACACAAGAAAGGGACTTTGGTCCTTATCTTGCACTAAGAGAGTAAATCTGCTCTTGTGTTCCCACATACAGAACTCCCTATCTTTACTGAGATAGTACCAGCCCTGCATGTATCAACCATGTGATCCATATTTTCATGTGATCCACCACAAAAAGTGAGTTTTGATCAGGACAAGCAGCTTGAGGGTTTTCCCCCTAATTATCATCAATATATTTCAGAGTATATGGCACATTATGTGAGTGGCTGAATATCTATGACATTCAGCAATGGCACCCAGTTTTGTTTCCCCAACCTATAGAAAGACAGAAGGCAAATGCAGCTCATAACTACCAGGCATTTACCCTAGCAAAGGTAACATGATCATCATTATCAAGGAATAGAAACTTTTGACAGTGTGCCTGCTTGTTCAACAAAACATATTCAATTTAAGTAGCATTACAGTTTGGCAAAGAATAGATTCTGAATTATCTTACAGCTTTGAATCTCTGGCACATTTAAGACACCCACCCACCTAGTCAAATAATATTTTAAAGCAAAATTAATGTTTGGTATAAAATAACAGTTGTGTTGTACATGTGGAAAAATAGTCTACAAAAAATAAGTAGAAAAGTGATCTCAGATTTATGAATACCTTTCATATAAACAAGTCCAGGTGACTAATTGGTGTGTTAGAAATGGCCCTTGGAAGGCTGTGTCACAACAGTACATCACATTTTTCACAGTTTACAATAACACAGTTAGATTCACAATGTGATGACACCTTATATAAGAAAAATAGTA
The DNA here is from genome assembly GCA_020745705.1 of Hemiprocne comata. Lineage (NCBI taxonomy): Eukaryota > Metazoa > Chordata > Aves > Apodiformes > Apodidae > Hemiprocne > Hemiprocne comata. The sequence continues at coordinate 114,237,756 of CM036588.1, read as the reverse complement.
TTTTACAAACTATACATTTGGCATCTATTTTTAGATTTTTTTTTTCTGTTTCTTTTCAGTTCCTTTTTTCTTTTTCCTTTTCTTACAAAATAGTGCAAAATTACAGTGCGTTAATTGAACATTTTGCAAATCCTAATAAAAAGACAGTATATGTAACTGTTTATTTTTTCATTCACTGGAAACAGTTTGGCACATTAGGATTTTGTACACATGGAAAAGCATCTCACTTTCTTCTCTTCAGTATATTCACTGAATCTTTAAAACTCTCAATTGCACCAAGGGAGTCAACTTTCCAAACTTTTAATCTCACCTCTTACAATGTGTGGGTTACAAAACAAAACAGCAAAGGAAAATGTAGATTTTTCAGTTAATTTATTTGCCAAACAACATGTAGTAGACTGATTTTCTTATCATGTTATTAAGAAAAGTATTGATGGGAACATTTTTTATCTGGTGACTACTAAAGTGTTTAATAACAGCTTTGAGGCTCTATAGGAAATTTATCCCAACACATATATATAAATATATTTTAAAAGGGTTGGTTTACAACATACTTTCAAATTTTGCTATCATGCCTGTCTCTGTATCTGGATGCAAACAGGCTATATCTAGCCAGGGGGATATGGCTTCATCAAAACCTGTTTTCCACTGGTTTAATTCATATAAAGAATAACAAAAAATTGCTTTTGCTGCCAATTTGCAATGATTAGATGATTTTCCTACTAATATTTACTTAGGAATATTAATGAGGGGTTCCCCCATGTCTGAATGCTTCATCTGTACAAACTGGTACCATAGTTTAAAAAATACCAATATTTGGAATAGTGAAGTCTTCTGTGTAATCAGAAACAGGCATGGTACAGGCTGCAGCATCCTAAGCCATCCCATGAGCATGCCAAGATGAGTCTCAGTTCAGTTCTTTGCCTCCTTGGCTGAAAGCAGGAATGAGGAACCTGATCGAGATCACCAAGTCATCTACTAGAGGTTGCCAAGCAGCAATCTGTTCCAACCTACTCATAATTCATGCTATTGACCTGGAGGTGAAAGGCTCTCTGCCACATGAGCACATCTCTGAGCTATGCACTGCACAGAGACTCTAGGTTTCAGTTAATTGTGTAGAGAATATGGTGACATAAAAGATTCACAATCAATTACCTTTCCAACAGAGTAATGAGTGACTTTTTCCAACATGAAAATAGCAGGATGATGTCTCTAGGCCCAATTATTTCTCATGAGTTTATGGTTTTATCATCTGTATCACTCTGTGGCATTTGTGCCATGAATTAGAACTACCAGTGCATGGTTTATTTAATCAATTTCTCAGCATCTCTGCACCTTCTATGAACATATCTAACCAGTATGAATTTTACACGGAGTCTCTGAAGGTAGAATTGGCTATGGCATTAGAACAACTTATTCAAATATTGGAAGGGAAACATCCATGAATAGGAAGGTTGTTTTTTACCCCCAGCCATTCCACCTTAGGCTCATTCCTGTACTACTGATATGGGAACCTCTCAAATCAACTACTGATTCTAATGGAAGATTTCACTGAGCAAGGAGAGAAAGATGAAAGTCAAATGACTATTCTGTATTAATCATATTGATTGTTTTCTAGCATTTAAAAAACACTTACATTAAAAACAAACAAAGAAAACAGGACTGTCAGTCAACAATAATGAAAAAGCCCACTAAATGGTAGATAAATAAATACCTTCCCTGGATTTCCTTCTTAATAATGTACTAGTTTTGACCAAGGATTCACTTCAGTATTTCACTTTCACCATTAGGTCTAAATAGGTCAGAAGCCTCCTTATCAGCCTGCACAAACACACCTCTTCGTCCCACATTGCATGCACAGCTGATCACTCACAGAATCTCACCTAGACTGAATCAAATATTTTGCTTCAAGAGGAAAATCAGGTATGGCTGAGACTGACCCTCTCCAGGGTGCACTTAGTCCAGATTAAAAGGATGCACACACGACCAGGTTTTGTGCTTTCTTCCTAGTACAGTCTTTGAAAAACTACCAGCAAGCCTCAGCTCTTCTCACCTCCTTATACCACATGTGGGTTCACTCACCCTGCACTGCAGGGGGAGGCTGTAAGGTGGGGTGTCATATTGAGTGGATAGCAGGAGGCAATGGCAGCACACTGAAGCAGAAGACTAGGGCCAAGGTATATTAGATATCCACTAGGGCAGAATTAGTCCAATCATTTTTCAGTGTGGAGTAGCCAATCCACTCACAGGATGGACACACGTGATGCAAAAGAGGCCACACAAATGGGCCTCTGCTGGCTGCAGACTGTGCCATTTGGCACAATTCCCAAAGGCAAAAAAGGCAGACTGTTTGAAGCCCCAGTGCACTAAAGCATTTAAGATGCTCTTAAATTTAAGCACGTGGTTTAGTCTCATGGTCATATGCATGTGCTTAAGGTCTTCCTTAAATCAAGTCCAGGGAGTATTTTTGCATGAGGACATGAAGATTTATTTTAAAATCAAAAAAAAGAAAAGAAAATAGGAATAAGGATTCTTGAAGTCAGATAAGAAATATGATTAGCTTACTGGCAGGTTGCACTCTTCCCCGAGAATGTTATTTTTATGTAAAATAAAAGAGATGACACAGGAGTACCAGTCTTGAATAATCAGTAACAGTTATTAGTTATTTAACTGAAGCTTGCTTGATTAGAGATGGGAGAGCATTATGTGTTGTGATTTCTTTTTTTTAAACCCAATTTGAGAAACAAACATAAGTAGCTAGAAACAGAGTAGCTATTTATTGTGCTCAGTAGTGCCAGTTTCCTATACTTTGCTCAGCTTGCACGAACTCTACAAACCTCCATATTCATGCACTCTCAGTCCAACTTTCATGTTATTTGATCTGTTTTTTAAAAGACAAATATATTGCTGGATAGGTCTTGCACATTCTGCGGGTCCTTCTCAAGCTGCTTGTTCACTGTGGCCAGAGGTATTCAAAGAAACCAGCAACCCGGATTCTGTAAGGACATACAGAGCAAGAGCTGCCATGGTCATTGAGTGTCTGTGAAATGAAAGGGAAACTCTGCTTTAGAAGGATCTGCTGCCAGTTTTTTCTGCTGTCTGTTCACGCCCAGTGGGGTAGCAATGCACCTGCAGTTTGCATTTGATCTGTTTTGGGTCTTATTTTCCACACTGAGAAAGGCAGTAACGTTGATAGCTCAGTGCACGACAAACAGCCCAAAAGCATCCAGAAGAAGCTGTTGTAAAAGGAAGAGTAATGATTACTCTCTGTCTTCAGTGACTGCTGAGTTAACTTGTAACAACTGCATATGCAAGATTATTGTGGGCTGGCAAATAAAATAAACCAAATGCCTGAAGCAAAATTGTTGAGAAAATATTAAGAGCTGGTGTGATTCTTCATCTTTCATTTTTCTATTCTTTTACAAATATCTTCTTTTGCCAGTGGTACCAAGATATAAATAATACCTTGCTCTCTATTTTAACCAATTCTATGTAATTTACTCTTCCATTTTTAATTGGTTTTACTCATTTTCCTTCACAGTAATTTACTATTTGGGTTTATTTACGCTTGTTGTTCATGTAGAGTAGATCACTGAAGGAGCACAGACATCATGATGCTTAATGTTACATATAGACAGGAATCAGTGTTCTGTGAGTTAGGTGTGTAGGTCTAGGTAGACTGTCTTTATGCCTGCATGGAGTCCAGATGTTTTACATCCATTGCTTCACATCATGTACCACCTAGGGAGGACGTACCTGAAGATGCTTCACCTTCTGTCAGCAAAACTCTTCATATCCAGCACTGCTTAAGGCTTGATTCTTGTAGATCACCTTAAAATCTTTGTAAAATGGCTGTCTCACTTATGTTCCACAGTCCTCAAGTATGTCAGTGAGGCATTAGGTTCATGTCTCTTGTTTAGGATTTGGTAACGATTCTTGGATATTTCAGTCTGCATTAGATTTCTCTCGCATTTTATTAATCTTTGAAACAATTTAAGCAATGCTTCCCAAATGCAAAGTTTACAACCCTTGTGTAGAGCTTCTGTGAAGAGAACTCTCCAGTTCCATCAGAAGACTTTCAGATTTCTTAAAATTCAGCCCAAAATTAGCCTTGCTGACTGCATCTGGTGCTCATGGAGGCAAGGACATTACTTAGAGGATTAAAATGTATCATATATTTCAGAACTTTCCTTTGTATACACTGACTGATACTTGTAGTACAAGTCATATATCTTATTATTATACTTACTTGTTATTAATGTAAGTATTTATTGGCTGAATCTTGATGCCAAGAAACCAGTGTGATTTAACATAAGCCTTCTAACACAGCACAACTCCCACTATCTGAAATGAGGAATGAAATAAGAGGTTCACCAAGGGGTGAATGTACTTCCACTGAGATCAATGCAAAGGACTTCCAAACTCCAGCACCAAGGGAGGCAGATTATCCAGCCAAAGCAGTAGCACAGTGTTTCTATAACCTTTTTGTGGAGTTTCCTACTTTACAAATTGAACTACATGACTCTCACAGACTTCTGTATTCCATTCGAGCCTGGAGTAAAAAAAAAAAATCTGACAAATCACCTTTTGCTAAATGTTTATCATTGTTTATCCCTTATTCCTTTACTTCAGCCATATTGTTGTCTGCAAGTTTAATCTTAAGTACTTGATCAACTATTTTGCTTGATCAGGGTCTTACACATCACTTAAACTGAAGTTTTTTCCAGTGTTTGTTGTTTTTTTTTCCAGTAGAAAGTGTGATTTGTAACGTGTTGACCTGAAAAACCAAGCTGATTTGCTTTCACTTGAATACCAAAACATATCCATACATTTATGTCATTAAATCAACCTTGTACATATGAATCTGTATAGCAATCAGATATTTAAGTCTGAGCTGAAAGAAAAAAGGAATAAAATCAAATGACATATGTTAAAAGCAGACATTTTAAGCAATCATGACAATCATCACATTTTCATATTTATATCAGAGCAAATCTAATACTTATGAGCCTATTTATATATTCAGATTTTGATGGCAACTGCTGCTAAGAGTGCATTTGTTTATATTCGCCACATAAAATATTTTCAAAAATCAAAATTCCTTAGCTTAATGAGTAGAATGGTTTAATATGCCACCTTGATAACTTATTTACTGAATTTCAGCATGTTCCTTTCAGAAAATAAACTGGCAATTTTTTTTTTCCACAAAATCACAGAATTGTCAGAGTTGGAAGGGACCTCTAGAGATGATCTAGACCAAGCCCCCTGCTAAAGCAGGATCCCTGGAGCACATTACTCAGGACTGCATCCAGGCAGGTCTTGAATATCTCCAGAGAAGGGGACACAACAACCTCCCTGGGCAGCCTGTTCCAGTGCTTTTTCAACATTCATGAGTCATAACAGCAAGCTGTCCAGCTACAATTAAAGTTCAACAGATCCTTACAGAACTGGGGACAAATTCAAAATTATTCAAGAAATTATATGAGAGAAATTGCTAAGATTTCTTAACAAGCTATTTCTAAAAATCCATTATTACCAGCTGATCTCAGGGCATGATGCTGATCTAACTGAATGTCAAAGCCTGGGTTAAAATCTGTTTATCTCTGTGTCAGTGTAACAGCACTTACAGCCCTGGTTTGGGTAAACAATGAGACACAATGAGACTTAAAGGCATGCTGTGTTTAAATACACTCAAAAATTGGATGAGTCTGGGCTTTGGTCAGTAAGGTTGTTCATCTTCTCTGTATCTGATTTCTTTATTCTTCAGAAGGTAAGAACAGACATATTCCTAAAGTTAATTAATGGAGCTATTTGTTAGGGAAAACCGTATTTTTAGAAACAAAGACTGTCTACTATTGTAATAGTTTTAAAAAACTACATTTCTAGGTTCATCACCCTTAAAAAGGGGTGCATTGATTGCACGGGAATAATGGTAATTATTGAACTTTACTGTGTTCTTAAAATCTAAGATGAACCGAAAAAACCTTTACTGTCTTTTGAAGTATTACACACATTTCAGACTGGGACAGCAAATTATGTTCTTAAAGTTCTCTCTGGCATTTAAAAGTTGTGTCCTCATATTCCAAATAGGTTAAACAGCAAATGTAATGTTAAAAATAAAAAAAGAAGTGTTAAAAATTATTACTTTAAGTGTAAGACTGGGACATATTTAACAGGAAAGATGGAAAATTTTGTTTAGAAATTATAGTAAACAACAAAATATTTTTAGTGCACATAATTAGTATGTACATTATAATTTAAAAATTATTATTGATGATTACTGATGATGATCTTTTAAAAATTCTTACAAAATATAAATAGGATAGCCAAGAGAGGACAGTTGATAAACCATTGCATAATGTTCTCTTTTCCTTTTCTTTTCCTCTCCACTTGGACTGAATTTTCTTCTGGCTTCTTCAAAAAAGTGCTCATACAGGCAGACATAGACAAACTAATTCCAAAACCATCTTTCTAAATTTCCAATGGACTTGTATTCCTGATGTCTTTTCACATGATCACAAGCAAGACATGCGTGTGATTCCCAGAACCTAGGAAGATGCACTGAGAAATCCTTCTTCCAGTTGAAATAACTAAGGTACATCTTGTTATTTTTGTCAAGCATCAGAAGATACTCTGCCAGCTCTCTGGGGGAGAGAAAATCTTCCACATGTATGAAAGAGTCTGCTGGAATGTAATTCTCGTAGTTTTCTCTGGAAGGGCCCAGTACAACTGGTACTGATCCGGCCAGAAAAGCATTGTAAAGTTTCTCAGTAATGTAATCTTTGTGGATCGAATTTTCAAAGGAAAGGTAGAATTTGCAGGTGGAGATAGTTGGAATCAAGTTTTTATCATTGACGTAGTCTCCAAAGGCTTGTCCATAGGTATGGATTTCAATGTACTTGCTGAGCTCATTGTAATACTTGACTCGAGCGTGCTCAGGGTTCCAGTTACTTACAACCCAACAGACCAAGTTTTCCTTGCTTGGCACTTCAAATGTAAAGGAACTTGTACCAACCATCATGAAGCCATAAGGCACCTGAATATCTGAATCACGCCGATAGGTCAGGGTCAGGTTAAAGAGGTGTTCAATGCCACTTTTTTGTGGAGTATGAGTTGGAGATTCCAAGTTCATCCAAATCCACTTCTGGAATGGTGGCCTGGCTTGCTGAGGTAAATTAGCCAGATCCCAGCTAATGTCCCTGTGATGGATGAGAACAGCATGGGATCTGTTATATAGTGAGCGGTCAATAGTCAGATGGCACCCATGGATGTTGAACATTGTTTGGCAGGATGTTAGATCAAATGTCTGACCAAATGGCCAAACCCAGATCAAAATAGTTGTTTCATTAAGATTATCAGTTTTGGAAGAAAAGAAGCTCTTCATTTTCAAAACTGAACTGGCTGATTCTATAGGACCAGAGATCCAGCTATTTGTTGGTTTGATATAAATTAGTATAAACGCCATGAAACAACCAAGGATGATGAAGATAATAAAAAATGGCCGGAAAATTCCTTTAGATGTCGATGTCATAATTTGTTCTGAGAAAAAAGAGAGGAAGAGAAAGAGAGAAAATAACATCAGCTGTTAAATTACACATATATGTCCTGTCAAAGCAATCAGGCATCAGACATCAGAACGGATAGAACTTCAGTATCACTGAGCTGTAAACTCAGAAATTTCATTTCAGAGGAGAGGGTATGGGTTCTTGTGTGCTCTTCATGACAAAGTGAAAATATTCCTCCTCTTCACATTAAAAGCTAATTGGTATAAATTAAAAGCAGGATTTTAATACATCTCATACTTGATATAACTCAGCTTATATCTTGAGAAGTCTTTTTGCTTAGAACCTAGGCCAGTAGGTTAAGGGACACTCAAGACAATTACCCTTTGTTTCTGTCCATATGTCTGTGTGAGGGATAACATACTGCAGGTCTGGTCCATTAATATCTTTGTCTATATATGTATGGAGGGTATAGGATCTGAGGAATAAAAAAGGAAAGGACTGGAATGTTAAGTCTGTAATCAATAAGACTGATAGAAAACTAGCCCAGGTCTGATGGCTACATGGGGATGAACATCCATGCCTTTTCCAGAGGACCCCTGTAATAGGAGGGAATGTCATGTTTAGCTTTACTCTAACGTCATATCTTGAGGAAAAAGGAATTTGCCACCATGTCTTCCCTGTTTTGGGAAGGCAGATGGCCTCAATTTTGGTTTAGTTATTGTGGTGACTTAGCCATGGGCTGCTGTTAGACACCCACTCAGCTGCTCTCTCAATCCTCCTCAGCAGGAGGAGGGGAAGAAAATAAGATGAAAATCCCATGGGTTTAGGTAAGGACAGGAGGATCACCCACCAATTCTGTCACAGGAAAAACGGACTCACCTTGGGGAAATTTAATGTAATCTACTGCCAATTAAAATAGATTTGGATAGTGAGAAGCAAAGACAAAAGTTAAAACAATACCTCCCCCCCTCAACTTCCTCCCAGGCTCAACTTGCTCCTCCATTCCCAAGTCCTCTCCTTCCTCCCTGCCCCTGAACAGTGCAGAGGGATGGGGAATGGAGGTTTTCAGTCACTCCACAACAATTCCTCTTGGCCACTCCTTCCTCTTCACACTTTTCCCCTGCTCCAACATGGGTCCTTCCCATAGGATACAGACCCTTCAGGAAAAAAGCCTCTGCTCTTGCATGGACTGACAATGGGGTCCATGGGCTGCAGTTTCTTCAGGGCATATCCCCATTCTCCAGTGTGGGGTCCTCCAGGGGCTGAAGTGCAGATTCTGCTCCACCGTGGTCCTCCTTGGGCTGCAGGGGAACCTCTGCTCTAGTGCCTGGAGCACCTCTGCCCATCCTCCTTCTCTGACCTTGGTGCTCATAGGGTTGTTTCTTACATTTTTTTCCCCTCATTCCTCACTGCCTGTTCATTTCTTAAACACGCTTTCCCAGAGGTGCCACAATCTTGGCCGTGGTGTTCAGCTGTGCCCTGCAGGGGATCAGCTGGAACCAGCTGGAACCAGCTGTGTCCAGCACAGGGCAACCCTGACCACTCCTCACAGAGGCCACCCCTCAGCCCCCCTGCTGCCAATACCTGGGCACAAACACCCAATACAGTTATATAAAATATAGTGACATGTTGAGTCTGACTCTTTCATCTCAGCCCCTTTCTTTAAATCATTGTTTAGCAGGTCCTCTGCTTTCAGCAAAATGATCTTGAAGGGAGTAAAGGGGAGGAACTGTTGTGTCCATGACTTTTCCACTTAGCCTCATCAATTTAAACACCTCTGAAAGAAATATGTGGGTTTACAGTATCATCTCATTGACTTTTTTTAGCCTATGTTGATTTTTGTTGGACAGTATGCCTAGAGGGGAGGTTATGGCCCAGGAGAGCAGAAGGCAGAATGGCATCCCTGAGGAGGAAGGGATTTAGATTGAGCAGTTCTAGGAGAGGAATCTCAAGGGAAAAAAAAAGAGACTGAGACATTCTTCATGTAACTGTTCTTCATTTCTGCCATTGAAACCAACACACAGAATAGGCATAGCTTTTCACTGAAGAAATAACATGAGCTGAGTTTCAACAATAGGTTGAGGACAGTGTCTTATCACAGACCCTGTTCATTTTCTAGGGATTGAAATGGATGAGAAATCAGAAAAAGACCCTAACACTGTGCCTTGTAACTTAGTCACCCTCAAGTTAAAAGCCCTTTGACACAAGCCTCTTGGATAGGGATTATTTTATACTAAGCTCTTTTGTTAACAGATAAAAAACCCTGCATCACCACATGGCAATTCTTGCTGCATAGGAAATGACCAAATATTATGTATTCTCTTTTCTGCTTAAAATTCTAGTGTGTTCATGGTGTTGCAATTGTGTAGGAAAATTTTGAATTGTAGTGCCAGTGTGAGGATAAACACTTGCAGTTTGTGCTACCCAGAGTATCAACATTAACATCTTGCCATACTAAATAGGTAAATTTGCCTATTTTATTCCTTCTGTATCTGTTCCCTCACATCGTTTTACTACCTTGTGAACTCATGTGTTCCCTCCTGATCTGGGATCATGGTTCTTAAATTTTGCTTTTCACCCAGGCACTAGCCTACAGGCAGGATAGTCCTTTTTACCTTTCCACCCTTTGGATTCAGAGAACTAACTGTTCACAATGCTGAATCATACACCCATTAGATGTACAGGTATCACTGGCATGCTCCACTTTGAATCTACTGCTAATGGGATGGTAGAAAACGATCATAAAAGCAAGACCCATTAGAGCCTGGAATGAGAGGCTCGTGAGGAAGCAGAAGACCTGAGCAGACTCCTAAAAATACCATTTACCTATACTCCAAGGAGCTGGACAGGATTTTGTAATGGATTTCTGTTTTTCTTTTCCATTTTGTGTTAACTCCGGTGCTAACTATTAATACGTGTGCTGGGAATAGCATTACTTTTTCAGGATGAAGTGCTAACCTCAGATGCAATAATTTCTGTGCTTCATAAAGCAGATTGAGGAACCAATGGAATGGACCAGCAAACTCTGCCTTCATGGCTTTTGGGACTGAGTCCTGTGCACAGTCAGGCAGCAGCACAGTTAAGACGTGGTAAGCAACTATTGACAAATCCTGTTTGCTTGCCAAGTAGCTTGTCCGTACTGCTAGAAAGTAGAGGTTGCAGTTTTTTGTTTGTCCACTAGAATTCAAGAAATATTTTTTCACAATTTTCTTCAAAATGTGGGGTCTTTTTCATATTTATTTATTTCCTTCTTCTCTTTTTTGCCCAAGAAACCATCAATCTCTCGCTGTAATTCTCACTATAAAGGTGACACTAAGGAGACATTTGTTACTAGACATCCAGCCAAGTAACCTCAGCTCACCCTTCCTCTTTCATGGATTTCCTTCTACCACAGAATCACAAATTCCCCTTCTGCAGATCCCTCCCCCCATCAATCTCTGGCATGCCAGACTCTGACGGGAAAACTTTGTCAAAGAAATGTGTTTACTGAGGCTTTTGCCAACTGCAAGAATTCAGTACTTTTGATGGTTTTGTTTTAAAGTACATTTCAGAGTGTTGTGGCACAGCAAGTATTTTCTAGGTGCTTTTTTTTCCAAGTTGAAAGTATAGTATTTCATCAGTACAAGACTATTTTTCTGGTACAAAACTTAGCAAGGCTCCTTTTTAAGTGGAAAACTTGGCATTCCATCAGCAAGCAACTCCATTTAGTAGCAACACAAACAGGGGGATAGTAACAGGGTACCAGCATTAACCCCAAATACACCAGGCAAGGCTTGCAAAAATATATCTATTTTGTGAATGCATCATGTTCACTAAGAAAGAAAATGTTTTCTCATGCCTTCCTTGCAACAGTGACTTCTCAACCATTCCAGAAAGGATAGACATATTGTTGTTTTTTTCTGGTTCTGCAACACTGCAGGAGGGAGAAAATTTAATCTTTTTGGTCAATAATATCAATGTCTGTTTCCCTGGCATATTTTTATCATAGAATCATAGAATGCCAGGTTGGAAGGGACCACAAGGATCATCTGGTCCAAGCTTTCTAGGTAATACTATAGTTTATATGAGATGGCTCTTTTTATGAGATTTTTATACCAGTTTCTCTGGAATACCCTCAAGGTTTTGCCAGCAGCCCAAAATATACCACTACTTGCAGAGGTGTAACTTTCATTACTAGTCCAATAATGGGATTTTGTCCCTCAGGGGTCTGTACTGGGTCCAGTGTTGTTTAATATCTTCATTAATGATATTGACAGTGGCATTGAGAGCACCCTCAGCAAGTTTGCTGATGACACCAACTGGGTGGTACAGCCGACATGCCAGAGGGAGAGGATACCATCCAAAGGGACCTGAACAAGCTGGAGAAGTGGGCCCAGGTGAACCTCATGTGGTTCAACAAGGCCAAGTGCAGGGTCCTGCACCTGGGCTGAGGTAACCCGAGATATGAATACAGGTTGGGGGAGGTCACACTTGGAAAGTGTGGAAAAGACCTGGGGGTACTAGTGGACCAAAAGCTGGACATGAGCCACCAATGTGCAACTGCAACCCAGAGGGCCAACAGCATCCTGGGCTGTATCAAAAGAACTGTGGCCAGCAGATCAAGAGAGGTGATTCTGCCCCTCTACTCTGCCCTGGTGAGACCTCACCTGGAGTACTGTGTCCAGCTCTGGAGACCCCAACACAAGAAGGATGTGGATCTGTTGGAATGTGTCCAGAGGAGGGCCACAAGAACGATCCAAGGGCTGGAGAACCTCTCTTACAAGGACAGGCTGAAGGAGGTGGAGCTGTTCAGCCTGAAGAAGAGAAGGCTCTGGGGGGATCTCATAGTGGCCCCCCAGTACCTGAAGGGGCTACAGAAAAGCTGGGGAGGGACTTGTTACAAGGGCTTGTAGTGAGAGGACAAGGGGTAACGGTTTTAAATTGAAAGAAGAGAGATTTAGGTTAGAGATCAGAAGGAAATTCTTTAGTGTGAGGGTCGTGAGACGCTGGCACAGGCTGCCCAGAGAAGTTGTGGAAGCTCCATCCCTGGAAGCATTCAAGGCCAGGTTGGATGGGGTTCTGAGAAACCTGATCTAGTGGGAGATGTCCCGGCTCATGCAGGGGAGTTGGAACTTGATGATCTTTAAGGTCCCTTCCAACTCAAACCATTATATGATTCTATGATTCTATGATTTTACAAAGGAAAAACATAGTATTTTAAAATTAATCTAGAACAAAAATTTTTGAAATAATGAACACTGAGTAATGAATAAAAAAATCACTTGTTAGTTTTCTCATCTTAGAGTTCTTAAGTGTTTGGGGCTAACTCACCTTCATCACCACTTTTTCTCAGGATAACTCCAGACGAAATACTTAAAGACCTCAACATTGTCACTGAGGATCATTTGTGGGATCAGACTGGGCATTTCTGGCACAGAGGACTTACTGAGATTGAAGAGCAGAAGGACACGGAAGCAAACAGATGTCAGAGGGAGGCCCATTTAGATGAAGACAGCTATCTAGCTAGGTACTCTGCGACTATTAAATGGACAGTGGAATGCAGTGGGAACTGATAGGAATCACAAGCAAACAATTGTTATTGTTAGAAAGAAGGCTCATTTGAAATTGCTCACATTGTCCTCTGTTTCACCAGCCCTGGCCATGGTTTATCTGCATTTATACTAAGAGCTGTGTTCTCTTAGACCACACGTACAATTAGCTGGAACTTTTCACCTGAAGTATTAAAAGAAAAGTGATTGCCTCATTATAGCCTGAGTGTGGCTTTTTATCTCCAAGTCACTTCTGTGTGGATGTGTCCCAAACTGCTTTTGTTTCAGCTCTCTGAGACTGAAGAGTGCTTCTTACTATTGACAATAACTCTCATTGCTCCCAATGATGCCTCCTCTGTCACAGGTGGATTTCAGCCATCCCCACTATCCAACCAACCTCAACTTTCCACGCCTGTCCCACAGAATTCTGAAAGCAGCCCAGTATGAAAAGGCTCAACAGAGCTGCATACAGTTACAGGCAGAAAGATGACTAAGCTGCTAATCTCAGGCTGCATATTTTTATTCTATTGTTTGCAGCATTCTTTTTCTTCCCATCTCTACCTCCTTTGTTTTCAGCTTATTTGTTCATTTTGTCAGATTTGAGTTTTGTGTCTTTGCACTTTGAGAACAGTATAGAATCTTTTTATTCAACAGTGGTATTTTTTATTTTGAACAGTTTTAGAAAAATGATCCAGGAACACCCTGAGGACAAGTAGTCATTAAAATAGATTGCTTAGCGATGGTGCTAAACCTATCACTGGAGACTGTTAAGAACAGGTTAGACAGGCACCACTAAGCAATGAGAGATCAGATTCTGCCCCCAGGTCCCCGGGTCTGGGCTAGATGACCTCACTTTGATACCTTCCAGCCTTGTGCTCAATGATAATACTTAACTCAGATTCTTGTAAAATGCACCTAATAAGGACGCAAGCTGGCAGTCTAAAACTGCAAAGAATTGCTGAATAAATAAATAAGAAAAAAATCCCCCATCTTGAAACTCGTCTTGCAAACTATAAACAGCTGTACTGTACACAAAGAAAATGTGAAGGAAACTGAAAAATTGCATGGACAACAAAAAGAAAGTCCCTATTTTCAAGGCAAAACATAAAGCTTCCTGTCAATTGCTAGCTGAGGTACTGCTGCTTTTTTTGAGAAGCTCTGAATCTTGTTCCCTCAGGCCTTGCTGAGGAAAACCCTATTCTCAGCTCCCTTCTCCCAATTGCTGTGCAACACACAGCGTGCTGCTGTGGCTCAGCAGCCCCCAGTCTTCCCCTGTGATTGTAATCTATCCTCTCCTTCTCCCCATGGTAGTCACACACTGTCACTCTCCAGCTGCTTCGGCAACAGCTCAGTGGTTCCTTTCTGCGATCCCGCTATACAGCAAAAGGCATTAACCAGGAACACAGTCTCTCAGAGTAACAGAAGGAAATGGCTATGACACAGTTGTCCATGCTGGAGTGACCCTATATCCACCCCCACTGCCACATATGGAAAAAAAAAAAAGGGTTGGAAAAAAAATTAAATAAGTGGAATTACCCCGAAATCCTATCAGCAGGACCTTTTCCAGGCAATCCGGCATTAATGTCAGGACACCCCTCTTCACACTGCAGCTGTTTTGCTCTTCTAATGATGAGCTTTTAGGTTTGTCTCAGAGGGAACACGAGTGCTCTCCATTGCTTCCCTGGCACAACTGGATAATAATGCATGCAAAGCTATCAGAATCCTCAGCAGCATTGTCAGCCTTGGGAACATGCAGTGACAGGACCTGTTTTACCTTAACTTCCGGGTTGGCTTGTCCACATCACAGCTAGCTTATGACGAATAGTGTTCTGTGAAAGTGGTGGTGGCTTTACATGCTGTGCTAGCTACAGAAAAGGGAGTTCTTCACCACTGTAGCTTAGTAGAAAACTTTATCTGCCTTGCCAGGAAAGTGCTTTTCATCTTTGTGAAGATAAAGCTCATCCTAGCTATGCAGCACAAGCCAGTCCACACTTCTTTCAAAAACCCTGAAAAGACACTGCATCAAATGAAGCTGATCAAAGAAAAGCTGCTACAGAAGCAAGTGGTCTTTTTCTTCCTTCTTTCCATGTGGTTTGGGGATAGCAAACTGCTGTTCTCTCTGATTCTGCCAGAACTGCAGAAAGAGCTCTTCAGAAGCTTTGTGGCTGGCTTGTAAAACTGCAGTCGACCAGCTGAAATGTGAATAACATACCTGCACAAGCTATGTATTTGTGATGGCCACCAGCCCACCAGAAAGCCCTAGTTAACCCACAGTAGCTGTGAAAATGGTGTGAGCTAAACCAAACAGAGGTGGAGCATGAAGTGGCAGAAGAAGAACAATCATAGGCTTTGTCGTGCATATGTTGTGGGTACAACTTCACATGCCGGAATCACACTTGCTTCTGGCTGATTTCCTGGTATATAGTTCCCTAATACAATAGAATAATACCTCCCTGTGCAAAGCAGACAAATCAGAATCAGGAAAGAGCAGAGGACGCCTGCTTATAGCAGCAAACATTTGCTGTAGGGGACATTGCTGCTGTGGCAAAGTAAGACTTTTGGAGCTCTAAGCACCAGCTGTTTGTGTAGATATGATTAGAGGCTGTGTGCAGTAGTTACACTGCTGAATCTTGCTGCATAGGCAAGCTCAAAAATTGTAATTGGGATTTAATGCTGCTTTTTTTTTTTTTTTTGCAGATAGAGCTGCATAGATCTGGAGGATTCTGCCATTGGCAGCATAACTCCTGAGAGCTCTGTAGCACAGAAAGAAAGCCTGAGAGGCCTCTAAAAAGTACCATAAAATCCTCATAATCTGCTCTCTGCTTAACATTTCTCTTCTCTGCCTTTCTAGCACCTTTTCCTTAAGAAACTCATTATGCCTCTGGGTTTGGGATCTGTACTGATGTAACTGTTTTTTTAGGATGCAGGACAGTGTTCTTGCTTTAATTTGCAAAGTCTTAAGTGCTATGGATACTAGTTGCCAGAGAAACAACTGCCCTAGAGAGAAAAGAAAGCAAGTAAATCAGTTGCAATCTGCTGTATGGCTGAAAGGGAGAAAGGCATTTACTAATACAATCAGAAGGAAAGTGAAGAAGAGAGGTGATTTATAGGCCTATTTTTCTTTTTTGTAAAAAATATGTCCGTATTCTTTGCGAAGAAGACTCTTTCTCCCCGCCCCCCCCCGCCCACAGATTGGGATATTTTAGAAATCCAGCCAACTGAATTGGATTTCTTGACTATTCTGAACAAAGAAGTAGCTAAGTGTTGGTCAACAAGACTCATGATGGCCAAGAGTCCTTATCCAGGTTCTCCTCATTGTTGTCTAAATGACCTGAGCAGAGTTCTTCACTCCTCTGGCTTTCATAAAAGAGCATCATTGACACAGAATTTCAGGTTAGAATCTGGGTTTAGAGAACATAAAATCCTTCATATCATAAGACAGGGAGTGCCAAAAAAGATGTTTGTTTGTTTGTTTTTTTTTCCATCTGGGAAAAGTACAATTCAAGAAAGTGATGTAACATAGTAAGTGATGTAACGTAATTGTGAGTGTAAATAATGGAAAAATGGAAGAACAGCACCAGTCATTTTCCCATTGCACACCAACAACTATGTATTCAAGGTGACTTGTGTTGGTAGTGCTAAACATTTTAAAGAAAGAGGCTGCTAGGTATAAGACAGAAGGTGATTAGAGAACAAGACTCTTAAATGAAGTGCTTTGTCTTGCTGGAGCAAACAAATTGTAAATCACTACCAAGATTAGCCAAGTTTGGACACTAAAAACAAGAACAGAAAATTTTTAAGAGTCCTAAACCAAGTGCCTTCTTACTCATACAGAGAAAAAGAGCAAGATCCATACAAAGTAAATTCAGAATAATTTCTAGTAATATTGTAAGAAGTTCAAACTTGTGCACACACATTACAAAAATGTAATCCCCCAAACCTAAAAAATTAAATAGCAAGAATGAAAGAATATTTTAAACAGAAGATATATTTTAGATAGTACATATTGTAAAACCAGCAAAAATAACAATCCTTAAACCTCTCAAACTGCACACTTCTCTGAGAAAACAAAATCGCACTTGAGCTGAAACCAGTGGTTAATTTCTTGGAGTGTCTCTTTGTGTGCATAACAAAAGGAATAGCAGAGAGCTGAACTGCTAGTATAACAAGCTGAGAAATACAAAGCTTAACAAAAACTCACTGAAAAGATCTTTTTCTGTAGAAAAGGAAAATAAGAAATCCTTCAGTCAAGAAGTAGCAAATACAGAAGAGGAGTAGGTTGAAGGAACAATAGTCTGAAAAAATCCTCCAGTAGGTACAAACACCTACATGATCTAAGATGATGTTTCCTTGTTACTACGTATTGTCCAGGTTAACATATGCACTGGAGCCCCTGAGAACAACTTGCAACGTTAGAATGGAAATGAAGAATATTCTGTGCAGGCTGTTGACAGTACATTGTACAGAGCAGATCAGTAGTTAGTGCAGAGATCATGCTTCATTTGAAAAGACTCAAGCTATTTTCTGTTTCTTAGCTCATTGTCTTTCCTTTGTGCTTGTTAAAAAGAGAAGTTAAATGTTTACTGTGTAAGTTAAAGCAGCTCATTCTGGTGTTCAATTACTGGATTTTACAGTTCTATGTTATTCTATACTTAATAGAGCAAAAATTCCATAATGATTTAATAAAATTTTTACCACTACAGTAACACTCTTATGTAAAATTATTTACTATATCTTGGAAATACAATTTGCCAAGTAGTCATTTCTTCACCTTAAGGTTTGCAGCACATAGTTTTTCTCTGGTACAACCCTACTGTACATATTAAAAATAGTTATTTAAACAGGGGATAGAGCGAGTTTGCATTATTTCCTACTACATGAAGAAGACTTTATATATAGCCATCTTACTCAGGAAGTAACTTTCTAAAGAAATTCAGCAGACTAGACTAGAAGGAAATACAAGGAGAGAGAGAGTGTGAAATAAAATGGAAAAGGATAAAAAAAATGAGCTAGATATGAGGTCGGCAGCACTCTATTTAATTCTGTATTCCTCTGCCTTAAGGACATTGATGTAAGGAAAAGAGGCAAGCCTTTGTGAACAGTCTTGAATATCTGCAATTAACACAGTTGAGCAAATGTAGGTAGGACTAATTTCATGACAAGAATGCTAAGAGGGACCTACACCCCTGGTTGATTAGGCTGCCCCAAGTCCTAAGGAGCCCTGAACCAAAAGCAGGCATTGCTAGTTGGGATCAGACGAAATGCTGGTATCTGGCTCCAAAACTGCAACCCTGAAAAACCTCTGCTCATTCATATCTTGATGCTGGTCATGCTTACACTCTCTCTAGCCCTCTGCCTTTCAGGCTTCTGTGCATTTAGCAGCCTGGTGCCTGTCCCACTGCAGCATCCTGCTACAGTGGCAGGACATCCCCAGAAGGGGCTCATTCTTTACAGGCAAGGGCCATTCAAAACATAAACTAGCTCTTCCCCCAGCTCTCAGCCCTGAGGATGTAGATGTGCCTACAAGAGCAGACTCCATCTCTAATGCAGAGATAGCAGCTGATTTTTGTTTGTTTGATTTTAAAGAAACAAGCATAGGATGTCCCTTTCTGCAGTAATTGAAGTTACAACCTACTGGATATGAAACCTATTTCAGCCTGAAGTGATTCAGACTTAGATACTTCATTTGCCTTAAAGATTTCCTAGCTCCTAGGTGACAATGGCTGTCCATTTTAAAAAGTGTGAAGAGCTTTAGGATTAGAGGTGAATAATCCTTTCATCCTTATCGGTGCCCCATCTGCTAATCGAGACACCACTGTTTTCCCTTGACCTCTTTCTGTCTCTTGCCTAGTGACTCCCTAATGATTTATGCCCACGGACACATATGCAGGGTAGAGGGTAGAGTCAACTTCCTTCCCTGTGCAGTTTACAACCTTGTAAAGGTGGCAGAGGTGGTTTGAATCTCCTTTGTTGGCAAGATCACAAAACCAATGTGTAGTCTGGGTGAATCTCCTCTGGCTGTGTTTCAAATGGTGCAATTCCCTAACTTTGTTATAAAAGAAATAGGCTAGCTCTTGGATCTCAAGGGAAGATTCCCAGCTCTAAATCCCAAGAGTGACCTACTCCTTCAGAGCACTGGATGCGTCTTGGTGAGGGATGGAGGAAAACACTTTCCAGTTCTTTTCTGGGCAGCCTCTTCCACTGCATGAGCTGCGTGTTTCCATCCTTATGTGCCTAACTAATTTGTAAGTTAGGTAGGTGGTCTAGGCACTCCAACAAGGCTGTTGAGTTTTTGAGTGTGGCCTTTGCTCTGCACGATCAGGTGTTGTCAGATGTCACACCAACAAAGATTAAAATACCACAAAGTCTCCCTCTCAGGCAAATTAAATGGGACTTCTGCTATATATACCATAAGTTCTTATAAAGGGAGTGAAATCAAAGGCAAGAATATTAATCCTAGGAAACTGTGATCTTAATGACCAGCATCTTGGTCTGATGCAGGACAGCACAGTTTTGCCAGGGCAATTAGAGCCTGTTGGTGCCTGACGAGTCTTGCATATGGGACAGAGAGCAAATCAATAGGAGGACTTCCTGGCTGTCCTATCAGTTTAACTTCAGCTTAGTTGAGTTGAATTTAATTTGTGTTAATTTAAGTGTTAAGCACTTTCTATCTCATTTTCTAAACCTATAGCATGAGACTAATGACATTTTCCCTCCTTTAAGAAAATACTTTAAAATTTACAAAATAAAAGTACCATGCATGCAAAACAAAATGCTGCTCTACTAGTAAAAATACTTCCACTTGTGAAATGCCTTCCCTTAAAGAACCTTTTGGACTTTTACAAGCATACGTGAAGTTTAATCACAGCACAGTCAGAAAATTATTACTGAAATTACTTTATGGAAAGTAAAGGAGCAGTGGAAATGAAATCCCAGAACAATAAAGTGATTTGCACAACATCGTAAAGATTTTTACAGACATTTGACAATGTTGACTTCAATTTATGTCAAAACAGTGGTGTCTGTGGGTAGAATATATTCCTACAAACAAATGTCACCAGAAACTAGTTGCATCACATTTATTCAGATCAGATATCTCTAACATGTATCTTTGTTTCAGATCTCTGAAAACACATCCTAATCTTCTCGATTGTATTAAATTAGTAAAGGCAAATGGAAGATTTAATCAGATTTAAGTCAATGACCCCTTGATCTGTACAATAAGACAAAATACAACGCTTTTTCAGAACTCTGTCAGTAAAGCTGGATTTGCTGAAGGACAAGAAGTATTAGAGATGAAATCTTGCTCACAATTTCAGTATGGTTAGGGTTTTGTTCTTTCAGTTGATTGCAGCAACATGTAAGAAGTGAGAAAAAGAGCTCAAAAGCTATTCCTTTGTGATTAAGGTTAACTTAGAAATGGAAAACCTAAGGCAACTCAGGCGACAGCAAGGCAGATGTAAGTCAGAACTCGGGGAATCTCAATGCTGGAACAAGTTACAAATAATAAACACTCTCCACACATACACACAGACACACACAATCTGTAACCTTAGGAAAGATATAATCACCTACTGAAGCCATGTATCAGTTTTCACACCTCCAACATTTTCTAAATATAAATATATATTTATACACACACACATATATAAATACACACCATTTATGTGGTATTTTTAACACACTTAATTTCTTAGATTCCCTGAATTGTCTCTTATCAGTTCTGCTTTATATTTCTTCGTATCTATATGTATGTAATTATATCTGCAAACACATGTGTGCTTATGGATATATAGGAAACTAGCCTGCTGCTATAGGAAACTAGCCTGCTATAGGAACCACCTGCTGGAGGTGGGCAGAGGCAGTGGTCCTAATGAGATGTGCTACAGCTTTGCAATCTGACAGCCAGCAGGTGCAGAAGGCAATGGAGTGACTACTGCTGCCTCACTGGCAAACAGGAGGGAGAGAAACAGAGCATTGAATTCACTGAGGCGCTGAACCAGGGAGGGGTGGAGGGGAAGAGGAGGCAGAAAGTGGAGACGGAGATTATTAGTATACGAGAAATAAAAGCTTTTTCTTTCTTATATACCTTAACCCTTTTATCAGAGAGGACATGAAAGAAAGCATTGCTCTCAAAACTTTCCTTCAGCAAGAAGCACAGCTGCAAGTTGAATCCTGCAATCCTGAAGATTATTTAAAGCAGGAGATGCATGAGATCTCTGTATGTGTGTCTGGAGTTGGGAAATCTGCCTTTAGACTTCTGGAAAAAACTCTGGCAAGGAAGAGAAGGCAGTCACTCAGGCTAGGATGCTGATAAAATGTATAATGGGGGAATGTGGAGGATTTACTCAGAAATCTTTCCTAATAAGCAAACAAGGATGTTTATTGACATAGTTGGTATTAATAGAAAGCTTTAAAGATAAAGGATTCCTAAAATCCAATTTAGTTTTCATTCGTATCCTGTGCCTTTTTGCATTTTCTGTGTCAACAGTGATTATCAGCTTCATTTATATTACCAGGCAGTTTCTTTCAAGTTTTCTGTGCTTTTAGATTTTGAGTCATGAATATGACAAATATGATAATTGTTTTCAGTCAGCTATTTCTAATGGATTAATTTTAACTGCCAAAGGTCTTAGATTTATATATGTGTTGGTTGTTTTTTTAAAAATAAATTTTCTAAGGACATTTTAGAACAAACTAATTTTTTTTTCATATATCTTACTGTTTCTTTTCAGAGTGATTCTGTTCAGGTTCCTATGTCAGGCCTGACACCTTAGCCCCTGGTTCCATTATTTATTGTTCTGAAATTATGCTCTGCAATGCCAAAAGGGAAGATTGAAATGGAAGTAGAATATATGAGAATTTTTTCTATTTAAACTATTCTGTCCTCATACGGTGGTTGTTTTGCTCTGTTCTGCAGGTGAGAGTGAGGAGGATGACCAGACTGCACACATCTGATTTGCTTCCTTAACACTGCTGAGACTACCTGCCTGGCTGGGAAAACATATCTTTAGCAGAAATCAGCTTCTGTGTAGGATCAGTCTTTTTACCCCTTCAGCAACAGAAGGGGTTTCTTTCACAGAGCTTTATTCATCCTGCAGATTGATATACCACTAGAGAAAGTTTGGCCAAGTCAGAACAAGGAAGGCATTGCATGAATATATATATGAAGATGGGAGGAGATTTTGTAGCTCAGTTTTTGGTGTTCATTGTGGGATAATCAGCAAGTGGCAGCTAATGTGTGCTTACCTAATAGATAAATTAACCATATATAAGATACATTTTAATGGAATGTGTTTTTCTTTCTTTAAACAAACAGAACAAAATATTTCTTGCTTCAAATTGTTAAAAGCTAGAAATATTCATTAGAAGCTAGAAGTTGAAATCCTAGCTGTGAGTCATTTCTACCTTATGTCAACCTGTTCAAGCATGTATCTGAAGTAAATTCATTAATTTCTTGGATGGTAAAGGAGTGGCAAAGAGAAAATGTCGTTACTGGTGGCATATGGCAGTGGAAAGGCCAACATACATAGCATGTTATAAAGTGGAGGGCCATTTCAAGCTGCTGTAGGAGCTCTGGCTGTTTGGGAAGCCCTGTTGCTGAATGCAGGTAGGGTTCATATTGCCAGACCCCAAGGTGGTCCAGCCATCGCCTTGGTTTGGAGCTGGATATTCTCATGAAGCTCTGGAACAGTTCTGAAACAAAGCCTCTGAATACTTACTGGAAAGGAAAATAGTTTGTGCACACCTACATCTCTTTAATAACTGAAGGGAAGAAGTCAAGGAATCCACTTCGGAATTGCAACATGGGTCCAAAACAGGGCACTAATGCAGACAATGACCACAACAACAAAGTCACAAAAATAATTAGCCACGTTTCATGCTTTTTTTTTTGGCAACAGTAAGTATGCCAAGCTGTGGTATATTTGCCAAAGGAGCAGAAATAACCTGACATATTAGCTGTATGCCTAATGGTATATTAGCATAGTTAGTGCACCCGTGAGTAATTTCTGTGCTTGTTTGTAGTCCCTAGTGCACTCCCAATGACATTTATTAGCAATTGATACTACAGATGAGAAGGACTATGTTCAAAGATCTTAAAAATTGAGTTATTTTGGATTTCAGAGGTGCAACTACATGCAGAATACTTTTTCTAGATTTCAAATAATGTGGAAAATACAGGTTTTCAGGTACTCATTAAATATTTAGAAAATTCCTTACAGTGTGGAAGAAGTCTTCCTGTTTCAAGCTGTTTGTTTGAACACCAAGCAAGCATTTTTTCAACGTCCATGGTGTAAGCATTTAGAAATAAAGTAAAAGCTTACTTAACAGAACTTGTGTGCAATTGACAGATACTGGAATTTGACTGCACTTCTGTGCTATCTGTGATGGTAACAAATGAAATGTGTGCATCCAGAAAAGCTGGTTTTGGATGGATGATCTTTACTTGCTGATGAAATTAAAATGAAATAAATTATGTTTCAGCCTCTTTTAAACTGGCGTATAATGCTGAACTGAACAGTAAGTATTTCACTGGGAGATTTCTAATGTGTTCTCAAAGATTTTTACTCCTTTTTTTCTAAGTAGAAAAGAAAATATGATAATCTCCCAGGAGACTTCTGGAAAGATACTTTAAATTGTTATTTTGTGCAAGGAAGCAAGACAGGATTTTGCAGAGCTGATGTGTTGATAGTATGATTGCTCTAGCTAGATTTATTTTTCCATTGGGATTTTACATCACTGTTTTATTTAACTGCCACGTATGAGGGAAATTACATAAAAGGGATAGTGTTCAAGCAAATGTGGCACAGAATTTAGCTTTGGAACACCTTGATTTACAAAACCTAAGAATAATAGAAATGTTTCCACTGTTATTATTGTTTGAAATGCAGAGGAAATATTTTTTTATTTCTTTGACAAATTCCTGCAGTGTATAAACTGCTGTTCTTCTCTAGTGGAGGACAAACTCAGATTTACTGGACAGTAACTGTAAACTATGGTGGAAATTATTTTCTTGTTTTCATTGGACTAGGTGAATTAAGTGCCCTTTTTTCCCCCTGTTCTCTGTGCATTGATTCTCAAATGATTTTAGATTCTGATGCATTGGGAATAAAAGTGTATATTTTCCTCTATGACACCTCAAGGAGACTTCATCAAAAAATGTTTCAATTATTCAATTTTTGTGTCCATTATCAGTGTGTTAAAACAAAAACTTATCTCAAGAATGTCAGCTTTTTTAACATCTTCTCAGAGATAGTTTTTGTCAGATTTCAAACAAATTTTCAGGGAAGCCCACAGCTCCTTTAATACCAGAGAACCTCATCAGGGAGGGAAGAGTTTGAAATATTTCAATTTTGCCCAGATAAAAATGAGAACATTTTCAACATCACAAAATTTGCAATGGACAAGAAATCATTCCAGCTATCAATTTATGACATTCTTAATGACTAGGAGTTTTCTTGTCCTATGTCAAGCCTGGAGGACAGGTACTCACTGTCATATGCTGTCAGGATGGGATATGATAACAGCATAACATCTTTCTCCTGAGCTGTGTAATTGGATTACTGTCTGAAGAAAAGCAAGGGTAGAAGAAATACATCTCACTTAGATACAAACATAGCCTGAGTAATTAGTAGTTTCCATCAGGAGACAATCCAACATCTGTTGCTCTAGCAGCAAGCACCCAGAGGAGCAGCATGCTTCCCCATGTCCCCTAAGATTTTAGGTGATGATACTTTGAAGGATCTACCTTAAAGAGATTATATCTGTACCATGCACATGTGAGATACCTTACGAAAATTTCAGTCTCCTCACTGGTCCTATACTAGTCATCTCTACTAACAACATGACCATGGTGAGAGCTTCATGGTCTCAGTCTCAGACACCACTATTCCTATGGAGAACAGCTTCAACCCACTCTCCCAGTCTCTTAACTGCCTCTCCTTTTTTTCCTTCTACTTCTACTGTTCCCTTCTCTTCACCCTTTGACCCTGTTTCTGTCTCTACTTCATTCCTTTTGGGGCAGTGTCCCACCCTTTTCATTTCTCAGATTTAGCAACAGTTAGGGGAATCTGGCAAATCCAGCAACATCCTAATCCCTTACTGAACTAACCAAGTCATACTGTCAATCTTGCTTTTCCTGTCCTTTGTCCTCATTTAGTGTTCATTTTTTTCTATGCATTTACCTATTTAAAGGCAGATGAACAGAACTTCGAGTGTTCTTGATAGGACCCAGCATGTTAATCCAAAACCAATTATTACATAAATGGAAATTGCTGAATAAAAGCCCATGAGAAGACTGAGAGAAATGCACCTGGAAGCAGTGTTTTTTTGCCTTCTTTTACTCTGCTCCTCTGAGAAAGGGGAAAGATTATCAGTGCTCAGACAACTAATGCTAGATAAGGAACTGGAAGTCTTGGGACTTCAAGTGTGTGCAGGAAAGACTGGACCTCCAGACTTGCCCAGAGTAAAAGCTGCAGAATAGAGGCAGTTTCTTGATACTGTTTGTTTGTTAAACACATTTTGTATCATACACATATCCTAATGTGTTATGTAAAGTGGGTTTGCTCTTGAAGAACCATTTACTGTGTTATTTGCTATGCAGAATTAATTTCCATGCCTAGAAGTGTATACTTGACTAAGGGTGCTCCAGTTACCCTCATGGAGCAATGGTACAGCATGTAGTATATCTCTGACATTTCTTGAAGACTTCTTTCTTAATCTTACATGCGTTTCATACCAACCTCACTCTGCTTATTATTCACTACCAGAATTATTCCTCCTTCCCCCTGCAGCAGACACTCCAAATTAAAAATGTCTGCAGGATCCAGATCACTGATGCTTTCAAGTGAAACCTTTGTCCGATTATTGAGGATGAATTAAAATCTGGTTATAACACTGGTTTTTTGCATACATTTTCTGGACCTATGATTTCAGGCTTTGTCTAGATTACTATGTAAATACCTCATTGGAAATAAGAGGCACTATGTTCTTCAACTGTGGTAAGCTCTGTCTACTTCCAACCCTAGCTGCCTCCTTGTTCTGCTTCTCAGGTCTTCTGGAAGATTCTGGATGCAGGTGACAGCACTGCCATCAAATGATGCTGCTCTGAACTACCAAGTCACTTTTTCCCATGCTCCTCACTATGCCCATTCTAGAGCCCTACTCTGACCTGACATCCAGCAGACACAGGTCCTGCTCTGATGTTTAGTGGGGCTCTATGCTGGGCCTCACTTTTAACATATTTTTTACCTTACCAATTGGGAATTGCTGTTCTTGATGTTTCGCTTATTGTTGGCCACAGTAGAAATATGACCACTAAGCTATCAAGATGTCTATATCTCAGACTGGTCATATTGTAATGTCATGAAAAACAAAGCCACAGAATGATACAGAGAATTACTAATGCCAAACTGAATACAGTACACTAAAGTCATTCCTGCTGTAGTTGCTGAGTAGAAAAATCACTTAGATAAAGCAAAGGCTTGATAAAAAAATGATACAGTGAAGACAATTATTAACCTCCTAAGTAAAATAATTCCAAATGGAGGCTTCAAGAGGGGTAACAGAAGGACTTTCTTCTATGGACGAACTGGATATGGGCACATATCCCACAAATGTGGGCTTTCATGGTCCTAAGTCATCAGCACTTTTCCTTCTGCTTAGCAGCTTAGAAAGCTGTTGTTACTCCCTGAACAACAAGCCCCATTTTTTCTGTAATAGCGATGGCAGATGTTTGCTACCCTGCATCATCAGTCTGAAGGTATATTTCCATTGTGAATACAGAGTGTGAAACCCAGTATTTGAATGTCATTCCCATAGCTCGACTAACACTCTGTCACTGTCATTTTAGCATCCTAATTACATCAACATTGTCCTTTGTGACTCATACTGCAGATTTCCAATAAAAATGTCTCTGATGAGGGAAGCAACATTATGGCAATCAGGCAGCAGAACAACATCTCTAAATGATCTTAGCTTTTTCAACATCCCAACTGCACTGTAGAACATGGAACTGAACAAATAAACATGGCAGGAAAGTACACATCACTGTGAACTGCTCTGGCTTAGATAGATATGAAGGAGTATTTAAATATGGATGAGACTGGGTTAGCAGTTGGACTTGATGATTGTAAAGGTCTTTCCCAACAAAAGTGATTCTATGATTCTATGAGAACTGACAGACTTCAACACACCTCACCTCTGGAGCCCCAGAATATTGAATTACGGTTTAGAAAGAGCAAAACAATATCATTTATGCCTGCTAGGATCGTCCCTCTGTGCTTCCAAATGTGCAAATAAATTAATACAAAAAGAGACTCATTCTAAATGTTTTCACATGTTTTTATTCAAGTGTGTGGGAAGCCTAAATCCAGGAAGATTTAGGTTCCTGGGTACTACAGTGGTGTGAATGCACAGAGCTTCCATTTGCATAAGGAATCACAGCTGCAGAGCAAAGCTTGAGAGAGTAACCTGGTGTACCCCGAAAACTAAGATGAAAAAAATACAGCACTGATTACATGAAATCCTATTATGGGGCAGTGGGAAAGCAGCTCCTGAATTTCACTGGTTGGTGCTTCTGGTACAATTTACAAAACTATTTTCTTTTCTCTGAAGGCAAAGGACTTTTACTGTGGAAGGTTTGAGATCGTCTCAAAAAAATATGGTTTTTGTTCTTTTTTCTCCTAAACTGATACATGAATATTAGTAGTGGAGAGTCCCATCCTCTCTTAATTAATCCAGGATGGTGACACTGGTAAAACAAAGAGTCCTGCTTGGCCTTGTCTCTTCCCTGAGGCTGGTACGTCGCTGGTGTCTGTACAGGATTGCCATTTGGTAAAGAAAACAATGCCTATGGTTTGTCAGCAACTCTAAAATCACTGTCCCCACATGAATCATGAATCACTGTCCTACAAAACATGAAGAAAGATGAAGAACAGGTTTGTTTTGTGACAGTGCAAATATAAATAGACTTTTTATTTTGCTGGGAAAAGATGCTAAAATGAAAAAAAAAAACAACCCACGTTTCAGAGCTACTTATGCAATAAATAGCTAAAAGGGTCTCTTTTCATTCAAAAAAAGAAGTTAGGGTGCTTACAGAGCTCCCATATCTTGAATATGTTCTTGGGCAAGAACCTCATCCTCACCATCAGAACTGTTTGGAATAGGACATTGAACTGCAGCAGGTCTTCCTTGATGCACATGTGCTCCCCATTCATACTCTAGTCTCTTCCACACATTTTCCTCTGATTCTCAATCTTAATACTTAGTCAAAGTATCAGTACTTAGCACCACTCTCAAAGCATTGCTGAGTGTTACAACAGAGGTTTGGAAATGCCCATATCTCTAAGGCATAGTTTGAAAGAGCTTTTGCCTGTAAACAAGCCTCTTTTCCAGAATAACTGTGGAAAGCATAATGACTGGGCTGTTATTGAATTTTGCTATGAATGAAAGATTTGTTATACAAATAAAATCTCCCTCTAGACCAACAGGGAGATGTTTATCTCAGTGTAAATTAATTTACAAATTTAAAACATCATTTAAACCCTTTACATAGACAAGCACACTTTGGCCTACCATAAAAGAGAAGCTATGATAGTAGTTTTGACAGAGACTGGAAATGAGAACAACATATTAGGAGGATCCTGAGAGTTTCAGTGTGGATGACATTTGGTTTGCTTGAGTGGTAGGACGCATGAGGATGTCAGTGGCAAGTTGTTTCTTATGTCTGATATAGTTTCCTCAAACATAAAATGGAGTTAAAGAGACTCATCTTCTTTGCATAGCATTCTGAAAGTATGTACAGAAATTATCATGTAACTAAGACTGGTTCCTTTGTAATGATTGAAACTTCTGTTAAATGAGTAATTCAGAGCTGTGCTGGCTTTCTGCTTGCAAATCAGCACAGATGAGATGGAGACCTGTGATGAGTGGTGTTCCCCAAGGGTTGGTACTCGGACTGGTGCTATTGAATATCTTTGTCAGTAACATGAACAGTGGCACTGAGTGCACCTCAGCAGGTTTGCTGATGACACCAAACTGTATGGTGAGGTCGACATGCTGCACGGAAGGGATGCCATCCAGAGGGACCATGAGAGGCTTGAGAAGTGGGCTTGTGCAAACTGCATGAAATTCAACAAGTCCAAGTGCAAGGTTCTGCACCTGGGTCAGGGCAATCCCATGCACAAATACAGGTTGGATAGAGAATGGATCAAAAACAGTCAGGAGGAGAAGGACTTGGGGGTGATAGTGGACAAGAAGTGTAACAGGAGCCAGTGATGTGCGCTTGCAGCCCAGAAAGCCAAATGGGCTTTGGGCTGTGTCAAAAGAAACGTGGCCAGCAGGTCAAGGGAGGTGATTCTCGACCTCTACTTGGCTCTCATGACACTCTACCTGGATTACTGTGTCCATTTCTGGAGCCCCCCATATAAGAAGCACATGAAGCTCCTGGAGAAAGTACAGAGGAGTGCTATGAAGATGATCAGAGTGCTGGAGCACTTCTTCTACAAAGACAGGCTGAGAGAGTTGGGGCTATTGAACCTGGGACTTTTTAGAATGGCTTGTAGTGAAATGACAAGGGGTAATGGATCAAAAGTGGAAGAGGGGAGATTTAGGTGAGACATGAGAAGGAAATTCTTTAGTGTGAGGGTGGTGAGACACTGGAACAGGTTGCCTGGGGAAGTTATGCATGCCCCATCCCTGGAAGTGTTCAAGGCCAGGTTGGATGGGGCCCTGAGCAACCTGAGCTAGTGAGAGGTGTCCCTGCACATGCAGGGGGTTGGCACTAGATGATCTTTAAGGTCCCTTCCAACCAGAACTATGCTATGATTCTATGATTCCAGCAGACTGGAAAAATAGAAAACGAAATGTGGTTGATGAAAGTACTGTCTAATATCAGTGTGACTGCAGAAGAAACCACAGGTATGTCCATATCATCAGATTACAGCCTTGGCATGTTTGCCCTATAAACCCATTTTAGTTAAGATATTATGTAAACACAAACCATAATCTGTCTCAGTTTACCCAACTTCATGTATCCAACATGACTTCAGGAGGGCTGGCTGCACTGATGCCCTTAAACATGGCCCAGAGAAGAGCTGGTTCACTGCTTGAGGATGGCTCACAGAATGCACATAGAGGTCATCTACACTGTATAGCACTTGTGTGTAAAGGCTTTGCCATCTGAAAAATTGCCATGTATTTTCTTTGATGGACATGAAGCTTTTTAGTTTGGTAAAAACTAACCTCTATTCTGGTGTGACTTGGATACCTGGAAGAAGTTCTTAGCCTCGATATTATATAAATAAGGGATGGATGGAACTGATAGATGGGGAAGAAGAACTGCAGTACAGCTATTATTTTTACATTTCTTCTCCCTTTGTATATCCCATCTTTAGAGACTTTGTGAAAAGAAAATCAATATTCTATAAAAAGCAAATGTTAAATAAAGAGATATTAATCCCAGGAAAATGACCCAATCTTTCATTCCATTTTCTGAAGCAGAGGAGCAGGTAGTGCTAGCAGTCTATCCTCATCTGTTCATTACTTTCAGAGATGTTTCAAGTGTTTCTTAACTGGAATGGATCTTCAAAAAGAGAAAATAACAAAAGAAGAGTAGGCCATGATGGTTTTGCATTAGTAAAAAAAAAAAAGTATTTATGGAGTTTAATCCAATGTTACTTATCCTACAGGTCCTTAGTGCATGTTACTGTCATATTATTAAAACACAAAACTAAATAAGTGTTTTGGAAAGGTTTATAAAGTTTCTACTTGTGATGGACTTTGCTATCCCCCAGGTAAAATTCACCCTTCC
This sequence comes from Hemiprocne comata, assembly GCA_020745705.1. Classification (NCBI taxonomy): domain Eukaryota; kingdom Metazoa; phylum Chordata; class Aves; order Apodiformes; family Apodidae; genus Hemiprocne; species Hemiprocne comata. The sequence goes on along the minus strand of CM036588.1, from coordinate 114,206,911 downwards.
TTCCTCCCTTAGTTCTCTTCTCTGAGATCTTTTCCTATGATTTCCTATTCAGAGTTATTTTTTAATGACATACGAATTACAGTTGAGATCACAGGTAATCTCTTTTTATGTGTAGCAACTTTGAAATTGTCCATTCCAAATCTGTAAGAACATGCTCTTTGTAAACTCATAATACTGTTTTATAAACTTAGTCATAATGACAGTAAGGATGAGTGAAGCCCCTTATTTTATTTTCTTCCCGAATCCCTTCTGTGTTGGAGCTAAGAAAAGGAAGAGCCAAGGAAAAAAAAATAAAAATGTTGTGACAACCAGAAGATTAAATATTAGGGGTTAACAAGTGTTTCCATTCCTCTCTGCAGACACTTACACATAAAATTGGCTTTTTAAAGCTTCTTATATAGTATTTTTAAACTATGTTTTGCACAGTATTTTATAATGGTTTTATAAAGAGCATAAGCAAATCACTGAACTTTAGACTAGAAATTAAATAAATATAATGAATTTTAATGGAACTCTTCTACACAGAAAAAAATTACAATTTGCTTCTCATAATGATGGCCACATTAAAATTCCTTATTTAATGCATCCTAATGGTTTTGAACACAGGTGTAATTTAAGCTATGGCTATACATCTTAGCTTTCTCATATAACCTTTTGGTTATTTGGAGCATAGGAGGTTCAAGGTAAATATCTGAAAAAACTTTTTTACTGTGAGAGTGACAGAGCACTGGAACAGGCTGCCCAGAGAGGTTGTGGAGTCTCCTTCACTGGAGACATTCAAAACCCACCTGGATGCGTTCCTGTGTGATGTGCTCTAGGTGACCCTGCTCTGGCAGGGGGGGTTGGACTAGATGATCTTTCGAGGTCCCTTCCAACCCCTAGGATTCTATGATTCTATGACCTTTCCTTGAAAAACAGAAAAGTTAAAGTAAGATTAGTGAAATGCATTAAGATCCTATTGCAGAAGGACTAAGAGCACACTTTTCAAAAACACCTATCCCCCATATGCTTTAGAAGTCCATAACCATTTTCAAAACTAATCTAGGCATTTTAATTGGGCCTTCAACTTAAACTTAGGTGTCTGTTCTAAGCTGGTTGTATAATCTAATTCTCATATTAAAGGAGAGACATCTCAGTAAATAATTCATTTCATCATGAGATAAATGTCTAGGAAGCAGAGTAGATGCTCATTTCTTATTTCTCCTAGGGATGTAGAGTCATTAATCTTCTCTTGGAGCCATAGAATCATAGAATGGTTTGGGTGGGAAGGGATCTTTAAAAGTTATCTTGAGCAGAGACATCTTCAACAAGGTCAGGCTGTTCAGAGCCCTGTCCAACCTGACCTAAAATCCTTCAGGCATGGGGCATCTACCACCTCTCTGGGCAACCTGTTCCTCTGTTACATCACCCTCATTGTAAAAAAAAATCTTTCTTATATCTAGTCTAAATCTGCCTCTTTTAGTTTAAAAGAACCCCTTGTTCTAACGCTACAGGCCCGGTTAAAAACTTTGCCCCTGTCTTTCTCATAGGTTCCCTTCAGGTACTGGAAGACATAAGGCCTCCCTGGAGCCTTCTCTTCTCCAGGCTGAACAGCCCCAGCTCTCTCAGCCTGTCTTCATAGGAGAGGTGCTCTAGCCCTCAGATCATCCTTGTGTCCCTCCTCTGGACTCACTCCAGGAGCTCAGGCTCCAGAACTGGACGCAGGACTCCATGTGGGGTCTCACAAGAGTGGAGTACAGGGCAGAATCACTGCCCTGGAGCTGCTGGCCACACTTCTCTTGATGCAGCCCAGAATATGGTTGGCTTTCTGGACTGTGAGTGCACATTGCTCACGTCCAGCTTTTATCCACCAGTACTTCCAAGTCCCCCTCTGCAAGGCTGCTCTCTATCCCTTCATCCCCCAGACTCTATTGATTGAGCCAAGTGGATAAAGCAAGGTCAGTCCATTCTGTGTTGGCAGGGATGTAAGGAGCAGCTGTCTATAACTCTGTCCTGGAAAACAGGAGAATCAAATCCAAATCCCTTCTGTGATTCATCTCGTTTCCTGTCTTCTAGGAAAGAGGTGTCACAACTAAGCTGTCAGGAGGCATTCAGAAATACAGGTCTTTGTGCATCCCAGGGTGAAATTCAAATACTTGACTACTGGAGCAGAATGTCAACCTGATCAAAAACACTGTGGTTGTGGAGACAAACATCCTCTCTGTGATGCTTCCTAGAATATAGCAGCTTCAAGTGAGAGCCTGCAGAAAGTGTATATCTCTGCTTCAAAACATTAAACAAAATACATTTTAAAGACATCTTGTGACATCACAGGTAAATACTTTTAGCTAAGTGTCAAACAGATATCCTTCCACTATCTCCATGCTGATTCATGTGAAGTTCAGGCATGCTCCGAAAATGGTGATTTGGTCTACGTATGCAGGTAGCATGGGGAGAACCCACTTTGATTTGAGCAGGGTAAAGGGGTTCCCCTGGGCTTTGGAAAACTGAGTCATGGCAGAAAGCTACTTGGTTTCCTCAGAGCTTAGGAGAGAGCAGACTTTTGTGCTCACTGACAAAAACTTGGATGCAGAGGTCTCCAAACAGGCGAAGCCTACATGGCAGCTGAGAGGGTGTCTCACAGGTGCCTAGATGTTTTCATTTGAGAACATGAAACAGCTACCTAAGTTCCCATGTTGTTTTACATTTAGAATAATTAATTTTCAGTGAGACTTTAACTCTTTAGGCTTTATATGAAAAAATTCAGATGTGCCTAGAGGTCATATGCTTTCATTTTTTGTCAGAGCCTAAAAATTCAGTTAATGTGCCAGAGAAATTTTCTAAAGTTTCTGGGTATTGTTCAGTGATTAACATTCAAATTCTGCCTTCTCCATACCTTGTACTTGCTTTTGAAAATGAGATTTTTAGAAGCAGTTGTATAAGGAGCTTCCAAAATCTACCCTCCCACTTCTCTAGAAAAATGCAGAGTTTTTGTTGGTTCAAACAGTGCTATATTTTCCATAACAGCAGGTTTGCTTAAAATGTCGTGGAGAAGAAATAAAGAAGCAGGATAATGTAAATGCTAGTCTTTTAGGGCTGTGATATGTTTGAAAAAGGAATCCAATTAAACCCCCATATTTGCTAATCTTTGCCTTAATAAAGTTGCTGTGGGTGTTACCGGCTGTTTATACCATGAAAACATGGAGAAACAGCATGATTGTTTTCAGATTTTTGTTTCGATTTTTTTTGCCATTATAATCTCATGAGAAAACTCTTCGAATGTATTCAGTATTAAAATCAGCAAATAGTTTTTAAAGAAAGGTAGTTAACTTGGCTTCTTAATGATGGTTCTAATTAAGACTATGCATGAGATGTAATGTGAATGAGAGAGATATTGCAGAAAAAGACTGGTGTGTGGCTCAGAAATCAAACTGAGAATCAGCAGAGTTTGATTCCATTTTCACATCTTCAGCAGACTTGCTGTGTGACCTTAACTGAAGTATTTAATTATGCTGCTCTGCAGTTTATCTACAAAATGGAAATAATGACAGTCAACTTACTGAGAGGTTGTGGGGATTAATTATTTAATATTTATATATTCAGATAGAATACAGATAGAATTGCAGAGCATGATGAATGAGTAACATTATTTTGCTAATACCAAGCTCTGAGATTATAGCCTGCCTATTTTACAGTCCAAAAATCTTCTATTTGAATAGCCCTGCATCTGACAGCTACCCTTTCTGAAATGGCACAACAAATGCAATTTTCCTGCTTTTACATCTAATTAATGGTCAAATTCCTCTAAGAATCAGCAGAGGACAATAAAGTGCAAGTCTACCTTTGTTGCTTGCACCTGCCAGTTCCACAGATAATGTATATTTACGACAATCTAATGGTTTTTAAAAACCCAAAACCAAGACAGAGAACATTGGCTGCAGGCTCACCATGCAGGTCCTGGAAATTGAAAAAAAACGTCCAGAAAAACTTACTGCTTCTGATTAGAGCTGGAGAATATGCTCATGGACAACAGACAAGATTTGTTTTGAAGGTGATGGACTCCTGAAGCACAGATCTGGCCCACACAGCTGCTGAATCTGGCTACCTCACGTAACCTATTAAAAAAACCTCTCAAGCACTAGTTAAAAGAAAAAGGCTGTGTATTTGTCCCAGAGGTGTGCTAAATACACTCTAATTTAGGCTGATTAATTGTTCAGAGAAATTACAGAGCAATATTAATGATGTACAAGTACTGCCATTTTGAATCAACAAGTAATTACTAACAGATGTCTTTAAAAATATCCTACATAGTTCTATGCAATATACAGAGGTAAAAGGTGTTCAAACAGTTTCTTGCTGTTATTGGCTGTACTTCATGAATTATTACTTTGAATTGGGGTCTGATGACAAAGGTCTTCAACTTCTTTGAATATCTGATGCAGCTGAGCAAGTTGAACTCCCCACCTTATTTATTTGTCAACACAAACTCGAAGATGGTGGCACATATCCTTTCTGTTATTAAAGGAGTGAGGAGGTGAGTAGATGATTGCTATCCTTGTGACTGTATCCTAAGGTGAGTCCACATACCAACATCTGCTCCTGATCACAGGCAAGGCACACAGCAAAGCTTGAGTTAGCTCATTGCTCAGCTGTGATCTTTCCCTACACATGTGCAAGGAAAAGTGATTTTAACCATAAAGCTGAGCCACAGTTTGAAGAACACAGAGCTCATGCAAATACTTTGGAACAAGAAAGAGAGTAAAATTCCATTCTTTCCTAGCAAGGCACCCAAGAGATTTAGAATAGACAAGAGAGAAATGCAATGATTTCATTATGCTATTCTTATGTCTGAGGATGGTGTCACTAAAAGGGGAGTATATCAACCTCATAGCTTAATATGAAATTTTTACAAATGCATTTTATTCATGTCTTCATGAACAAAGAGGTCCCCCGTGAAAGGAAGATTAATTACATGAGCCTTGGGAGACAATCCACTGTGGTTTTTAACCCAGGGGTAATAGTAATGAATTAGCCTATGATCTTGCAATGATGCTAGAAGCAAAGATTACACTATGTGAAAGAAGCAGTCTGTAAGGGTTCTTGAAGCTTGAATAAAATGTCTAAATGACTTTTCTTATTTCCTCACTTTCTGCAAAATCCATTTCTGAGTGTGGCAGTACAAACACACAATTTTAAATACACTAACCTATATAAATGTAATACAGGAAATATCTTTCACCTGTGGCTTGAATCTCCCCTGATACTTTAATTATCTCTATCACCTTTGGAGCTGGTAACTTCTTTCCTAAGTAACCCTAGATCTTACCTTGCTATAAACAAGCATTATCACCCCCAGCTGCCTAGGGAACCTTGTATTGCTTGGTCTTGATGAGCAAATGAAAGTCCTGCTAGTTCTACAATATGAAAAAAGAGTAAAAGCAGGATTACCTCTGAAGCAGCTCAGTTCTCGTATGGCTGCTACTCAGAGACAGAATCATACATTAGGCAGCCAGAAAAGTTAACACACAATTTCACATTTTCCTCACGTGGAAGAGAATTGGTTGCTTTTCGTTTAGATTGACAGATCAGGCTTTTGTTGCTGTTATGAGTTGGGGATAAGGCCCTGTAGGTGGTTTAGCTGCCCTTGAAATTTTCATTTCTCTTCTACGTGAGGAAGACACGCGACACCCCCTTAACCAATTACCTTAAATGACAGAACTGAGTTTTCAGATCAGGCTGTTGGTTCCAGTCAACACCTTACAGAATCTTACTTATAACATAACAATATAAGAAAGGCAGAGAAATCTGAGGATCAAATACTCTTAGGTAATTTGTGCCAGCTGTTTACTTCTTGAGAACCAGATCCCAGACATGATGATCTCCAATGTGAAAAGGTCATCCTAGGGCTAAAGTCTTTTTGTCCAGTAAAGAGAAAAAGGAATCCATATGTTCATGCAGAAAAGCCTAATATCATTGTAAAAAGCATTTTTTTTAGCATGGAGAAAAATCAAATACTATCACAAAAAATATGTAACAAAACCGAAAACCAGTGGATTAGGACTTTTCCTATCTACTTTTAATCTCTGCTGTGTGGAATTTGCAAAGATATATTGTCATGAGCAGTAAGTGTGAAATGCAAGGACATCAGGAATATTCTACACCTCATCTCTAGACTTAAGTTGGACTGTATGGTCTGGACTGTATGGTCTGAACTGGTATAAACAGGGTGCAAGGCAGGGTATATTCACCTCTTGTCTGCACATGTCTTCTCTACCTTCCTTCACAGTAAGGATCTAAAGCTAGGATGCTGCAAACTACCAGGAGCTCTTTATTGGTCAACTGCAAACACCAAGCTAGGATCTAAATTCCACCCTGCAAACATGAAGTGAAAAAAACAAACCCCATAAAATAAAATGTCTGCCAGAAGCATAGATCCAAACATAGTTTTATGAAATGCTGAGGCTAAGAAAATATCTGAGTAAAATAGTAAAAAAAAGAAGGGAACAAAAATTACTGATTACTTATTTGGTTAAAATGATAAATTAATCTTGGTCATTTAAAGTGATACTATTAACATACAAAACTATTAAAAAGTTCTGCAGTGATTAACAAAAACAATGTTTTTTAGGGACAGAGTCATAATCTCTTGTATTTTTGTTAATGTGAATATTCTTAAATTCACAAAAAATATATCGGAAAGAGTAAAATACAATTTCATATTATTGAATAACAGTCATAGACAACACAGCCACTGGCCATGACAACTGAAAATGACAAATCTGAAGCACATAATCAATAAAATCCAAAAGTGTTAGGTAAAGTAATGCAAAGAAAATAACCCCATTATTTTGGACTTACAGGTCAAAAAATTGGGGACGCCTTCGGGAGGACATGATGCAGACACTTCAGGCCAACGTGATTATATTTTTAATACATGTCAATTACATTTGCAGCCCTGGATACACATTTGCAATCTATCAGATTAATCTAAGTAAGTAGGTGTCAGATGTGATTTGAAGCAACAGAAGGAAGCAATGCAATTTGAATGCTAAAAAGGCACAACATGCTTAGCCCTTTTTTTGCATGTTGTTCTATCCAACTTTCCCATGTGTTCATCACACCTCTCTGGTCTGAACTCCAGGAAAAACAACCAAACATGCAAAACATTAGGCATCTTATTTTATAGTCTTATATAGTTTTTTCCCCCCTTTTCTAACCAGTTTGAATGCATTACAAATGTGAAAAACATTAAATTATATGGTTCATACACACTAAAAGGTTTAACTTAGTTCACTGTCATTGACTATCTCAGTAAATGCCTCAGTGCTGCTCTCAATTAGATTCTGGTTTTCTCTGGATTATGCCAAATTCTCCTTCAACGCTGAGGTCAAAGCCTTTTGAATATTCCCAGCTTGCTGTTGTGAAGGGCAAGGATTTCAACTGAGTGTTGCAGCTTGTATTAAAACTATCTGGTCTGCTAAGGATACAGCAAGGCCTGAGCCAAATGCACAGCAGGTTTTGGAGCTCAGCTCCAGGAGATAATGAGCATGCTGCACACCTCTACCTTAAAGCAGCTGAAGAAATCTTAGAGCATTTATTAGATATGTGCTTTTAAGGCCAAAATTATACTGCAGGAAAACATACTAACTTAAAATGGAATTAACAGCTATGTGCTACAGTGACAATTCGGAGTGAGGGACTCTCCTGGATACCCTGAGCAGTCTCTTACAGAAAATACCAAAAAATAGATAGCAGCAAAAACCATCTCAACTCTCTACACTTACTGATGACATTTTTTTCCATTCCCTCTCCTAGAACGGACTTTTCTCTCTCTCACTGTTTCTGTTTACTCCCTCAGGGAAATCAAAAGTGAGTGTACATCTTTGTTGCTCCATCTTGTATCACGTTAGCTCTCAGTCACCCACGCTCTCATGAGTTCTCAGTCTGATCTTGTCTAGGAATTGTACTCATTAACTCAGCTGAAACAGCAGTTTACAAAGACATCACTAGTATTAATGCACATAATACAGAGTTAAGGTCAGGTTGCTTAACATGCGCATTTGTTCAGGTGTTTTTTTTTTTGTTGTTTTAAAGACTTCCTTTTTAAAAAAAAGTTAGCCAATATGTATAGAAAAGACATAATGCTAGAAGGCATTACATTATCTGAGAAATTCTGAAATATATGCAAATAGTGGCTGTACTATAAAGCATGTGTGGAAAAGAGTAAGCATAAGACTGCAAATGGAAGTTGTCATTTCCTGATGGCTCTAATTTATGCTGTTATGTATCACCAGAAAAACTGTAACTTTTTTTTTTCCCTCTACTACCACCACACTGAGATTTAGATCATCTGGAAATATGAAATTTTTGTATACAATATATTTGATTATGAATGCCATTAGTTCAGAGTAATTTGCCTTGCACTTCTCTGTTAAGATTGATGTCTTGCTTATGTAATAGATGACGGGCAGAGCCTACTCCGTAACTGAGGTGATTTGGGTCATGAGGGTGGCTAAAACTTCTTTAATAGTTTGCAAAAACCATATAAGCACAGAAGCCTCTCCTTCATAAATGTATATGTGTTTGGCTGGTTGGTGTACCATTTAGTTACAGTTTCTAAAACAGTATAGAAATAGCATCTTGTGGCAGGTTCCTGGAGGACCCCATCAGAACAGTAATTTGATTGTGTTTACATTCTGAGCATTCAGGTGGAAAATTTGCCACAAGCAGTATTTTGAGCCAAGATACAATAAATGATTGCAGCAAAAAATAGGAAGAAAGATAAGGAAAAGACAAAGATAGCAGGAGTAAGATCATATGTTTGAGTATTCATGTCTAAATTGCTTTAGAAATTTTGAAGTAGATCTATATTAGCCATCCTGTGTGCTGGTGAATTCACATCAGACTACATTCTTTTTTTTTTTAAATTTTTTTTGTACCTTTATCTTTTTTCTTTTGTTTTGTTTTCTTTCCAAACAGTGTGCCTTTAGGTGTTAACAGGAAAATCAACTTTAGGTATCTATTGTAGCATTAAGGGGCTACCTAGAAGGAACTTGAAAGATGTTTGTCACCATAGCAGCAAAGTGAATAAAGACAGGCATGTTCCAAGGTGATGTGCAATGGCAAAACCACAAAAGCTGACTCTGATGTGGTAGGAAACAGGGCAAGAAGGTAGAGTTTCAGAACAGAGGTGAGTCTGCTCTATGACTATTTTGGCAGCTGTATTTTATATGAGCAGAAGAGTGCAGTGAGGAGACTGGTTAAAAATCCAAGAGAGCAGATGAGGGCTTCAGCAGCAGCAACAGGAAAACACAATGTAAACTCCTTTGGAGGAACAAGTGGCCATGGATGGCCTTATCATGGCAACAAAAGCAATGGAACAGAAGGAACAGCAAATCTTCTCTAGCAAATTAAGGGATCACTGTTTTATACACCATTTGTATTGTCTGAACACACTGCAAGTAGCAGAGTGGCAATTGGACTGGCAATCCAGTCTAATGGGGAGAAGGGATGGGCCATCTGGGTAAGAGAAACGTGGAGTATCCCTATGCCCACACGTTAAGTCAATGTTCTCGCTGCTGTTTCTCAGTTTATTCCCTTTCTTTCCACTATATTTGACAATTGTTCTATTAAGCAAATATTTCCCAGGATGGTCCTAAGTCTCTTCAGGCCAATTTCTATTTACTCAGTGCTTGCTGAATCCCCCAAATGATCCAAATTTGTTAAAATCTAATTGCATTATTTATTAGCTTAGTGCTTTTTGAGTAGACAATGAAGTTTGCATGTAGCCTCTGAAGTTTTAGAATTTGTGAGGATACTGTCTTTGTTGACACAGAGAAGAGCATCTTCTCTTTTCCCTTCTACAGTGTGGTGACCACAATGAAAGTGTTCTCACCTTGACCCCCTTAATGAAGGGGCTTTCTCTACAGGATATATTCTCTTTGAGCACAGGTGAGGAGGAAGCTTTATAAAATGCACGTAGATTCAGCAAGCAGAAGTTAAAAGGCATGCCTTTCCAATCCCAGGGATGCTGCTTGTAGGAATTATGTCTCAATAATTGCTTTGCTCCTGAGTTAAATAATTTCCTTACCCATTTTTCCATCAGTTTTCTCCATCAAATCACAGGTACATTATCTAAATGCAAAATAGCCCTAAAATTACCCTAGCATACTACAATCTTTTAACAAACTGAAAGTTTCTATCCCATATTACATTTCACAAATCAGCTTTCCATCCTGCAACTACTCACTTCTCTTCACTTTAAACATTAATCTCTGAGGTTAAATCACATTAAACACTTTTTGAAATAAATCCTGCACAGGAATTCAGTGTAATGTCCCCTGCTCTGAACTCATATACATGTTCTATGCATTTTTGCAGGCAGTAGAATGGCCACTTCTTTTTTTCTGGCAGTTTTTTCATTATTTTTTTGTATCGAAAGGGAAAACTGGAGAACAGGAGAACACAGTGCTCAGTGTCACTTGTCTTAAGAACTAGAAAAAGGTTCAGGCAACTACAGTTTATTGTTACAGTGCCTGAATCTTACACACTTGGAGACAAGCGTAATGTTTGCACAGAAAAGTGCATTGTGCTACTGAGAAGTGGAGCACCTGGAGTGGGGTTTGCAATATATAAAGTCAGCTGTCCCTTTTCCCTTGAATGAATGGGACATCTAGAAGCCTACAAGAGTGATGTGCACCTATCAGGAAGTGAAACACTTTGATGCTTCAACCAGTTCAAAGCAGAGTGAATCTACAACTCCGTTTCTGTTACAGGTAGGCATCTTAAGGTGGTAGGTAACCACGGCTCTTAAACAAGTGTATAGACCCAGAAGCCAAGGTCCTGAACTTGGCTACCAAATTGGGTGTTGACTGATCTTTGCTTCCCATGACATGAAGGACACATGACTGTAGAGTACAGCACTCATTCAGACCGAGTAGTCTCAGAAAAGTGTCCAAGTCAACAAGCAGTAACTGATTGTGGAAAGATGTTGGTGAGATGACTTTTTCCCCTGTTGTAACTGGTCATCCAATAATACGAAAGACATGGAGTCAGTTTGAAACCAAAGCTGCAAAGGCTCATAACTTGCATATCTTGGGAGTACAGAGCTTTTTGTTTACAACATTTACCTGAGAAAGAGGATACTAGAGGTCTCCTGCCAATGTGCTCCATTGTAGGTCTTCAATAAATATATTGTTTGATCTGGAGATAATAGAAAAGAAGTAAATTCTCCCTGGTATTGAGTGCTGGCACAAAGTCAGCACAGTTGTGATGCCTTAAAACACTCATCTTTGAAACAAAATAAGCCATTTGTGAAGCTTGGATGCCACCTTGAATTTAAACTCAGAAATATTTTTTTTCAATTTTAACTTTCCCAACGTTCACACTAAAACTCAGCAGAACTATTAATGAATTCAGCACTGAGCACATGTAAAGTATTTGGATGTCCATGGACACAGTCAGATACGATATGATACATGATATGATGTGTTGCTCAGTAATGGAGGTAGGATTTTGAAGAACTATCCAAGTAGAGCCTTATCTTCTGTCTTCTAAATACAATTGTCACGGTTACTTTGGCTCCAAATGATGAGGTCCCTAGCTACTTCTGATCTGTGGGGAAAGCCATTTTCTTTGGGGAAGATCTTGGCAAGTCTTGTAAGCCTTTTAAAACTTTCTCCAGCTTTACCTAAGAACCCCTACTTAGTTTTGATCTTGACACTATGTAAATCCTCTTGACTGGGAATCTGACTGCATGATACTTCCAAGAATTGGACTAGTCTCTTTAGACCTGAAAGCCCTTCTACATTAAAGTGTAGGTTCTTGATGATTTCTTCTTGGTTCACATAGGAACAAAAATACCAGTGAGCATCCCTGTACATTCCAGCAAGGGTCTAAATATAACTGAAAAACCAATTAAAACTTACTAGTGTTCTATTACAAAAAGTTTCACTATACTACATATTTGACTTTATTAGGATCTAAAAAACTTCATTGAATCAGAGAATCATAGAATGGTTAAGGATGGAAGGGACCTTAAAGATCATCAGGTTCCAACCACCCTGCTATGAGCAGGGACACCTCACACTAGACCAGGCTGCACAAAGCCTCATCCAGCCTGGCCCTGAACACCTCCAGGGAGGGGGATTCCACAACATCCCTAGGCAACCTATTGCAGCCCCTTACTACCCTCATGGTCAAGAATTTCTTCCTGATGTCTAACCTAAATCTACCCTCTTTCAGTTTAAAACCATTACCACTTGTCCTATCACTACTGTCCTTGGTGAAAAGCCCCTCCCCAGCTTTCCTGTAGCCCCTTCAGGTACTGGAAGGCCACTATAAGGTCTCCCTGGAGCCTCCGCTTCTCTAGGCTGAACAGCCCCAACTCTCTCAGCCTTTTTTCAGAGCAAAGGTCCTCCAGTCCTTTGATCATCTTCATGGCCCTTCTCTGGACCCTTTCCAACAGGTCGATGTCCTTCCTATGCTGAGGGCTCTAGAGCTGTATGCAGTACTCCAGGTGGGGTCTCACCAGAGCAGATTAGAGGGGCAGAATCACCTCCCTGGTCCTGCTGGCCACACTTCTTTTGATGCAGCCCAGGACACAATTGGCCCTCTGGGCTCCAGCACACACTGGCAGCTCATGTTGAGCTTCTCATCTACTACCACCCTCAAGTTCTTTTCCTCAGGACTGCTCTCTAGCCATTCTGCCCCCAGCCTGTATTTGTGCCTGGGGTTGTGCTGACCCAGGTGCAGGACCTTGCACTTGGCCTTGTTGAACTTCATGAGGTTGGCATTGGGCCACCTCCCCAGCCTGTCAAGGTCCCTCTGGATGGCATCCCTTCCCTCTAGGGTGTCAGCTACTCCACACAGCTTGGTATCATCAGCAGACTTGCTGAAGATACACTAAATCCCCCTGTCCATGTCTCCAGCAAAGACGTTAAACAGCACTGGTCCCAATACTGACCCCTGAGGAGCTTGCCTCCACTTGGACACTGAACCATTGACCATAACTCTCTGGATATGGCCATCCAGCCAATTACTTATCCATCAAGTGGTCCATGTGTAATATCCATGTCTTGTCAGTCTGGAGACCAGGATGTCATGTGGGACAGTGTCAAATGCCTTGCACAAATCCAGGTAGATGACATCAGTTGCTGTGCCACTATCCACCATCTCTGTAGCCCTGTCGTAGGAGGCCACCAAATTAGGCAGGCATGATTTGCCCTTAGTGAAGCCATGTTGGCTGTCACCAATCATCTCCTTATTTTCCATGTGTCTTATCAGAGTTCCCAGGAGGATCTGCTCCATGATCTTGCCAGGCACAGAGGTGAGACTGACCAGCCTGTAGTTCCCTGGGTCTTCCTTTTTCCCCTTTTTAAAAATAGGGGCTATTTTTCCTTTTTTCCAATCAGTGGGAACCTCACCATTCTGCCCTGACCTCTCAAATATGATGGACAGAGGCTTAGCAACTGCATCTGCCAGCCCCCTCAGGACCTGTGGATGGATCCCATCAGGTTTCATAGACTTCTGCACCTTGAGGTTCTTTAGATGGTCTAAAACCTGTTCTTCTCCTACAGTGGGGTGTGCTTTGTTCTCCCAGTCCCTTCTTTCACCTGCTGTGGCCTTTGCAATGAGGCTGGAGCACTTGCCAGAGAAGACTGATGCAAAGAAGTCATTGAGAACCTCAGCCTTCTTAATATCCTGTGTATCCCATTTCCTCCAGGAGAAGGCCTACATTATCCTTGGTTGTCTTTTTATCCCCAACATACCTATAGAAGCTTTTCTTATTGCTCTTTACATCCCTGGTGAGATTTAATTCTGTCTGGGGTTTGGCTCTTTCTTCACAACTGCATTACATTTTATCTCGTTTGCTGCCTATAAGTTCAGCTGGCATATAAAATTAAGTAATTTAGAAGAAAAAAAGAAAATAAATTTAATACTGAATTGAATGTCTAGTCTTTTTATAAAACTAATCTGCTGTTTCAACCTCAGGTAGTTTATCTTTCAGCATCGTTATGCTGATTGACAGTCAATCCGCATTACTCTTCAGAAAAGTTGAGAGCACCGTTTCCACGAGTTCTTCACCATTACTTTTAAAAGATCAAATAACTTCCTTTGCCTTTCTAGCTGAAATGGCATTCAGAGTATCTAAGACATTTTTTTACATTTCTTATCCGCTAGTCATCTCAATTTGACTTCTTATTTTTGTCAGTTTTCTGCTTCTTTTAAATTGTCCCAATTCATTCTGATCCCGCCGTTGTGGTTTTTTGCCTAGAACTTATCTTTTTTGCTATTTCACTTAGGCTGTAATATATTTTTTCTTATGCTATTCCATATGCTTTTATTTAACTAGTTATGATATAAATCTACTTGGCCAGTTTAACAATCCTTTCTTAATTACCTTATTTCAAGATGCAAAATAGATTTTAATATAGTTTGCAATAGAAGCCAAACGTTTCATATAAATAAATAACTAGAATCACTCTATGATTTCTCCAGAATTCAAAATGCCACAATGATGTTAGTATTCCTTACTGTACTAAGTTTCTAAAGGAACTGTAACAACCATTTACATGAACACATGTTGGCAATTCTACTGAACTGTTACTCACAGGAGTAGAATTAAGAGCAGGCAGGAGTCTTTCACAGGAATAAATTTAAGATGATAATCGCCTTTGTGTAGATACTTTGAGAATACAGTTCTGGAACAATTTGTATTCAAGTGCCAGATTATTGTTTTGTGACAGGCAAAGCTAAGACACACGGACATATTTCTTCATATCAGGATATGGGTTCTAAAATTTTTGACACCTCCACCTAAAAAAAATGAGCACTGGCGTAAATAGCTGTAATATGAACAATATCATTGTAACTTGTCTACATATTAGTTTTTTAAAATGTTATTTCCTTCTGGAAGTTCTGCTTGAAGTAAGAGTTCATGAAGCATTCCCAAATCAAGGCTTATAATAATATTTGCCTCAGCATACATGTTTGTATTCTGTGTCTTTTAAAAGACACTGCAACTATGTGTAGGTAAATATGACAGATAGCAGAACAGGCTTAATAAAACTCAACAACAGATTTGTTTGAATAAGGATTACATGATCAGGTTATTCCCTAGCAGGCTGGCAACCATCCAAGGCTACAGGACCTGAGAGGGAAAGAATACTCTATACAAACAGTGAAGAAAGGCTGGGATTTATGGAAAAGATTATTTTAGAATTCAAGAGCTGTTGTCACGGGAAGATATAGCAACATTATATTTCTGCTATATTTCTGCAGTGCTTCTACACACTATGAGCCTGACCTGTGTTGGCCCTAGAATTTTCCTCTGTGTGTATCAGAGTAAACTCTATAACTCCCAGCTATTCACTGCTCTCTGTTTCCTGTTATTATTCCTCAAAACAGGGACATGTGACACTTACGAGTTGACAGTATTAGAACTAGCACAATATAAATGACTTTTTGCTGTATTTCTCTTTCATCCACCCAAGGACATTAAGTGGTGTAGCACAGATTTTATATGCAGACTTTTCTTGCAAAGAATTATAAAATGCTTAAACCCACTTGTATGAAACTTATCTCTGAAGTGAAATACTTTTAATGTTGCAAATGGGCACTACCAACCAGCTCAGGTTTGTACTTCTGTTAGTCTGTCCTTCACATAGAAGTGATTTATGCCACCAAAAGAATTATATAGCTATTGCAGTTTTTAACACTTATCCAAACAAAACAGTTGCATTGCAAAAAGGATAGTTTTCATGTGGATATGTGCAGGAATTAAAACATTACACCACTGTGAAAACTGGCAAAGAACCTGCGTCCTACCTGACACTATTGCATTACCAAAGAAGACACTACTACCTTACAGAAGAATCCAAATTCATATACAGGAATAGAATGGTAAGGGAGATAATCCATAATAATGAAAAAAACACAAACCAAACCAAAACAAACAAAAAAAAAAAACCACAAAAAAACCCCTTCCTTAATCTTTTGGGGAAAGCAATACATAGGTATTTCAGTATAATATGGCAATCATAAATAAATCATAAAACACGTAAGATTTAAGTAGGGGTTAAGTTAACCTCTAAGGGTTTGTTTTTAAAAAAATGTCAATTCACTTTTAAAATTACAAAATCATGAAGACAGCAGTTACAAGAACTAATAGTACAGATCTCTAAGATTCAGCTTTGCCATTCCACCCAGAAGTAGCACTTCTCTGTATCTGCCAACTCTTTCAGAGAGGGGAGGTGATTTTTAGTTTAAAATAAAATAATGACATTAATTTTTAAAAATCCTGTTGGAGTATCACTTTGCACTTCCACCAGAAGTTAAGAAAAAGCCCACAAGACAAAACCTGAAGTCTAATTTCACTAGCTCCAGTGTGTATTTTCCCACAGACTTGCGTGAGAAATTAATTTGGCTTGGCTACTAAACCTTTCCTATCTGCTACCTTTAAGCTACAGAGAACTGATCAGATGGAAGCAGGTAACTACACAGACTAAGCAGGGTCAGAATCAAAGCTGTGACAGCCATTGCCTTATTTTCACCAAAGTTCTTTACAATAAAAAAGAGTTATTTTTTCCTAAGCAGAGCTGTCCATTTTTCTCGTTGATCCAAAGCCCACAGGAGTAAATGGTTTGTCTGACTTAAATTAGTTTTGCATAAATTTCTGTGGAATGACTTTGGTTCAGAAAAATCAAAAGCCATGTTGTGGTGAACAATGCTTGTGTGGAAGTACATCGTGAAATAGGATGGTCTCCTAAATGCCATATTCCCTTTTTTCCCCTTCAAACTTGGCCATTTTTTTTTTTTTTTTACTGTAACGAATAAAATGATCTGAGAACAATATAGAGTTCTGATTAATGTGATTTCCATTGCTTTCTCTGAGAACTGTTAAACAGTCACACTGTGGCCTTTTGTGTGAAGTTTTGACTATAGGCACATTTAGGCTAGAGTACTAGAAAGATGTATGCACCTGCTTGCCATTTGGCATTGCAAAAAGCCCCACTGATTTTAGTGAGCTAAGCTAAGCCTCTGAGCGTGCCTTTGCAAGATCAAAGCTGAGCTGCTTCAAGTTTTAAACAATAATAACATGACAAGCCTAGGTCAGGCTTTTCTTCTGTTTCAACAATCTGTTTCTGCAGGGTTTTTTGGTTAAATACTCTGTTCTTTGCACTACCTTGCACAATTTAAGTTGTAGTTCAAACTCTTACTTATTTAGTGATGTATTAAAATAAAACTGAACCTAGCTACGCTGGGTAATGGGTTTTGACAGAATGAGTAAAGCAGGTCAAAAAATATACAGGCAAAACAAAACCAAACCAACAGGTCAGGCAGCAATACAGCAAACTTGAGACTTATTTAAAGACAAGCATATAAGAAATCTTGGAATGAAACAGCAAGGACAGAAACGAAATTGTTTTCCCCCAGGTTAAGTGCCTATGAATTGCACAACACAAAGATTTCCCAGCTATTTCAACTTGCAGAATAATATAGCTATTTTTCAAAGCCTGCAATAGCTCCATAACTGGACATAAGTAATGGAGTAATGCACAGTGAAAAAGTTTCCTTGTTTCCCTCTAACAAAGTCTGAAAGAACAGGCAACCCAATGAGACTCCTGTGCTTTGTATTTTAAATCATTTGAAGGAACCTTGCCACATGACTGTTTAATCTCTGATTATTTTTCTTCCTTTCATTTAGACCTATTTTGTGCACTCCTACTGTTCTGGTTTGCTAGGTGGAAAAGTCAGTGTCTTTAAAACTGACTTTCTGATTTGGGAGCTTTGCTTTGTAGATACAAGGGAACTTAATCTGACTACGTCAGGCACTCATGAATCAAGGTGTGTCTATGGTGTATGTTAAACTGCTGATTATTTACAAACAGAAATTAACTTCATTGGCTGGCATAGTATCTAATAGTTTAGAAATCACAGAATCACAGAATGCTAGAGGTTGGAAGGGACCTCAAAAGATCATCTAGTGCAACTCCCCTGCTAGAGCAGGATCACCTAGAGTAGGTCACAGAGGAACACATCCAAGTAGACTCCACAGGAGACTCCAGAACCTCTCTGGGCAGACTGTTCCAGGAAATCTCCAGATTGCAAAATGGTTATAATATTCTGAAGTGAATTAATCTTGTCTCTTTTTTATTCCAGTCAGCCTTCAACTCGATTATTAGCTTGAAGAATATTATGCACAAGAGAGAGTCTTTGTGCTCTTGGTCCCTGGTGTCAGGGGACAGAGTAATCTGTAGAATCTGGGAGAAAAAACTGTAGGAAAAGTACCTTTTGGTCTCCACGGGTCTGACATGTCACATTCTCAGTTTAACTAGTTTTTTCAGAGAAATTAGTAGCTATACTATTGAGCATGTATGAACTGAAACACCTAACACAGAAAAATCCAGTTCGAATGACTTGAATTTTACAAAGGGGTAAGGAACTGAAAAAAAAAACAAAAAACCACAATATATTTTACCTGAATATATCAAGTATTAGCTCTGGCTATCATAAATGACATGGCCTTGAGAGTTTGGAAGCTGACTTTCAGGCTACTGCTTCACCTTTTCTTTTTGGCTCAGAAGACACTCAAAAATCCTGGGTGGTGTGAGAAATTGCTTCTGGTTTATTCAAGATTTCTTCTGGAGTAAATGAGCTAAACACTTGTCATTCTTTCTCATATCTTGCCTCCTGTCTCCTGGTTTTGGTGATCTATGGACTCTCCCAGGTAGTGAAGACCTCTTCATAAGGTAAGACAATAAATCATAAATTTAGGGACATGGTTTAGCACTGGACTCAGGAGAGTTAGGTTAATGGTTGGACTCGATGATATTAAAGGTCTTTTCCAATCAGAATAATTCTGTGACTCCGTGATTCTGTGATACTCAGAAAAAAATCCTACAGTCTGAGGCTGAATGGGAGTCATGTGGTTTCCTGTGTCTAATGATCTTCCAGCTATGTTCCTCACACTGCAACTACCCATTCATTCATAATATTTTTCTCCTACTATTGTCATGCTTTTTCTTCCTAGCAGAGAAATTATCAGCACTTCTGTTTCTCCAGCTGCCCTGACTGACTAGCAATTACATACAACTAAAAACAATTATTTGCCTCACAATTTGTCCATGTAACTGGGCTGTTTTATAATTTGTTTCAAACTGTGCATGATAAACTCTATTATCAAATATGATATAGAGAAGATTTGTGATGGTGCAGAGGAATTTAGCTGTGCAACTACTATTTACATTAATGGAAGTCACACAGTTTGATCCAGCTTGCTGGAATTTAAGTACTTAAATATTCTAAATATTGATTAGGAAAACAGTATACTTCTAATCAACTTCCATGTCAAATATTTATCAGTATTTAGACACCTTGATGCCAGTCCTAAGTATTTGCCCTCTTCATCTCTGTCAAGTTCAACTAAATCTCTCTTGTATCAGTTTCGTACTATTGGCCAAAAAGCCTTTAGCTTTCTTGCAGGATAATAATGTCTTTTGAATAGCTGATTCTTTATCTTCCCCATTTGCTGAGCACTTTCCAACTTTTGTGCTGAGTGAGTCAGAGATCCTTTGGGAAAAGTAGTATGTGACCATGTAATTAAAGATTTAATATGCACATTCAAAAGAAAGCAGGCTGAAGGCTAACAAACACCTTTGATTGTAGCATTTCCTAGCTCACAGTGTCTTGGCTTTCCAACCCCAGTAACATTCTTCAACCTACTTTTTGTGTCTGAAGAACTGATTTATGTGAGTAAACATACAGGAGTGGCCTGTTTGGGAGACTGATTAGCAGTGTCCCTTGGCAGGCTATGCTGAAGGACAAAGGAGTCCAGGAAGGCTGGGCACTCCCCAAGAAAGAAATCTTAAAAGCACAGGAACAGACCATCCCCATGTGTCTAAAGACAAGCTGCCAGGGAAGAAGACCAGCCTGGCAGAATGGAGAACTTTGGATCAAGCTCAGGAACAAAAGGAGAGTTTATGGCCTTTGGAAAAGGGGGCAGACCTCTCAAGAGGAGTACAAAGATGCAGTAAAGTTACACAAGGAGAAAATTAGAAGAGCAAAAGCCCAAGTAGAAATCAATCTGGCTATTGACATAAAAGACAAAAATACTTCCATAAATACATTAACAACAAGAGGAGGACTAGGGAGAATCTTCATCCTTTATTGGATGCAAGGGGAAACATAGTGACAAAGGATGAGGAGAAGGCTGAGGAAAATGCCTTCTTTGCCTCAGTCTTTAATAACAGGACAAGTTGTTTGTGGGGTAGCCAGCCCCTTGAGCTGGAAAACAGGGATGGGGAACAGAAGGAGGCCTCCATAATCCAAGAGGAAATGGTTAGTCACCTGCTGTACCATCTGGACACACACAAGTCTATGGAGCTGGGTGGGTTACACCAGAGAGTGCTGAAGGAATTGGTGGATGTGCTTACCAAGCCACTCTTCATGATTTATCCGCAATCCTGGCTAACTGGGGAGGTCCCAACAGACTGGAGGTTAGCAAATGTGATGCCCATCTGCAAGAAGGGCCAGAAGGAAGATCTGGGAAACTACAGACCTGTCAGTCTCACCTCGGTGTAAGTGAAGGTCAAGGAGCAGATCATCTTGAGTAACAAACCTAATCTCCTCCTATGACAAGGTGACCCACCAGGTGGATGAGGGAAAGGCTGTGAATGTAGTCTACCTGGACTTCAGTAAAGCCTTTGATACTGTTCCTCACTGCATTCTCATGGAAAAACTGGCTGCCCTAGGCCTGGACAGGTGTACACTCTTCTGGTTCAAACACCGGCTGGCTGGATGGGCCCAGAGAGTAGCAGTGAATGGATTTAAATCCAGCTGATGGATGGTCACAAGTGGTGTTCCCCAGGACTCAGTGCTGGGACCACTATTGTTTAATATATTTATTAATGACCTGAATGAGGAGATTAAGATTGCACATGACACCAAGTTAGGTGGGAGTACTTATCTGCTCGAGGGTAGGAAGGCTCTTCAGAGGGACGTGGACAGGCTGGATTGATGGGCTGCAGCCAATCATATGGGCTTCAACAAGGTCAACTGCCAAGTTCCATATTTGGGCCACAACAACCCCATGCAGTGCTACAGGCTTGGGGAAGAGTGGCTGGAAAGCTGCTCAGCAGAAAGAGACCTGGGGGTGTTGAGTGACAGCTGGCTGAACATGAGCCAGCAGTGTTCCCAGGTGGCCAAGAAGGCCAACAGCATCCTGGCCTGCATCAGGAATAGTGTAGCCAGCAGGTATAGAAAGGTGATTGTCCCTCTGTACTCAGCAATGGTGAGGCTGCACCTTGAGTACTGTGTCCACTTTTGGGCGCCACAGTATAAGAAGGATGTTGAGGTGCTGGAGTGTGACCAGAGGACAGCAACAAAGCTGGTGATGGGTCTTGAGGATAATTCTTATGAGGAGTGGCTAAGGGAGCTGGGGCTATTTAGTCTGGAGAAAAGGAGGCTGATTGCTGTCTACAACTACCTGAAAAGAGATTGTACGGAGGTGGGTGTTGGCCTCTTCTCCCAAGTAAATAGCTTATAAGACTAGAGGAAATGGCCTGAAATTATGCCAGGGGAGGTGTAGCCTGGATATTAGGAAAAATTTTTTCACAGAGGAAGTTGTCAAGCACTGGAACAGGCTGTCAAGGGAAGTGGTGGAATCACCATCCCTGGACGTGTTTGAAAGTTGTCTAGATGTGGTGCTCAGGAACATGGTTTAGCAGTGGACTTGGCAGAGTTATGTTAATGGTTGGACTTGATGATCTTAAAGGTCTTTTCCAAACTAAACTATTCTATGATTCTATGATTTGTAGGAAGTGTGATTCAAATAAAGAAAGGAATATTCTAAACTAAATTCAAATGTTGCACAACACCCCAGAGAAGGTGATTTCCGTGCACATCATGTAGACTAAGCAACTCTTCCTACTTTACTCCAAAAATGCATTGATTTGACATCATCATATTAGTCTATATCCTTTTTGTGTGTCTAGGGCAACTCCTCTGCTGTTAATCATAGCATGTAATTATTTATCTTCCTCCCAGGTATGTTTATCTGTGGCTATCTATATATTCAGCTTGTAGGTTTAAGAAATGACTTGATTGAATTTCCAAGTTAGTTTACAGTAGAATAGTATTTGAACTTGTGGTTTAAAGACAGGGCCATAGCAGCTCTGGAGGGATTCTTTTATGCTGTTACTCAGCTATGTCAATTTTTGGTAGAAGAGAGCCTATTTGGGGCAATTGCCTACATTCCAAAGTAAAAAAAAATACACTCCTAAAATGTACATGGAAGCTAGATCCTAAGAATCATATTATCTCCCATTTCTTTTTCAGTTCCACTATTGGATCTATCCTGCCTCACAGGAACTGAGATCTTTTCTGATAAGGAACCCTTGCTCAGTTCTCATCCCTCACCCCAGCAGCTTGATGGATATTAACTGAAGATGAATTGATTAGCTGTGAACAGATACCAATAGGATGGGATTTTTTGGCTGTTACTATTCTGAGATTACGTTTGAGTCTGCAATTGTTTTAGTAAAACTAAGTGGGAAAATGAAAGCACACAGGCAATTGCACCTAGAAACCCAAGCTATTGGGGTCATAAAAAGTTGGGGTATTTATTGTAATTTTAACACAGTGTGAAACAAACAGCAGAAATTGGTCTTAGTGAAGAACGCTCCATCCTCTTCATCACATTTGGACCTGTAGATTTCTAAAGCAACAATGTAATAATAAAGACAAAGGTGGCTGCCATCTGTTCTGGTTTTTGAAATTTATTTGTTTCCCTTGTAATCCTGGAAAGTTTCCAGCAAATATTCCAGCAAATTTGAGCCTAGAAATAACCAGGTATGTGGCATGTGACCATTATTGTGTCTGATGTGCTATAAAACATGAAGCAGCAAGGAAACACAAAGGAGAAGATAAAAACAGAGCAGCAAACTGAAGAAAACAATTGTTAATAGAGATAAGGGATATTTGACATTTTTTTTCCATTTTCAATGAAAATTAATAATTCCATGTATAGAAAAAGGCAATGTTAAGGTTGTGAAGAGAAGAGAAGAGGAGAGGAGAGGAGAGGAGAGGAGAGGAGAGGAGAGGAGAGGAGAGGAGAGGAGAGGAGAGGAGAGGAGAGGAGAGGAGAGGAGAGGAGAGGAGAGGAGAGGAGAGGAGAGGAGAGGAGAGGAGAGGAGAGGAGAGGAGAGGAGAGGAGAGGAGAGAAGAGAAGAGGAGAGGAGAGGAGAGGAGAGGAGAGGAGAGGAGAGGAGAGGAGAGGAGAGGAGAGGAGAGGAGAGGAGAGGAGAGAAGAGAAGAGAAGAGAAGAGAAGAGAAGAGAAGAGAAGAGAAGAGAAGAGAAGAGAAGAGAAGAGAAGAGAAGAGAAGAGAAGAGAAGAGAAGAGAAGAGAAGAGAAGAGAAGAGAAGAGAAGAGAAGAGAAGAGAAGAGAAGAGAAGAGAAGAGAAGAGAAGAGAAGAGAAGAGAAGAGAAGAGAAGAGAAGAGAAGAGAAGAGAAGAGAAGAGAAGAGAAGAGAAGAGAAGAGAAGAGAAGAGAAGAGAAGAGAAGGCAAGGCTGAGGGGAGACCTTATTTATGCCTGTAACTATCAAAAGGGTGGGTGCAAGGAGGATGGAGCCAGACTTTCTTCAGTAGGTCTCAGTGACAGGACAAGGGGCAATGGGCACAAGCTGGAACATAGGAAGTTCCATCTGAACATAAGGAAAAACTTCTTTCCAGTGAGGGTGACAAAGCACTGGAACAGGCTGGCCGTGGAGGTTGTGGAGTCCCCTTCCCTGGAGATATTCAAGACCTGCCTGGATGCAGCCCTGAGTAATGTGCTCCAGGGGATCCTGCTTTAGCAGGGGGTTGGACTAGATCATCTCTAGAGTTCCCTTCCAACTCTGATAATTCCATGATTCCATGAACAGAAAGCACTGCATAAATTTTAGCTTTACTGTATTCACTTGAGTGTCTGAGGTTTTCCAGTCCTGACTAAGAACTAACGATATACTCCTGCTGACATTTATCCAAAGATGCAGCAAGAACAATTTCAGACTTTCCAATAAAAGGTCTTGTAGAAATATAAAAAAAGAGCCAGGTGCAAGTAGATTCAGAATAACATTGTTCTGGCCAGTAGGCTTATATTAAGAATAGTGTTTTAAACAAAATAGAGAACTAGCTCTCCTGGTTTCTATTCAGAGCCTTGACACAGTCTTCCTATTTGATCATGGAGAAGACTTATATGAACCTAGTTACTCTGTCAGAAATTGAACATCTAAAGATGACAGAGTCCCTTGGCATCTTTTTCATTTGAGGTCTTTTAAAAATATTA
The DNA here is from genome assembly GCA_020745705.1 of Hemiprocne comata. NCBI lineage: Eukaryota > Metazoa > Chordata > Aves > Apodiformes > Apodidae > Hemiprocne > Hemiprocne comata. Next base: position 114,182,603 of record CM036588.1, on the reverse strand, counting down.
TTATTTATTTTGATTTCCTCAAAACTTTAATTGGAAACCTATGAAATGACAATTTGAAAATACCAGGCCACTCTTAAAAATTTGGATGGAAAAAAGTCTCAGGTTTCTTTTTCAGTTTGTTTCAGTTTCTTGAGCTGGCATTAGATGTTTACTTAGTGCCTCAAGAATCAGGAATAGAGCTAAAGAAGATCCAGGTTAGAATGGTCACACAAAGTCAACACTGGTATCTCAGTTCTCCATCAGTATAACGATGTTTACTCTTGCAGCATTCTTCTGGATTGCTGTTAACATGTTTGACCAGCCAACACACAGTTTGTTTTGCAAATAAAAGAACAAAGTGTTGTCCATGGTGAGGGAAGAGAACACAAGCTGCTAGAATTTTCAGGGTTAGCAGAGAACTAGGAAAATATGCTCCAGTTCAGGATTTCTTTAGATAGTTTTGGTTTTCTAGTTAAATTCTCTTTTCCTGTTAAAATATTCACAAATAATCTCAAATAAAATAATACATAAAAAAGGGTTGCTTTTGAAGATGCATCATAGTAAAGAAGAAAAATGAAACAATACATCTCTGTGCCACTTAGGTGGGGACACAGTCCTGGCATTAGAGGATATTGATGAAAGCAGAGTGAGAACATGAAATAGAAGCAAAGCCATAAAGAGTTCTCGAGGAACTGATTTATGAGAAAGATCAAAAATGTAAACCATATCTATAGCTAAACAGTGACTAAGGATAAAAGAGAGCAATAGAAGTTGGCATGCTTTATAGCCATGCAGGGAAATGTTACTGCAAGGATATGGGATTTTGGGAAATGGTAGCCCTGTGATGTCATTCCAAGATGAGCTGACAGAAGAGCTCCGTAGGCTGATTAACACTAGAAAAACAATGGGAGAAAAAAAAGGTAGCATGCCCACCAGGAAAGAAGGCATGCAGCATCTGGGGCTGAATGGGAGAATAGCTAGTAGTTTGAGGGAAGTGACTATATCCCACTGTTCAGCACTCAGATGACACCTAGATTCTTTAGCTAGGTTTCAGGTCTTCCAGTACAAGACAGACTGATAACCTGGAGTCAGTTCAGGGGAGGACCACCAAGATGTTCAGGAAGCTGGAGCACTTGACCTGTGAGGAGAAGCTAAGGGAATGGTGCTTTCTGAGCCTGGAAAAGAGGTGGCTCTGGGGGGACTCAGCAGCCCCTCAGACCTATGAGGACGTCATTGGGAAGACTAAGCCATGATCCTCTCTAGTGGTACATGGTGAGAGAACAAGAGACAATGGGCATAAACTGAAAGGAGAAGTTCAAACTAGATACAAAGAGAAACCTTTTCATCCTGAAGACAGCCAAGTAACGGAGCAGGCTGCTCAGAGATGCACAGTCTCTGTTCTTGGAGGTTTTCAAGACCTAGCTGGACACAACTCTGAGCAACATGGCCTGACCTCCGATCTGAGTTTACTTGGAGCAGGAAATTGAACTAGAAATGTCATGCATTCTCTTCCTACCTGAATGACCCTAGGGTTCTTACTCAACAAATACTGAGGAAGTGTACGAAGCACAGGAAGAATTAGGTGACAATATTTATGGTGAAACCAGAAAATAGTCTGTAGGCTGACTCCTGTAGTCCTTATTCAGGTGAAACTGCAAGTTCCATTGGGTCATCTTGAATGGTCTAGGCAATTGGGATCTACTGAAGGATTTAAATGAGAGTACTGCATTGAACTGAAATCAGAGAGGACTGTAGCTAATGATTTTAGAGCAGTAGATCTAATACCCAAATCTGTTGAAATGCATCACAGACTTCTAAAATAATTTCAGCAGGACTCCAGTTCCACCTTATTAAAAAAGAAAAAAAAAAAAGACTAACCTAATTTCTGCTCACAGTTACACTGACTTAAGTGCTAGCTTTTCCACATTTTTCCATACACGAAGTGCAAAGAGGAGTAAGTTCACTGATGTCCTGTAACAGTAACAACTAAAATATAACTATTCAGTGTGCAATCAAGGGAAAATGACCTGCACATGGAATCACTATTACTCTTTTCTGGTTTAACTGTATGATTTATTAAATCTCTAGAAAATAAAAAAACAAAAAGTCTTAGCAGAAAAAACAACAACAAAAAAGGTATACTTATTACTGGGTTGCACCCTAGAACAAGATTCATCTCATTAATTCTAAGTATTATTTAATCAAGCAATGCAGAACTCTTGTTCTGCTACCTAGCCCTTTTAAAAAGCAAGTTAATCATGCATAAGTGACTGACAATACAGCAGGCCTTTCCCCAGGCTTCATCTTGAACCTAATTTATTTAATCCAAAAAGCATAGTGATGCAGCAGGCTAGGTAGTCCTTTAAGTAAAGATGTGGAGGGAGAGAGACTGTATGTACTTCAGAAACCACAAAATTTAACTTTTTTGCTTGGTTTGCCATCCACAAAATTATTTTAAATAGAAGGACATCAAATTATCCTGTAAATATCTTTGTCAAGGTTAACAATTTTTTACCTGGGATTAGCTAACAAAACACTGCTGATTATTATTTTTTTTTTCCTGGTTATTTTCTCCCCTGCCAAAGTTATTATATTTGAAATGAAAGCACTCATGGTACACCCAGAAAATCTACATTTAAAAGCTGTACACACTATCTATATTAACATGCATTACTATTATAACAAAGATACAAGTAAATTTTGTTATGAGTTGGGTTAACTTGTTTTAAGAGTGGAGGCAAATCTTAATTTGTGTTTGTTATGCTGGGTTAAGAATCTCTGTGCCAATAATAAATTAGGTTTAAAATTACCATTCACTTTCCTTTTACCTTCTGAATGCTTCCTTTATTATGTGTGCTTTCCCTTTTCCTCCTTTTACCTTCTGAATGCTTCCTTTATTATGTGTGCTTTCCCTTTTCCTCCTTTTACCTTCTGAATGCTTCCTTTATTATGTGTGCTTTCCCTTTTCCTCCTTTTACCTTCTGAATGCTTCCTTTATTATGTGTGCTTTCCCTTTTCCTCCTTTTACCTTCTGGAAGTTATCCAAGTTATCTCTATATTTGAACCACATACTTCTTTTCTACTTATCCTCTAGCTCCCTCCTTCCTTTCCCTTCCTTGGTACAGATTAATCTCCCTTTTATTCCAATCCATGACATGACATTTATCACTCTTAGGAGTGGATGTCATAGAATCTGTAATATCTGATGAGGGACAATAGCAGGGAGCAGGACAATCATGCAGACTATCGAATAGAAGAATGGAGAAAAATTCATTATGGGACAGTGGCTGAGCTGAGAACATGCAGGCAGTCCTTACTGCCCCTTAGTTATCAGGAGTCTAAGACTGATAAATGGAACAGCTGTGTGATAAAACATCAGCAGAGAGCAGCTGTTGGGATGGCCTTGTTCAGGACAAACAGAGGAAGGCAATGTCATATATAAATATATATATACATATGCACCTTTATTACTATTATATTTCCTTTCTTCGTGTTTCTGGTTTCAGACCTGGATCTCTAATATTACTTTCTGTATATTTTGATATCAGAATTGATTTCTTTTTAAACACTCTGTTTCAGTAATCAACTGCATGCTTTCACCACAGGCTGCATAATTAAGAGACTGTTGTGATTATCCTAAAATAACGAGTAACGTGCAAATTAAATTGTCTGTAGAAGATGTTAAAAATTTTGAATTATGGAATTCATGCCCTTGGAACATGAAAACACAAAAGCAAACAAGTCAGAACACTGCTTAACTTTCATTCTAAGAACAAGACTGTAATTATGTACAAGTTATACACAAACCAGATATCAAACTATTTATTACAGCTATGTGCAGAAGTCATATTAGAAACATGCTTCTGCAATCCAATTCAAATACACAGATATATACTTTTTTCTCAGAAGAAATATATTTTAATTTTCTGATGAAACCGTTACTTTATGAAATCACCTGCATTGTAAGAATGACAAAAAGTATCACTTTTCTTAAATTATATAAAAAAAAAAATCCATCAAGCAATTAAGGATGAGTCATCATCACAAGTAATGAGGATATTTTGACTGCAAAATATAAACATTTACTGAATTTTATTCAGGACAGGAAGAAGGGATTTTTACTGGGGGCTTAAATTAAAAAGATACCTTTTATGAGGACTTGAAGTACTTACACATCATACAGAAGTTATTACAGAAATGCTGCAGGCATTCTGATGAAAATACTGAAATAAGCCAAGTTAGAGGAAAACAGGTTGTATTGGTCTGCATAAGTCACTGCTCATGATTTCTGCCTCAAACTGATGGTTTTTAATATAGTGACCTGCTGAGATTTTAAAACATGGAGCAGCTTCCAAGTATGATATTAAGGCACCAAGATTCAATTCCTCTTTTCTGCCAAATTAACAGAATAGGTGGTCATGCCCTACTGCCTTAAACACTTAGGTCTGGTGGGTTATATTATCCAGGCTTCCCAAGAGAATCTGGGATCATGCTTCAACAAAATTAGAATAAGATAACAAACACATACCTGAAAGAAGATATACTGCCATTACAGGAATGCTGGGTAGGTCAAATGGGTACTGAAATTTCACATGAAGAATGTAATTTGGCTTTAAAAATGAATTAAACGAGCAGCTGTGGGATAACATACCATGAAGGAAGGAGAGGTGGTGGGGTGGCCCTCTGTGCTAGGGATAGACTTGAATGCCTAGAACTTAATGATGTGAATGACAGTGTTGAGTGTTTATGGTAAGGATCAAGGGTAAGGCCAGTAAGGCAGACATCATGGTGGGAGTTCGTTATAGACCCCCCAAACAGGATGTAGAGGCTGATGAAATATTCTATAAGCAGCTGGGAGAGGTCTTGCCATCACTAACACTTGTTCTCGTGGGGGATTTCAACTTCCCACATGTCTGCTGGAAATACAATACAGCAGAGAGGGAACAGTCCTGGAGGTTCCTGGAGTGTGTGGAAGACAACTTCCTGCCACAGCTGGTGAAGGAGCCAACTAGGGAAAATGCCCTGCTGGGACTGCTACTTGTTAACAGAGAAGGTCTTGTGCGGGATGTAAAGGCTGGAGGTCATCTTGGGCAGAGTGATCACAAAATGATAGAGTTTTCCATTCTTGGAGAAACAAGGAGGGGAGCCAGCAGAAATGCCACCTTGGACTTCCGAAGGGCACACTTTGGCCTGTTTTGGAGCATGGTCGAGAGAGTCCCTTGGAAGACAGTCCTGAAGGGCAAAGGAGCCTAGGAAGGTTGGTCATACTTTAAGGAGGAACTCTTAAAGACACAGGAGCAGCCATCCTGTGCCTGAAGGTTGAGCCGAAGAGGAAGAAGACCAGCCTGGCTAAACAGAGAGCTTTGGCTGGACCTCAGGAACAAACGGAGAGTTTACAGTCTTTGGAAAACAGGGTTGGCAACTTATGAGGAATACCAAGATACAGTGAAGCAGGGGGAAAATTAAAAGGGCCAAAGCTCAAGCAGAACTCAACTTGGCCACAGCAGTCAAAAGCAACAAGAAGAGTTTTTTTCAGTATATCAGTAGAAAAAGGAAGCCTAGGGAAAATGTAGGCCCACTGATGAATCGGGTGGTAGAAGACACAGAGAAGGTGGGGTTACTGAATGCCTTCTTTGCTTCAGTCTTCACTACTAAAGCCATCCCTCATGAATCTGCAACCCTGGAGGCAAGGGGAAAGGTCTGAAGAGAGGAAGATTTTCCTTCAGTAGAGGAGGACTGGGTTAGAGACCAGTTGGCCAAACTGGACATCTGTAGAGTCCATGGACCCTGATGGGATGCACCTGCGAGTGCTGAGAGAGCTGGCAGATGTTATTGCTGGGCCAATCCCCATCATCTTTGAAAGGTCACAGAGAACAGGAGAGGTGCCTGAGGACTGAAGGAAGGCCAATGTCACTCCAGTCTTCAAAAAGGGCAAGAAGGAGGACCCAGGGAACTACAGGCCAGTTAGTCTCACCTCTGTTCCTAGGAAGATGATGGAGTGACTCATTCTGGATGTCATCTCTAAACATCTTGAAGGACAGGAAGTTATTGGGAGTGGTCAACATGGATTTACCAAGGGTAAATCGTGCTTGACCAATCTGCTAGCCTTCTATGATGTTATAACTGGTTGGCTGGATGAGGGGAGAGCAGCAGATGTCATCTACCTTAAATTCAGCAATGCTTTTTACACTGTCTCCCATAACATCCTCATTAGGAAACCAAGGAAGTGTGGGTTAGATGAATGGACAGTGAGGTGGATTGAGAGCTGGCTGTGTGACAGAACTCAGAGGGTTGTGATTAATGGAGCAGGGTGGAGTTGGAGGCCTGTAGCCAGTGGTGTCCCCCAGGGGTCAATACTCGGTCCAGTCTTGTTCAACATATTCATCAATGACCTGGACGAGGGGACAGAGTGTATCCTCAGCAAGTTCCCTGATTACACCAAACTGGGAGGGGTGGTGACACTCCAGAGGGCTGTGCTGCCATTCAGTGTGAGCTGGACAGGCTGGAGAGCTGGGCAGAGACGAACCTAAGGAGGTTCAACAGTGGGTAGTGTAGGGTCCTGCACCTGGGGAGGAAGAACCCCATGCACCAATATGGGTTAGGGGTGGACCTGCTGGAAAGCATTTCTGAGGAGAAGGATCTGGGAGTCCTGGTAGATAGGAAATTACCCACAAACCAGCAGTGTGCCCTTGTTGTCAAGAAGGCCAATGGAATCCTGTGTTGCATAAGGAAGTGAGTGGTCGAGGGAGGTCATTCTCCCCCTCTACTCTGCACTGGTGAGGCCACATCTGGAATACTGTGTCCAGTTCTGGGCTGCCCCCTTTCAAAAGAGACAGGGAACTACTAGAGAGAGTCCAGCAGAGACCAATAAAGACAACTGGGGGATTGGAGCACCTCTCTTATGAGGAAAGGCTGAGAAAGCTGGGACTGTTTAGCCTGAAGAGAAGACTGGGAGGAGACCTTACCAATGTCTGCAAGTATCTAAAGGGTAGGTGTAAGGAGGATGGAGCCAGACTCTTCTCAGTACTGGCTGGTGACAGGACCAGTGGCAATGGGCACAAGCTGGAACATAGGAAGTTCCATCTGAACATTAGGAAAAACTTTCCAGTGAAGGTGACAAAGCACTGGAACAGCCTGGCCGTGGAGGTTGTGGAGCTTCCTTCTCTGGAGATATTCAAGACCTGCCTGGCTGCAGTCCTGAGTAATGTGCTCTAGGGGATCCTGCTTTAGCAGGGGGTTGGACTAGATCATCTCTAGAGGTCCCTTCCAACTCTGACAATTCCATGATTCCATGAACAGAAAGCTTTTTAAGAATAAAATGGTCAGAATAATGAGGAAGCTCCAGTTCAGAATGGGGAAACAGCATAACTCCACAGAGACATTTGCAAACAGCTGCCCTGCACAGTAGACCTTAATCAAGTATGCTGTTCAGGTCTTGTTTTTAAGATCCCTACTAGCCTTTATTTTTCATTCATTAATATTCTATGAACATCTTTGTAGAGGAGGAAGATGAGACATCAGTGTGTGTCATCATACACAAATTATCCCAGACTCTCAACTGCTTTTTTGCTTTTAGTGCTCGTGCATGGGGTTTTGATATTCTGCCAAGAGCTACTCCTTCTGTGATGGTCCAAAATAACTCAGTTTCCCTTTTGTTCCACATGTTTCTTCCCTCATAGCCACTAGGGACAACACAGACTTTTAACAAAGCAGGAGAGGAAGGGACAGGTCCTGTCCTCCTGACTAAGAGAGATTCTTCAAGAGCCATGCTACTGGTAGTCAGTCCACACTAACAAAAAGGAGACAAGGAGGAAGAAAAGACACATTTGTTGTGTGACTCAACATATACTTTGCTAAAAGGAAAGTTACCTCTTAAAATCATATTCCTGTCACATTCTGGAGTGTGTGTAGGCACAGACATTTTAACTAGGATTTTGTGGTCCCAAAAGAGAGAGACCTCCATGACATGAAGCGGCGCCTCAAAAGTGCTTTCACATTTTGAATTGGGTCCTCGGAGTTGGATCCTATAATTCTCACCATGTTCTCTGAAGTGCCACGACAAGTGTCTTCATTTGTAAGATCACATGCCATTTCCCAGATAAAATGCTATTATATCTACAATCCTGCACAAATGATCTTGTAATTACGTAATTTATTTTCCTTAGTTCCATTCCCTCCCAGTTTTTAGGCTAGTGCTACATTTCATAATTCTAAGTACATTTTATATTGAACCACATTTTTTACAATTTATATTGATCACGCTTTTATATGATCTTCCCTTTGCTCTCATGCATGTTTTAGTAATTGTTACTGAGCACATTTATTACACTCTTAGCAGAAAATATTTCTCTTTTGCAGATAAATCCCTATCTGACCTGTAATCTATTAATATACTATTTCATAACTCCTTTTTGTGTTGCTCAAAGCCTGAGTATAATGGTTTTGTGTTTCTTTGCTGTCTATTCCCTAAACTCAAAACAGCAGATACTCCTTTCTCCAAGTATTGAATATGTATTCAAAATATTATTAAACTATTTAATGAATGGAAAGTAACGAAAAGATATATACTCAGTATATTTATAATTAGAGGATACAAATATATGGAAAGAATGCACTTTTTCATCTCTGCAAGTTGACATATGTTTGTTTTTCCAGTTGTAAAAAACCTGATTAATATTGTAATGTAATGATGCTCAATGACGATCACGTATTTGTGCTGAAACACAAGGATCCTAACCCAAAAGAAATATAAAAAACTGTTCTGCATGTAACATAATGAATATGAGAATAAGGAATGAGAGCAGAAGGACAGAACAATAGAGTAAGAGGAGCTTCCTTCATATAAGGATCAGACCGTTGTCACAACTTGGCTAATGTTTGGTAGGATAGATCCAAGTTTAGATTACTTAGTGTGCTATCTAGATAAAAGGATAAAACACATTTAAGTAGATAAGTGACTGATAAGATTCTTGTGGGCAAAACAAAAGAACCGTATATTCAGAAGGGATTTAAAGGAGGGTAGGAGAATTGTAGCTATTTCTAGAATGATGTATAGGCAGAACATAGAGAAAAGAAAGGTCATGGGAGAAACAAGAAGCAGCAGCTGAGAATGAGGTAGCACACTGAGAAAGTTCAGGTACCTACATAACATGCATACACACCCCTAAATTCTGCACCTGAAGGACTGGCTGGTAAAATGGAGGAATTATAATGTAGGTATAATCATAATGGTAGTGAAAAAGAGCACAAAACTTGGGAATGGCAAAGAGGAATTAGAATTGAAGGAGTAGCAATAAACAGAGACAGTGACAAATGTAGATTTTTAATCGGTATGGTAAAAACAGAAGCAGAAATAAACAGTGCAAAGACATAATATGCTTTAATTTTCAGGTGTTAGGAAGAAACTTGTAGAAAGGAAAATAGCTCCTGGAGAAGACAGAGTTGCAATTTAATCTTGACTGCATTGCCTCTGTAGTTAAAATGTGATGTCATATAGCTACTGTTACAGGTACATGTGGTGACTTGGAGGTGTGTTCCACTCACAGACTCATTATTGAGGTTTCACACAGAGTATACTGGGGACAGAATAAAATACAGGCCTCCATAAACATGCACAAGTGACCTCCACAAACATGCACAAGTGACTGTCTATAGCATAAAGAGGAAATAGTGCCTGAGTTAATGTTTGATTTGAGCAAAGTTATTAAAATGCAAAGCATTACACGAATACACAAATCTTGCACTACAACAATCCTGGCATACGAGTAGTTTCAGCCTATGGAATATTTACAACTATAATATTTAATTTCAAATAATTTAGGCTCATTTTCTTTGTTAATTTACTAGAGGACAGTAACCTAAAAAATATCCATAGAAGAGATTTTATCTAGGGCTGCGCTACTTCCTGAAAAAATAAAGAGCAAAGGGACACAGTCCTGTGTTCACTTAGGTCCACTGCCTGAACTTGTGAATGCAAACAAACATCTTCATACCCATCTGGATTCTGCAGTCACCTTTGCTTTGCTGCTAATGGGGATGAAGTTATCTGCCTACTCAGTGAGCCCCAGGTGCAGAGCCAATGCCTGGTCCCTGTCCTTCTGAGTTGTGAGTATGGAGGTATGACAGGTAAGGCTTGCTCCTGCACCTCCCTAAAAACTTTGGTTCCAGCAAATGAGTTCTATTAATTGAAACAGCACTGTTAAAGAATTAAAGTACACATTTTCATTTGTTCAAAAGCTTCAAAATCCTATTTCCTTTTTAACTCTGGTCCTGGGCCTTAACACGTCACAGGGACTGAGCAAATTACTGAGCACTTAATTATTGAGTACAAATTTTCTCAAGTGCCTAGCTAATGAGGTTAGCAAAAACAATCAAAGGAATAACCATGAGGAGGTTAAACACAGGCTGAGTTTTATGAAAGTACTGTCAGTGCCTTATGTAATTTTCATGTGGTAATACCTTTCTATATTGCCTTTGTTCCAATTGGAGAAGATATGCTTCCTTTTCTCTTTTGAACTTCCCTATTTTGCTGCTATGTGCCATTGATCTAATGCTGCATTTTAGCTCCGAGCTGTTTTTTTGGGTTTTTTTTTTGGCTTCAATTAACACAGTGTTCATTAAATAAAGGGGCAGTTCCTTCATCTTCAACTCACACCTATACTCTTTATTTGATTCACATCTAAATTCTTTACTAATCTGGGTTATCCAGTCATTAGAGTAACAGTTTGCAAAAATGACCTTTGGAGCTCTGAAGCACTTTCAGATGAAACAGGAATAACTGTTCTATAGCAGATTCCTAGGCCCTCTACTGCAACCTGTTGCCAATTGTAACCAATGCTATAGGACTTAAGATTTTAGGAGCTTCCATTTTTTTTCCTTAATATAAGCTTTCCTCAGTTACATCTTTTCTCCATATCTCACAACTAGAGACTTGTTTAAGCATCCAAACATAGAACCTTCAGGACTTCTCGTAACGTCTGTACATAGCAATGGTAATAATTATGGCAGGTCTTGTTTTTTAATTCCCTTTTTATTGAATAACACAAGATACAATGCAAACATGGTGATCTCAGTATTGGTCTCACTATATTACATGTTGTGTAACCACTCACAACTCTGTTAAGTTGATGTAAAAACCTACAGCATCAGAACCGTGCTGGTCTATGTTCTGAAACAACTTTGCACTGGTAAACATGTGCTTTGTTAAAGGTGAGAGGAGAGAGAAGACAGAATCAGACCTCCCCAGTTTAGACAGAGTTTAATGTTTCATGACAACTGAATTCCTGTAAGTTATGACCCAAAGAAACTACGTACCTAAGATCCATTAAGCTAAATGCCTACTAAATTCTGTTTCTTGCATGAAATTTCAGAAGCTTATTCCATTGTGCTTACAATATGAAATACATGTTTCTAACTCGATGGAAATTAGATTCCTTTAAAATGTGAATTATTGGAAAATGACACCAAGCTGGGGGGGAGTGTTGATCTGCCAGAGGGTAGGAAGAGGCTGCAGGAGGACCTGGACAGGCTGGATTGATAAGCCGAGGCCAACGGCATGAAATTCAACAAGACCAAGTGCAGGGTCCTGCACTTTGGCCACAATAACCCCAGGCAGCACTACAGTCTGGGGGAAGAGTGGCTGGAGAGCAGCCCAGCAGAGAGGGACCTGGGATTGCTGGTGGACAGCCAGTTGAACATGAGCCAGCAGTGTGCCCAGGTGGCCCTGAAGGCCAATGGCATCCTGGCTTGTATCAGGAATAGTGTGGCCAGCAGGAGTAGGGATGTGATTCTCCCCCTGTACTCAGCACTGGTGAGGCCTCACCTCGAGTCCTGTGTGCAGTTCTGGGCCCCTCAGTTCAAGAAGGACGTTGAGGTGCTGGAGAGGGTCCAGAGGAGAGCAACGAGGCTGGTGAAAGGACTGGAGGGAAAGTCTTATAGGGAGAGGTTGAGGGTGCTGGGGTTGTTTAGCCTGGAGAAGAGGAGACTCAGGGGGGGACCCCATCACTCTCTTCAACTACCTGAAGGGAGGTTGTAGTCAGGTGGAGGCTGGGCTCTTCTCCCAGGCAACTGGTTACAGGACAAGAGGGCATAGCCTGAAGCTGCTCCAGGGGAGGTTTAGGTTGGATATTAGGAAGCACTTCCTCATGGAGAGGGTGATTAGACATTGGAATGGACTGCTCAGGGAAGTGGTGGAGGCACCGTCCCTGGATGTGTTCAAGGCAAGGCTGGATGTGGCACTTAGTGCCATGGTCTAGATGGTGTGGTGGTGTTGGTCATAGGCTGGACTTGATGATCTTAAAGGTCTTTTCCAGCCTTGGTGATTCTGTGATTCTGTGAAAATATTTTAGACTTGTTGTCAAATAAACTCACTTAACTATTCAAAAAGCCTTGCCATTTTCATTCTACATCAGGAGAAAAAGTCTTGAACAGTGAAACAGGGGCGGGTGGAGAGGGAAGCACATTAGTTGAACATGCAAAAGGGTAACCAGCAGAGAAGGAAACCACTCATCCTTTAAAATTAAATCTCACTGTGTGTGCTGTGTATTCTATATCCAGGGCTGTTCTTTTTGCTATTCTTGAAGTTCTCTTCCACTCCAGAGCCAACAGTTATTAGTGTAACTGATCTGGATTAATTTGCACAATATTTCATAGCATATATTTTGAAAAATAAGGTTTTATTAAAACAATCCATATCAACATGCAATTATCGATCACAACTTTTGCCTGGAATATTGCCAGTAAATTTCAAATAAACTGTCTGCCTGAGAATTAATATAATTTAAGCTCTAAATAAATATAATATAAGCTCTTTTTCTGTAGAAATAGATCAGATATTTCTGAGTCTGTGGAATACTGTAGTTGTACGAATATGATGTGAATTAAGTCACTGCCATGACTGATGTGCTAAAATGCATTATTTATTATTTCATCCCAGTCACATTGAAATTTTTGGCCTGTTCTGATATGTAACTCATATTCTCCTCATCTTCCCCCAATTACTAACTGACACAGCCTACAGAATTGCTCTCAGGAGAGTCTAAGGCAAAACTTAATTTGCTTCAGTAGTGCAAGGTAAATTCTAGCAGTTTTAAAATAATAGATTTGTTTAAGAGCATCAGTTTCTGAACTGATGTCTTTTATGCTTGAGATACATTCCCTGTAAATATGTGTACTGATAAAAGACATGCATATGAAACCAAGGTATGTGTACTGATAAGTGTATTACTTTAATATGAAGACAGGACTGGAGTTTAAATGTGAGATAGTAGGATGTGTCCATCGCTGTTTCTGTGCATTTTCTGAAGCCCTGACACAGTCTTGTGTAAACACATATTCCATGATCTTTGGATTGGGTCAGAGCTAAAGATGATGAAGATGTAAAGGTTCATAAGGTTTTGTTCCTATGCTATCTATGCTATGCTACACTGTGCTATGCTTTGCTGCTCCTGACAAACTGCATCTATTTACCAGGACTCCTACATAATTTACTTTTATCTATAAAGAGACTTCAAAGGAGAAAGATCTCAGCTCGGCCAGAAGGAGGCAGAATCTTGAGAATGAAGGAAGAGCTGCTCCAGCGTTGCAGTACCATTTATTTGGTGGAGATGAAGCATAGAGAAAAACATGTGCAAATAGAAACAACCACAAGTTTTCTTCAATCTCATGGAAATTTAGGGAATGAACGAGGAGAATCTCCTGGAGGGGAGAAGGAGAGTTCCTTAAGAACTAATATTAGCAACAATGCTAGCTGGCAACCTAGGAAGTTCAAGTTCAGTTCTGAGGCACCTAGGCTGGAACTATATGTAGACTGTAGATCTTGTAGATCCACTGTAGATCTGCTCTAAATCTAGCTCTAAACTGTGAATTGACTTCACATTAAAGGGTAGAATTTGATTTAGAACCAACCTAGCATAGTTTTTGTGATGTCCAAACTACTTTTAACAAATCTTGCCATGAGTCATAGAGTCTCATAAGTCTTGCAGGGCAAGAGGAAAGAACTAGTAGATAAAAGGGATGGAAAGGTAGGAGTGAGAACTGCTGGAGGAGATATGAAATACTAGGTCCTCTGAACAAAAGAGACATTAGAAGAGAATGTGTGTGCTACTCTATTTTGGATGCCTTGTATTCCTAATACTGGTAGGCAAGCAAGTTGTCCTTAGATGTTAGCTCAGCACTAGGGATGTATAGAAGAACAAGCTCTGACTTTATAAAGCAGATTAATGAAGCAGCTGGTGGACTGGACTAGTCTTTTCTTACATTAGAATAAAATTTGGCATATACCTATGGCTTCACCAAACCAGGACTTAAATTGGGATATGGTATTGTTGCAATAAATATGAAATCTCCTGACTGTTGGGTGTGTGTAAATGCTCAGCCACAAAACAGCATTAGTGAAGACCTTATATATTTTATTTCCTTTTTTAAAATGATGAGATGTGACTTTTCAATAATACTTAAAAATAAGTGAAAATATATACATAGTGCAGAATACATTTTTGCTTGCTGTGCACAATAAAACTAGAGTAAATGTGGACAGGGAGAATGAAGAACTTACAATTCAAAGGGAAGTAATGTTTTGTTCTTGGAACAAAACAGGAAGGTCTTTGAAGAAGATTTGAATCTAATATTTTTCTATAAGACAATAACGATTTGTCAGAACAAAAACTCTTTTGTGAAACAACACATTCAATGAAATGGTTTCTTAGGGAAGTGCTCTGCAATCTGGAATGAAATCTCTGGTCAAAACCACGAGCATGACCAGATTCCTCTTATCTAACTGATCTTGCACCCAGGATGGTAGGATTAAGGTCAGAGACTGAAGATCCAACTCAAGTATCTGATTCAAGAAAGACAGCTGATGGCAATGAATTTAAGGTCACACGTATAGAAAAAAAACCCAAACAAGCCAGAGCCTGGAGGTGGCTTATGCCCACATGGCTATGCTCAAACCTATTTCTCCTGAAATGGGACAGGTTTGTCATAATGCCCAGCTGAACTGATTGTCTGTGTTTTGCCAGCCCCTGAACCATGTTTCGGCATTTCTTAGTACCAGAGAAAATCAAACCAGAGAATAGACTAAAAACTGAGCAGTGCAAAATGATGCTACTGACTTGCTTGTTCTACTGCTGTAGCCTCAGTGGCCTGCATTCCAATCTTCCCTTCATTTTCAGGCTTATTATTTTTTGAAGTTCAGCAAAATGTAAATATTCCCAGACTTTTCAGAACTGCTCAAAGCTAAGGACAGTGCAATAGGAGTTGCTAGGGGTGGGGGGAGGTGGTAGGGCTTTTGCACATTCCTGCATATATTTGTTCATATTTGTACATATTTTCTTTTCTCACTAGTATTTCATTAAAGCTGCCTAGTTTAGTTTTCAATCCAGAAGCATCTCTCCTTATTCTCTCTCTCCTTTCCCTATCTAGGTATGAAGGGGAGGGGATAGAGAGCATTATTGTAATTAATTTAATTGCTGATCCTGAGCTAAACTGTGACAAGGGAGAGCAGTGGATTTTATCTACCTTGACTGGAACATAGGAAGTTCCATCTGAACATAAGGAAAAACTTCTTTCCAGTGAGGGTGACAAAGCACTGGAACAGGCTGCCCAGGCAGGTTGTGGAGTTTCCTTCTCTGGAGATATTCAAGACCTGCCTGGATGCAGTCCTGAGTAATGTGCTCTAGGGGATCCTGCTTTAGCAGGGGGTTGGACTAGGTCATCTCTAGAGGTTCCTTCCAACTCCAATGACTCTGTGACCTTGTGATTTACAGAGCTATTTACTCAGGCATTTGGCTAAACTGATGCCTCTGCTCTGATGATTCCTGATCTGGAGCTTGCTTGTTGGAGCTGGGAACCTCTATATGATGCAGCAGTGAGCTGCAGACACACCTTCCCAGTGCTGGTTGGAGCAGCACGGTGACACACATGGCTGCCCTGCTGTGCTGTGTGTTGGATGAGGATGCCTATGTTGCTGTCTCCATTGAGCACCACTGCCTTCATTACCAAACACTCAGGCCTGAAAGCACTATAGGATGGTTTAAGCTGATGGTCCAGCTCGTGCTTGTAGTGAGACAATGTTTTCTAATTAGCCTTTTTGGTACTATTTTTAGATCTATGACCACATCTGAAGCTGCTTTTTAAAAATGGGTATCCTAATATATTCAAATTATTGACCACATGTCTATTTTGATTGCACAACTTTTAAAGTATTTCCTTTCTACTTAGTAATCTCATCTGTGATGATGTTTTTTTAGACTACTTTTCTTCCAAGAAGAATTTATGTTGATCATTTTTAGACATTTATCAGGTTTCACAAGGTTCAGGTTTTAAATTTTTCTGTTGATACCCTTGATAACAACAGCCATGAATGTATCATTTGATTGTATTTTTTCCCCCAAATCACTGTTACAGGTGCTATGTAGAGTTACAGTTATCAACAAAGTATAGAAGAAATACTGGATGATTCATCAGATAATGAATTTGTGCTTATTACTTTCCTTTATTCCTTCAGAATTTGAACTATATGGATTTATAATCTACCAGGACAAAGACAACATATACAGCTTCTCCATGCCTCTTTTCTTTTTTTTAAATACATATTGTGGAAAGAAAAAGATTTTAAGATTAAATAAAAGCAAAACAATTCTGCCCACCTTTTCATGGAATTCTATGAATTATTTCAGTGTGAGACCAGGCAGATGAGCTGCATCTCACTTTGGTAGTTTAACAGCATGTCACTCTATATAGATAGTAAAAGCATAGATTCATATAATCCTTTGTAATCTTTGTAAAACCTGTCATCTTGTACTGTAGCAAAGCATATTATTAAGAATCATTTAATCTACACATTGCTGATACATTGCCACAGAATAAGGTTCTAGCCTTTTACCAGCACTTCCATAAATCAAGTCTGAATTGTCAGCTCTTTGAAGACTGACAGGATTTTGGTGTGATTGTTATAACTATATATCATGATAAGAATGTAATTTAAAGTAATTCCCATGCGTGTGCACGATCCTTTTATAGAGCTGCCTGAGACTTTTTTTTTGTGAAGTACAAAACATGAAAAGGTATCAACGCAGAGGGGTAGCCCATGTACTTAATTTCTGAAACAGAATTTTTGAATGAGATTGGGCCAGGAACAGTTTCCAGCAAGATGTTGTCACAGAGAAATAGGAGATAGTCCTTCCATCCTCCTTTCCCCTCAGGATCCTGGAATTTTGTACATATATATATGTATGTGTGTGTGTGTGTGTGTGTGTGTGTGTGTGTATATATATACACACACTAGCATCTTGTCACAGTGCTCTGCACTCAAAAGGAGGAGGTGATATTCATTACGAAAACAAAATGAAGGTTCCTCCCAAGTAGCAGAACTTACTCATATTTTAAAAACATTCACTTTCCTTAAAGTCCACGTAATACATAGTTCTGATGGGAAAAATTATTTTGGTATGAATGTCTCAAAGGTCACTTCTCACTACACACCCTGCTGTATGTAGAATGGCTAAAGCAGACAAGAGAATTTATTAGTATTCTAGTGACCTTTTAGACAGACTGCATAGAAATCCTGAAGGCTAATTTACAGCTAAATTAATTAAGATAGCACATAATATACGAGGTCAGACTGTGGTGTTTCCAGAGTTTTTCTGTCTGAACAAGACACTAATTCTTAATTTTATTCTTAAAAAAAGACAGGATTTCTCTGTGTCCCATGACCCGCCAAAGATTTAGGAAAGCAAAGAATAATGAATCTCAAAAGCAAATAAATTCCAACCTCAAAACAAAATAATAAAAAATTCTTTCATTTGTTTCTTGGAGAAGCTATTGGTATCATGTAGAGTGCAAACTCTTACTGAACTCATGGCTGTGAGAGGTGCTGAGTTCTGTCATTCAATCATAATTTTTTCAATATTTTTTCAGCCATCTTTTCCTTAAATCATAAATAAATGCAAGTTGTTACTGATGTATTAGCCCTGAAGGTTGGTGTGGGGGTGACAAAAAATGAGAAATGGTATGTAGAGGGAAAGAGACAGATCAGAAAACTGGTGAAATAGAGCAGTGATCACAAACTACAGGAAGGAAAATCACCTGTTGTTTATATATATGAAAATGCCAGTACTATTTGAGCACTTGTGACTACTTCCATGAAATGAAATGACATCTTAACTGAACCCATTACATCCTATGGGGGAGAGTGAAAATGATAAAATACCGAATTTGAATCTAAAGGCAGAAAAAACAGGGTGGGCAGATATGGTCACTTCTTTGCCTTTTGAGAACTGAAAGTCTCCATGGGCTGTATTGACTGAACAGACCTATCAGATCACATGGTGCCTCCTTTTCCTCTTGACCATAAGTAATCATTACTTTTTTCCATGGCTGCAGTCCTGTAGCAGTCATTGATCACCTTGTAGATTTTAAGGCCAGAAGGGAACACTCCAGTCATTTATCTGACCTGCAATGTGACACAGGTGGTAAGACACTCAGTGACATCTACATGAAGTCAACTAATTTCCAGTTGCATGCAGTACACCTTTTACAAATAAACCAATACGGATTTTAACAGTTGTATGATGGACAGAAAGTCTACTAATTTCCTTCATAAATTGAACTGATGTTTTTTTTTTTTTTCTCTCACTGATAGAAACTTGTCTCATATTCCCACTTTGAATATGCTCATCTATAAACTGTAAGCAGTGGATTGTGTTTGTGTTATAAATACCGTGGCATCCATTAATCCTCTCCTATTGCATACCTGTATTTTACTATTATGTTACTCTACTTTTCCCCTGATAGATAGGTTGCTTCCTCAAATATTTCCTTGAGTGAGAGGCTTTGAGCCCCATGATTCATTCTTTTGAGTAACAGATCTAGAAGTTGGGTTTTCAGGCTACCCCTTGGAACTGCAAACAGGAGATCTTTGATGTATAGAGACAATATATGCTTTTTGTTTGGTACTTAGCTGTATATACACAAATAATTTAACCCAGTATCTGTTCTAATGATCTTATAAAGATGATTGTGGGCCTTGCAAATGTATCTCTTAATAGGGAAACAGTACCTGCAGGCTGGCAAATGGGACAGAACTCACAGATAGCTGAGTATGAAGAAAACAAACCATATTAAAATTATACAGTCTGAAGACACTTCCTTGCCAGTCTGAACTGTGCACCAGGCTGCAGAGGACACCAGGAAGGAAGACAGAGATTACCAAAATGTGTAATATTTTCTGGACCATAACACCTACTGCGTTGACACTGGCAACTCCATTCTGAATGCAGATTATCTTTGTATGTAATATTATTAGAAATAATAAATATATGTTTTTTTTTTATTTAGTATACACTTTAGTATCTGTGGGTTTGTTTTTTTGGTTTTTTTTTTTTTGTATTATTATGTGCTA
This sequence comes from Hemiprocne comata, assembly GCA_020745705.1. Taxonomy (NCBI): domain Eukaryota; kingdom Metazoa; phylum Chordata; class Aves; order Apodiformes; family Apodidae; genus Hemiprocne; species Hemiprocne comata. The sequence goes on along the minus strand of CM036588.1, from coordinate 114,163,225 downwards.
GAAATTAGGACTAAGTTTGAAATGTTCTTAGCAACTCCTGAGATATACTCTCCTCAGAGGTTTTGTAGAGGTCCTATTTCACAAGGGCAAATAAATTCTGTATTCTAGATTTGGGAAATATTTTCTAGACTTTGAACATTCTTATTTGACTAAAGCTTTCTCTTTTCTTTCAGAACAACCCAATTTCTAGCTTAAGTCACTGTTCTCAAGCACATCAAAATCAAAGGAGACATGCTAGATTTTCTGTTTTGTGGCATAACCTAGTTTCCACAAAAGGCAATGGGAACTTTATCTATTGTTCTAATGAAAGATAAAATGGCAAACTTGAAAAAAATTCTAAGCACAACTAATCAGCTTTTCTGTCTATGCTAGCTCTGCCAAGTTGAGCTGTATTGAGAAGCCAACCTAGAACTGGCAGGATACTTGATGCTGCAATTACCATCCAGTCTGTCAGAAGCCCTTCTCTTTTGAAAGCAATGCCACACTTTTAGCACTTGAAAACTCTTTATTTCATTTGCTGTAAGACCTGAAAATGAGAAATCTTTTCTGCTGAGAAAAGCCAGAGAGTGGAATGGGTTGCCTGGAGAGGCTGTCCTGTCAACATCCTTAGAGGTTTTCCAGGCCCAACTGGATAAAGCCTGAGAAAAAGTAGGTTGGACTGAAGATGTTCTGAGGCCCTTCCATCCTGAATTGTCCTATGATTTTACCTCTTTGTAAGAGCTAATTGCCTTCACAAGGTGTCTAAATTGCTACGGAAAGAGCCTGGATTGTGTTAAGATGCCTGATTTTAAAGGTGTCGGTGTTAAACAGGAGTGTCATCCTAATAGGGAACATAAACACAGCTAACTGAGTCATAATACTAATAATAGAAAAAAATTGAAATGACAAGGCACTTCTTCATTATCACCCTTAAAATAGTGACCAAAAGTCTTTTCCCTTGGAGAAATTTTCTGTAAATTCTTATCAGAGGAATTTATATATGTTCCTTCTTCACCCGCACATTCACACATAGACTAACAATGCAGCACTTCCCCTGAGTTTCTGAACTGTGTTGGAATCCACCCCGAGTTTTACTATTTTACCATGCCTATTTCACTTACCCTAGGGAGCAGAAGATTACTAAAAATCCCTGTTTGTTTATGGATGGGGACATGAGACCCAGAAGGACTTTGCTGTCTTGGATTCTACGCTACTCCTATGGACGCTGGACTATCCTTCATCTGTATCAGACAGTCTTCCTTGAAAATTATCATCCTACAAAGGACCAAGGTGCTGCTGGTCATGCTTTACTTAAACAGTGCCTTAAATGCCAGCTTTCAAAGCTGTGCTTCAGCTCCAGTGCTCTTACAGATGTCTCTGACCAGCATTTGGCTCTTAGTTCCTTACAACTATGAGCTATTAATTCATTAATAGAGGAGTGGTTGAATTACTAATGCAGTGTCCTTTGGTGTCAAGAAAGACAAATGTCTTAAGTGACAGCACAGTCAATAAGTTTCAAGGAATATAAATAAAGTTATTGTCTGGAGTACAGATGTGAGATGAAAAGATCAACACAAGGTCACCTGATAGTCTGAAAAGAAACCTGATAGGCAAGGATAAATTATGCATCTTTCATTTTTACATGAGTATTTTCCTACCTCTATCAAAATGTAGGATAAATGATATAAGATGGAAATAGCCTTGAAGAGGCTAGCAGAAAGTGGCAGGAGTAGACATGCAGCCTCCCTATTTTTCTTTACACTCTGAAATGAGTAGGGGGAGACTGGGGAGCTGGAGATGTCTATGAACAATATGAACATTTTGAAGAAAAAATGCAGACTTTTTGTTTATAGGAATAGTAAAAAAAATGTTATGCGTGTGTTAAGCCTCCTACCTGCATTTTTTCCCCTTCAGCAATTAGGAAAGAAGTAAATTTAATTTGTAAATAATCAGTGATCATTTAATTTACATGATTCTAGTATACATTAACAAATTAACACAACTTTGAAGAACTCTCCTTTCTTGTTTTTAACCTCCCAGTCATGCCATCTGGTCCTGTGCAATGGCTGCTTAAATCATTCATTTCCTTGTTAAGCTGACCTTGGGTTGACTTCTTCACATTCCACATAACTGATTAAATTTAGTGGCACTTATTTTCAGATATTCTCAATCTTTTTTCATGTACTTGCCAGAAATCTAATTTTAAAATATAAATTTGCACATGTGACATTTTTGCTATTTGCTTTGCGTTTTTAATTATACTTGCACCTCTGTGCAGGCACTTTCAGTATGTTCAAAATGGGTGTAAATACCTGCCAGTAAGTGTATTCACATTTGGCATCATCTTTCAGATTTACAGGTAAGAATGAAACAAGGGAGAACACATATTCTTTAAAATTAGGCCTACAGTAATACATATGTTTCAATAGACGAATGTATTGAGTAGTGTAATGTGTAAAATGCCATCTCAGTCATCTATTCTGTGTTGGAAATTTCTTGAATCTTTGCCATATGCTGAGGCAATCCCAATTCATTAGGCCTGCTGAATTACTGAATAAAATTCAACTGGCATGCAGGCATTTTGTCTCGATAACTTGATTTTGTATTGTCATTTATACTCAGAAGTTATTATAAATTAATTAAAAGGCCATCTGAAACCCCTCAGGTAATTTTCAAACACAAGGAGAACCTCCCTTGTAGTGATACTGCTGTCCCTGTCAGTCTGTGAAGATATTTTAATCAGACACATTAATTTTACTCCACTGAAAGGAAAGGGGGAAATATATGATTATGGTTTGTGCCTACTGTCAGTAATGCATAAATCTAGTGGCATAAGTAGGATGCACAGGGTGTAAGTCAGTGGCTCAAACCCAGTATATTATCTCACTTGAAATATAGCAGCCCATAACAAAGTAAAACCACATTCTGTGTAGGCTGTAGTGTAAAAAAGCCAAGATGCAGAAGGAATATTTGAGACCTTTGGCAATTAATACACATATGTGCTGTGATAGCTCATGGAAGTGATCATCACCAATACCCTCTAAAATAGCAGTTTAGCTGAGATGATCAAGGATTTCAGGAAATCCAATGGTGACAAAAGATGTTGGTCTGAAAGCTACTGTTTTCTCCACATCTCTCTCCCAGTCTTACCCCTTGACAGGTTCTTGACATGTAACATAGTTCATGAGCTATCTTACTGCTGGATGGACTGGAACATGATTCTCCTCCTTCTCAAGTTTTCTCTTGTTTTGGTTTTGTGCATGTGAGACACCCAACGCATCCCCTTCTCCAGCCAATTTTACTCCCAGATGCCCAATATCTTCTTCTGGGATAGGTCTTTTACTGCTTTCCTGCTCATGCTGACTTCTCTGTATTAATAATTAGCCATTGCAACAGGTGGTTGAGCCTTATTTTCATTTCTTTCTATCAGTATGTAGTCAAGGCTCTATCAGATCAGCAGTTGCTTTTTAAGATGTTATGTATTGACCTCCTGCTGGTTGTTATTGCTAACAAAAGTGAAAGTGCATTGCCTTCTGAATTGCCACAGTTCACAATCTATGATATTAACATAAAAGCCATTCATTTCTGTTTGGGATGATAATGCTGAGCCACAGCGTGTCATGATGAAGAGGATGATACACACTTACTTCTGCTACTAAGGCAGAAAAAATCTGGAGCAAATAAATAAGGATGATAATTTCCTGAAATAAGTAATGAGGAATCGGGAGACCTCATTAATCACAGCCATCTGAATTTTTCCTTTTAAAGCTGCTCCATTTTCCACAGGTTGGCCAGAAGAATTAATTTTTTAGGAGTCGTTCTTCTAGGATGGAGAAGGGCAAGTAATTGCTAGCAGCTTGCAGACTAAGCTGGAGAGAAGTAAGATGTGTTCTAATCAGACTTGGTCTATAGTTTAGTGGAAGCTTTTCATACCTTTGCAGGAAGTAATGTTTCTCCAGATATTCCTAATAAATTATATTGCTTATTGTTGAATCCTGATTCCCTGCCATGGGTGTTTAAACCTCTAATCTTGGTAACTGAGGTAAGAGTAAAGTAAAAAATGACAAAAATTCTCAGTTCATTTATGTGCTTTGCAGTTTTGTGTTCTTATCTTAATAATATTTTCTTAAGGGCAAAAATACTGTTACCCACATGAAAATTAATAAGACAGTAAGTGTTAGTGAACTGCTCTATAGAAAAGTCAGTACAGATTTAGGCTTTTTTTTCTCTGTAACTATAATGAAAATGTGCAGAAGCTGTACCGAGAATGGTGAAGAGCAAAAGAGAAGGGGGCTCACTTTTTGAAAGCTGATCAAAACAACTAACTCTGACACAGTTCAGTCCTTGAAGGAAAGCATGTATCTTCCAGGCATGGATACAAAGATTACACTTCTAGTCCTAGGCTTTGATACCATCTTTAAGGTAGGTGTTGATGTTTCTAAGGTCAAAGTGCAGCAGATAGCAGGCTGCTTTAAGGTTGTTCCTGAATTCAATGCTCACTCAAAATTGAAAATAATGTACTGTTATCTGGACATACAAATCATGTCATTTTTACTTTAATTAGCCTTTAACCATTGGGTTTTAATATTAAGAATGTAATTATCCAACACAGGAGTACAGCCATTGCCTTGTAATTTAAGTGTTTCAAATTCAGTTTAAGAGGAATGTGTTACAGAGTCAAAAATAAGGCATAATAAAATCAGGCAAGTATCACACATCTAGACATCTACAAATTAAAACATTTACAAATACATTGTTTGGGATTTTTTCTTACTTACTTAAAGTGATTTTAAAAATTCTATATAATATCTTCGTTTGTGTCTCAAAGCAAACATTAATCAGACCAGAAAAGTAATACCCAGTTATGAAAACTGCTGGTGATAGTGCCTGTCTCAACATTCACAAAAAATCTTCTCAGGTAAGTTCTATAACCAGATTTAAGACCACAGGAGTTTTTGCACCTACAGTTTTTGACTGGTCAAACAATGCTGCAACCCGCGGAATATAAAGTTGTTTTATCCTTTATTAAAGACAAGGAGAGGCCTTAACACTTGCAATCAATCCACTATAAATGGAAGACAAAACAGAAATAGATCTCTGTTAAGTACAACACATCACACATGGGTGCTTTAAATTTGGGTCTGGATGGTGAGAATCCCAAGTTTCTAATTAGCTCTCATTTTATTTGCCTCAAACAAACAGGAGATCAATAGTTCAAAAACAACAGCTAGAACCACAAAACCAAAGTATGACAATTTCTGTGACCATGCCCAAGAGCATTTCCATGTATCTCTGGCAACCTTACAGAAAATTAGCTGAGTAGGTCCAAATTATACTGTGAATAATTTTTGCATCAGATACTGTGGAGAGACAAAGAAAATGAACAAAGGCAAAGGACAGAGAAAACAAGGAGGGAAAAGAGATAAGAGCACAAAGGAAGTAAGAGGCAGAATTGGAGAGGGATAGAGAGAAGGGAGGGAGATGGAGGGAGAATGAATATTTGTTAGAAACAGGGAAGCTTTTAATAACACTATTCCCTGGGCTTGAATTTGTTCTGTTTGCTCATAAGGGATTTAAAAGTATGACTTAAAATGGAGAAGAACAATTCTATTTTTTCAAGGAAATTTTATAACTTTTATGATAATTTGCACAATCCAGTAGATATACAGGGTACTGTGTGAAACAAATCAATGTTAGATTCTATCTTGAGAATATATAAAATTGCAGATAAAAATATGAGAGGAATTAAGCTTCTTGCAGCATACCTAAGCTCACACTTAGTGTCTTCCATGCAGTGACTTTTCTTGCAGTGGAGCTATAGATATTCTGCCCCTCTACTCTGCCCTGGTGAGACCTCACCTGGAGTACTGTGTCCAGCTCTGGAGCCCCCAATACAAGAAGGACATGTTGGAACATGTCCAGAGGAGGGCAGCAACAATGATCAGAGGGCTGGAGCACCTCTCTTATGAAAACAGGGTGAGGGAGTTGGGGTTGTTCAATCTGAAGTAGAAAAGACTCTGGGGGGACCTTATAGTGACCTTCCAATACCTGAAAGGAGCCTATATTATAGGACAAGGGGTAATGGCTTTAAGCTGGACAAGGCTAGATTTAGGTTGTACATTAGGAAAAAGTTCTTTGATATGAGGGTGGTGGATCACTAGAACAGGTTGCCTAGAGAGGTGGTGGAGGCCCCATCCCTGGAGACCTTCAGGGTCACGCTTGATGGGGCTCTGAGCAACCTGATCTAGTTGGAGATGTCCCTGCTTATTGTAGGGGGGGTTGGACTAGATGACCTTTAGAGATCCCTTCCAACCCAAGACATTTTATGATTCTGTGATTCATATGAGCCTACCATTTACCAGTGCAGCCACACAGCACCAGATAAATGACCATGCACAACATGGAAAGCCTCACTAATCCTGCACGGTACCACTTTGGATGCATTCCAGTAGCTTTGGAAGCAGCACCAAAGCAAGCATCATTGTAGGGCTCACAAACTATTTAAAGGGATACCAATCTACTGACAGTGTTTATTTGGAAGAAAGGAAACTGCTCAAACTGCCCAGTTGGGAATTCAATTAATTATATCTTGTGGAGGTCAAACCGATATGATTTTTCTTTTTAACAGCTCAAATACTTTTTCACTATTTGCTCACAAAACACAGCACTGGAGGAAGACATGTTTCCAGGCTGATTCAATTCAAGTATAGTTTATTCTTTCAGGGACCAACGATGCTCCCATTATCAGCATGAAAAATTAATTTTTAAGAGGTAGTTTAACAGCCTCAATTACTCAGAGGAATGGATAGTAAAAGAAAATGCTACTAGATCACCATTCCTGCTTAAAGAAAGTTACTTCTAAAGGTTAATGGCATATCATTTACAATACATTTCTGGACTGTAGCAAAATGTGCTGAACTCTCCCAACGCTCAGACTAAAAAGCATACTGATTCATAATTTTTTCCCAGGTCTTGAAATTCCTACATCATTTTACTCTCCCAGAACTTTTTCTCTAATGCAACATGCTGTGAAAGCTACCTTAGTGAATCATATTAGCCACAGCAGTACTTACAATACAGTCTGAGGTTATAGTCTTAAGCAAGTATTGGGTCATTTTAAAAATACATTCTGTTGCTCCAACACATTTAGAATGAGATATATATATATAAAAAAGGGAAAAAGTTATGCCTTTTTATTCTTAAAATGTACTCTATGGCAGGAAAGAATCCAACTGAAAAAGAATTTCTTTTAGTCTTGGGGCCAATTTAAGTGTCTGCACTTAAATTTAGTGAGTAGGTTAATGTCCCTCCAACTGGATCTCAATTACATACACTTCAGTTCTTGCATTTAGATCATTGTTCCCCTTAACAAATCAATAAATAATTCAGCTCCCTAGGGAATAAACTATTAAACCAAAATGCAGTGGACTTTAAGAGAGGTGTGTTTGAACTTTGTCATGAATATTGGAAGTCTTTCAACAATTATTGTGCAAAGCTTAGACAAAATTATGCTATTAATGGGACCACCTTGCAGTTACATTGACATCACTTATTCATTTTGCCAATACAAGCCATTCTCTTGTAATTTATTTTTCCTCAGTTGTTTATTTTGGTTAACAAAAATGAAATGGCACTGCTCAATTTTCCTCAGCTTGAGTGAATGCTTTTTTGCTTTGCACTAGCCAATTATTATTTATTCACAACACATTCCAAAGTGGGCTGGGATGCATTTTCAGGGCTGTGAGAGCACTGATGGACCTGACTGTTTCTGCTGAGCTCCTCCAGGGCTACTCCCACCCTTCCCATCCACCATTGATGATATAGGGTCTCCAGCCCTCTTCCTGAACAGTTATTTGTATTTCCTGGCTTGTTCTTGGCCCTGGATTGTTATCTTGTTTTTGGCTGGGCCTGTTGCCATCACCCCCCTGTTTGGCTCAACTGGCTTGAGCGCTGTGGGGCTGCACCCCATCAGTGTGAGCATTCCCTTGCACCAAGGCTGCCCTTGGCCCCCAGCACCATGGCCCTGAGGAAGCCTCTGGCCTGCACAGCACCCTGGCAGTGAGCTCAGACCTTCCTAAGCCCGGGGGTTGGCACCATGGAGACTGACTCCCATGGTGGTCCCATAGAACTTGCTGTATTATTAGCCCTCCAGCACCATTCACTCCTGGCTCCCAGGAAAGGCTCTAAACTGGATCAACTCCTGTATGGAGGCAATGCCTGCCTGTGACTGAGCCACAAACAAGTATAACAGAAGAACACTCAAAAGACATGGGTATGGAAGAGGTGCTCACAATGCTCAGAGAAGACTATAAAATGCGACAACAGTTATGGTAAAGGAAGATGAACTTGAGCAGGGTATTTAGACTAGGTGCTCTCAAGATGTCCCTTCCAATCTAAACGTTTCAGTAATTCTGTACAAGAGCCAATTCAAATGTGTGCTGCAAAGCCAAAGAGAGTAATAAAAACAGAACTGGCAAAGGAGCAACAGCAGCCCAAGGCTCTTTACCTCGGCCTACAGTTTTCTGTAAGACTCTCTCTCAGAATTTGCACCTTTGATATAAATAATGTAATCAAATAAAGAGTGATATAACACTAATTGAAAGGTAAACTTAATCCTAGAATTTGTGACTCACTACATGGATTACAAGAGGTATTACAGTTTACCTACTTAAAGCTTGAATTACTGCTTTTCAAAGAGAAGCATTCATTCTGTGGTGCTTGAGATGACTTGATTAAACCCTGGAATCACTGAAGTCTGTGAAAGGTTTGTCACTGACTGGAAGAGTTTTGCATAATTTACTCTCTAGCAAGAGGCATTACCCATATTTGTTAAAATTCCTGTAGTGCACCTGTAAATATATTAATCAACGGATTCCTCCCATTTCCCTCCATTTTTAAGTTGTCTTACTACTGTGTGCATCTCCCATGCAAAGAGTATGCTTGCTGATCTACTCTGTCTTTTCCATAGCCTCAGGAAAGCTCTGACCTAGTCTGTACAAACTCCTTTGTCACCACTATAGTACCCTTAGCACCACAATACTGAATAATTGACTGAAAACACAGGCTATAGAACTCAGAACTGAAATGAAATCCTGCAGCTGCATAATACATCTAGGTTCTTCCTCATACTATGGAAACAACTCTGCCAAGACTCCTCAACCACTCCACAGTCATACGAGCAGAATCAAATGGGCACTGAGGACCCCACATAAAATTCTCTAATTCTGATCTATGACACATGGATGGGTCCCTAAGCTGTGCAGTCAGAAAATAAGGTCTGTATCCCCACCGTGTGTGGAGTGTGCAGGAATGCTCAGAGAAGAATGCTCAGCTGTGTGTTGCAGACTCATCTGCAGAGCCTTGGTGTCTGCTTCTGGGGACAGCTGATGGTCTCTGTTTATCCCTACTCATTATGACAATAAGGCACCGAACAACTTCCAGCGACTGTAGTAGAACACACATCAGAAGCTGAATTCTATTAAAGATAATACCTCATGAGCAAGTGTTAGGAAAAGTAGAAAACTGACACAGATTGGATTCACTCTAGGCAAGCTGTGACATGCTTCACCTTTCCCCACTGACTGGTCTAAAGAAGGACTTGTGATAGATCCGATTTCTGTCTAATGAAGTTTGAAAATCCCATGCCAGGGGGTAAGGAGTGATGAGAAACAGAAATGTTTCATGTCAGCAAAATAAATATGTAAAAGAATGAACAAAAAAGCATACAAAATCAAAACACTTAGAAAAACTGTATTCTACAACTAAGTTACTGCAAACCTGCAGTTTTTGACACAAAGAAACTTTATGTTGGAACATTTAATTCTGACAGCAGAGCACGGTTATAGACCACAGTGTCTATCTGTAACCACTGATGAATTTTCCAAATCCCAGTCTTGACTACCACATATCTGAAACTATCAGTTTGCCTCAGTGTGATACAGGAACTCAGGATGGTGAGGGATTTATTTATTCTCTCCAGTTCATATGGCTGAAGAACTAATCTGTGTTTCTGAAAGACGGATGCTCACCTTTTGTACTGTCTAATTAACACGAGGTATGAAACACTTGGCTGTTGCCCATTATGTACAAGACTGGAAGGATACCCCCCCCCAGCCAACTGGAGAGAGTAAAGGTGTTATTCTAAAGAATAATGAAGCATATCAGGAGCAAGTGTTCCTCAGGGTTTGATTCTAGGACTAGTCCTGTTCAATACATTTATCAATGATCTGGACACAGGCATCGAATGCACCAGTAGCAACTTTGCTGATGATACCAAACTGGGAGGTGCTGTTGACTCTCTTGAGGGACATGAGGCCTTGCAGAGGGATCTAGATAGATTGGAGCATTGGGCAATTATTAATGGAATGAAATTTAACAAGTCATAATACTGGATTCTGCACCTAGGATGGAGTAATGCCAGGTACGAGTATAAATGTGGAGAGGAGTGTCTGGAGAGCAGCCCTGCAGAAAGGGATCTAGGGATTCTGGTTGACAGCAAAGTCAATGTGAGTCAGCCATGTGTCCTGGCAGTCCAGAGGGGAAACTGCATCCTGGGGTGCATCACAAACAGTGTGACCAGCCAGTCAAAAAAGAGGATCATCCCACTTTATTCAGCATTGGTGAGGCCTCACCTGGAGTTCTATGTGCAGTTCTGTGCCTCACAATTTAAGAAGGATGTGAAGGTCCTGGAATGGGTCTAGAGGGAGCCAACAAAGCTGGTGACAGGGCTGGAAGGAATGTTCTATAAGGAGCAGCTAAAGGACTTTGGGCTTGTCTAGTCTGGAGAAAAGGAGGCTGAGGTATGACCTCATTGCTCTCTGCAGCTTCCTGAAGAGAGGAAGTGGAAAGGAAGGTAGCTGATCTCTTCTCCCTGGGATTCAGTGATAGGATGCATGGGAATGGTTCAGATTGGACATTGGGAATCATTTCTTTACCAACTGGAACAGGCTTCCTAGAGAGGTGGTCAATGCCCCAATCCTGTCAGTGTTTAAGAGGCATTTGGACAATGCCCTTAATAACATGTTTTAACCTTTGGTCAGCCCTGAATTGCTCAGGCAGCTGAACAAGATGATGACATTTTAGATCCCTTCCAAATGAAACAGTCTATTCCATTCTAACAAAGTGGTGCTTGTAATCTACAGATTGCAAGTGACTTACTCTACATAAGAACTTTCAACCAGAGATGGAAGCTTCTCCTGCATAGCAGCAAGTATTTCCAAAAACTTCTGCTGAACATAGAAGTATCTTCTGCTTTGCTTCAGTTCAGCTTCCACTGGCTGCTCTCTGTTCCTAGGTGGATTGTGTCTATGTGCTGCAGTTTTTAGCTGCTCCTGCCCCATTCCCTATGGAAATGAAAATAAATCTGAGATGATACTAAAAGGTTGCTAGGAAACAACCAGGTGATGATGATGATGAAGACAGTATCCTGGCTTCTCTTCTTCAGGGTATTTCTCTACTGTTTGTCAATCAAGATTGCCTTTGACGATTTGCCAATTACAGGTACTGCTAAGGAATTCTAGTAAAAAAATCAGGAACACTTTTTGTACCTGTGCTTAGGAAGACAAATGCAAAATTGTCTTTCTGACAAGATTTTGCTGCCTTCCTCAACTGTAAATGGAACTACTCTCAAAATTTATTCTAACTAGGGCTGATTCAGAATGCAGTAGATTATTTGACAAGTTATATAGTACATTTATTATACTTTATATGTCTTTTTATAGCATTCTCACAATGAATATTTGAGTGTCTTCTAGTAGTGCATTAAGCAAAGTGACTAATGCTTGTTAGATGTTTATTCTTTCATTCTTCTCCCTAGGGGAAGATGTGTCTACTGTGCAATGTTTTGTTTTACAACATATAATGCTTGTCTGACTTGCTGCCTAAATGTTTATATTGCAGAAGGAAAGGTTAAGAAAATCCAATTTGCACTTGGAAAGGAAAGTGGCACTCAAACTTGTGCTGGTCCTTGCCTCCTGGAGAAGTCAATTTCTCAGTCTCAGACTGGCCCTAGCAAAAACACTGTTTTCTATTTAATAAGACTACTGTCCTTGCAAAGGTTTCTCTTTGCCAGTAGAACAAAATTGTCAATCACTGTTTTCATTTCGGGACTTCAGTTTAGATACTCTGGGCCCTGGCCACAAAAAAGACTCAGAAAAGCAGTGCAACTTTGAATCCAATTCAGTAGCAGATGAGACTGGAAATAACACTCCATGAAATACAGCAAGTCCTTGTCAGCTGGAAGAGTTCAAAATTCCCCACAGCTCACCATTTTCCTACCACAGAAAGACTGTTCCTCTTGCCACACAATGTTGCTGTGACCTGCAAAGGCACTGCAACCAGGAATTAATTTTATCAGAAGTTGGTTCTGATGGCATATGCTTTCAGAGTAATGCTTATTTGTGCAGGAAGCTTCTGAATAGGAAAAAGAGAAGGATTGATGGCATCTAGATTCCCATATGCAAATAAAATTCCTGGAGAAAATAATACTAGCTGGGAAAAAGAATAAAGGATTTGTGGTCCTACTTTTTTTGATATATTGTTAGAGTAGAAAACTTCTGAAAGAAATATCTTCTCTAAGTGATCTTTGTAACTAATTTTTTAATCTAAGGTAGAATTATTTACTAAGTAATGAGTATCATGAACCATAAGCCACTACATTCTGATTTTAAACCTTTGCTCTGCTAAGTTTGTAGTGAGCTGGATGCAATTTTGTAAAAGGAAAGCATAAAAGAGATATTGATTTCACTTTTATCTTTATTTTACAAGTACGCTATAAATAGTGTAATTTTGTCATAAAACTCTTACTCCATGCTTTATGGTATTTTTATACTTTAGCTATATTACTGTCATTACTGTATATTTTATATTTCAGAGAACACAATGTTTCTCAGAGCAATACCAATGCCTTTCCCACTAACACGCAGTATCACAAAGGTCCGTGAAGGTATGGGATAATTTCTGGAGACCAGCTTTGCAGCAATCAGGATGATAGCCCAGCTTAAAACACCTGGAATGGCCATGAGGATTTGCATGTTGGTGAACCTGAAAATAAGGGGTTTCAGCAGATCTTAGAAAATCCAGAAAAAAAGGCTACCTGCTCACAGCAGTGAGCGGACCAATGTTTCTTTGTTAATAGATGTCACTCTTATTTGTCTTCATTTTCATATGGCAAACACCTTCTCATGGGTTTTTTTTCTTGCAACTTTAGACATTAGGAGGAAATTCTTTAGTGTGAGGGTGGTGAGGCACTGGAACAATGTTGCACAGGGAAGCTGTGGATGCCCCATCCCTGGAATTGTTCAAGGCCAGGTTAGATGGGTCCCTGAGCAACCTGATCGAGTGGGAGGTGTCCCTGCCCATGCACGGGGGTTGGAACTAGATGATCTTTAAGGTCCCTTCCAACCCTAGCCATTCTATGACTCTGTGATTTTAAATGCAAATAAGAATAACAGATCAAACCTATTTTTACAAGTATTTTCCAGGGAAAAAGTAATGACTGCTCTAGGAGACTAACATTTTTCCTCTGCAGTTCTCTTTTTATATTTTAATAGATATTAATTATAGTTTGTCTGAGCTGTATCTGAAATACCTGCTCTTCTGGAAGAATATAAAAATAAACCTTTTGTCTACTATACTTTACTACAGAAAAAAAAGGCATTATCTTTTCATGTCCTGTGTTTAAAAACGTACCATCAATGGGATATACACAGGCAGATTAAGGCTCCTTTTTACGTCTTCTTATACCACTAAATATAATTTTATATTGGTAAACATATCTTTCTAAGATGGAAGCTTTTTTGATCTCAGAGGTTAGTTACAAGAAAATCAAACAAGGATAAGAAATTGGACCCTGACCCCTTGGTGACAATGAGTGACCAATTATTTACTACAGTAGAGCAGATGGATTTCATTGTTTAATTAAATAATGCTGCTGTGGGCCACAGGATTGAACAGAAGTGTTGGAAAGAGTTTACTCCTGCTTCTGTACTACAGAATTTGCTGCTGAAAAGAAACTGTTAAAATGGGCACTTGAGAAAAATGTAGGAGGAAAAGTCAAAATTATTCTGTACCTTCAAAAAAGAAATCTATTGCAAATCTGGAAATCTCCTGCTGTTCTTTTCCTTTCCTGACTATCCTCTTCTCTGGTACTCCTTTATACTTAACTGCATTCTTAGCTGGATGAATGAAAATAAGTATATGTCAGTCTTCTCCTATTGCTCAGCTGATTCATATCCGTTGCAGCAACATCAGTCTCAGAGGACTAATCCAAGAAAAAATCTATCCGTACTAGGGTCTGTTTTATAACATGCATCTTCAAAATCTTTCCTTGTAAGAGCTCTTGTAACATCTATGTAACATCTGACTCTGCTTCATTTTCCCTTTCTAGGGATTTGTAAAACTGGAACTGATGATCACCTAAACCTCCTGTGTTTATTTGTCTATCATCTTTGGGTTTGATCCTTTCCAGGGAAAACTACCCATCACATTTGTCCCAGTTTGAAGAACAATGACATTTTTTTTCCCTGTTTACATCAGGCAATGTTTGTATCTCAAGAAATAAAACTCTCCCCAGTAAAGATACACACCCACACATTTTGAAGTCTAGTAGAAATTCCAATCCTTCCCACTTGGGTAAAATGGGAGAGATCCTCAGTCAGGAAAAAGATGTGAAAAGCCTTACTGTGATGATCTGAAGAGAGCTGGTTGTTCTTTAGGAAAAGTTAAAAGGCTAAATAGTACTAGTTATAACAGATTTCATGGTTTATTTTGTTATTAAGTTTATTAATATAAAGTTGGATTATTATTCCTGCATATGTGTCTTGCTCCTTTCTCCTAAACATTTCTCAACATTGACATGACATTCTTTCTGAAAGAGGCTACGGATATATGTTATTTCACCCAGAAAATTAAAATATATGCCACAATCAAGTACTATGAATTTATTTTTCAAATCAAATGGAAACCATAGAGCCATAATATGCTACAAACAACAAACTCCTGCGACCCCTTGCTGAGTGCAAACTCCTAGAATGACATTAACTGTGAAAAGTAGTAAAATAAAACAACAGGCATTCTGTTATTTTTCTAAGTTATTCAGTTTTCACACATTTTAATGGCAATGCAACTATTCATGCATCTGACTATATTGATTGCGTGTGGTGACGTTGACATCATCAAGAGATAATGTCTCAATTTAAAACCTGAACAGAAATTAAATGGGACAATTACTGTCATGAGTTATGACGACGGGGACTAAACCTGTAACTGCTGCCACTAGTTGAAAAACACAAATAAAAAGTGGTCATCACCACTGTTACTGTACATGTTGACTGCATCCTAATTTAGTATTTGCTCTGCATATCTCCTATGGTGTCTATGGGCTTCAGTTTCAATCTGAAAGAGTGTGAACACAATTTTAGATTGCTTGCTAACAGCCAGTAATCTCTTTTTCTTGGTTCAACTTTATCAAAGCATTGCTGTTCTTTGCATGTGCTTCAAAGTGCTCCAGAAATGGAACCAGACCTGCAGCCACTGCCTCAGAATTCATGTTACCATTATTAACCCTTGTAATCAGTGGACTAGGATTCACTCTCCTTTCCATTTGGGGGTTTAACAGGATTCAGTGACCTGGATAAATGGGAAACAGTAATTATAGATGTAGGTAGTCAATATGAGCATGATCTGACGGATCAGAAGAAACATGAAAGAGTATGGAAGCTACATGATCTGAAGCAGAGAGAGGAAGAACTGACAGATAAGAAGGACAGAGAAGAAATAATTAATTTATTGGAAAAATGGGATGGAAGGAGAACAAGAATTCCAGAAAGTTAGAACTAAATAGTTAGTATTAGAATAAAATAAGATGTCGTTGGAAACTGTTGTTGAGTTTAGCAGCTAAATATATTTAACTGATTAAAATAGAATTTTAAAATAAAATTTCAAAATACTTTGAAATCAGAGCATTTTAATGACGTAAGCTTGTTTTTGTTGAGGATGATGGAAAATTATAGGAGGAAGTGACCTTGAACTTGAATTTTGAAGAAGAAAAGTGATCTGTTCTGTATGAGTGGTCGATTGAAGTCTCCTCAAAGCTATTTTATGCAGAAGACAGTCCCAACAAACCTTGATCTGTGGAGCTCAAGCCTACACTTGAAACAACGTGAGAAAACGGTCTGAATTGTCTACAAGCTATTGTTCTACACTGTCCTGCTATTATTATTATTATTAGTAGTAGTAGTTGTAGTATTGGAAAAAGGAAGATGGATGAAACAACGTTTTGGTCGTGTCAGTTTTGGGTGTAGGGCCTTGTAAAAGCTATGTAAAGTCAAATGCACTGAAAGGTCACTGCTTAGAGCCTCAAAAGTTGGGAAGCAGAGCAAGTAAAGAGCTTCTAAACATCACCATTAAGCAGGAAATACATATGCAACTAGATTACTTAAATTTATGTACCAATTACAAGCAGTGTTTGCATGCTTAGCTGGCTTTTCTCAAAGGCTTACCCACCTCTTTTTATGCTCCCAATTACACAGACAATTGGAATTATGAAGCAAGCAGTTCAGACTTATCTGTCAGAAAATTTGACTTGCAAAACTTAGAAGGAGAAAGATATTGTTGGGAAGACATTTTTAGGTTCAATTTCAGAAAACAGGCTCTGCAGGTTTTCAAGGTTTTGATTATCAAACAGGACTATCATTTAAAAACTTAAAAATATATGCTAATCACCAAAAGTTCAGCAATCTAATACAGAGATACTTGTGAATGGCAATATACTTTACAACATTTTGTATAGGATTGGATTGCTTCCATTTCCAGTGAATTTGGGATAACTTCTATGAAGCACGGAAAAGGAAATATTGAGGGCATGCTGGAGGATGGTGGTTTGTTAAAGAAAACAGTTTATCTGGTCTTTTTATGTGGGTTAGATTAACTTTTCAATGATATAGGTTTATTTGAAGAGCTTGTCTTTACAAAAAGGTTATATACAACAGTGTTTCCATCTGTTCAGAGAATCAAAACCATTGTGAATTGGGTCTAAGATGCTGTGTGCAGCTTATATTGGACTTGGTAGCAAGGAGAGTGTGCTGCAAATACTACTACAACAGGCTAAAGCAAAAAGTCACTAGGTGTTAACTTGAAAAACAGATAAAACATAGTATGTGCACTTGAAAAGAAATAATAAAAGTCAAATGGAAATATTATGTAGTATTTTCATACTTTGTTCTTTGGAAAAGAGCAACAAAAGTGGGACTTCTCTGAGGGACTGTATAGGATTCCTGGCCACTTCCAATCAAAACAAACTATTCAGTAGCAGAGACACGAGCTGGGTGGGTAATTTTCCCTTCTTATTCTCTTCCCAATGCTAGTTTGTCTTGTCCCCTTCTTCATTGCCAACTGCTCTTCAATCACTTTTCCATACCATACATTCTTCTGTGCCATGTTTCCTCTTGCATCGTGAACTTTGCAGTGAAAATACATTATAATCCAAGAGGAGGAAGCAGCCAAAAGCAGCAGCCTAGGTAATTAACAATGAGTCAAGATAAAGCCAGCTAGTCTGTTTGACTTCCTCATTTAGAAAGCCATGGAGAAATAAGAAGTGAAAAGGCTTAGCTGGGAACTATGAGTTTGGCATTTTTGGTATACATGCCTTTCCCTTACATCCCAAATCATTCTATCATTCCCTGCTAAATCCTTGTCAACATTCCAGTCTTGTTCTTGCTGTAAAAATGCCTAATCACCAGAAATCTCTGCCTTTCTGATGTCATAAACCCAAATTCCCATTTTGGTTCTGACCACTCCTTGAAATGTGTTCTGACCTTGTCATTCTCCAGTCTGAGCATTACACAGGCCTTCAATATTTGGGAGCACACAGCTATGCCAGGTCTACCCGTGAAAAAGGAAAAATCATGTGTCTTGGAACAAGATAAAGATTGACAGTCACTTGACAGTCACTTCTATCTACCCTAACTACAAACCTCCATTCCCAGGAGACATGCTTCACATTAATCATCCTACGTTATGCAGCCATCAGTTCCAAAGATGATGAAAGTTGTGGCCTTTGCGAGGTTGTTATTGACAAGTTTTGCTGTGCCTCAGTGATGAATAGCTCTTATTTTTTGCCTCCTGTGCCTGTTTCTCAGCACACAGAAAAATATTTAACCTTCAGGGTATGTCATAGATTCAGCTATGATTCTCTGTTCATTAGACACTGTTAGTATTTATAGGAATGCCCCTTTATTGTGTTGGAATATCTTTGCTTGAGCATGCTTTATGTGGCAATTATTGAATTTGAGTTCTCTGCAAACTAGCTATAATTTAGTTTTCTCCTTTCTGTGCTTACATAAAATACTACTAGCAGCTTGTCTAGGTAAACAAAAAAATGCATAAAATGTATCCTTAGCTGGCATATTTAAAAAAAAAAAAAAAGGAATATTTCAGTAGGATTATGCCTGCTTTTCCCACATATTTTTCAATCTATTTTCAGCTCTCTTCTCATAGGCACAAGGGATTTTGCACTATAATAGCTGCTTCTCTATACTCAAAGGAAATAAAAGTGGTAACAGTCTTTTCTGTCAAGCAAGCAGTAAAGTCAGTATGCTGACAAGATGTTAATTTTTTTTTAA
Source organism: Hemiprocne comata (assembly GCA_020745705.1). NCBI lineage: Eukaryota > Metazoa > Chordata > Aves > Apodiformes > Apodidae > Hemiprocne > Hemiprocne comata. Next base: position 114,144,626 of record CM036588.1, on the reverse strand, counting down.
TGTTTTCTCATTTCCTTTTTCTAATGCTGCTTCATTGTAGATAATTGGTCTTGTGTGCCTGCGTTTGTAGTTTTAAACCCAGACAGCAATTGTGTTGCCTCTTGTTTTCCCAGTTTAAAACATTTGTCCAGTAATACTTCAAACATTTATTTACATATTTTTCTTATGGTATTATTGTACACTTCGGTTTCATTTGTTTAAAAAGGTTATGCTGCATTAAGTCTTCAAAGTAATGCCAAATCATTCAATGATGTCCTTAAATGTAGCTTTTTCTTGTTTTGGAAACAAGCCAGTTTCCCACCCTTTGCTCTCTCCCTCACTGTCCCTGTCCACTAATTCCAGTGGTCATGAAAAGAGTTTTTCTTTCGTGACTGCTTCCACATTGAGGGCTCCTCTCTTGTTAAAAAAGTCAAGCATTTCCTACTAAAAAATTAAGCTGACGTTTTTACTATACTGCGGATTCTGCTGAACGAGAAGACCTCAGACAAAGGGAGCCGGTATAAAGGAACTATTCACAGGAGGCACCTCGTTTCTTGGGAATGGGAAAAGCTTTACCTAGTGACAACTAAGGGCAGCAAAACAGAACAAAACTGAATGCAGTAACAGCGCCTCAGATTTCCCAAGCTGAAAGCAAGAGTGATCGGTTACAGGCTCTAGCATTGACCCTTTAAAGGCAGGAGATAATGGGGCTGAATAACAAACAATAAAAGAAGGTGGGTCAGGCCAGATTATGTGATATTTCTTTCTTTATTCTATGATCATTAAAAAAAGGCACAGAAAAAGGAAGACACAAAGTGTCATAACTGCAGAAGAGACATTAAAACAGATTGTTCCCTGCTAGTTAAGAACATCAGTAAGACTCAGATTGGAATGAAAAATGCATGTGCCTTCGCTAGTAGGTCAACACTTAGAAATTACTGTTTTGCCTAATTTGGTATCCAAACACTCCCCTTGTCTCTAGCTAATTTGGCTGCTAATTTAGGATTAAAAGGAAAGAATTCTCCACCTGCTACATTTGGCTTTAAATAGAACTACTGGACATTATTTTTATTATTCATTAATTTGTTTGGCCAGCTTTAGTCCTATATAGTTAGATGCTGCTGCAAGGAGCTAAAGGATAAAATATCATGGGGTCAAACACAATCCCTTTGTTTGGGATTTGTTTTTGTTTTTTCCCTCTCATGCCCCTTTCTTAGGCCACCCCAACATTTTCCTAGTGTTCATGACTAGGATACAAGAATTACAACTCCTGGTATCAGCCACCTCCTGGCTGACAATGATGATCCCTAAATTGAAACAAAAACAGGTTCAAAGAGATCAGATAGATTCTCTAGAGAGAGGACTGTCTCTTCCTCTTAACTTTCTCTGTGCAACTTAGGTTCTACTCACTGTTAATGTCATCAAAATGAAATAAACAGACAAAAATTAGAGGGTTTTATGTAATTTAATACTTCAGCAACAGCTTATCATAGAACCTGTACATTTGCTTAATTCTTTTAATAAAGAAAGTGATGTCTTTGCTTTCAGAAGTTTGCCAAATTATTTTTTTATTAGGTATGATTTCTTTAAATGAATTTGAATATACAAGATTTCTTAGATTTTCTGTCTCAGAGCAATATTTGGAGTCCTGTGATGATGAGAACCCTGAACGTTGAAGGTCTTTTGAGCCCCATGACTAAGTTTCACACATGGCAGGTCCTCAGAGAATTTTGGTGTGGAATTTTCAGATCATCAGATGTCCTTAGAGAACAGCCTTCACTTTCAGCTGGCATTAGTCCATATCTATAGACATGAAAGATGGGCATCTAACTGGAAATTGCATCTAATCACATCCCCTGACAGTGTCCTGTTCCTTGTTCTTCCAAAAAAGAACAACCTACTTTTGGCATAAAACAGATTTAATTTTTCCCATTGAAAAAAAGAAACAAGAAATGCATATGCAGTGAGGTAACTATCATCCATTCATTGTTTAGTATTTGAAACAAGTGTCAACTCAAGCATATCTTGGGGGAGCAAATGAGACTGTCCTGTAAGTTATGATCCCCTTCTGAGAAGTGGGAATGGCAAAGGGAAAATTAGTATCTCTTTTAGAATGAGGTATCCTGGGTGAATCTGCTATAAATGACATGGACATGAACAGTTTTGCTGCTGGTTACACTGGTTTTCTCTATTTTTATTTTTTTTTTTTAAGTGAAGTTCAGCTCAGTCTTTTCAAGTACTTAATATGTGACTACCCTCAGGAGATTTTGGCCAGAATTTGGGGAACATTTGCACTTGTGTAAGTCAGAAACCAGGTTGTATGTAGCATGTATGTCTTTGCAAACCATTTGTCCCTTAGAATTTATGCTAACAGATCGATTTTTTTTATAGATCTACTTTCCTTTCTTACTATATTTAACAGAAATTATTATTTCTTTAACTGGAAACACATTTAGAAATTATTTTTGTAAGTCACCATTGTGTTTTCAACAATTTATCTTCAGTGGCTGTTACAGTCTTCAATGTTTCTTATTCCTTCTCACTCTTTGCTAAGTATAAAACTGTTTTATTTCTTTTTTTCTGTCTTTAATTGTTTTCTTTAAAACCCTTCTCTGAATGAACATTCTTGCTCAGTTACATGCTGCCATTATTTCTAATCAGTAAAAATTCTTTTTATCTCTACATCTTAGCACAACATTGAAAGATCATTAAATCACCCACTTTGAATGACAAATTCACTGTAATTTCTTACTGGTAAAAATGTTGAATCATAAAAAGGCAAATCCTTTTGGACATAAAAGTCCAAACCAAACCTTCATCTGGCTGGGTTCACAGGGGAATGCTACCTCCTTGAGAATATGGCAAAGCAGGCATGTTCGTATTCATTCAATGGCATTAAAATTTTAGGAGTCTACATTAAAATGCAGAGATCTGAAAAATGAAAAGTCACAGCTTATACTTGTCTTTATGCACTACAAATTCTGCTCCTTGCTAACCACCCCCTCCCCTTCCGCCCCCATCATCTATTCAGGACAGATAGAGCAAGAAAACTTCTCTTCTTTTAATCATTGAAGCTGTGTTTGCTTTTCTTCTGTATCAGTCAGTGGATTTTAAAGGTCCTGGAAAACAGCCTGAATGAACAGCAGCACTATCTCTATTCAAAAGGAACTGTTTAAGAAACTGTTTTTTTTTTTTCCTTTTCTTTTTTCTTTTCCTTTTTTTGTTAATGATGCTACTTGTATAAATAAGAAAGTTCTAAAGTTGGAGTTAAAAAATAGATTCTTAATCATTAGTGCAGTAATTTCAGCCAGAAAATGGATGTCTTAGATGTAGTATCACAGCAAGGGCTTTTTTTTTATAGAACCTCCAAAAATACATGCTGAACTGAATTTAATTACTTTCTTAAATAAATAAAAATTATTGTTGCTGTAAAGAGATAGTAAGAATCAAAGCCAGGATAAATTTGAAGTGCTGATAAAAAATAGATTGTGCTGACCATACCCAAGCAATTTTCTAAAACTAGCATTAAATATCTAATTACATGCGTGTGAAGTTTCACATTACTTAAAGTAAATATATTTATGTTCAGCAGAACTCCCTATCATTTAGCACTCACTACACATCTATATGAAGAAAAACTCATTTTTTTATCCAATGAAGACATCTTGACACTGTCATGAAAATAATCTTAATTTCCAAGGACTGAAGTTTATCACTTTTACTAAGATTGGCAAGTTCTGGAGAATGGTCAGACAACTGTCACCCATAGAAATCAAATGACATTGAATGCAAAATGTTAAATTCCTTAAGTTCCCTTAAACAGTGTGTAACAAAGATGACAAACACCAGTTCTGGAATATTTTGGCTAGAAATTTGGGGGTGTTTTGTTTGTTTAAATGCATTTCCTTAATTAGAAAATAGTTTAGATAGCTAATTAAATCAATAGGTGTGAACAGTAGGTGAATTGGAGGACACGTGTTATAGGGCTCTTTTCACTGCCTTTGAAAAGAGGCATACACACCAGGGTTGGTTCTGCAGTCCCTGAAGAAGCAGATCTATTATCCCAGACCTTCTGAGACTATTTTGGGAGACTGGCATGGTGTCAGTGAATTACCTGTTGGAGCAAGTTAAGAGGAGGGACATAAAGATGATCAGAGGGCTGGAGCACCTCTCCTATGAAGACAGGCTGGGAGAGTTGGGATTGTTCAGCCTGGAGAAGAAAAAGCTCCAGGGCCCTTCAGGCCTTCCAGTACCTGAAGGGGCTACAGGAAAGCAGGGGAGGGACTTCTTTCAAGGGTATGTAGTGAAGGGATAACCTTTTTAATGCTGAAAGAGGGAAGATTCGGGTTAGATATTAGGAAGAAATTCTTTAGTGTGTGGTTGGTGAGACACTGGAACAGGTTGCCCAGAGAAGTTGTGGAAGCTCCATCCCTGAAAGTGTTCAAGGCCAGTTTGGATGGGGCTCTGAGCAACCTGGTCTAGTGGGAGGTGTCCCTGCCCATGCAGGGGCATTGGCACTATATGATCTTTAAAGTCCTTTCCAACCCAAACTACTCTAGGATTCTATGATTCTGATTGTGAGGTTAAAGCTTCTCCCTTCACCTCTGTCATGAGTTCCTCATCTCAGCTTCCCAGCTGATGGATGCTTGCAGAGAAGCTCCAAAGAGCACCTGGGGTAGCTGTGCAGGCTCCAGCTGGCTGCTGTGCATTACCAGCTTCAAAGCAGCACAGAGTAACAAATCTTCAGGACATCAAGGATTGTTTCTTACTCTGGATGCTTCAACACATCTGTGATGCTCTGACCTTCCAGAGGCAATTGGGTCACACAGAGCAGTGGGAAGGATGCTGTGTAGTTTTTTTCTCTTTTATGTGTTTGCAAGGCTCCCTAAATGGAAGACTACTAAAAAAGAAATAACAGCAAAAGTAAGAAGCAAAATATGCTTACTCTGATACTATTTGTCAATGTCTGAAGCAAAACCATGCTAACTGCAAATCATAACTAGCATTCAAGAATATATAATATTTCACAATACATATCAAACCTGAATTTCCCCTCAGTTACTCTGAATTCTTTTCTCCAGTATTAATCTTCTGAATTTCATCCAGTGGCGTCTTATAAGAATTGGCTCACAAAAGGACTCAATGCTCAAAATTCTCCAAGGACTTTCTCAGTCTTGTACCAGAAGTAAAAGGGTGAGATCTATCTAAAAATCTGTATTTACCTGCATTGTCAGTTAATGGGATAATAGAAGAGCACAGTAATCCATGAGTCATGTAGATGATACACTGCTGGGCTACAAACTTGTTTGGTATCAGGTTAAATGATTGAGGATTTGTCAGTTCAAAATCCATTTGTCAAAAGAAAAAAATAAAAAGGCCCGTGAACCAGACCCCATTTTAATGACACTATGAAAAAAAAAAACCACACAAAAAATCCAATGTAACCTAAAATTCAATAATCTGAACAAAACACAACAAACCAAAATTTTCCTGAAAATATCAGAAATAAACAAATTCCTGTATTTTATATTGCCATGAAGTTACTGACTGCTTAAGTCTTTGGAATACCATGGTTTAGAATGTAGTATGGGAATAAAATTGAAAAGAGAAATTATTATTGCTTGTGGGTATTTTTACCAAGAATCTGAAAATGTCATTAATTTCTAAAAGTATCAAGTAGATAATGTATTTAATCTGTGACAGCCCATTGTTGATAATGAATTAAGAACATGCAGATGCTTACAGAGTGAGAAGTTCCCAAAACAGTAAGAAACACATAAAGCTAAAACTCAGATACAATCCATAGTGATTAATGATTAGGGAAATTACTTAGTAAACATGAAGTGTAAGTGACAGAAATACAACTACCTTTTCTTCTTAGGCAAAATTCGAACAAGAACCTCTCCTGTGAAAGTGGGAAATCATCAGATACACAAGATAGTAAACAATACCTCCTCTGTCCATATGGAGGGCTCAGAATGAATGTTGGCAGTACACTGCCAAGGACTTGAGTATTTTCCAAGTGAAAGCAATAGTCAGAGGAACAATTTCCAGTAAGTGGCGTGTGCTCATGTGCAGACCTTTAGCTCTTCATAATACTGATTTTGGCCTCAAAACTGCAGTAGAAAAGTTCATTTCTACTATTCTGCCCCTCCGCTGTTTCTGTTACAGTTGAACATCCAGTGATTCAGACCCCTTTCTCCCATTATTTTCTTAAATTATAAGTTAAACCTCCATCCACTCATGCTTGCATAAAATGCAGATGAAAATACTTGACCATCTGGGAACATACAGTAGAATAAATACAATGAATGAAGCAGTAACATACAAAGAGCAAGACCTAATGAGCAAGTAAAATATGCAGAAAATCAAAGCCCTAGCATGGAGCATTATGTTTGTCAGAAAAAGCAGCTGCTCTGGGAAAGCTGCAGCTTATGGCATCTAATCATGAGTCAAAATCACCAACTCCTCACACCCTGTCCCATAACAGAAACACACAGACTAACCAAAGATTCAAGTGTAAGGATTAGCTTTAGGTTTGAAGCAAGAAGATGAGCAGTCAAGGGGAGTATTACTTTGCAAAATATCATAATTATAGCACTAGAGGTTTCCATCTGATTACTCATCCCGATTTATATTCCTACTGGTGAGTAGTCACACTGATGTCAATAGTACTACCTGCCTAAGTATATGATCATCAAAGTATGGGAGATAAATTGAGATTAAGATTCACCAAGGTTAAGACAATTCAAGTTATATCTCAAAAAGATAATTTCTTAACAGCTCACCCATGAAAAACTATTCTGCGTAGAAGTGGAGTGGTTTTATTCTTACTTGCCTTGTTTTCTATCACAAGTAGTAAAAGTTCTGTAAGCAGAGAAAGAAGCCTTTATTTCTGCACAATTTCATAGTTCTCAAAAGGGGTGAGAAAAAAAAAATTACTTGGAGATTTTTCAAATTATAGAAAGCGTATGTGTGAAGTAGAAAAGTATCCTGCCCTGTTTCTGAAGGGCAAATTTGTCTGACTTCAGTGGATTCACTCAAAATCATTGTCACTCTCCAGGCTCCATCTTAACTGCCCCAATGTTACAGTCTGTTTTGTAGAACTGCCAAAAGAGCTCAAAAATGGAACCTGAAATAATTTAAGACTATGAGATGGGCTCAAAAATCACTTGATTAAAAAACAAAGGTATGCGGACACTTTAAAAATATGCTTTCCTTAAATTTGTTTTGTTTTGCTAGATAATGTATTTTGAAGCTATCATCTACACTCGTGATATCTTCAAACACTTCATCCTACATCAGCCTCTGGTTACAGATTAACTTGATTAACTTCCACCTACTCTCATCACCCCATCAGCTGAAATTTACAACTTCAGTGATCCAGCAGTTAAATTGCCCACATTGATATATGCTCATACAAGTTACACATAATTTGTTTCAGGCTAAAACATCTACTTTAACCTAAATACTTTAAATAGCATCTGTTTGCTAACAGAACTGAGAAGAAAATAATATTTAGCAGGCCTAGAAGCTGCAGAGCATTTTGCATAGGAAGTGTACTGTGTATGTTCCCAGATTTCTCTTTTTTTCTGTCTAATGTAATTTGAGATTTTCATGCAATGCTCTAATTTTCTAAGTTGGAGCATTAAGATAAAAAATTCACAGCACGTATCATAACATAATGAGATCAGGTATCACCAGCCCTTTGATGTGCCCATAAGCAGTAGGGAAATTAATCAGTGACTTTGTAAGAGTAAAGTGAATGTAAAGATACTGCTGCTATAAAACCAATTTTAGTTCCTTTTTTCAATGTATCCTCCTGCATTTAACCCAAAAGTCCAGTAAGGCACTTGTGTACATATGAAAGAATCAAAGTCAACTTTCTACTCCAAGAAGACAGAGCAGGATCTCAAGCCTATTGTACCCATGCTCTCCTCCTGGAGTGAAGGTAAGTTAGGGAAGCAGAAAAAGTTCAAATGCTCATGCTTGTCCTGACAGTTCACAGGAGGGGGCACCTGCAATTCCCTCTCGGCAGGTCAACCCCAGCTCATCTCTGTTGAGAATAATAGTGATAAAATTGGTTAAACCCTACATTTAATTTTTTTAGTATTTCCTTACACATAGATTTTAATTTTCCAAAATAGAAGGCCCTTTAGGTGAAACATAGAGGAATCCTGGTGAAAAAGAGCAGTAAACCAAAATGGGAAGCAACCTCCATCCTTATGTAAAATACATTTCTTTAGACAAATTTGATTCTACCCAGTCAAAATACTTCCTCTTACAAAACAGTATGTAGCACTAATATTACAGGGTCTAATTTAAATGATACCCATTCATCTGGCACCATGATAATAACTGCACAGAGAGTCAGATTTGCTTTGCGGCCTTTCAGAAAAAAATTCAATTTTATCCTCCATAGCCTCGCAGTTCTAAAAAGAAGTATTGCTATGTCATGAACAGCTTCAGAAAACCTTATTTAGAATAGTGCTGTGAGCATTTATTGAGAAATTTACTCTGTGTATCTTTTTGTTTTAGCAGTAATTAATGCTAGCACTCATCTCCTAGCACTCAGCTTGCATTCATTCACAGAAATTACAGAAAGAAGTTTTCTGTAACTAAAATAAGTTGCATGACTGCTACTACTCCAGAATTAAGTATCAGGATGATCTCACTTTTTCCCTGATTGATATAGTCCTTGATGTAGCTGTGCATACATGTAGAAATGACCAGACAAAAGCAACACTTGCACTCTTTCTTAGGAGAGCACATATTCTGTAACAGAAAATGGCTTGTACCAGGTGTCCCTAAGCTTGCTGACCTTTTGTGCTGATTTGTTCAAAAGCAAGTAAGAAACTGGAAGATAGCAGTAAACTGGAAGAAGCTTGCTAAATGTGTAGACTGATCTACTGAGCTATTTGCTGTAAACAAATATTATACAAATTCAGGTATTGTGTCAGTGAATTAAGCTGGTTTCAGCAGTGTTTTTTAACTCGGTGTGCAGTGTTGCATGAACACAGCTGTGCTGCTCCTAGCCCCACAGTGGCTTCTGTGCTGCCAGCTCAAATACCTCTGCACCATACCCCTCTGCTTTCCCAACTGCAAGGGTAGCACAGCAAGCTCATCTGGCTCCCTTCCTGCTCTCTACACATAGCCCAAGTCAACAACATTGGAAAGAACAACATCCCAAGGTGACAACATTGGAAAGTGAAAGCCTTATATAAATGTAATGTATTGTTTTACATAATACCATCATTTTTTTAAAAAAAAAGTTAAGACATGTTCTCCATGGTACTCACTGAAACTCCCCTATAGTCCTGTATAGACTCTCTTCTGTGTAGAGTGAAGGGACTCTAGGAGAGAGCTCCAGAAAGCACAATGAATTGCCCTCTGGAGATGTCCTTCTCTCTCTTAACCACAAAGGAAACCTTGGAGGTTAGCTTAGTTTTTGGGGGCAAAAGTCAGGTGATAGTAGAGCCACCCAGGCTCACAACTTTGGGTCTATTATTCTATTACAAGTAGAATCATGACCCTGAGTGATAAATACTGCTAAAGAAGATGGGAAAATACAGAAGATGAGAGGCAAAGGTCTAGAGTATTTATGACAAAAAAGGAGAAAAAATACAGAAATTAAAATACATTGCCATAACTGGACTTAAGCCTAAAAATTAAGGTGGCTTCACATGGAAGATTAGGCTGTCTTTTAAATGAGTTTAATATTTCATGGTCAGAGGCACAACTCCGGTTTCACTCATTGCCTTTAAAGAAAACTTGAGGATTTAAAAATGCAAATATTTAAAGCTGGCTTTCTCAAGCATATTAATGCACAACCAATCAGCAGCTGAGGATTCGAGTCTAAGAAGCCAAATGACCATTCTGGCATATCTATGCTTCAGAAAGAAAAGCTAGCCTTTCTAGAACTCGGAAAGAGACATAAACCCACGAATAATTTCTTAACATTAAGAATAGATATATTCTAGCCACTGGACTGTAAGTCTAGGAAGAATCCAAATGAAAATTGTTCTATCAAAGAGTCGCAGGCTACTCATCCAAAAGTATTCATACATGCAACTATGAAACTGCACGTTATAATTACAAAAATTATCTTTTCCAACATGTTACAATTTAGATAAATTTTTTGCAATAAAACTCTTTTCTCTGGGTTGGAGGAGGTCATAAAATGTTAATACGGAAAGATAGCCTACTGCCTGCCTACCACCAACAGATTTGCAGCCACTGAAAAACTAATTATCTGGGAAATTGTAATGCTCTTGTCAACTTACTCCTGCTTCAGAAAGATTTCAGTCTAAACAGGGAGTAAAAAATTCCAAAGGTTTCTTCTCCTCTGTTATCCATACCAAAGAAGACTTACCACAAACATGAGGGCTTTCACTGAAATCATATCTACAATTTTATTATGGCTCAAGGAGCATTAAGAAGTAAGGATGCCTAATTCAGCTTGAACAAACTGGATTTTTAAGGACTTCAGTAAAGCTTTTTCAGTGCTAAAGAAACCTATGTAAGGGTTTGCTTTGTAAAATAAGACGTGAAGTCTAGATTAGTTATCATGTTAGTACACAGTCAATTTCAAGGATTTGGGAGCAAACATGATAAAAGTCTCTGCCACGAAGTCTTAAAAATTAAGAGTGACAAAGGATTGGTAAAAAACTTTTTGAGTAAATAGTCTGTCAAAAATGAGTATCTATGGGAAAGTGGTAGATATTTACCTTCGTCCACAGCATAATTCCCTGAAATAACACATTCTTCTAGTCCCTTAACTTATTTATGCCTTTGCCACAGACTTGAATACCTTTTAACAACAAATGGAGACAAAGTGGTGAAGGAATGTGGGAAAGCTGTATTATTGCTCACTGCACTAGATCTATTATGTGAAAGGAGAGAGATCTTCAGTTTCCCATACAAGATACTGAACACTTTCTATATAACATTACATTCGCCGAGGGTTTCAATTATTTTCTCTCTTTATTTCTAAAGCATGCTACCACTGCTTTTTAATGCCCTAAACTGAAGTATGAAGTATGAAGCCTATCTAGGGATTTAGTTGCCATTTTGGACATTGCTAAGTTGATCACTGAGACACAACTAATTCTTTCGAGCCCTCATGCTACTGCAGCCCAGTTGTCCAAGCTCGTGCTGCTCATGTGCCAGGTCCCTCAGGCACTGACCCCACCAAGGTTCTCAGAGTGCAAACTCACTGGCAAGAGGCAGCTGTCTGACCCTGCATAGAGCACCAGTATTTTGAAGAGAGGGGCGGAGTGGAGAGGAGGAGGAGAGAAGAGAAGAGGAGGAGAAGAAGGAAGGGGAAGGGGAAGGGAAGAGGAAAGAGGGAAGAGGGAAGAGGGAAGGAAGAGGCAAGGTGAGGCGAAGAGAGGCGAAGAAAGAAGAGAGGAAAAGAGAGGAGAAGAAAGATGGCAAGAAGAAAGACTCTGTAGATAAAATTCTCTCATGGGATAGAGACAGCTCCACTTCATCTGATCTATAGAGAGTATTAGACTTGAGACTGTCTGCCTCCCAGGAGGTTTTCGTTAACCAGAAAGTACTCATTATTTGGCAAGACAACTTTCTGATTTTCTCCTCTTGGAACTGTTCAGTTTGCTTTTAAATATTTATTCAGCCAAATAGCAAGCAACTGACTTCAAAGACCAATGTTAGTCCACTCTTCTGTGAAGAAAGGGGGTCAGATTTAAGGTCCTCTCTCATTAGCTATTTAATCCATTATCCAAAGTGGAAAAGTTTCAAGAGGAGAAAGTCACTCACTTCATCCCAAAACAACCATTCAGTAGTTAAGGCACATGTCCAAACTGAAATTGCCTGTGGGTGAAATTTTTTCTCCAAGTCAGAAGTTTGGGTGTGTTTTTAAAAGGTCATCCACCTAAATGGTAAGTGCTTCAATTACTGGACATTTGGGCATCGATTAGCAGCATGTTCTTATTATTTTGGAGAAAAGACAGGTCTAGCTTATATGCTTACTTTCAGGGGACAGCAGACACTTTTCTAGTGCTGAAAGTAGATGCCTTTAAGGTGTAGGTTGCACATTTATTACTGTCCCACCATATTTCTTTGAAACTATCCCCCCTTCCACTTGGTGGTTACTCTGGATCCTGCTCTTACTTATCTATCTCCTATGCTTTGCATGGGAAGCCTAAAAGTCTTTATAAACAATGTGTCACTTAGACATTGAAATGCTTGATGGTTGCATCCAAAAAGCTCGGTACTAAAAGGCAGAGCAATTAGTTCCTTCACTTTTGGTGTCTCGTCCCTTCCTTAGATGAAGCATCTATATTTAAGTCTTTATGAGTTGGACACCATCTCCCAGGAAGGTAAGCAGAGCAGAGAGCTACATAGTCAAGAAACTGAATAGGCAGTTTGATACAGAGGGGAATGGTAATCATTTTGTTGGAAAAATACTTGGAGGTAAGACAAAAGGAAATGGAATAAAAATTTTCTTTTAAAATAAAAAGAAAAGAGATGTGGTGGTGCTTCCCTAATAACACTGTGATTAGATTTGCTGTCCCAAATGTGGGCAGGATGGGTTCAGTTCTGCTGATACCACCTCTGACCGTGGCAGTGCAACCTGTTACTCCCATAGATTGTTCTGAGACGAAACACGGGCCACACCTGTAGGAACCATGTCACTACATGGTCAGAATGGGGGGTTAAACAGTTATTTGCCAACACAGAAGACATGAATGACTCTTTATCCTACTGCCTGATGGAGCTGGGAAGGAATAGGTACCTGGTTGCAGTACCTAGTCCATGAACTGGCATGACGAAAGATCTACCCAGCCCATGAACTTGTTCATTCTTCAGAAGACTTAAGGTTCTTCTGGGGACATACACAAATCAAAATTTTAACATTAAAACTGAGTTAGGAATGGGCAACTCCAGGGCAAGGTAGTGGTGGAGTTTGCTGTTCAGACTCTAGGATGTAGTATTGCCATATGACCAGGAGAAGTAGCATGGGTTTGCAGTGAATCCCCAGTGCTATTGGTTTGCAAAGCAGACATGGTGTGCACAGATTAGATTTCTTTTGAAGCAAAGTAAATTGGAAGCTCTGCTTATAGTCTGTACCAAATACACTATAACCTGTGGTGGGGACAAAAGGATATGAACTCATTAGTACTTTTAACAGCCTCAGACTACATACAGGGCAATAACATTTGGTACAAGACACCAAACTAAACCTAGTCCATAGTAAAATACATTGGTCACATACCTTAAATATAGGGACCTCAGCACCAGCTGCTCTGATCTACCTGTCTGCTCCTATTGTGCTGAATTACTTGCTAACACAGCCAAATACATTCAAGTCACATTTCTGCTGCCTAAAACCCTTAATGGGTTTAGCTTTAAGTTTATGTGTGGATTTTGACCTCAATCATCACAGATAACTGTTAGTGAAAACTTCAAATTCCTTCTTTTTTCCTGGGGGGAAAAAAACACCAAAAAACCCAACAAACAAAACTTTTCAATAATTAAGTCAGAATTAACAATTTGGGAAACGATGTGAAGGAAAATATGGAAATTAAGAACTTAAATACAATGAATGAAGAATAAAAGAAACAAATGCAGTGTCACACACACACACAAAAAACAACAAACAAACAAAAAACTGTCACAGAAGTTAAGATCAGTAATGACTAAGAGGGAACAGACTAGAAACCAGGTGGTAACAAAACAGAAGGAAAATACTATTTTGAAGCAATGCTTTGTAGAAAGCTTAAAAAAAAATATGTATCAGTGGTTTACTATCTAGACTGATCAGTGACTATTCTCTCAAGTCTCTATCAGCCTTTTCTCATTGCTGCTGAAATAACCTGTGATTATCACATATTACCTTCACCTCATGGCATCAAAAGTGTCCTCCATATTTTGGGGAAAATCTGTGCTAAAGCAGTTTTGTGCTGGAGTAGGAGGCATGGCTGGAGATTGAGACTTGGAACCTAGTGCCTTGGCTTCCATTTCCAGCTGGTGTTTCTGACCTTCAGAGAGACATAATTCTGGAGTCATTTTTGATACCTACCTGAAAACTACAGATAATCCATTACCATTACATAGCATTAAGCACTTACAAAAATGGGGCACAAACATCAAAATGTCTTATGCTGTAACAACCCAGTGAAAGGAACAAATATCTGCATAGTAATGCAAGCAAAAAGAATTACAAATTAGGCCAATCCAACAAAGTTCAAGGAAAGAGATAAATTTAATAAATCCACTCCTGGAAATTGCTCAGGGAGGGGGAGGGCATGGGGAGGAGAAGATGACTTTAAGGGAGGAGGATTTTAATCAGGTAGAGTGCCTGAGGAGCTCAGCTGCTATTGTGGACCAGAAGGAATAGAAGTTTATAGGTATGTATGTGTATATAGATACATATATATATATATTCCTGTATGTCTATATATCTACTTAAATCATATGTTTAATACAAAGTGATTCTGTTCAGCAGAATAGACTATTGGCTTTATATACCTTAACAAAGAAAGCTGCAGGTTTTCCCAGTAGCATCCAACAGGATATCCTAGTCTTTCTGTAGATCTAGATCTGCATGAATTTTTTGCAGAGGAGGATAAAAGACCATTTGATGCTTTTACATGAAAACATTTCTTGGAAGTGTGCAAATTTCAAGACAAAATTGTTTTGAAAAAGTGAAAAAGGTGTCTTTTTCAAGTTTCTATTCTGAAATAGCTTTCCACTGAAGCATTTTTTTCATCATACAAAATAACAACTTATTTTGGTTTTATCATAATCAATCTTCTAAATTTCTTTACACCTCAAGCAGAATGACTGACTGAAAAATATAACTTCTCCATCTGCAGAAACCTTCAACTTAGGTTTTTGGTTTTTTTTCGGAATAGAAAATGGATGAAACTGTAAAATTTCCCAGAGACAATATGGTATTTTCATAAGGCTGAGTGCTTCATTGCTAACTATGCAACAGATTCATAACATTTTTTTTTTTGCCTGTGTATCTTAGGTGCTAAGGAAAGCAAAACTTGTCCCTCAGCAATGAACACTGTGTGTAATATGGTCTCCAAATCATTATTTGAGAAAGTGAGTTGTCTCCACAGCTAGTTTGTTTTGCGTCATAGAAGACTGAAAAGAATGTGGTGATGTGAAAGCTAATTGAATTTAGACTTACTTGAAAGTGTCAAGACGTTGTGGGATGAAGCAACCTATTTTAATAATAGGTAGTCTCCCAGTTTCAAATTGTACTTCTAAGGCTGGCATTTGTCTCCACATTTTGTAATCACACCTTATACATGTGAAAAAACATGTGACTGCTTGTATCTTCTTTGGTTACCCACTCATGTAGTCCACATCTCGATGCAGCCCCAAGGAAACACTCTTTAGCTATGTGCATTCTAACTGCCAATATATTTTAAATGTTTTTTTGAAATTTTCTCATTGATTTCTCAAATATTACTTAGTTAGAATCTCAAATGCTATCAGCTTCCTACAAGCAGGCATGAAGGTCAGTGCTGGAGGTCCAGCAGGTCAGGAAGGCATGTACAGAGCATCTAGGCTCAGCGAGATCAAGTCATGGGGAATCTTGGCTGTGACCCTCAGGAATCTTTGCTGAGGAGGCAGCTGCTCATTCCTTTGCTCCTCACACATGCTGCACAGCAAGGGTGGTCAGTGAGTAGCTGGAGGGGAGGAGCAGAGACCTTCCAGGAAGTAAAGTTTGATTCCTTCCCTGACCTTCCCCCCCACAACTTTAATATCAGTGCTAATATTTAATGTAGGACATCAGCTGTGTCGTAGCATAGCTGCTTGAGGCAAATATCGTTTGGGGCAAGCATTCACACTTAAAATTCTCCTAATTATTGAAAGTTCTAGAATTACTAAGTTTGTTATGCTCCAGAATGTTATCTGTTGGATATTACTGCATTTTCTTTCTCTGTGTGATGTTGCTTAACCATCCTTTTTAAGTCTGGTAGTTGCAAAAAACTAATTACCATTTGTATCAAAACAAGTTTACTTCGTTACACTGAAGCACTGGCCTTTAAACTATGGGCATTTAGAACTGCTGAATAATAGTCTTAAGTAGTTAATTTGTGAAAATCTTGCATTGCCAGCTGAAATAAATTGTAAAAATGTTGTAGACTAGGTTGATAGCCTTGGCTGTTTAGCTGATAAATTTTAATCCAAACATAAGACAGGCAATAATAAAAACTTCATGGCTTTCTAACTGTAGTTGTATGTCCTTCCATTCATTTAAATGCAATATTCAGCAGTAGTGACCACAAAATGCTTTCCATTTCAAATTCTGATTTTCAGAAGTTTATGATTTTCCTTTTTTCAAATTAAATTAGGGATCTTCTACTATTGACCCACACTATGGCCACTTCTAATTTCAAAGTATGAATTATTTCTATTGAAAAAAATTTCACTGGGGAATTCCAACTCAAGTTCTACCATCAGCTCTAACCTTTCAAAACCAAGACTTCCACTGCTTTGCCAAAGAATAACGAGGTCTCAATTCTGTTAAAGTCAGAGCACTTGTCACATGAATAACTAGATGCATGCAATCAGACAGTTTATTGGAATACACACATTCCTAAAGCTCTACATCTACACAAACGATATCAGGATGGAGGCCTTCAGTCAGCATAACCTTAATTTTAAGGAATGTTTTTCTGCTTCTGTAGTTTAAGCCACTGAAGAAACTTCCCTGAAATCCTTTTCTGCCACAATATGCAGTTCCACTGAAATCACAATGCTCCATGAATTTGAACCAATTTTGCTGAAGTCTTGGTTTGAAAAAAAAAAAACCAAAACAAACCCTCAAAAAAAGATAAATATTTAAATTGTTTCTGATACTTTGGGACATATATTAAATTATTTTACATTTCAGTCTATCCGAAATGATTTGGAGAAGAAACTTTGCTTTTTGAGGACTTCTAAATCAATGTCTTTTATTCAGAGGGAGAGGTTTGTAATTCCAAAAATGTCTGAAATGTCACCCTGATAAGTAAACTGTTTTTGTTGCTTTATGAGCCTGCTTCACCCTGTGGTGTCTGGCATGGTCTACTTGCCACCTGCATCCATCTGTCCTTGGTTAGTAATCTGCTCTGGGTACTGTTGTTGGTACCTGACTTCCTAAGATGTGGTGACTCATCTGAAGAAAGTCTTTCAATATACAGGACGTTAATACTCCTTAATTATTTAGAAGCTATTTCAAAACATTTTGAACTCCTACCCATTGCCTCCATTTGGGGTTAAAAAAAAACAACAAAAAAAAAGGGTGACAAAAGCTGAAGAAGGAACTGTGGGGAAATGCAAAGACAAAAATGTAAAGATGCCTAGTGATTATTGTAAACATGGGCAGATTTCATTCAAAGTAGTTTACATCTCCAACTTGAATTTCAGTTCAAATCAGTAAGAAAGACACTATCTATTGAATGACTCTGTTTAATCTTGGACTAGATTGATGCTTTTTTGTTATCTTCTCAAAGGATTTTTAAGTGTTACTCACTCTGAACCACTAAAGGACATTAATCAACAGTGAAATGTGTTATACAAAATTCAATAGCATTTTTTGCTAATCACAAAGAAGTCTACACCTGTAATTTGTTCAGAATTTAATTTGTGCATTTTAATATGACAAATGATGGTTAGTGTTTTAATCTTAGGTAGGTGCTTTGGAATGGAAGTTAACATAGAAAGTGCAGAAAATATTTTCTAGGATTGTTCTATTAGGCAAATAAAACAATAGAAAAGATGGTAGATAAATACAAAATAAACAAAATACATTCCATACTTAAAAAAACAAAACACATACTCAAGTCCTAAATGAAAACAGTATTTTTTAAGGAAGTGTATGTTTTACATCATCATGTGCTTCAAAGTTTAGACATTACAGTTCTCTACCTTCCACCTCCATTCTAACACTGGCTTTCCTGCATTTTCAGTCTAACTCACTTTCTCATTTGACATTGCTGTAGTTGGTGTCCTGGATGGAATAAAAGGAAGAAGACATCTGCAGGAAAGACAAGAGACCTTTGAACAGCTGGATTATCACTTAAATATTAATTTTCAGTGTTCAATTGGCAACTTTCCCTAGTTCAGTATCTTTATTGACATAGTAGGTTTGTGTTGTAGGATGAAACAACTGCAATAGTTTTAAGTTGTTTAATTTTTTGCAGAAGAGTGATAGGCTTAATTTATAAAAAATAAGCCATTACAGATAAAAATACATTACAAATAATAGGTAATAATATTAACATCAATAAATTAATATATTTGTTATTTATTTACTTTGTTTTCTGTCATTTTCTGCTGCTGAGTGGCAGACATTGGGGGAAAAAAGCCACCACCCCAAACATTGGTACTGGAATGCTTTAATTTAGCCAGGTATGGGAATGCATGGTTAAATAATTGTCTACCATCAGATAAAAAAAGATAGCACTATGTGGGAATGAAATATGAACAAGTGTGAGGCTGTTTGCTCATGGATTATATATGTATTCCAGAACCTAATATTTGACAACATGGACTTAACAGTCTCTCTACAAAATTAAAAAAAAAAAAAAAAAAAGGTGTACAAAAGCTTTAAGACAAAAGAAAAACATTTGTGTGTTAATAATTCATTTTTCTCTGCTCCAGTTTGTGAAATACAAACACGTATTTCCAGTAAGATATCCTTGAAGGACTAAATGTCTCAGGGGACTGGTAATCACATTTTTGGAGCCCTTCACCTCTAGTTCACTGATTCAAATACAGCCAACGTGCAATAGTGATGGAAAATCATTGCGATTTGAAAGCTGGTTTGTGGCCTGTGTGAAATGAACTGGTTATTTCACTCCATTTCTTAGAGGATCTTGAAAACACACTCGGCACTTTTGAAAGTACTGGCACTGAAAATGCTCAGCTTCTCACAGGATCCAGCCAGGTCCTCGCAGAGCCCCAACTGGGGCTGCTGTCTTTGAGGATAGCAGAGGCCAAGACTAACTAATAAAACCCCATTCGGGACAAATTTCCTTAGTATGTTGACCATTTGGAGCAAAGCAGTGCTTAGCCAGCTGGAAGATCTTGCTGGGCAAACATTTTCTCCATGTTGAGTCCCCAGCCAAGCCAAGCTGAAATGGCCACCCAGCATGGGGTCAGCACATGGCTCTGCAGCTTTCTGTGCTCCACAAATGCTGGCTAAAAACACAGCTTCATTTGCCATTTCTGCCAATCTGGCACTTTCCATTAGTGTTACATATACTTAATTTAGGAGGAAAAACAGCAGAAAGACACCACAGAAATGTTTTTTTGGGGGCGAAAGTGCATTAGTCTCATTTTTGACACTGAGGTACATACCTAATTAGGAACAGTTAATAAATTGTCCTTTGTCAAGATCATACCTGCCACATTCTAGAAAACCTGACAATAGTTTTCTCATTAGCTATAAATTATTTTGGTTCTATGTTTCCCAGTGAAGGCTTTAAGTTGTCTCCTTTATGTTTTCATTTACTATACCTTAAGGACTTTTCTTCACAAGATGTGTATCTCTTTTTAAGAAAATATACTAATAATGTTTTTCTGAACATTTCATTTGTGGTATTAGGAGCTTCCTCAGAGGAAAGAAAGAAAAGTCTATCTTCATTAACCACTAAATATAAAGCGGGGAAATTAAAACATTTGGATGTCATGTCAGCTATATACATTGTCTTCTATGATGTCACATTTGATTTTCTTTTTTTTATGACTTTGACAGCATCATATTAAAAATCTGATTGTACAATGACAGTACAGGCTTTGAATTATTCAACTTATGAGTGCACTCTTACAGGAAGACTATTTAGTATTTCTTGCCATTTCTGAAAAACTGACACTTAAAAAAATGTAAAAGGAAAGGGAAAATGATTGCTAATAACTAATTAATAACTCAAGCTTGGCAAAGGTAACCTCATTTTAATAGAATCTCACACAAATTAAAACCAGATTAAATACAGCATGCAAAGTATTGCAAAAGTCACTTGAAACATAATTCTCACTGTGACATTTTGGCCCCAGTGAAATTGATGGCAAGACTCCAGTTCAGTTTTGGTGGAGACAGGACTTTCTCCTAGCCCAAGAAAACCCATACATTTCCAATCTGGTTTTAGTAACTATTTTTCAGAACTCCTGTCGTACTTAAATTAGCTTTACCAATCCTGTCTCTTAGAATACACTCCAGCTATTCATGCTTACTAAAGTCAATGGGGCTTTTCCATTCAACTCCCATAAAGGAGTCAGAACCCTAAAGTTGGAACCTCTTGGGTAATTTTTGAAATGCTCTTTCAGGGTTTATACTGTGTATTTTCCTATGATGACTGGGTTCTGCTAGCTCTCTTTTTTGTTTCATTTTACCTCTGTCTAATGTTAAATAAGTGGAATCTGTTGGTTCATTTATATCAAGTAACTTCAGCTGTAACCCTTTTCAAAGTGACCAAATTTATCTTTTCTTCATTACAATTTAAGTTTATTTTTAAATCACTAAGGATATTTTTAAATCACTAATGTTGGAAACATCTGCTCTCCAGCTTGATTAAATTCAGCTAGTCCTTTCATATAAGAACCATAAAACAAAAATGCCATTTTAAGTAACATGCTATTCCCACCACCTAAAATTAAATTTTACTGGTATCAGATAAGAAAATATTCAAAGTCAAACCCTTTTTCCAGTAAACATGACTATTATTTAAGCACTTGGTCCGAATAAAACTGCCCCTTGCTATACATATATTATTCTTTCTCACAATAATTATTTCAGCTGAGCTGTCTGGACAGGTAAGAACTATAGGCTTGAGTACAGCTGAGAAGGGTAAACTGTGGAATATTCCCTATGAGACATGAAATAAATCCTTCCAGCTACAGCAATGGGGAAAAATGCAAATTATCTTTTCATGTCCTGGTTCCTCAAAAAGGGTTAGCGGAGATGTCTTTGATTCTGCTCACAGCAGTGCCTGGGGAGAATCTCATACTGATTTAGCTGGGATCAGAATCATGACCACAGTTATACCAAGAACTGTACTTGTGCTTTCTCTGAAATATCTGAGATTTATTTAATACTTTAGTTTGTCATTAAAAATATTTATTTTGCTGTTCTTCATCTCTGTGTTCCAATTTGAACATTACAATTGTGCATCATTATAAGCAATGAGGATTAGTTATGGATCACTTACACTACATTATTTTAGTTCACCTATTTAACCTGAATCTAGGCTGTGTCAACACATGAAACATCCTGGGACAGTATTTTTTCGTTCTTAAAAGAAGACTTGCTCAGTCATGTTGCTTTCCTCCTGCTGAAAAAAACTTATTTCAAAACGTACAACTGGCAACAAGATATCACAATTCAGTAACATGTCATCCTGCAATATCAACATCAGTCTGCAAATACTCTGCTGGAAATAAAAATGTGGGTGCATCCAGGACAAAATCCTCCTGTCGTTATCATTTACTGCTCAATCTTTACCCAAGCAAACTCCAGTTTAAGACAACAAATGGTACCTGTACAAGTGCAGAGTAAAAACTGCAAAATAATACAGCCCTCTACCAATTTGATGTGTTGTCAACATCCATCCTCATCAAAGGCTTCACAGTCTAAACACAGTTTCCATAAAGCAGTATTGACTAAACTGAAATCAGAATCAGATCATTTATCTTACAACTATTTGTGGTTTGACTGAGAACAGACTGACCATTACAGGTGACAGAGAAACTTATTTCCAGAATAACCTTTAAATTTATTGTTTCAGACTGCCACCAGCCGTGGCAGTTAAGATGTAATGAAACCTTTCTGATGAGTCTCACACTGATTTCTCTATGTATCACTAGAAGACAACTCATAATCTGGTGAATTGTACAGAAAAGCTATATCTACAAAATTACTAGCTTTTCCTTCCCACAAATGTTAGATGTTGCTTGGATGTAGAACTGCTTGAATCCCTTTACCCAGTGTAATGCAGGACTAAAGAGTCCTCTGAAAGTGGGAAAGAATACTATGAAAAAGTGTAAGTGAAACACATGAAAAAAACCAACGCAAAACCCAGCAAAACCTCCAACATTCAACAAAAAGCAGGAATTGTGGAAAAACCCCTGACGTTTTCTCCCAGCCTTCTTCAGTCTTAAGTGTTATCACAGCACCAGCTTCTGGAGAAGGGAGTGAAGATTTAGTGTGAATCTTATAATTGTACTTGTTGGCTATTTGGCAAAGAGGCAAGAGGTTGCTCTTTTTTTTTTTTAATTATTTTTTTTTTTCCCAGGTCAATATTACTCTAAGCCAGAGATGCTACATAAAAGAAGGGGGAAGCGCTGCTGCCATAACAACCCTTCGACAGGGAACTGTTGGGATACAGATACTACACTACCTACAACCAACAGTGTGCAGCATGACACATAAAAACCAGAAAATGCTTTTCAACCCGAACAGCCCATTATCTGCACTCTCGGCTCCGGGCAGCGAAAGCAAACCAACCACAGACTTCTTCCTCACCATCACCCCCGAGCTTTATTTAATTCGTTATTTATTTGGGGCAGGGTAGGGGTAGGAGTGTCAGGAAAGTCCATGTGAGCGCTGAGTCCTGCCCGAAGCCGCCTCCCGTCCCCCGCGGGAAGGGTCGCGCTCCACTGCACCCACCGGCCGCAGGAGAGGGACTGGGACCGGGACCCTCCCCCGCCTCCCAAGGGGCGACTCTGGGGAAGCAGCCAACTCCGCTGACCCGGGTCCACTCCACGTACAAATGGTCCCTTGCAAAAGTTAAAGCGCTGCCCCCTCTCCCAAGACAACCCGAGGCGCGGGGCGGTGGGGGGGGCGGGGGAGAGAGGAACGCAGGTGCTGCGGACGGCAGGGGTGGGTCAAGGGGTTCCTGGCCGCGGCTGGGGAGCGGGACAGTCGGGGTGTCTGTGAGCGCGTCTGTGCGACCCCTGTAGGAATGGGCAGCGGTACCCGGGAGGGGCAGCAGGGCAGGAACCCCTTCCCCTGCAACCCCTGCGAAGCCACGGAGACACCTCTGCTGCCCCGCGGACCTTCCGCCCCCGCGGGGAGGGCAAAAGCCTTGGCCGGGACCCTCTTGTTCCCCTGGTGGCAGGGGACAGGCGTGAGCGCGGTGCCTTCCCCCGCGACCCCCTCACTCATCCAGCGCTCATCCCTGGGGCCGCTCCGGGATGGGAGGACGGGGGAGGGAAGGGGGTGATGCACGGCAGGTGCTTTATTTTGGAGGGTGGGGGGGGAGGAAGCGGAAGGGCCCGGTGACTCACCCGTCCGAGGCGGAGGCTGCGGGTAGCACGGTGGCGGCGCTGCCCCCGGGACGCGGGGGGCGGCGGGGCAGGAGCAGCAGCGGGCGCGGGAGCAGGGGGGAGCGGCGGGGCCCGGGCTGCTCCTGGGCGCGCTCTCGCTGCCCATCCCCGGCGCTGCCGCCGCCGCCGGAGGAGGATGCGAGGGAGAGTCAGCCCCGGGCGCGGGCACGCGCGGCGGAGGGGGTGGGGGGGAGGCGGGGAGCGGCGCGGGGGCACGCAGCGGAGGGGGAGCAGCTCGGAAGCGCCGGCGCTCTCTCCTGCAGCCCTCCGACCTTCGGCCCTTCATCTCTTCGTCCCTCAGCCTGCTTTTTCTGTTTCTTTCATCCCTTGTCCCTGCATCCCTCATCCCTCCATCCCATGTCCTCCCATCCCTCCATCCTTCACCCCTCCATCTTTCCATCCGTCCATCTCTTACCCCTCCATCTCTCCACCCGTTATTCCTCCATCCCTCATTCATCCATCCCGCCATCCCTCCGCCTCACCGCTCCCCCGGCCGCAGAGCCGCGGCCCCCCCTTCCCGGAGGGAGCGCAGGCAGCGCCGCTTGGCGCGGGCGCGCTGCCGCCACGCTGGCGCGTCCCCGCGGCGCCCCCCCATTCTCCCTCGGGAAGGGCGACCTGCACCTCTGAAGGGCAGGAGGTCTCCTGCCCCACTTCCTCCCCCCCCCCCCGCCCCGCTCCCGCAACCCCGCGGAGGGAAACGCTGCTAGCGCTTGTCTAGCCTGCTCTTCCTTTTTTCTTTTTTTCCCACCCGGCAGGAGAAACAGAACCGTGCTGTGGTAGGGAAAAAAGGCGGTAAACAAGAGGAAAGCATATAGAGTACGATAATCACCGACTGTATGAGAAATAAACCCTACACTGGCGTAGTGCTTAAAAGCACTCTTTCAAGCCTGCTCCTGAAAACTGAAGGACTTTCCGGATGTTTATTTGGGATCAAGAGTAATTATTTTAACATTAAAAATAGAAGAAACAACAGCTCAAACTCCAGTGTGTAAACAGGAGACCTGTAAATCAAGTATGTCAAATAAAAAAGCACACCAAAAGCTGGCTAGGAACTCTTTATCTTCGCTTTGAACTCTCCCTGCATTACATAATGTTGATAAACTGCCTGGAGTACGTTTGGGGAAAAGATCTAGCAATGATGAGAACACAGCACTATTTATTAGGGTACATCAGTAGCCTTACCTTCCAAGTAGTTGTTTCAGAGGTTCATCTGTCCGTTTCTCATCAGCCCTCCAAGTAAACAATTTACTCGATGCCCAGTGCAGACATATGATTCCCTGGTGTTGGTATCTCTGTCCTAGACGTTTCTGAATGGCTTGTGGATTATTAATTTACTATGCTCTTCAGCTCTGCCTTGTACCAAGAGCTGTGCAGGTATCAACAGCTCCCACTTGTGAAGCCAGGGAAGAGAGAGATTGGGTGGATTTCCACATAGCTCCAGTTTTCAAACTGCTGATTTGCTGTAAGGGCTACAGGCACTTAAAGAATTGGTCTGGTCCTCTAACAGGTTTATTCCAAAAGAGGGGCCTGACCCAAAGTTCACTAAAGACTGTACAAGTATTTCCATAACCATGGTGGAAATAAATTCAAACCCCTGTGAGCTTGCTGCTGGCGTGGAGGAATTTCTGAGTGCCACTATTCTAGTAAGGACAACTAAGAACACCCTGGGAAAAAGAAAAATTACTAAGATGTGCATCTTTTTCATAAAATTGTTGAGGGAAGGTCAGGGACCTGCTTCTGCTCCCCTGCACCTATTAAAAGATGTACTAAAAGGCAGGTTACAGCCCCTGGCTGGAAGATGTTCTCTAGTCTCCATAGTCTCAACCAAGCCACCAAATACAGTAGGCAAGGGGAGGGAAAGATGGGACATTGTGAAATTATTAGGTCGAATTCTGGGCATCAGTAAAGCCAGACTCAAAAGCAGGACTCAGTGTTTCACTTTGAGCCATTGCTGCTCACAAGGAAATTCTCAACAAATTAATCTTTCAGTGTTTTTCTATTCTCTGGTCTCAGTCTTGGGATCAGATCCAAGCACCCTTTTACCTTGCAGAGTTCTGTTATTTCCCCTATACTCATTCCCCCCCCGCGCCCCCCCCCAGTCCTTCTGCCTTCTTCAGCAAGCACTGTAGGCTAAGAGGGATGAAGAAAAACTGGGCAATGGGAAAGATTTGGGCTCTGCATAGATAAGGACATATTTGAGCAAGAACTTATCTAGCATGAGTGGCACAGAAATCTGCGTATGTTTTTAACACAGTTATTACAGAGTTTTAGTATATTTAACATAGTTTTTACTATAGTTTTTAAATATACTGATTTCTTTTCTCTCTCTTGCTCTGTAGCTGCTGCTGAATGGCTCCAGCAGGGAAAACTGAGCCCAGTGTAACACTAGCCTGGTATTTAGGGTGATTCCTAAGAAATGGAAGACCGAGTGTAAATATTTTTTTCTCTGAGTTTCACACTAGGAAATGAACTGCTGAGGTCCTGTCTGTTCTCAGATGAATGACTTTAGCTCTCTCCTAGCTTTGACTACAAATATAGTCTGCATCAAAGCAAGCACATACATACCCACAGATTTTCTTTTTCCAGCAAAATTATTTTGTTGGAAATTTGTCAGTCCTTCAGCAAATTACAAGGCTCACTTCAGATTCTTACATGTTCTTTATGTATACGTACATGTACAAGGATTTATCAAGATTTTCTGTTTTTAAATTATAGCAGCAGCAATTTGTTTATGAAGAACAATAACATTAACCCTTACATTTCAGAGCCATTGTAGTGAACTGTTTTATTCTTAGACATGAGGTTGCATCTCTTCCAGAAAACCTTTGTTAAGAGCAGTAAATTATTTTTCTTTTCTCATTGGAGAGAAAATGTAAGCCTTGTGTGATTATACTGTTGCTACATAAATTGCCTTTGCAAAAGCTGGCTGCTGAGCTTGCCACTTAGACTGGAAATACACTTATGTTGTTTTCTGAAGGTTCCAAAATATTTTCTGAGAGCACAGTTCGCTAAAAAATTTCATTCACATAATGGAGTGTGGATATTACTAGATGTTTTCAAAGTAAAAAAATGTAGATAGTCACTGATTTTTTTTTTTTTTAAAGCAGGATATTATAAAGGTCAAAAGAAACAGAGCAAAATTACAAAAAACTCCAAACCAAAATAAAAAAACCCCACCAGAATAAAGCAATTCCCTCTACAAACAGCTTCCCAACCCCAAAAGTAGATATTTATCAAAATCATGTAAAAAACCTGAGGATTTATTTTTTACCTAACATGGTCTGAAAATTTACATGAGGCATGATTTAAGAGTTAGAACATTCAAGGACCTATGAAAAAATACATGCAATACTGAAATGTGTGTTCTTCCATTGATGTTGTTTCCACAAAATTAGTTCCACCAGTGCTTGCAGGGGCAGGGCTTCTCCTTTTATTCCCATTAATCTTTTAGAGGGCCCAGAACCCGTGCTCATGGGAGTCTCATGTGCATTTTCCTGTTCGTAATTGATTGTTGGCTTGGGGGTTAACTGCATCATTTAAAAATCTATCATCTTTTGGCTTACTGCTCCTGACATTCATTAGTTATGGGTTGCCTTAAACTTGGCCCTGATTCTACAGCTGGGTTGACTAATGCCAGTACCTGCTGCTGTGCAATCAGCCTTAATGACCTTGATGAGCGCAGTGGCCTCTTGTAGTTTGCAGGGTCATGGGATGAGGAGTAGGATCCTACATCTGGACAGGAACTGTGTTGTACAGTGAGAGCTGAACCCAGACTGAGGCTTTGGATATGATTGAAGATAAAAAAGAACACAAACTATTACTAATATTTGAACCTGAGAACAATCTCTATGTTCTCAGTTTTTGTCACAGCAGGTTGAACACATTTAACTCTGATACCTGAGTAGTTTAAAGTCTCCATTCTTAGACACATTTATAGCATCTGCTAGTATCTTTAGTTCAGAGAAAATACATAATTTATTAAGATATCTTCTGTATGGAAATGTAGCTAGTGGGCTTTATTATAGCTTTTGTTTATTCACAGAATATTTTGTTTGCTCCATATGTTTTATCAAGAAAAAAAAAGATTAAGTGAGATTAAGTGATGTATGGTAAAATAGGGTGGTTTGGGTCTTTTTTGCATGTGCATTGTGCCATTTTTATTGATTGAGACTCTTTGCTAAAACAACAGTTTCCAATTATAGAAGACAATCAGATTTAAATTTAAAATTAAATGCCTTTGCACTCCTGAAAATTGTTTTGCTCTAACAGACCAAGATAAAGCAAGGCCTTCCCTCGTGAATCCAGACTGCTCTGGGGTGCCACTATCTGTAAACACACGTGGTTTGCTGCATCCAAGCCTCAGTCTCCACTGAGCTCAAAGGATGCCTGTGAAAAGTGCAGTTTCTCTAGTTAAGACTTTCTGTCGTGAATTTCTTAACACATTTGATCGTCTTCTCATACCAAACACAAAGAACTTTATAGGGAAGCTTATATCAGCTGGTGAAAAAAGAAATAAAGTGTGAGAGAAGAAATGAAAGAGAGCTGCCACTTTTCCATTACAGGAACAATTCAGGAGCGGGCAGATATAATCAGAAACCAAACATATAGGTACTGGTATAACTTTCTTCCTATTTTAATCAAAGGTAAAGGGCCAAATAATTGAACTAGGGAACTCCAATATACTCACAGATTCTCATAATATGCAGTAAATCTTTACAGTTCTACTCTCCAAGAAAATTCGTGAGTAAATAATAATGACTTTGGCCTCTTGTATAAATGAAGATGAATGTACTGAGAAAAATCTAATTATGGATTTCTCCTGCCTGGACTCCTGTCCTGTGCTCTGCTGTTATATCATTGATACTTTTTATATATATATATATATTCCAGCAGTGGTGTACTAAAACAAAGCTTAATGCAGAAAAAAGGAGCATATACACATCAACATATTTGTTTCTTTAATAATTCAATATTAAATCTGATGATTTTGGAGAAAAAGCATGTACCAATTTCTCTGAACATTAGCTAGTGCTATCAAGTCAATACATCTAGGCTACAAAGCTGAGTCTGTTCTGTGTATCATCAACAGAATTGTTCACCGAGGGCCATGGCTTCACAAGGAATGATTTAAAGATATTTCTGCAGTAGTGTATCATAGCAGAAACTCTTTTCTAGTAAGAAAGAAGCTTATCTTGTGAAAGATATATATTGCATACTTCTTCTGATTACCTGAGTTAAACAAGCTTAACAGATAAACATGTTATACAGCTAAAAGCTCTGGGGATTTTGTGCCTTTCTTTTTTTAAATGCAAGTGGGCTTACAACAGGAGCTTCTAGAAGACATTTCATATCAGTGGCTCACAAAACTGTGCCAGCAGAAGTCTAAAATGTAGGTATAGCTTAATTTCAGATTGCTACAGATGGCAGAATATTGGAAACGTTATTGAGTGCATTACTGGAAGAAAATATCCGAGGTCCCAGCTTGTCTGGCAATTTTTACTGCTAACAGTGAGGGGAATAGAAATACATTCTTTTCATGTTATAGTCCAGTCTGATTGGACAGAGCCTATAGTTAGAAAAATGAACATGTTTTCTATTTGAAACATGGTTCTGTATATATGAGATTGAACTAAAGCATTAAACTGCAATAGTAACCCTTTTTACAGTGACCTTGCCAGGACATATTGAGCTTTAAAAGTCTTTTCACACATGTGAGAGTTAATTCTCTGTTCTGAGTTGTTTTTTATTCTTCAGTATCCATTACTACTATTAATGATTAATTGTAGTTCTGTCTCTTTGTTTTGAGCTCTTCTCTAACATTCCTGACTTCATTCATTTGTCTGGAAGGACAATAAGCTCTTTGGAGTCACAAACCATCTTTTTGTTCTCACCTTTTGCAGCATGTAGGACAACAGAGTCACGGTCCGCCAGTATGGTTCCAAATAACAACTAGCAATAATGATTATTGGCTTCAAATCTTGTATTCACATAGGCTAGACAGCTGGAAGATCTGAAAAGCCTCAAACACCTTTGATGTTAGAAAAATATGCAGCAGAGTGGGAATCAGCAGTGAAAAGTTTGTGTATGCAGACAAGCCAAACTTGAGGGATTTGAGAAGCTGCGTTAGTGCTGACTGCAGGAGATGTGATGAAAAAAATACACTTGGTGCTTTGGAAACTTCTAGCTCAAGTATGTATACAGTCAAAGGTTTTCATTCCAGTTAATGATAGGTTAATGTTCAAATCTTTGCAAATTTGCAGAGCAAGTAGGAGAGTATTTCAAATTGTTTATGTTGGTTGAACTTAGATATCGTATGAATCGTAAGTGAAACAATAGTCCCCGAATCCACTTGCATCTAAAATATTGAAACTTCTAAGAAAGTGCATTTGGAAAAGCTTCAGCTTTTTGGTGAAAGCGTAAGATTGAAGAACAAGTCACACAGTGATTACAGTTTTTGCCACAAAGTTCCGTTGAGTAAAATCCATACAGTAATTAATATATTTTGAGTGCAGAAAAACTCTAGAACTCCATCGGTGCATTCAGACCACGATCAATCACAGTGGATGTCAATATTCACAAAGTCCAGTTTAATTCACTCTCCTGAGGAAACACCTTCCAGAAACCTAGCAGCTACTACTAAACCCCAAACCAGAAGATTAACCAGAATTTTAAAACAAAAATGTACTAATTTGTGTAATTACTCTTGTGGCTGTGATGGTCTAGGGACATAAGAGAGGAAAGGTCTGTAGAGAGAAGAAATCTCTCCTGCAAAACTAGTTCTCTCTCTCTCTCTCTCATGTCCTCTCTGAATGCCCAACTGAATAACATATTACAAATCAGAGTCTACATGCTAGAGCCTGAATTTCTATGAACTCTGAATCCCCTTCTGGAATTTTATTTATAGAAAACCCAATGCATATGTGAATTTTTGAAATGCAAGAGTTTCAAAGTGGCTAGCACAAGAAATTTCTCTTCTCCTTTTTTTTAGAGGCTACCTACTCAATTATGATCACGCTTAATTGGATAAAATGTCCCAGTCAGAGTGTCCAATGTAAAATGGCTTGTTCTATGTCAAGGTTTCCTAAATATCTGTTAAGCTGCATTGAATTGTAAGAACATACAAATTAGGATGTAAATTCATAGTTGATACAAAATTATACAACCACTTCAAAACTAATCTCATACATTTGCTTATATTTTTATTTATGGTGAAATGTGGGAAAAAATAAATAAGTTACAAAATCTGTTCTTATCATCTGTATTACCTTTGATGAGGAATATAGTCTGTGGAGCATCTGAAACCTTCACTTATTTTGAAATAATGACATTGAAAGCAAATCCAAGCAACTGAAAACAAAAGCAAGAACCAGAAATGCCATTGCATATGCCTGAACATAAACAATTTTCACACTATAATGTAGTTTACGCTTTCCTTCTTCTTTGATCTGGCTAGCATTTGATTTAAAATAGAGTAGAAATCCAGGACAGTGTTTTAATTTAGATTCATTAAGAAGCAGTGCAGATGCATGGTGTTAAAATAATGATACATAATAATTACTTCTAATTAATTTTCTTGAAAAAACAAAGGCACACTACATGCCCCAAACATAGCTGCTGCGTTTTTAGTTCAGCGACTACAAGCTGTACATCTTATGGTATGTGCCCACCTTTGATTCATCATGTAAGGCAGCCAAGTGTGGATACATTTGTTTTAAGCCCAGAGGAGATGATGCTGACTTGGTCTAGGTGCCTGCATACCACAGACTGTGCTCATCTGCAGGTAGGAATTACTCTTCCTTTTTGCTATCTAGGACCAAAATTTATTGTTTCATGCCATCCTTTGGAAAATCATTCAATGTTGAATTAAAGACTTAGTTTTGATAAACTTGTCACTTGCTGTACCAATGATTAATTACCCTCCTTGCTAAAATTTGTTTCTTCTTCCTAATTTGTACCTCTTCCTCTCTAGCTTATCCAGAAACTGAATCTCGTTATGCTGTTTTCTGTCAGATTAAAGTGTCACAATAATCATAAGTCGTCTCCTCTGGGTCCTTATGAACCGTGGTAAAGTTGCCTTTTAAACTTTACACTAAGTAGGCTGTGAATCAGGGTAGCAAACCTGATGATGAGTCTCTGAAGGTGCTGAAGTCACTCTAGTTCAGATAATGGTGTGACATTTGGCAGAGTTTCTTCAGGATGCCAGCATTTGTAATGGATTTAATTGTAATCACACATTAGAAAGGAAAAGGAAAAGGGAAAGGGAAAGGGAAGGGAAAAGGAAAAGGAAAAGGAAAAGGAAAAGGAAAAGGAAAAGGAAAAGGAAAAGGAAAAGGAAAAGACAAGCACAGATCCTATCCCTCAAAATCCTCTTCACAGACCTGATTCTCCTGACTATATCTTGAGTTGTATTTTGTCTACATTACCCAAACACTGCACTGTGGGGTAAATCTACGCAGATGCTAAGTTGTTTCAATAGCTTCCTCACGCTTTTTTTCTGAATGCTTCGAATCCTTTACTTCAATCTATCCTTCTGACAACCCTGTGACACAAGATAGTATTATTACCCTATTGAAACAAAACTATTCGAGGCACAGAGTGACTTAGACAAATGCTATCAAAAATATAAGTTCATTTAGGCTGCCAAATTTCAGATACTTGGAGACAGATTTTTATTTTTGAAACTTTGAAAGTGCAGGTAGGCAAATTAGTCCGAGAAGATCATTAGCCTAAGGAGATGGTAACCTCTCCTCATGGGTGTTAGGCATCTAGCTTCTCAGGTCCTTTTGAAAATCTCTGTAATTTTTGGTGCCTACATATATTTAAAAATACAGCCCTTGGTAGCCTTATTTTCAGAATACTTAGGATTGCTATAGCACTTTGTATATCCAGATGACAGCTCAAGTACACTTCACTTGTGGATGTGAACACTCAGCACTATATAAATCAGTCCCCATATATCTTGTGTTGAATATTAAAAAAAAAATAAATTCTTCCTACTTATCTTTCACTTATTAATTCAGTTGTGCTCCAGGCACTATATACCATACTTTACTTTTCCTCTTTACTTCAATAGTCAGGTCACTTCAATACTCATAGTCTCAAGTCCTTTGCCAGTAAGACATTGATGTTGATGGTTTCTTCCTTCTCAACCAAGTGTGAATTTGGGACTTTCTAGCAAAGCCTACACCTAGCTCTTTCTTCATTGACTTGCAATTTCACATTACTTCTGGATTTATTCTTTATGGTGGATATTCCTCATGTCAGATACTTGTTTCCTTGTTCTCTTGGTGACTCCTAAAATTGGTTTCATCGAGCTCCAGGAGCTGCATTCCTTTAGTGCTCAGTAGCTGAAAACAGGCAAGTTGTGTGCAGCCCTGAAGCCTTTGGGCTTGAGCCCAGAACTCCTCTACCCCTGCTAGCATCCTTCACTTGTATTGCACTACACCACACTGTTATTCTGGAGTCACAAATAATTCATTCTACATCAATTAACTAGCAGAATAGCTACTTCTAACCAGTATCTACAGGAAATATCTCAACACTACAACAGCAATAGGTGCTGCAGCACAAAATTATACACAGCTAAGCAAGGCTGAAAGAAATTCGGTGATGTCTACTTGGTCATTAGGCAATTGCAGTTTCAACTAAGCAAGCTGAAACAAACTTTGTGACTGACAAAGGCAATACCAGACAAGGAGAGTCTGAAAAGCTGAATCCTGACTTTTTGCAGTTATTGAAAAGCCTGTAACCTATTAGTAGCCATGGTGATATTGCATTTGCTTGCCTACAGGGACACACTAGTACCTGAGTTGGGAATCTAAAATCAGATGAGGTGAATATAGCCTTTGGAGACCAAGCTACAGCCAAGCCACCACCAATGGTGAGGAGCAAAAGGAGTGTTCCTCAGCCTGGTGTACTAACCATGGTAAAGATACAGCTCCAGACTTCTTTGGTTGTACCAGTTATGAAATCCTATATAGTTTGAAATCCTAAAAATATAACAAACTTTCCAACATTTTAATTATTAATATTCAGTGATTTCCTATGAATTTCCAAGAATTAAACTCCTACTGTAATAGCTGCAAGGTGGAATTGATATCTCACCAATAAGATGGACTTTTTTTTTTAGTCTTAGTCTAAACTCATTACTTAAAGGAATAACTCAGTAGATTGGCCCAAGATCTGCTATAAATTAATAGATAAATTCAGGTTGGACCATGAGGCTGGGAGAAGAAAGGTCTTTGCAAGGCAACTTGCAGAGGGGAGTGTAAGCCATGCCGGTACCTCTGGGTGGTTCCCTCTTTAGCATGGTGTGGCAGACCCTGGCTTCACATTTGCATGTGGACCAGAGTAATAGTGTGTAACAGTAATAGTGACCTCTGCCATCACTCCAAAATGTTAGAAGAGGAAAGCCAAGCAACATATGCCATGCTCTGGGATGTTGCCTCTACCTTGCAGGCCATGATTTCATAGATTGATGTTTCCAGGTGCAGTCTTGTCCAGGCTGCATGTAGAATGGAGTAGTTTTCTTTTTTGATGTTCACCTCCAGCATGCTGAGGGCACTCCAGTACCAGAAGATGTCCACGTTTGGGAGATAAAGCCATGAGGATACTGATGGAGCATTTTGATAAAGCAGTTTTGTTCCAGTCAAAGAAAGATGCCTGAAAACACAATCTAAGTCTTGAGACTTCCAGCCAAACCATTAAACAAGAGAGTAAAACCAAACTGCATAGAATTGGATTCTAGGCTGAGGCTCACATCTTTTTAAATTCACTGGCAGTTACCTATCTATATCCAGAGGCAGAAAATGGTCTTTAATAGTAGTTAAATGACTCTTGTTCATTGCCATCAGTTGATTAGTGTGGTGAATTGATGCAACCTGCAGGAAACCACTCAGCAGGCACCACAAAGTACTCTGTAAAATGTCTATGTATTTCAAATCTTGTAGGCCTGCAAAACCCCTGAGGACCACACAGTCCCTAGCAAACCACTGAGCTGGGATCACACACTTGCCAGCTGATGACATTGACTGTAAACCATCTTAAGCTGTAGCAGCAGACAAGGGATGTAATGTGCACTGCTTTTCAGTAATGAGCAGATATTGCAGAAGGCACATGGGAATGAATGTCCAAAAATACTTACTTTTTACACTTTCCACCTGAATTACAGAAGGCTATCTTTAAAGATATGGAACTGTAAAATAGTATTTTGGTTTATATGGTAGTAATAACACATGATTTAAAGTAAGAAGTGATTATTAAGAAATATCTTAATTCCTTATGAATAGGTTGCAAAACTAAGTACAGATTTGGAAGTCTGAGACAACTATTCAGCATGCATCTCTTAAATCTGTTCATAGGAGGGGCTGGAGGCACACCTTTGGGATTTCTAAGGGTTTTTTGAGGATTGAAAATGACATCTTCTTCTCTTCATTTAACATATATTAATAAAAAATATTCATGCCCCAAATTAAGCCTTAATGAAAATAGCCTGGGCTCCTGGCTGATGATAGTGAAGGAGTGCTTTCTGGCACATTTTAGAAATGCAAACTGGTGACTTTGTCAAAGAAAGAAGGCTGTTATCTACATTCATCTAAAATTATCTGTTCTTTGTGAGCTCTCCTCTGGATCTTCAGCTCACTGTACTGTTTTCTGTTACCAATCAAATCCCTTTACTCAGTGGATGATCATCATTTTACAACAGAACAATGATGCACTAAATGAAGGTTCATTTTACTCAGAAGTGCATTGCTCCACACTATTTAGGTGTGTTCCATTCTGCTTAGCAGCCAGACCATGAGGCACTTCTGATACAAAATATTGTCAGGCTTAAATTATTTCAAGCTTGTCTAAAGTTTGATGCACTCTCCTTATAATTTTCTACTAGCTGATTGGATGTTTCTGAACTCAGGATATAGCCATGCAAATGACTTTTTGCTTGTTTTGAAATTACTATAAATATACTCCTTGACAGCTTTTGAGCTACCATTACCAATTATGACATATCAAAAGCCAAGGATGGTGATGGAGGGGGGAGGCATTTTTGTTGATGAGGGAAACTGGAGATTATTTTGAGACTCAAACATCTGTAATTTAGTACCTAAGCCTTTCCACGGAGGAGGTAATCAGGGTAGGTGGCTCTGTGCCTAATACCAATTATTTTTCCTTCCATGTTGGATTATTTGAGCTGGACTGAAACCAGAGTGACAGAGGAGTCACTTGATAGGAGTTTCCTTCTATCCTACCTGAGACTATTGTCTTAGAAGGTATGTTGCACTGGAATGTAATGTGGAAGTTGAAAATTGACCCTTAAGCTT
This sequence comes from Hemiprocne comata, assembly GCA_020745705.1. Lineage (NCBI taxonomy): Eukaryota > Metazoa > Chordata > Aves > Apodiformes > Apodidae > Hemiprocne > Hemiprocne comata. The sequence goes on along the minus strand of CM036588.1, from coordinate 114,109,038 downwards.
TGGTAACAAAGAGGTCAAAAGTTTCTTGAATGAAATTAAGATTTTGTTGGGCTACTTCCAAGCTTTTGATACTCTATTTATTCTCAGCCTATTGGAACCAATTCCAGGAGGGAGTCAAATTACCTCAGCTATTTTCCCTGCCAGTTATATTTGATCCTTTGGACATCATATTACATCAGTTAAGTAAACCAAATTGTCTCCTGAAACAGCCTAAGGACTGTCTCTTTTTGACAAAGGCCTGTCCACTGTATCTTCTCAGAGACACTGAAGTGTTAATATAAAATGCACTCCATTATTAGTTCAGATTCAACAAGTGTATGTATTACATATATATATATACTTGCAATATGGTTTTGATCCATTTTATGATCAGCCTTTGATTATCTTAACATTTTCTTTTTCTTTACACAATTTTTTAGTAAAATTGGCAGCATGAGGGGGCTTATAAATTGAGTTTCAAGAAGGCACTTGGTAAGTGCAAAGTTACCCCTAAAGGGTTCATCTTACCTTCATTGTGTAGGTCAGTATTTTAGAGCAAGTTTTAGACACTGAGTTGGCTCTAAAGCATGCCTAAACCAATATAAGTTTTCTATTAGTTGTAGTGCTTTTGGAATATGTTCAAAGCTATATTGACTGGAATCACTAGGAAAATCCTTTCAGCCTTCAGAATGAACCTACTTTAAAATCTCAGTGTATAGAAGGATAAAATAAATAAGCCAAAAAAAAAAAAATCTTTGGCTGATATTGGACTCATACTTCTTGTACAATTCTTAAGTTTTGTAATTCAGAAAACTTCTTTCCTTACTCTTTCTTTACCTTCCAACAAGTAGCAATGTGGAGATCTGGTTTTCTTTGGTGTGGGTGGTTCTTTTTTTTAGGTTGTTTTATTATTTTTTTGTTTTTGTTTTTTAATATTTGGAAAAGGATTTATTAAGCTTGAAGTGTTTGAATGAAAACTAGATATCTTTTTAAGGGCTGCATTCTTGCTCAGCTACAAGCTAAGGGACCAAGTAATGCTAACTGGCACTGTAAGAGTATTTCTCTTCATTGCAAAAACCATTACATGAAATTTTTGGCCTGCACTAGGCAGCAGGTCAGACTGGATGAGCTTAGTGGTCCCTAGTGACCCTAAAATATGAGTCCATAGCTTGCTTCTATTTGCCATTTAAGTCCTTATCACCGTTACTTTGAGTAATTTATAATTCTCAGAATTAGTTCCATCAATCTGAAATTAGTGCATGAAGTACTATTTTAAAGAGGATTTTTTTCCCCACTTAATGGTAATCTCAGCGGCCTGGACTCACACTGGGAATTTTGGCTCAGTGCAGCAGTGAGCCAAACTGCCTCTTCAGTTCTACTTAGCAGCATCCCCAGCCACAAGTTAGGTAATTACAGTTTCCATACAATGATTAGAGAAATACTTTACTGGAAAGGTACCTCAGAATAGGATGCATAAAACCCAGTGTACAGAACTTCTAAGGCATTTAGGAGGAGTTGCTGAAGTGAAGAACCTGGCTTAAAGCCCCTGTCTTTGTGAGACAGAGATCATAGAATCATAGGAACATAGAATCACAGAATCCTAGAATGTTTGGGGTTGGAAGGGACCTTAAAGATCACATAGTGCCAAGCTAAGTGCCTAAATCCAAGGTGGGTAGACAATCCTTTGTACACTCATTAACTCTTTCCTGGGTTTAGGTAATGAAGTCAGTAATGAAGTTTCAGACTTCAATTTTCCATCTCATCTTTGCTATCAAGCTATAGGATATGATATGACATAGTAATATTAGTGTCTGGTGATTATGTCATTCTTATTTATATAAATACTTTAAATGCTAATTCCAAGCCAATACTCCAATTTATGGTCCACTAATTCACACCTACTGTCCCTTGCTCAAGGTTAGTGAAAAGAGAATTTCTCAGCTCTTGAGTGGTCAGGGACCACTCCTGTGGGTTTATGCCATGTGGTTAGAGCACATGCTCTAAGTCAGAGTAAAGGTATTTGCATATCCCACTGAGTTTTAAGCACAAAACAGACATAGAACTTTCAATTGTGGCCAAGAATTAAGTAATTAAATTCCATAGGAGTATTGCTGACAAAGAGGAGGGTCTTTAAGTGACTCCTATTAGGCAATTTCAAAGTTAAGTTCCTGAAGAGGCAGCTGCTTGACAAAAAAACTCTGTTCTGATTCTTCATATATATATATATATATAATTCCCCCTCCCCCCGAAATTCCCTTTTAAGCTCAGCATTTAAAACCTGAGATAAACACTGTGCCTGTATCACCTCTGTTCTGGTGCAGGTCAGAGTGCTGCAGGTACAAAGAGGCACAGTGCTAGAAACAATTCCCAGACACATCCTTCCGGAGGACAGAAGTAAGAGAAAGGGCTCTGGAGCTGCATGCAGAGAAATGATTCATGGGTCTCATTATTGGAGATATAACATGCTCTGTCCCTCGGGTGGCCAATTTGAAACACTGGCTGGCAGAACAAAAGGCATCCTGCTGTTGGTGCAACCAGCCATGTCTTTTGGGAATGTTTAGTGATGCTAGAAGTGGGTTGAGTCCCTCTCACTAGAGAACGAATATCATTCTGACTGCTTATATATATATATACATATTTTCAAAATGAGTGATGAATATCTGTGACCTCTGATTCTTTGAGAACACTCATGGGAAACTTAGAATCTGGCCTACCGAGTAGAATTTGATGGCTAATTCCCATCTCCCTAGCACCAATCCTGGGAACTTTACTTCAGAATTTAGTACAATAGAATAATAAAGAGTGTGAACTTGAAAACTTTTCCGTTTCGATTGCCTGACAGAAAATGGAAATTTATATCCTAGAATGACATGGAAAAAATTACAAGGAAAAAAAGGAAGGTAATATAAAGTTAAAAACCTACTCTTTTTTTGACATAATTCTGAGTAACACTGGCCATATATCTAGTCAGCCCGAACTGGCACTGCTCTGTTGCTGTGACTGTGAAAATAGACTGACTTTTAGCAATGGAGACTCTGACCCATCATGCTTCATATGTGTGCATCTGATGAATAGAAAACTGAAAATCTTTTGAGGACCAATTATTTATAAACTAAGCAGAATATGCCTCTAGCTCTTTTTCTGGCACAGACATCCATCAAACAATAACATGGCATCTGTTGAATAGACGTGCACATGCAATGCAAGCAGGCTTAATTTTTATTTGTTGCTCATAAAAGATGTTGCCACAGTTTTATACATTCAATTTTGTATAAACATTTAAGTGAATAAATGAGTAAAGTACAGTTACAATGAATGAATGCCAATAAAGATTGTGATTAAATACAAAGCAACGCAGCAGGAATTTCAATAGGTTGAAACTGTAGTCAAATCTCCTCAAAAGGGTGTTAACAGTGTGCTTCAGATTCCCTGCTGTCATTTTGAAGCAACAAGGATGCCTGCTACCCAAATGCTCCCTAAAGTAAATAACTCTATAGACTGAATTTCTTCCTGAGGGAAATTCAGGTATTGATTATTACTGTTAACATAGAGCTCTGCTGCATGGCTTATTGGAATGGTTTATTCATTATTGGTCTTTTAAAAGTTTTTAGGCAAAAAGTTTTGATGCATTAATGAAGAACACATGCAGAAGGGACAGAAGTATAGCTATGTTGGGCATTACACTGGTTTTGATTACAAACTTATTCAGCACAAGAATGGAGACTGGTCCTAATCCTAAATTTATGGGAGAAATTACCACCTATATTGGTGTTGAAACACCATGTTCTTTAGGAATACATAACACGATTTTTTAGATACCAAATATTTAACAACCTAAAGGTTTTGTCATATTTTTATTTAATTCTTCCAATAATTATTCTATATACGTTTTACTCCTTAATTCTTTGACTTATTAGTGAAGTTATCAGTTTATTTCAATGCTTAATATATAACAAATCATTCACAACAGAATCCTTCCTGGATGCTATCTCCAGCAATCACCTCAGCTCTCCCAACCCATGGAAGAAACAGGCTGGACCACACTAGAGCAATAGATAGGCCCTCTGAGCTCATACAAAAAAAGGTGCATTTGGTCTCGTTGTTGAGTTAATGTATTCCTAAATCTTGTGTCCTATTCAGCAATTACATGCTACTTTGACTTTAAGATGCTGGTCTTTAATCAGCTGCTGCCAGATGCTCAAAGAGGAAAGCCCAGTAAGTGTTGGCAAATACTTAGCAAAATGCTTAAATACTAAAAACTGTAGCTCAGCCAGCCACTCCACAAGAGTATTTCCAATACAGAGTAAACTGAGTGGCACCCACATGTTTTAATTTACTACAGGTTTAAACTTTTCCTCAGCAAATTCTTTCCATGTTCTCACTTCTTCTGCTTACGTGCCTTGATGGTTAATTCTAATGTTTTTTGTTTTAAATGTCCTGTGAATCCTTTCCCATCAATTGGGTCAATTACAGGACAGCTCATCTGTTCTTTGCAAGAATTATGAAATGTTTTTTGAGAAGTAATGACAGCTGATTGACTTTCTCCATGTCCTCAGTTCATGTTAAATGTGCCTCTATCAGAGCATAACTCAGGGGCCTTCCCATTGCAGTCTTTGTAAGTAGTTAGAGTTTCAGTTGGCACAGGTTTAAATCATATCTAAAAGCAGATTGAAGGTTATTATTTATTAATAGGAAATGTAGTAGTGCTGAGTGGCAAAAGCCTCAGTTAACTCTTTAGTGAAGGAATCACTACATATAGGCAGGACAGTAACTGCTAGCCTGCATTTGTTAAATGGCACATTTACCTCACCTGAGACGTGCAGCTGAGAGGAAAAAAAAAGCCATTAGTTTTACCTCCTACATGTGAACTTAAAAGGAACTTCCGGTGAGTTCATAACCTAAAAAGGGAAAAAAGGAAGACCAGGGAACTACAGACCAGTCAGTCTCACCTCTGTGCCTGGCAAGATCATGGAGCAGATCCTCCTGGAAACTCTGATAAGGCACATGGAAAATAAGGAGGTGATTGGTGACAGCCAGCATGGCTTCACTAAGGGCATATCATGCCTGACCAGTTTAGTGGCCTTCTATGACAAGGCTACAGAAATGGTGGATAGTGACACAGCAACTGACAATCATCTACCTGGATTTGTGAAAGGTATTTGAGACTGTCCCACACATCATCATGGTCTCCAAACTGACAAGACATGGATTTGACAGGTGGACCACTTGATGGATGGACCAATTGGCTGGATGGCCACACCCAGAGAGTTGTGGTCAAAGGTTCAGTGTCCAAGTGGAGGCAAGTGTTGAGTGGGGTCAGTACTGGGACCAGTGCTGTTTAGCATCTTTGCTGGAGACATGGACAGTGGGATTAAGTGTATCCTCAGCAAGTCTGCTGATGATACCAAGCTGTGTGGTGTGGTTGACACCTGTTGTGGTCCGACAGCTGCAGGAGCGGGCTGTCGAAAGTCAGTCACTTTCCCTAGAGGAAAGTGATGCCACCCAGAGGGACATTGACAGGCTTGAGATGTGGACCTATGCCAACCTCATGCAGTTCAACAAGGCCAAGTGCAAGGTCCTGCACCTGTGTAAGCACAACCCCAGTGACAAATATAGGCTGGGGAGAGAATGGCTAGAGAGCAGTCCTGAGGAAAAGAACTTGAGGATGGTAGTAGATGAGAAGTTTGACATGAGCCACCCATATGCACTGGAGCCCAGAGGGCCAATTGTGTCCTGGGCTGCATCAAAAGAATTGTGGCCAGCAGGGCCAGGGAGGTGATTCTGCCCCTCTACTCTGTTCTGGTGAGACCCCACCTGGAGTACTGTGTACAGTTCTGGAGCCCTCAGCACAGGAAAGACATGGAGCTGTTGGAGAGGGTCCAGAGAAGGGCCACAAAGATGATCAGAGGACTGGAGGACCTCTGCTATGGAGACAGGATGAGAGAGTTGGGGCTGTTCAGCCTGGAGAAGAGAAGGCTCCAGGGAGACCGTATAGCGGCCTTCCAGTGCCTGAAGGGGCTACAGGAAAGCTGGGGAGGGGCTTTTCACCAGAGAAGGCAGTGATAGGACAAGGGGAAATGGTTTTAAATGGAAAGAGGGGAGATTTAGGTTAGACATCAGTAAGAAATTCTTCACCATGAGGGTAGGAAGGCACTGGAATAGGTTTCCCAGGGAGTTTGTGGAAGCCCCCCTCCCTGGAAGTGTTCAAGCTCAGGTTGGATGGGCCTTTGTGCAGCCTGGTCTAGTGTGAGGTGTCCCTGCTCATAGCAGGGAGATTGGAACCGAATGATCTTTAATGTTCCTTCCAACCTGAACCATTCTATGATTCTCTAATTTGCAAAGTGCAAAATGTGTTGTCCTTTCTCCTAAAAAGTTTAATTTGAAGCTGTTCTTGCTACCATTGAAGTCACAGCAGTCTATATTTTTTCAACCACCAAATCCTAGGAAGCCTTGCAAACACAAATAAAATCACTTTCCTTAAAACCTGTATCTCAAATAACTGAAGTGTTAATGATATTCTCAAAAGTCTGCACAACTTGCAGCACTACAACGTACATCTCCTTTCATTATGACAGCACAAAAACTTAGTGTTGCTGCATAATTATTAAAATTAATGTATTTTAAAGCCTTAACTGAGGATAAGGACAAAGATTCTTGATGTTAATAAAATAAATGTTAAGGGAGCACTCCCTAAACTTCAGTTTCAACTTGATTTTATTTTGATCACTTAAGGAGGATCTCTCCCTATCCCTTTGTTGAACTTCTGCACAAGGTGCTTTGGAATTAAAATATCTCTGTGTACATTTGATGCAAAGCAGCAGAAGAATCCCTAGGCAAGAAACTAATGAATGGGGACCAAGGAAAAGAGAAATATAAACCCAGATCCTGACACTCATGCCCAACAAAGTTCTCAAGGGAGGTCTTCAGTAGAGCATACAGGACAGTGATACTCCAGAGTAGCTTACTCTGCATGGCTATAAGAAGTGATAACATGAGCAGGACCTGTAAGTGGGATGAAAAAAAAATTAGACAGATGCTGAACTAACTGAAGGTACAACCTTATATATAGATATTCTTTACCCAAAATCCTCATTTAAAGTTCATAGAATCCTAGAATAGTTTGGGTTGGAAGGGACCTTCAAGATCATCTAGTGCCAACCACCCTGCATGGGCAGGAACACCTTCCCTAGAACAGGTAGCTCAGAGCCCCATCCAACCTGCCCTTGGACACTTCCAGGGAGGGGGCATCCACAACTTCTCTGGGCAACCTGTTCCAGTGTCTCACCACCTTCACAGTGAAGAATTTTTTCCTAAGTTCTAAGCTGAATCTGCCCTCTTTCAGCTTAAAAAGTTTACCCCTTCAATATATGCCCTTGTAAAAAGCCCCTCCCCAGGTTTCCTGTAGCCCCTTCAGATACTGGAAGGCTGCTTGCTATAAGGTCTCCCCAGAGCCTCCTCTTCTCCATGCTGAACAACCCCATGTCTCTCAGCCTGTCTTCATAGGAGAGGTGCTCCAGCCCTCGGATCATCTTTGTGGCCCTCCTCTGGACTTTCTCCAAGAGCTCTATGACCTTCTTCTGTTGGGGACTCCAGAACTGGACACAGTACTCCAGGTGGGGTCAAAGTTGTGACATTTAGTTTTATTGTTACTGGTAGCTGAAAATCTGTGCATGCCTGGCAGCAATTTCTTTTGAAATAAAGTTCTGGAGGCACTGCTAAGTCAACAGTGAAGCTGAAAGGAAAAGAACCCATTAGTCCTGGAGCAGGCACTCATGTGAAATCTTCTAAAAGCAGTTCAAAGATGTCTCAATTACATTAAAAGCCACCAGAAAAATAAATTTTTAAAGTCATGTACATGGTTATCTCTCCTAGTCCTTTTTATCAAAATGCAAGGATTATTGATCCTCACATTTGGATTTCACATGCACAGTATAGCAACACAGGACTGAGGTTCTCCAAGGTCTCAAAAATGAAAGTGAAAAACGTACTGAAGAAAAAACTTCATGAAGGCAATTAAAGATTCAGCACAGAAAAACAGGTGAGGAATACTAGTAGAGCAGGACACCATGTGTAAAACTGTTACAGGGAAAAAGAGAGTTGCTCTACAATCAGGTAAGTGTTTAAGCAACATGGGGGTTGGGGAAACTGTGAAAAGAAATCATCTTTATCCTTCCAGAATAAGCCATGAGGGGAGATGAGATACAAGTTCTATATTGTACCTAGGCTATTCACAGAGGAGACATCACCCTGCCTGTTTCCTCTACCTGTTTATTCCAAATTTGAATATGAATTGTTTCTAATAGGAGTAAAAACCCAGAGGACCAATTTGACACAGCTCAATTAGTTTGTGGATCAGACCTATGAGACCACAGCCAATCAAAGCCGTAACATACGTGTTATTAACCTCTGCTGGGGTGTTCCAGTGGTTATGGTGAACCAAAGCAAATTTTCTTGTGTTGAGTAATATTAATATCTTTATTTTTACAAGGTAAATCCACAGAAAAAAAAAATTAACATACTTTTGATACTTACAGAAAAAAAAAATAAGACTGTTGTCTACGTTTTTTGGTCATTTTGACCATAAAAAGCCTTAACACAAATTTTTTGTGCTAGAGCTTGGGCATCATCAGAGTGTCATTGACAATTTCTAACAACAGAGAGGTCTTTCTCAATCAATTTTTTAAAAACGGCTTAGCTAACCAAAGATCTTTTTTGGTAATCTTAAAGGTGCTGTTTAGGCAGTGTCCTGCAGGACAGGCAGATACTATAGATACCATTCTTACAATTTTTGCATTTGTCTGTGTTAGTAATAGATTATTTCCCCCTTCAGCATTATTGACAAGGTTATACACCTGCTAATTGTTAAAGTTTCCCAGTAATTTCTGGGCTAGGACTCTTTCTAGTTGCTGAAAATACCAACAAACTTTAAACATTTGTGTTTATTTTATAGGTGAGATTGTTTATACCTTTCTTTATTTGGGGTAATTTCAGCTAAACTAGCTTGGAAATTTTCAAAGGACTTGACTAGTATTATTTTGCACATTTAAAAAGTCTTCTTAAAGGTAGCTCATTAGGTTAGGTCTCTGTGCTATGGAGCAAAGACTGACATTTGGCAGGGTGATTTCTGAGGTAATAAGAATATGCATTTTTTTGCTGATTTTATTAAAAATTCTCCACATTTGAATAAATCATAAGCTTTTTAAATATTCTGAACTCAATTATGTGTGAGTTAGTAGAGCACATTATTTCTGTACTCTGAAGATGCTTTTGTTTCAATCTGCTCCTTAGTTGCCTCCTGACCTATGTCCCTGTCCCTGCTACCCAAAACATCCAGGCATGGTCCAGCCTGGGGACCTAGATGTTTAGGAGCATCTTCCTATTTAGGATAATACTCCTGTGTCTGTTGTTGCTCATGTTTTTTGGGCAGCACTGTGGCTCCAGTCTCTATAAGTAAGTTCCCACGTTAGGATTGGCTCCAAGTAATGAGGAAAAAATGTAGAAAAGAGGTTTAACTGAAAGGACACTGGGAAGGTGGGAAAGGATAGGAGAGATTAATGAAAAGGGAAAGGAGGAGATTGGAGAAGAAGCACGAAAGAAAGAAAGAAAGAGAAGAAACAGGGGAGGGGAATGAGGGTAAGCTAAAGAGAAGTTGAGCTGAGAATAACTCAAAGCCACTGTCCTTCTGATGCTGAGCAGTTCTTTGATCACACTGCTGGGTATTCCTTTGCCATGTAACACATTGCTGCCACACTGCCAACTGCATGTTTCTGACCCTGTCTGCATGGTGACCCAGAAAGAAGAGAACGACTTTCTGCGGTGACTGCCTAATCTTTTCTTTTAAGTGTTACAAGAGCACTGTGCTGCATATCTGAATCCTTGCTTGATCCTAGGAAGAGGAGGCTCATGAGGCAAGGTCCTTCAGGAAAACCCTTTGAATAATATACACACAGGCTACCACAGGAAACCTTATTTCTGTTGTTTGCTAGCTTTTCAGAAACTCTGATTTTAATATTTTAGTATTTTTTAGCTGATAATTTGTCAGAATACATGTCTATCTGTGCAACTATCTGCCTTCTCTTTGAAGCTAGCCCTAGTTATTTTTCCAAACAGTTGAATTTCAGACTCTTCTGTTAATTAAACTAATTCTGTGTGTTTTGTTTTTTTTTTAATTTCCCCCAGTAAAATACCTTGAAAAAAAGTTGGTTTTCACTGATTTATTTTGTGATTTAAATATTTTTCTATTCAGTATACCTGGTTACTTTCCAGAGCATTCAGTTCTAGTAAACATGGCCTCCTAAATTCACCACTTCTCTGCTGGGCTGCTTTCAGCTTCTTGTATGAATGGACAAGCAGCAATCCTGCTGTACCAGTTAGATACACATTTTCAGGGAATCTGACACTGAAAAGAGATAATTGTGTTTAATTTTGGCTTAGGAAAAGCTATTGTAAAAACTGGAATGCAATCAAGTTCCAATTAGAAAAGGAACTGGCTAAATTTCTTCCATTAAAAAAGCAATAAGGAGGCATCATATGTAAATCAATTATTAATTAACTAATACACAGAGTACAGAACAGTAATTTGTAAATTGCTTTTAAAATTTAAACAATTTCATTTATGGGACAGCCATACAGATCACTTTTTAAAGTAAATACTTCAGAATTTAACCAAATGTAAAGATAAAAAATGAAGGTTTCTTCACAACAGACCATGTCAGCTAACAGGATTTTTCAGTATCCAGTGTAATTTCAAGGACGCATTTGACAAATGTTGAAGACAGAGTGATTCAAAAAACATTATAGTAGCCAAATATGCATCTCTTCTGTATTATCAAAGAGAGGGTTATTATTTGCAGTGTCATAGTAATAGACAAGGCATAAAGAATGGTAAAATATCAGGAATGCTAGGGACAGAGGATGTCATTCAATTATCTGTCTAAGGCCTATGGGATTGTCTTTTCCCTGTTTTGTTGTTGATGTCTGGTCCCTCCAGCTGTTCCTTTACAACTTTGCCTCAATGTAGCACTTTCAGATATTTTTCTGCACGCCTCTTCTAGGGATCAGGAGTCTCAGAACAATCATAATCCCTGGCATAATGCAGGAGTTTCAGAATGAGGACAGAATCGTTGCATACAAATCAGGATGGTTGGTAAGCCTGTACAGCATCCATCATGCTGTGCTTTCACAGGACTGCACCATGGATCTCACACTAACCATATCAAAAGAGGCTTTGTCAGCAGTCATGTTAAAAATATCTTGCCTATAATTTTGAAAACATAAAAGGTGGATATTAGTCTGAATCACAAAGCTCTGCAAAAAAAGTAGATGAAAAGGACCAACTAGGCAAAAACCCCTCCAGTTCCTAGCAGTTTTAGATAGTAAAACATGAAGTATGACTTCAGAAGCAGCGACGATACAGCCAAGTTTCTATAATGTAACATGATTTCCTCCCCCAGTGTTTCTGAGAAAGTCTTCTCCTTTTTAACCAGTGTTGGGAGGCAGCATTTTGTGATGCTTGAATTTTTTCTGTTGGCTTCTACTTTGTTCTATCATTCTTTGAGATCTTGGATAAGGACCTTCTAGAAAGAGAAGGAGGAAGCCCTGCAGCATGAAAATCTACCAACTGTTATGAAGATTGCAGAAAGATGCTGGGGTGAATTAGGGTACATTACCTTCACTGCCACCTGCTGGGAATAAGTCCTTTTTCTTGCTCTGGTGTTGTTGACTAAGAACGTTAGTTACCAGTATTTAATACAGTTCTATCCTGCTCATGCTGAGCCAGTTTTCCCTGATTGGACAGAAAGTTTGCTGATCTCCACAGAATCACCAAGGCAGGAAAAGACCTTTAAGATCATCAAGTCCAGCCTATGACCAACACCACCACACCATCTAGACTATGGCACTAAGTGCCACATCCAGCCTTTCCTTGAACACATCCAGGGACGGTGCCTTCACCACTTCCCTGGGAAGCCCATTCCAATGTCTAATCACCCTCTCCATGAGGAAGTGCTTCCTAATATCCAACCTAAACCTCCCCTGGAGCAGCTTCAGGCTGTGCCCTCTTGTCCTGTCACTGGTTGCCTGGGAGAAGAGCCCAGCCCCCCACCTGACTACAACCTCACTTCAGGTAGTTGAAGAGAGTGATAAGGTCCCCCCTGACTCTTCTCTTCTCCAGGCTAAACAACCCCAGCATCCTCAACCTCTCCCTATAAGACTTTCCTTCTAGTCCCTTCACCAGCCTCGTTGCTCTCCTCTGGACCCTCTCCAGCACCTCAACGTCCTTCTTGAAGTGATGGGCCCAGAACTGCACACAGGACTTGAGGTGAGGCCTCACCAGTGCTGTGTACAGGGGGAGAATTACATCCCTACTCCTGCTGGCCACACTATTCCTGATACAAGCCAGGATGCCATTGGCCTTCAGGGCCACCTGGGCACACTGCTGGCTCATGTTCAACCAGCTGTCCACCAGCACTCCCAGGTCCCTCTCTGCCAGGCTGCTCTCCAGCCACTCTTCCCCCAGCCTGTAGTGCTGCCTGGGGTTATTGTGGCCAAAGTGCAGGACCCTGCACTTGGTCTTGATGAATTTCATGCCGTTGGCCTTGGCCCATCGATCCAGCCTGTCCAGGTCCTCCTGCAGCTTCTTCCCACCCTCCGGCAGATCAACACTGCCCCCCAGCTTGGTGTCATCTGCGAATTTACTTTCAGATCTATTATTTATGCTTGCTAAAATACACTATGTCATCTTCAGATCCTAATGCCATGTTTGCCCATTATTTTGAATTTTTCTTCCTCACTGATTTACTCAGTGTAGCAGTTTTATATTTAGACATGTTTTCATGCATTTTTCTTGCTTAGTTTGATAAATGCCATTCTTATAAGATGCTTTTGATGAACTGCAAGAATCCATTATGTATATTTTCCCTGCTTAGACTGTGTGGAAAATCTAATGCATAATATCCTTTCCATGTTTCTTTTGATTTTAGTTTTTTTCCCTAAATTTATTAATTTCTTTTCTCTACTATATATTTTTTTTTTCTGCAGGTCAGAGTTTTTATAATTTCCCTATGTGAGGCAGGCTTTTGGCACCTTTTGGAAAGCAAAGTGTTGTATTAGACACGAGAGGGACATATGTCTTTCCTAATAGTTGCTGAATGCTACCATATAATTAAGTACAATGACATCAATGACATACCACACTATAAGGGGAAATTATTTTTGTGTAGATGGCATCCTGTGGAAGTACTGACCTACATTACAGTGGAAATATATAGATATCATTGTCAAAGGACCAAGGGAAAGTTGACAAATGGCACCAGGATACATCAGGAACCTGGAAAAAACTGCAGGAGTTCATCATAACGTTCAAAGAGTCTGAAGTCACATCCGAGTTTGGCATAGACGTAGCTTCCAAAAGTACTGCCCTGTACCTCCAATCCTGTCTCAGCTGTAATGGGAAGCTCTGCCAGCATGGCATGATGGAGGCCCATGTATTGGGCAGTCAATCACAAGCTGCCTCAGAGACTGGGCTTGCATGACCATGTTAGCAATACTCAAGACTCTGGCCCGTTGAGCCCAGGCAGAACACATTCTAGCCCAGCTGTATTGCTTTTAGCACCTGCTTTACCCCAAAACACTGTTTAAAGGAGAGTGTAATCAGAAACAGTGAAACAGAACAACAAAGGGAAGATTTTCCAGTTGACTGCATGTCCCAATGAGTGCTGCAGCAGTATGACAGCAGACATCTGCTGAGGATCTGCCATCAGCTAGATTGTTTTTCATCCTCAGAGACAGTGAGATTCCTCACATCTTTAAATGGAAGCAATTAAATCTCAGGTGTGATCAGCACAAACAACATCTTACAAGCCATCATCATACCACCCTGCTGTTCTCTTGCTTATTTTAGTACATCATTCTTCGTAAGGAAAAACTATTCATCTTCCTGCTGATCACACCTGAACTTGGGTGGAGTAGCTATGCTCATAGAGGTTTTTATTTTTTTCTTATTAATGAGCTTCTGTACCCCAGCAAGATTTATGACATTTCTGAAAATGAGAAGGGAGTGTTCCTATGATTTGGTTAAGTTACTGTATTTATTCCTATTATTCATGGAAATCTGCATATAATCACATACCATTTTTCAAGTAAATGCTTTGATACTCTGTCCATCAGCCACTGACCCTCAGACTTGCAAATAAACATTACTTAGCCAAAGGAAATCACGGTGATTTTACACTTTGAATGCTAGTTGAAATATTTATAGTGTTTATGGACTCATACATGAGAATATTTTAAAGTTATATAAGCCATTTCAGAATTTTGTAGCATGCAATTAGAAACAGAGATTTGGTATTTCCTGCTTGCTCACAGGTTTGGGGACAACAAGCACAATCTTTCCTACATTCCTCTAGGTGACTAGTGCAGAAACTGTATGAATCTAGTGACACAGTCATTTATACTAGTAGACTTGCCTAAAGAAAAAGTTTGAAGATAGGTACTTCCTGCAATTATTATCAAACTGAAATACCCGAAAGCCACTTCCACAATTCCTCAATCTCTATAAATTTCTAAGATTTAGCATTCCCTTCACCCTGTTTTACATAAAAACAAACTGTTACAGAGCTTTCTAGTATTGCACGAGTGCTAATAAGGATGGGAATATTTCATACCAAAGGGCAATCTTGTGCCTCAGACACCTGGAGCCAATTACACTGAACAATCACAGCTTACTGTGATTTAAACAGGAATCAAAGTCACTGAACATTTTATGGGATCAGGCTCTCAGCTGATAAATTTTTTCAGTCTACAAGTGCTGTTTGGTATTTTCTCCTCCACTGAATCTTTAGAGTCTGAATTTGGGAGACCTGAGGTGGCTCTAAATTCAATTAAAAAGGTTTCAAGAATTGCAAACAGGATCATTTGCCCTGGCTGTTCAGAAAGTACTAAAGGTTTCACTTGAATACCTATAATACCAGCTTCTGCCACAATTTCATATTTATTGAGAAACTAACTTTCAATAATCCAAACAGGAGTGACCTGAAATTCTCCTTAAATGCAAGAGAAACCAGCTAACTATTTTTCACCTATCACCTTCTAGAAGGATTTGGGCAAGATGATACATTTTTTGTTATTAGAAATTGTTCTTGTTGGATACGATGTAACACAATTAGTGAAAAGCTGCAACCACAGCTTACAATACCACCACCATTTTCTTACTGTTACCCAGTCAGCTCCTTGTGCATATTTTCTCTATAGATCAAAGAACATCCTATGATTATAGGTTGTGCAGCTGCTGGTACACAGGCACCCTAATGCCTGACTGAGAACTCTAGAGCAGCCACAGTCCACTTAAGAATCAAAAAAGTTAAACTTTTGGTGTTTTAAATAATTGCCCATGACAGTGTATGCTGAATGTTACGAATGATCTCTGCTGAATGCTACTCACATTTCCCCATCCATTTGCCATTTGCTATAAAAACTGATCTAGTTTAGCAGCACAAACCTCAGTGGGCTACCAAAGATCAGGGCCAGGCATGAACTGTGACACTCAGAAGGTTTTGCATTAATCCCTTGGATGTGCTTGGTATTCATTTCAGGCTGCAGTCTCCACACTTTTAATATGTGCTTGGAAACATTAGTTAGGTTTGTGACTGTGGCTTCAGGCTGGTTTCTTTTTTTAAGTTGTAAAGTCCTTTTTATTTTGACTGAAGGAAGTGACAAGTACAAGTGTATGTTTTCATGGACTGAGGCATAAACATACTGCCTCCAACTTTTTTATTTGCTCTTAAAATCTTCCTTTTTTTCTGGCTTGGAGGATCTTAAAATCTGAAAGTTAAAAAAAAATATAAAAAAATTGCCAAGAAACATGCAATTTGCTCTTTTGTACTTGGCCACTAAAGGAAAAACCCTGACATGTTCCCAGGTCAGATGAGACACTTGGCATCACCAAGAAGAAAAACAAGGCATGTTACAGCTTGTCTAATTGTGTACACTGGACTTGGAGCTGGAGTGCACAGTCTGAAGCCATTTGAGCAGCTTCTTTCAGCAGCTTTCTACCTGTAACCAAGTCATCTAAGTAATCCCACTCTCGTGTGGCATCACATGTCCAGCTCTCATCTAGGTGCCCAAGGGACTTTGGTGGGACAGATGATAGGATTACTGCTCCCTACTCCAGCTCTCCTTAAAAAGCTGTACCTCCCTTCCAGCAGCATAACTAAAAAGGAAGAATTTCTGCCTTTTAGCTTTTGTAATTTGCAGCCTCTGATTTTGGTGTGAACAGCAATTAACAGGTGTGTGGAATAACGAGGTAGCCTGCACATTCAGCAGCAGAGCACCCTGTGCAGCTCTGCCTGCATCTTTCCAGGATCAGGGCTGCACAAAGCCCTGGTGTGACTCAGAATCCTAATTAAAACACTGCTATCAGCAGCAGTTTGAAATATAGTTGCTATGACTTAAAAATACTTACTGCTGAAAGGATGCGATTACAGTTTTACTAATGAGAGGAGAGGCCAGATCAGGTTCTGACCATTCTTGAAAGCAACTATGGGAGGGACCCAGTGTTTCACTGAGCTGACCCAGTGGTAGGTGCAAAAAGCAGCTCTGATGTCCACATTTTGGGTTGATCATATTTCCACGTAAAGGAAGAACTCCAAGGTGGTGAAGTAGGTTGTTTTTTTTAATTTTTTTTCCGTCTGGCAAAACCACTTTCATTTTACAGTTTTTTACAGTTAGTCTAATTCTACTTATGACTGATCTTTCATAAATAAATTGGTGTTTAACAGAGCTGAAAAATGTTTTCAAACTCACTGAGCACACTAAAGGCTCTGTTTTCGGTGGTAGCTGCGAAACAAGCAATTGTTTTATAATAGTAATTCCTCCAATTCCATTCTACCAACCTATCAACCTATTTGGGGAACCTTTGAACATCTCTACCTGCTATTTGGTCAAGAAACTATTTGACTAAGGTAATGAACTCTTCCATCTATAGTGGCTGTTCTTCTGCATTGCCTGACCAGAAGACCAAAAGCCACTAGAAATCCTGCCTCAAGGCAGAAAGAGCAGATGATCAGCACCTATGTTTGACTTCTTGGTGGATTCAAAACATTAAGTGTTAAGGCTGGTAAGTTTTCAGGGAAGTTCACACTGACAAACCTCATTGCAAATATTTAGCATTTCATTGCATATTCATGAAACACTAAATGTATTTTAGGTCCTGATGCTTCATTAACAAAACAAGAAAATAGGCTGCATAATTCACTGAATATTTAAAATAAACCCATCAAGGTATTTTACATAGTGGTTTTTTTTTCCTTCCTCATTATTTTTAAAATAATCTCTTCTCATGTTTGCATATAATTGTATTTTTTTGCTATTTTGCATATTAAAACTCATTTTGAAATTCTCAGTTAATTTTTTTCTTTCTGGGGAGAAACAACTTAGAATCATCAGTTAAAAGTATGTTGAGAACTCTGTTCTTGGATGTTCATGTTTTTCCCCAGAATTCTCAGTCATCAGAAAATCTCAATTTCCTTTATATTTCTTGAAAAGAAGGGTTTCACTTAAAAAAAAAGTCAAACTGACCTTTTTTCCCTTCTTAGCTAAAGTTCCAGGAGCTCAGACTATTTTCTTCTTCTGCCTGTTAACACAGGACCTGCCGTCCTCTGTGGATGACAGGGTTCTCTTTCCATAACCCTCACACTAAAATCAATGCACTACCTGTTTAAGCATGACCAACTGAAGCTCTCACCAAAGAAAATAAAGACCTGTGTTTCAGAATGATTTAACTGTAGCTATTTATGCATTCCTCTCCTCTTGGCCATGTCAAGACGGTATAGGTGTATTGGGGTACAAGGTATAAAGTCTTCAGTGCTAAGCACCAGTGGTATGAAATACTGCAGATTATTTTCCATACTAATAAAGGCTTCTGTGAGCAGCTCATAGCAGTTGTGTGGGCTATATGATATTTATTTGATGTTAGATATCTGTCTATATCCTCAAGCTCAGGAAGTGTGGCTTGGAAGAGTGGATGGTGAGATGGATTGAGAACTAGCTAAACAACAGAGGTTCTCCTCCCCCTCTTCTCTGCCCTAGTGAGACCACATCTGGAGTATTGTATCCAGTTCTGGGCTCCCCAGTTCAAGAGGGACAGGGATTTACCTGAGAGAGTCCAACAGAGGGTGACGAGGATGATTAAGGGACTGGAACACCTGTCTTAGGAGGAAAGGCTGAGAGACCTGGGGCTGTTTGGTCTAGGGAAGAGAAGCCTGAAAGGGGATCTTATTAATTTTTACAAATATCTGAAGGGTGGATGTCAAGAGTGGGCCAGTCTCTTTTCAGTGGTGCCCTGTGATAGGACAAGGGGCAAAAGACAAATACTGGAACACAGGAAGTTCCACCTCAACATGAGGAAAAACTTATTTACTGTGAGGGTGACGGAGCACTGGGACAGGCTGCCCAGAGAGGTTGTATAGTCACCTTCTCTGGAGACTTTCAAGATCCATCTGGATGCGTTTCTATGTGACCTGCCCTAGGTGGTCCTGCTCTGGCAAGAAGGCTGGACTCGGTCTCCAGGGGACCTTTCCAACCCCTACCATTCTATGATTCTATCATTGTAGGATCAAGAATTTGGTGCCAAATTCTTCTTTTGGTGCCAAAGGGCTGAAGTGGCCATGGCAGAATGTTAGGATAAGACCATGGTCATCAAGTTTACTTCTTCAACACTTTGAGTTAGGGACAACATTTTACCACCTGAATGGCAAAACACAGTGGTTGGTCTGAGCCTTTGGATTTAACTCCTCAGGAACGACCAACAGCCACTGATGTCATCGTCTTTTCATTCAAATGGAAAAATTGAGATGACAATTACAAAAACATGCAGCAACACATACCATAAAACAAAGGGCAAAACGAGGAAAATGCCACGAAAGCCTGAAACAGCTCTGGACATGATTTTCCTGGGAAAAGACTCACAGAATGAGCGAAAAACAGATGAAAGATATATAATACACTGAGTGTATTAGTAATCACAAGATGACTGTGAGTCACTGATGTGATGTAGTCATGAAAAAAAAAAAAAAAAAGACAACTGCAAGTTGCAAGATGCAACAGGTCAGGTATTTCCTAATAGAGACAGCAGTAGGACTTCCTCAGACACAACACACACAATTCTGGTCCCCATGTTTAACAGATTATTTTAAACTACAGCAGATGTGGCAATGGAATACGAGACAGTTAGGAAAATTAATTTATTTCTTGCAAGATGGGAAATTATACAAATCTAGATTATTTAGGTGAGCAAAATACTACTAGATATGATTGCTCTCTAAAAGTACATAAGAAGGTCAGCCACCAACTTAGGGATGGTAAAAGCATTTGAGGCTATGCTAGCATAAGACAAATGTGTCAAAAATGGGCAATCAATCAATTTGGAGCAGAATTTAGGAGCAAGTTTCTAAGCTTCAGAGCAGCCAGTTTCTGAATCACCTTTTTTATGACAGGAAAAAGGGAAGCAAGAACCATAATCAGTTTTTAAAGGGATACATTTAAGAAAGGGATTACCTGACAAAATGATGACTGGACCTGGGAACCTGGACTGATCTAGTTCCATGCCTCTATTTTGTAGTCATATTTCTTGACACACTAAAAACAGGCTCTCATATATCAAAAAGATGAGTACAGTGTAAGGCAGCAGAATAGGCAAGGACAGACTATCAGTAGATGAACTTATGTTAGTGGTTCTTTTTTTCTGTATTTCTTCTTAAGCATTCTTATTTTATTGGGTTTTTTTCTCCCCTTTTGTTACTAGTCAGTCATTACATTTTCAAAAATGCCTATTTTAAGGCATTCTGAGTCCCTAATGTATCTTTTTTTTTTTTTTTACCACTGTTCAAATTGGTCTGATAGAAAATACTACTTCCCTTATAACCTTTGTCTCTCTCACACCTTTAGGCTATTACTGCTATAAAAGCACTACTACTCAACAACTCAAGAGCATAATTCAATTTCAGGAGATCCAGGTGCTTAGGCTATGTCCGTGCTAGTGAGGCTTGCTGAGTAGCTCAGAGGATATCTGCTGGTGGCCAGCATCCAAATTACCAAAACAAAGCAAATGCTCTCTGGACTCTGCATAGCCCCAGTTATGTCTAAGGGCTGCTTAGGACTATTACAATTGATTGTCCTGAAACCACCAGGATAACAAAATTACCTATGGTTATACTGACCTGAGACTTCCCAGTACACCACCTGCAGGCACCAACCCATGGATGTGGCAGTTACGTGGGGGAGCAGCTGTCCCTATGGGGAGGAGAAGGTGGGTCAGGAGACCCACATGGACCAATCACAGTGCTCCTGCCCATGGTGCTCAGTATGAGATGGCTCCTCAGAGGAGCCCTTTTGTCTTTTCTGAACGGTGTGCTGGCTAGATTGGGGTTTCTTTGTTGTTTCTCCCTCTACTGCTGGAGCTTCTAAATTTTGTTTTCTTACTAGAGGAGGACATAGTTCACTGAGACGAGTTGCCTTCTCCTACCTCCTGAGTAGGACTGGCTCAGCCACTCCAAGGTTTTTGTGGACTGTCGCTGGGACCCTGGACTTGGGCACCCCCATCTGCTGCAGAGTCCAGTTTGGGACTTTTTTGGTTGGGAAGCAATCACCAAGTGAGGAGTGCAGTTTCTGTATTTACATATTTGTAATTCACCATCATCATTATTACTAATACTTCATTAAACATATTCTAGTGGGTTTTTTCCAACCTTAAAGTCTCTCTCCATTATTCCCTGTTTTATCTTCCCATTGGAGGGTAGTGGGGGGATGACAGAGAACATCTGTCACTTGGATATTGGCTAAAACTGTGACATTAGTCTGAGCCAAAACTCTGCCAGGGACTATTCTAATAATGGAACAGTATAGAGGATTACTCTTTGATTCCATGAAACATTGCCTTGTGCTGCTGAACTTTCATAAAGTTGTGTGTTTCTAAGCTACTAATGCAATGTCACCGGAAGCAGATATTTAATGCACACCTTGTCCTCTGGCAGTTGCATTTCTTTGCATTTTGCATAAAACATAAGAAATCTTTATAGTCATATAATGAAAGTGATAGTGAATGAAAATGCCTGTCTTCACAATATGCTTCCCAATACTCCAAAAATGAGCCAGAGTGGTGTCCACAGAAAAATTAAAGCACAATAGCAAGGATAAATTTCGTGTCAGCTAAAACATACAGCATACTGTCCTCTGACTAAAGAGTCACAAAGTTCTCAAGTCAGTAACTGTTATTATGGAAAACAGGATGTTGAAATGCACATAAAAATTCAGCTGAATTTAAATGCTTAAATGGAATGCTGTACAAAAGACTTATCTGTAAGGCAAGAATTCTCATATTCACAAATGTGATAACTGTGTGATCAGGTTGTTTCAGATTAGTGGAACCAAACATATCCCAAATTCTGAATCTTAATCAAATATGGCCTGGATTTTAATAAAAGAAACTAAGTTCTCTGCTGACTTCACCTGAGAGAAACTCCCATTCCTTCAGCAAAGTCCAAAGACATCTCTACTAATCTTTTCTCTTCACTCTTGCTACTTTTGCAGGTCCCAATGAAGATATTCTTTTTTGAATTCAAGTCATTCTTCTGAGAGAGGATGAAAACTATTATTTCACCTCACTCACTTCTGGATTCTAGCAACCATGTCTTTGATCTGTGTGTTAAACCTGGTATATAAACATCTTGAACAGTGAAGAACCTAGGCTAGCTCAAGAACAGCCACATCTTCAGCAGTGAATTAAACACAACTTTAGCTCTTCCTCAACTCAGCAACAGGTTAAAGCTCCCTCACCTAAAACTGAACTTATGCTCTCTCATCTTGTATGTTTCACACAATGTGACCTCAACTGTCTTTAGGAAGTCAAACTTTGCATCAAAACCTTCCATTGATAAGATAATATTTCTCCAGATGTGCTAATCCATCCACAGATTTATTATAAAGTTTTGCATTATTCACTTGTATGGCAGCAGCTATAGCATAACTGCTAAAAGCAGTAACAACATGCTGTCACAATCCGATATTCAGATACGTGGCAATTTTTTATGATCTCACCAGGACAAACCAAAGGTGCACAAACAGACACTGGGGCTGGTGTGTGGTCTTAGGAGAGATCAGGCAGAACCCCCTTGCTGTCTAACACTCCTCACTGCAGTGGGAGGCTGGTGTGGCTGGACTCTGCCTTCCCTCTCCTGGTATAAGCCACACAGCAGCTGCACCCGTTTGTCCAGCAGGACCTGTGAAAAGGTTTAAAGGTGATCCCAAATGGTGAAATTAAGATGCAAACGAGGTCAGATGTCACGTGCACACTGAACTTTATTGGAGTTACACAAGAAAGTCCCTAGAGCAGATAGGACAGAGAGAAAAACAGAGAAGAAAAGAAAGCAGAAATACAGAGATTAGCAAGTTAATAGTTAAGACCATGGTCCAGCAACATTGTCAGTGGAGAAGTGCTTTGGTAGGGAAGTGCTTCGCTGCCCCCATAGTGTCCCAGATTTTTATACAGTTCTTGCCCACTCCCCCCCCTTTCTCCCTGTCCTCTGTCTTCGTGCCTTAGAGATAGGAGGGGAGGGGAGGTATGGTGCCAGGACTAGGTCCTGCAGATAGTCTGTTTGGCTAATTAGCAAGATAAGCCACTGATCTGGCCAGCAACAGTAAGCAGGAGATTGAGACAACTCGGCATCATAGGATCAGTTTATTGCAGTAGAGGTTTGGTCCTAGGAGGCGACTTGAGACTGGCACCCTCTGTCTTTTCTCAGGTGCCTGCAGCATTTCTACACATCCTTCTAAGTTGGTGGTTTTCATGAAATCTCAAGGCCTGTTTATTGCTGAATATTCTGCTCCCAGAGCCAGCTGTAGAGCTCCTTTGTCTTCAATCTCAGCATGCCCCACACCAAACTCCCCAGTTCTCAGGGAAGTAAAACGGTTTGGTGGGTTGCTGAGACATCTCTTTAATCCTGCAACAAGTCCTGTTTACCTCTTAGATGTCTCATTACAACCACCAGACATCCTGAGTGCCAAAGTACACAGCTTATCTCTTGGATTGCTCGAGACAAGCACTATATATCCCTAATGTCACACATGCCATGAGATTTCACAATGTTACATCTGTGAGAGACGGACTCTATAATGGCCTTTAATCCAGCAACCATTCCTGGCGATGCACCCCCCCCCGGCACTCGTGGGGAGAGGCCAGAGGTACCAGGCGCATGCGCACAGACTACAGACTACAGACTACAGCTCCCAGGAGGCACGGCGGGGCCGGAACCAGGAAAGGGAGGAGCAAGAAGGCGCGCGCTCTGTGAACACGGACGGATCCAGCCGCCGCGGCGGGGGTACCGCTGCGGGGGGCTGCCGTGCCGTTGCGGCGCAGCTCCCTGTGGTTGTTGGCGTGTGGACGTACCGAGTGGACTGTTTGCCTGGAGTCTCAGGGGACAGACAGGACGTGGATCCCGACCAGGGATTGGCTTCGGCCGTACCCCCCGGTGGTGAGAATTGCGAACATCTTACTAACATTCCTACAAACATTCCTACATAATATTCATACATACCAGACACTTCTCTTTTCCAATATTCTTCTATTTCCCAAAGGCTCTCTCCAGGCTTTCCCTCTTATCCCTGTCCGGGAACGGGAACAGGGGGGAAGGGGGGAGGTCCTCTCTTGTTTTCTGTGTGTGTTGTTGTTGGTATATAGATGTATAGTTGTATAGCTGTTGGTATATGGATATATAGGTGTGGATATATATAGAGATAGACCCTGTGTGATCGTTGATATCAGACTTGCCTTTAATAAATCTATTGATTCTTAGGCGTTGTTTGTGGGTGTGACGGGGAGTGGTCTTCAGCTCTCGATCCCCTGCGGTGGGGGTGTGAGTCGCGGCTTTACCTATCTCGGTTCGCGACATTATTGGCGTAGTCGGCAGGATTCGAGGGTCTGTTGTAGCCCCTGCACACAGACGCGGTGATAGTGAGAATGGAGGACAAAACAAGCGAAGCGCTAATCGATATCGACGCTTCTGCGGAGGAGGCGTCTGGCGCTGGCAGCCCTGCGGGGGGGGCGGTGACTCCAATGGGCGCTAGTGTTCCTAGCAGTCCGATCCACCCCGAGCTATCGGCGGACTTGTCTCGCCCCTCGTATGCTGAGGTTTTGGCACAGCCACCCGGAACATACCCCCTTTCCCGTGACTTTGAACGGCTGATGTTGGATATGATGATGCCCCTGAGGCAGGAGCTGATGCCCCTGAGGCAGGAGCTAAAGACCCTGAGGCAGGAGTTTGAGGCACTACAGCAGGAAATGCAGTTGAGGAAGAAAGAGACAGGGGCGAGACGAAAGAAGGAGCAGAACGAGGGAGACGAGAAGTGGTTACAAGAGGTTACACAGCTACAGGGAGAACTGAAGGAGCGTGAAAGGAAATACAGGGAGTTAAAAAAAGATCATACTGATATGCGAGCAGAATACGAAGGGAAGCTGCTTGACCTGCAGAGGGAACTTGCAAAGACGTTAAAGGCATTGGAGAGCATGGAGAGGGATGTCAGGGCAAAGAACCGAGACATCTCAAAACTGCAGCAAGAGAACATAACATTGCAGCAGCTCCAACAGGGACCTCTTCCTCTTCCTCCACCCCCTGCTCCCCCTCAGGAAAAGAAGGTTGTCGATGACCTCTTAAAACAGGAAATCGACCGGGTGTTACAAGAAAGACTAGCACTGATTGGCGCTTTTCACGAGCCCCACAAAGGTGGGGAAGAAAGGGAAAGCCAAAGAGGGAAAGACGTGCAGGGGTTTCTGGGCACTCTCCGGTATGGAGAGGGGGAGGAGGAAGAACAGGAAGAAAAAAAGGTGCTCCGGCCTGTTAGGCTAACTACCTATACCCAGAGAGCTGGGGCTGCACAAAGAGATACAGAGATAAAGGAAAAGCCCTATTCACCTATTGATCTGGGTAAACTCAGAGAAAAATATAGTAGACTGGCTTCTGAAACAGAAGCTGATTATGTCATGAGAGTATCACTCACAGGAGGGGACGATATCATGTTGACTGAACAGGAGGCTCGTGGTTTTTGGGGACCTGGAATAGTGTTACTAACCGGTAATACAAATCACCCATGGTCCCTAACGCAGCGTGCAGCCTGGAACGTAGGTAAAACCGAGGCGGTGGAGCGAGGAGAACCGACTGCCCTAAAAGGGAGTCCCCGTGACATCATGGAAAACGTTCAAAGGGCTGCTGCACTCCAAATGATCTATGATCGTGAGTTGGTAGTAGAGCATGCAAGCCCCATGTCCCTTCAGGTAAAAGAGAGGAGAATGATTGTGTTGATTAAGGGGCTTTCTGGGGGGCTCCAGGTGAAAGCCATGCAATGTCGAGAGGAGATTGCAGCCGGACGATTACAGATCACGTGGGGTGACCTGGCCCAGAACCTGATTGATTGCGCTAAGATATGTGAGGACTCTAAGTCCTCCTCTTCTACACCCAAAAGGGCTGCTCGACTGTCTTATGCTGAGGTTGCTGCTAAGCCACCCCGAGACCCCCCCTCTCCCAGACAGGGGAGGTCACGGGGTGACTGGAATGTGGTAAACAGGGATAGACAGAAGAAAACACAGCAGAAGTCACCCAGGAGACAGGCCTTTGATACACAGCATTCCTCAACACAAGATAACAAGGGGCCTTATGCTAGGCTTAAGGAGGAAGGCAGGCAATTGGGAGTGCCAGCTTCACTCCTAGCCAAAACCTGTCCCTATGAGGACCTAAAGGAACTGATTGATGCTTTCCGAACAAGGGAACAAACCCGAGGCAGATCACGATCACAAACTGGGACCCGAGGCCGGTCACAGTCTAGAACTCGGGCTCAAGTACAGGGAAGGTCCAGTAGTTCGGGAAACTAGAATTCCCTCCTCCTGCCACTACTAGTAAGTCAAAAAGGCGACGGAGGAGGGGTAAAACACAGAGTCCTAGCACAGAATGCCAACATGACTCCCACATAAATCAGGAATCCAGGAACCCCTCAATCCAGGAATATCCTAGTCCCCCAAATGACTGGCAAAACATATTAAGACTCGTGTATAATAAGGATGGAGATCTGGTACTCACTTGTGCTGTTGGTCCAAAACGTTATCCTGTTACTTTTGTTGTAGACACAGGGGCCCAGATGTCCACATTGAATGCTGAGGAGGCAAGGTACTGTGGTATTACCACCTCTGCAAAAGCGGTGTGTGTGTGTGGAGCATTTGGCAATTCTACTTTACAGAAAACAGCTATGGTCACCATGCATCTTCCAGGAGATGACAAACCGATCCGAGCTAAAATGATTGTAGGTGATGTTCCTAACTTGTTAGGTTTGGATATTTTGGCAGGTCGTGCCTGGAGAGATGAGCGAGGTCGCTACTGGACATTTGGCACACCAACACTGGAAGTAAAGTTGTTACAACGTGCCCCACGTCTGCCACAGAGCAAAACAACAAAAGTAAAACAATATTCTATTCCAGTTGCTGCCAAGGATGGCATCAGGGAGGTAATAGCTGATTTAAAACAAAAGGGTATAATAGTGCCATGCCATTCACCATACAATGCCCCAGTCTGGCCTGTGAGGAAACCAGATGGGAGATGGAGACTGACGTTAGACTACAGGAAATTGAATGCCAATACAGAAGGCCTCACTGCAGCCGTACCAAACATAGCTGAACTGGTGCTAGAAATCCAGGAAGCAGCACATCCTGTGCTGGCAGCACTGGATATTAAGGACATGTTTTTCCAGGTCCCTATTGATACCGAGGACCAAAAATATTTTGCCTTCACTTGGGATGGAGTCCAATACACTTTCACGAGGTTGCCACAGGGATACAAACACTCACCCACGCTGGCCCATCACGCACTTGCGTGTGAACTGGAAAACGTTCCAGAAATCAAAAACAATTCCAAAGTGAAAGTTTATCAATACATAGATGACATACTGATAGGGGGCCAGAGTGAGGGAGAAGTGAAAGTTGTGTATGATGCTATAATTAAGCATCTGACTGATATTCAGCTAGAAATCCCTGAAGGGAAAAGGCAACCACCATCCCAAGAGGTAAAATTCCTGGGAATAAGGTGGAAAGGGGGAACCTGGAATATTCCATCTGATACTGTGTCCCAATTGACTCAAACGAAGGTACCAGCTAATAAAAAGGAATTGCAACAATTGCTGGGAACCCTTCAGTATTGGAGAAAACATATCCCTGATTTCTCTGTTATAGCACGGCCTCTATATGATCTCCTGAAAAAGAATCATCACTGGGAATGGAACAAGTTTCATGATGAGGCCCTTGAACTGCTAATACTGGAAGCACAAACCTTCCAGACTCTGGGACCTCTTCACCCAGAGGATCCAATAACAATAGAATGGGGATTCTCAGCCAGTGCCTTATCATATCACTTTTGGCAAAAGGGACCTAGTGGGAGTACACGACCCATTGGCTTCTATTCACAGTCTCTTAAGGACTCAGAAAAACGATACTCCACTCTGGAGAAGGGATTGCTAACAGTGTGCACAGCACTAACAGAGATCAGTAAAATTGTTAAAAAACAAAAGGTGATACTACAGGGTCCTTTCAAAGTAGTTAATCATGTGCTGTCTGGGAAAGCCCCTCCAGAGGGTATATCCCAAAAGGGGACAATCAGGAAATGGTATAGCCAGATTGAGTGCTACTCTGGTCTTTTCAAGTTAGAGGAAGGCCCGGACAAACAGCTAAAAATCCAGGAACACATTGAGTCCATGGAGGAAAAAGAGTTAACAATGAAAACTCCCAGTCCTATTAAGGAGGCCCCGGAATACAAAAGTGAGATGACTAATGCCTGGTTCACAGACGCGTCAGCCAGAAGAGAGGGCAAAACCTGGTTTTTCAAATCTGCTGCAGTCAAACCCTCCACGGCTGAACGCATAATAAATCATGATAAGGGCAGTGCACAAGTGGGGGAGCTGGATGCTGTTCTCAATGTGTTTGTACGGGAAAAGGCCGCCAAGGACGCTGTGTACATCTACACAGATTCCTTTTCGGTCTTCAAGGGCTGTGTGGAATGGATAACTTTCTGGGAACAGAACAATTGGGAGATTAACAGGGTGCCAGTGTGGCAGAAAGAAAAATGGCAACAGATCCTAAAAATTGCCAAGAAAAATCCTAACTTCCATGTAGGGTGGATTCCTGCTCACCAGACCAGCCTGAAAAATGATGCTAGCAGGTGGAATAACTATGTTGATGAACTGGCCAAAATCAATGTAGTGGAAATCAGAACAGCAGAAGAAAATCAGGAGTGGGAGCGCTTGCTTGAATGGCTTCATTGTAAAAGGGGTCACTCAGGGATCTTTGATTTGTATAAGGAGGCACAAACCAGGGGATGGCCTGTTACCCGTGAACAGTGTAAAACAATTATTTCTGAATGTGATCTGTGTAAGATCCGGTTGGGGAAGCATCCCCTGACAGCTGACACTCTGCACATTCGAGAGGGAAAGTCCTTGTGGTCTACTTGGCAGGTGGACTACATAGGTCCTTTCCGCAAATCAGGTAACAAACAGTACATCATTGTGATGGTAGAAGTGGTATCAGGTCTAACTTGTGCTGAAGCTGTTTCTAAAGCAAATGGCGAAAATACAGTTCGCTTCCTGGAAAGGGTATTTGGGGTATTACCTAAACCTACACATATTCAGTCTGATAATGGCACTCACTTCACTTCACATCTGGTACAACAGTGGGCGAGAAGTGAAGGCATCCAATGGACATTTCATTGCAAATGGGATAGTGGAACGTACTAACGGGTTAATCAAAAGCCTTATCCGCCCACAGGACTCCAAATGGGATGAAAGGTTGCGATATGCAGTCACCACCATAAATAACAGATGGGGGGTAAACGGGTGTCCTCGTCTAACTGCTTTCTTTCCTACATCACCCACTCAAGAAAAGGAGACACAAAGAAAGCCTTGCAACAAGAAAAAAATTTCCCTACACCCAGGACAGACTGTACTGGTTGAGCTGCCAAATATTGGGAAAGTCAAAATGACCCTGCAAACGCCTGTGAATTCAAACACCTGGGTTGCATCTGACATGAATAACAAACAACTCAAAATCAGTACAAATTGGATACTTCATGTTGAGTGAAACAAGCCAGATTGTAGAGATAGGTTGTAACTGTGTATCTGTATACTTGTGTATATAGCAATGTGTATATGCTAAACCAACAACCCAAAGAACCGGAGACACCCCAAGCCAGAATAGGGTCTGATCAGCCCGACACTGGTTTTGAGGGGTGAGGTACCTTGTGCATACTATGGACTTGATCACCCCATGGTTTGCACAACGTCCCCCAATATACAGCATCATGTCTCCTATACCTATTTTCCCTTTGGGTTTTGGTCTGTAAACAAGATACTAATGGTGCACCAATACATTCATTATGGGTTTTCTTTATATATTCTTCTTATGTATTATATATATGAGTATATGTATATATATATATGAATGAGTTTATAAGTATATATGTTGTATAGGGAATTGTTCCCTCAGAAACATGCATAAAACGTTATATACGTTGTTCTGGATATGTAGATATGAAATATGTGAGATTGTATATATGCTTGTCTCAAACAGGGAAAGAGGTAAGAGTTTGGACAAGAGCCTACTAGGGTACAGATGTACATACATATACAAACACAAACATACACCACACAGGAACCAAGTCGCTGTCATAAAAGCCACGGGGTGAGATGTGAGAGACGGACTCTATAATGGCCTTTAATCCAGCGACATTCACTGACCATTCCTGGCGATGCACCCCCCCCCGGCACTCGTGGGGAGAGGCCAGAGGTACCAGGCGCATGCGCACAGACTACAGACTACAGACTACAGCTCCCAGGAGGCACGGCGGGGCCGGAACCAGGAAAGGGAGGAGCAAGAAGGCGCGCACTCTGTGAACACACACGGATCCAGCCGCCGCGGCGGGGGTACCGCTGCGGGGGGCTGCCGTGCCGTTGCGGCGCAGCTCCCTGTGGTTGTTGGCGTGTGGACGTACCGAGTGGACTGTTTGCCTGGAGTCTCAGGGGACAGACAGGACGTGGATCCCGACCAGGGATTGGCTTCGGCCGTACCCCCCGGTGGTGAGAATTGCGAACATCTTACTAACATTCCTACAAACATTCCTACATAATATTCATACATACCAGACACTTCTCTTTTCCAATATTCTTCTATTTCCCAAAGGCTCTCTCCAGGCTTTCCCTCTTATCCCTGTCCGGGAACGGGAACAGGGGGGAAGGGGGGAGGTCCTCTCTTGTTTTCTGTGTGTGTTGTTGTTGGTATATAGATGTATAGTTGTATAGCTGTTGGTATATGGATATATAGGTGTGGATATATATAGAGATAGACCCTGTGTGATCGTTGATATCAGACTTGCCTTTAATAAATCTATTGATTCTTAGGCGTTGTTTGTGGGTGTGACGGGGAGTGGTCTTCAGCTCTTGATCCCCTGCGGTGGGGGTGTGAGTCGCGGCTTTACCTATCTCGGTTCGCAACAACATCGTTATTAGAATTTCCTCAGATTGATGGTATTGATTGTCAACTTTATTATAAATAGTTATTTTAGGTCTTGATTTTTATGTGTTTCAGGTGAGTAATTGGATGTGAAACATGCAAGTGTAGTCACATGTCTCATTTCCATGTGAAATTACCACAGTGGCCTGTGAAACCTTCACCTGCAGATGGTATATGCAGAATGGTAATTGCACATGCAAATGGCTGATGATCATTTTCACATTCAGAAACCCAGAGTGCACATTAGTAATTACAACTGCATGCTTAACTTGTCTAAAATCAAGGATGTGGTATTTCAGACAGGAGAAGAGGGCACAGCCTGAAGCTGCTCCAGAGGAGGTTTAGGTTGGATATTAGGAAGTACTTCCTCACGGAGAGGGTGATTAGACATTGGAATAGACTTCCCAGGGAAGTGGTGGAGGCACCGTCCCTGGATGTGTTCAAGGAAAGGCTGGATGTGGCACTTAGTGCCATAGTCTAGATGGTGGGGTAGTGTTGGTCTTAGGCTGGACTTGATGATCTTAAAGGTCTTTTCCAGCCTTGGTGATTCTGTGATTCTGTGATTCTGTGATCTGGGTTTATTGCGCAGAAATTATAAGCAACAGATGAATGAAGACAAAATTTGACTTCCTAAAATTAATTGGACTCTTGGCCAGCAAATGAAGGGCAATGTAGGTATATGTCAGAGAAGAAAACAAAAAGTAAATGTGTGAGGAAAGTTTTTGCAGAACGGTAATCTCAAGTCAAGCTGAAAATGGCAAGTCTTGTGTCCAGCAGGCCGCTGCAGTGAACAATGACAGAAAGAAAACAGGAAAATATGAAACATAAAAAAGAGAGTTTTGAATTTAAAAAGCCACAGTAAATTATGGGAAATTCTCTTTAATTTGAAGGCTGGTGCCCAACTACTGGCTCAAACACTGTTGAAAACGCTCTGCATACAGTGGGAGGCTCTACACTTTTTGTACTCAATTCTTAGATGCGTGTGGAGGGTTGAGTCTTGTCATCAGCTGGCAGAGATACCCAGTGGCAGCATTTCTGCTGATGAGAAACACAGAAATGAGTACAGACTGTGTATGAGCAAGCTTGATACATCAGTGGATTGTTTTCTTTAAATTAATTAAAAGTAAAAATTAATAAATTAATTAAAATAAAACTTAGGACAATGTTGTGTTAAAGACAAGTGTTTTTTATTTCAGTTTAAGAGGTTTGTAATACAATACCTTTGTCTGCAATACTGATCAGACAGTTTGTTTGTAATTGCTATATGCCTTTAAAACTGAGGGGAAAATATGAAAAATTGAAAAAACCCAACCAACCAAACAGAAAACCACAAACTAAAAAAACATCAAGCCCCATTTACTGCAGAAATGCTCAAATGTTTGCTAAGAAGCAAGATAATTATATTAAACTTATAAAGATCTCTATAGAGTAAGACTGAATAGTTGAAGAAGTAAAAGATTATAGCTTCCCATAAAGGGGGCAATTTAGATTGGTCAACATATAATGATATTAAATAAATTAAAGTTACAGATTACCAATGCTATCCAAAGAATAAACATATGAAAGGTTTCATTTTAGAAAAGGGATGTTACATTAAAAAGTTATATTGAATTCAATTAAATTCTCAGTGAGAGGATAGCAAAGAAGAAAGCATTTGAGTGTGCTCTGCAGAGCTACATTTTCACTGTTCAAAAAAGGAGGCAACGGATGCTCACTTCATGGCAATATTTGTAATAATTATTATATACACAAGGGGTTTGGGTGTTTTTTTCATTCTGAAACAGGTGCATTAACAAGGTAAGAGAATAGCTGAGGCAGAATAAAATGTCACATAAAAGAGTGAAAAGTTGGATTTCAGGGGTGAAATTCTGGAGTGATGGAGTCAGACGGTGCATTAGGTGGCTGGGTGAATTGTTGGGTGTGCTTGTGGACTTGTAAAAAGAAGGGTATTGGGGATAGAGGAAAGAATGACTGGACACAGAAGGAGAAACCATTCCTTACTTCCATTATGCTCTTTGAAGTTCATTATTTTCTTTTTCAGTCCTGAGGTGGGCAGAAGGATATTTCTTCTTCTCAATTCTCTGAAAACTTCCTCCAAACCACTTGAAGGAGCAAAACCTCAGATTTTTACCTTTTCATTTCAAAATAATGGGGTTAGCCAGCAGGGGACTTGTGGATATTTTGGGTAGAATTAAGAAACAGTTGTGATTATCTGCTCTCCCATTGAACTTCTCCATCAGACATAGCAGGACAGCAGTTAATGGAGATGCATGGCACTAGTTATTTATGTTATTCATAGTGAGGCACATGAATCACTTAAAAATATGGTAATATTTTACAGTTTCCAACTTATGTTGACTACTACATGAAAATACACTACTCCTAATGAGTAAAGACATGAGATTGTATACTTAAAGGAAAGATAGCAGGACTCATAGAATAGTTAATGTGCAAACAAGTCATGCTACACCCAGATTAAAACAGTGACTCTCAGAAAAATCACTTTGAATGTATTCCTGTTGCTGTACATTTTCCTTTAGTGTACAATTGTAAGTAATATTTTGAAAGACACTGCTTGTTATGAAATTTTCAAGTTCAAATAACCCTACCCAGTCAAAACCAGTTACTTCAGACAAGAGAGGTAGACTGTTGTTCACTGAGGATATTACTAGCCAATTTGGAATTTTAATCCAACTCATTTTTGCCTTCAAACGTAGTTATTCTGTTAGGTTTTTGGGTTGTATTTTTTTCAAAAGGGCAAAAATAATAATAGCAAGGGAAGAGTCAATTTTTTCCTCACTTAAACATTAACAAGCTATTTCTGTTCAGAATTACATAGTGAAAAGACTTTGGGAGAAAAATAAAAAAGTCAAGAAAAAATAATGTATGTTTGAAAGACATAGGTATTAAAGAGCTCTGAATGAGTACAACAAATAAAAAAACATATACAACCTTAACTGTACCAGCTTGCAACCAAACTCTGCATAATGATTTAGTGTTTTTATCTCCTGTTACTGTTTAAAGAAAACAAACACAAAACTTGTCAAGAATAATAGTTTCAAAGGTAGCTGCCAGTACAGACTTACTTTCTAATTTGAAATAAATAAATAATTTTGTGCTTTTTGCACTTGGAAGATTTTCTTCTCTTTGATTCTTTAAAGAAGTTTTATCAATGACATCACACAAATCAATAAATATGCAGATATGAATGTATAATGTAACGCATATATATATTGAAAGTACACATTTTTAATAAAGGACCAGAGAGTTCTTTGTAACACTTTGGTATATCAGATTTTAAACATAACTCTCTCTACTTTCATGATAACTAGGAGATTACAAGCTGGAAATTTGAAATATGCCTCTAGATTAATTTTAAATGCTGTTCTGAAACAGCTAACTAATAGAAGTTTGGTTAAAATTTAGGGAACTTTCTTTTCTATTCAGCTTTTGCAGAAAGCTAGAATTCACTTTCTATTGTCATCTTGTGCTGTTATATTCATCATCTTGATAATGACACTAACGTCTGCATTGCTCAAACTGCATTTACCATTACTGTTTTTCAGTAAAGACTACTTATGTATTTGCAGGGATTATTTCTTCTTGTTATGTAACAGGGGCATAGCTGGCCAATGAAGGAAAAAAGGAAAGCTTGATTATGATCACAGGATCATAGAATGGTTTGGGTTGGAAAGGACGTTAAAGATCATCTAGTTCCAACCCCCCATCCATGGGCAGGGACACTTCCCACTAGACCAGGTTGCTCAAAGCCCCATCCAACCTGGCCGTGAACATTTCCAGGAAGGGAGCTGTGGAGGACTGGTCTCCACAAAAGGTATGTCTCTCACACAAATTGACTGCAATAAAGAGATGTAAAAGTCGAAAAAAGAAAAAAAAAATTAAAGCGGTGACAACCCGAGGCAGTGGAGGGGGCTGTGCAGCTGGGACTTACACAATGAAGGGCAGAGACCCCTGCCCCCCTTACTGTGTTTGCAGCCAGGACCCAGCCTTTGGCTGGACCATGGCAATAGTGTTACAGGAGCCACAGGTAGGAGCTGAGGACTGAGCAGACTAAAGGCCAGACCAGCCTGCATGAGCATGTAAATAGGACAGTCATTACAGGTCGTTATCGGTCCTTGGTGCCCATTGTTCTCTGCTGCTGGAAGAAAAGAGAGAGAAGAAAACACGACAGAAGGGCAAGGAATAGGACACAGAATCACAAATAGCCTTTGGTGGCTGGGGTGGGACTTCTGCTATACCTCCGCCCCCCCCTGCACTGCGGGACTCCTGCTATACTCTCTGCACCCCTGCACTCCGGGACTGCTGCTATTCCCTGCTTCCTGCTTGCTTGCACTCCTGCCTCTTCTCATGGAGCCTGCTCGCCGAGGAGCTGCGTGAAAGGAGCTGAAGAAACGGAGAAGAGCGCTAGAGCACACTAAATAAAGCCAAAAAGAGCTGGAATCCCTGCTCGCTCCCCACCCCCTCCGTCATGCTTGCTCCCAGGCCAGTGGGTGCAGCTCCAGCCGGTTGTAGCCGGTTGCCACAGCCGCGTGACGCCGCCGCAGCCCCAGCCCAGCTCCAGCCGCCATCGCAGCCGCTGCTGCCCAAGCCGAGGCAGCCGCCACGGGCCATCGCCAGCACCTGCCGGAGCCGCCTGCGCCGCAGCTCCAGCGTGTGGCCGCTCGTCCCGTGTCCCGCTGCAGCTACAGCCGCTCGCCGAAAGCCCCGCTCTTAAAGCCACAGACGCCGCCAAACCTGTCAGTGCTTCTGAGCCTGTAAGAGACCCACTAACCGAGAAATCTTTCCTTTCTTTGCGTTCTGTTCCCCGGGCAAAAGTAATCGGCCACATTCACACACGCACCTCGTCTACCCTATACGGGAAACTCGCCGGGCACCCTACCCCCAACTGTAGTAGCGTTTCTTTCTTTTTCTTTACCTATCACAAGTACCAGTGTTACACACCCCAGGTTTGTCTCCTGTACCTACATTTGCATGTCCTCTCCCCCCACACACACTCCCTCTGCTCCAAAGCTGCTCCAGTAAAGTGGTATTTTAAGCACACAGTCTCTGTGTTGGTGCCGGTGCACACACACACATCTGGGCAGGGTTTGTGTTCTATAGACATACCCGGTGTAGCCAGCCGGTCCCAAGCTAGGCACGGACCCACTGGGAAATTAAAACCAGCCAATTAGGAGCTATTCCTCCTGTATTTGAGGAGAAGAGAAGGGGCGATCCATGACTCTACTCGAGTTTTCCAGCCCAGGTCAAACTCAGACTGCAACAGGAGCTCTTTCATACACAGCTACATGACATCCCAGCCCTGATGGCAGCTAGGGCACGGTCCTTTTCACTTGGTTGAGCAAGACTGGATAGGGAAAAGTAGGGCTTGTGTATAACCCCGTTGCTCTACTCCCTCTCTGTAATTTCTTCTTTGTAGCACTAATGGAGTTGTGAGAGCCTGGGAGGGATGGGGAGGAGAGTTTTCTACAGCCCTGCTGAAATAGTTGTAAATCACTTTCCACTCTTCTGGAGTTGGTGGGTGAGCATGGTTGCTCACATGTAACTTGGAGGAGTGAGAGCAATGCTACTTGTCATGGTTGCTATTCCCAGAGCTGTTTATTGCCAGGAGGTTAGTGGGAAGACACTGGTGGTGGATGTGACAGAGGCCTTACTCACAACCATGCCAAAACCAACAACTTGGTCTTAAAACAACTGCTTGGGATGAGTAGGGGGGAGTTCTGTAGCGCTTCAGTGGTGCTGTCTGCAGCTGCATTGAGCTACATATACACAAAGCCATTGTTCTATACCAGAGGTGGTAGGATGGGCCACAGGCTTAAACCTCAGCTGCCCTACTGCACATTTGACTGCATTACACATCCCATGAAGAACTTACACAGAGCTGCATTAAACAAACAAAACCCCTGTTCTCCAACTTAACATCAATTTTGCAATGTTTTCTTCACCATGGCTGTAGGTACATGGCATGCTTCCAGTGAGAATATATATTTATTTGAATGTTTCTACTATTATTTATACCAAAAAGTACACAAGAATTAAAAAGATTGGTTTGGGGATTTTAAGATTATAGTTGGCAGAAGGTTGCCTTACCCAAATTAGTCAGAATTACATTGGTCTCCACTACTGTGTTAGGTTCCCATGAGCAAAATACAGACCTATGGCTGTTATTTCATATAGATGGTCTTTTTAGTCAGTTGAAGTGAACCCTGTGGTATTTTCTTTTTTCATTCCGCTGTGCCCTGACATAGCTTTTCCTAGGTGGCTTGAAAAATAAACATTACTTCCTGTATAAATCAAATATGTTGAACAGCAGCACAGAGCTGAAGAGAGAGCTGGAGCATGCCTGAGCAACAGCAAAAATAAAGTTGCCTTTCCTGATGGATAAGACAAGTAGTGTAACTACAGGCCACTATTCTGCCTTCTTGCCATCCCCGGCCCCACCACCAAGCCCTGTGATCTTGACATTTTGGGATGTGGAGCAAAATTTGTACTTAAAGAAAAGGGATGCAGATCTGGCTGATAGCCAGCTTACAGTGTAAACCATATCCAGCTTCATGTGTGGTTCACAGTGGGTATGCAGAGAGTGGGAGACAAAAAGACTACAAACCATGTAAAATAAATATTAATATTGAGCAGGTTATTATTTTACAATCTCTAAGTAATCATGAAGTTTAAAAGCTCTGTTTGAAGAAACTTCTAGAAACCTTGGGGCCTTTGACAAACAGAATTGATAAAGAGATACTCTCTTTATAAGGAGAGTATGATGAAAGTTACTGCAGTAATGAGGATGAATTGTTAGTAAAGATTTAAAATTGCAAATGATGGCTTTGATTCTGTAGTAAATTTGCTGTTGGCAGATCCTTCCATTCCAGCTATTTTGAGCAATGAGCCTCAAGAACTAAAGTGTTCAAGTCCATTACAAGGTCTGGATTTAAGACTATTTTTTTCTCAAGAAATATGGGATTGATCCTGTTTATGTGAGTATATGTATGTGTATTTTAATAAAAATAAACACAGCTTTCTGAATATTACTTTCAGATTATAAAGGTATTTTTTCAGTGTGATTGAAGTGTTTTGACCATATTTTCACCTTTAAAAAAAAATTCCATAGAAAAATAATTTTTGGAAGGAAAAATTGAAAGTTTCAATTACAAACGTTACCATTTAAAAGTGAAAATTATTTTAAATTTTGTATTAATATACTAACTTCCTGAGATTTTTAAGAAAAAATAATGCTTTGCATATTTAAAGTTTATAATTAAGTGGTACCCACAGCAAAAGCAAGTATAGATCAGAGATTATACAGTTATTTTAGTGGGAAAAACTGAATTCTATCTCCATCAATATGGTATTTTCTGTTGAATTTTAGAATACAGTAACCTTGCTCACCACTGTCTTTCAAATGTTTGTTTAAAAAGATGGGTTTGGTCAGTTCATACCGTGTATTACAAGGAACACAATGAGACACAGAGAAATAATGGGAGAAGCTGAAGGACAAAAAGACGCTGGGAAATACCAATAAAATAAGAAGTATGTTTTTATGTAGATTATGAGATTTCTGGTCTAGTACTGGTCTAAAGCCGGGTGGAAATAGAAAATTTTCAACAATAACATAACAGAAGCAGAATGTTTATTAAATAAAATGCTACAGTTGCTGCTTTAGCAATGAGGCAGGTGATACTGGCATATGAGACCATACTAATGGCTGCGAGGAAGGGCATTTATCTTTCAGGACCACATATGGCACATGTTCTGCATCTTGTTATAACAAAGAGGTTGTGCTACTGTACAGTCTCATCTCAACACTTCATTTGTTTGTAGCCTAGAATCTAGTTATGGTATAAGGATAAAGTACTTCCAGTTTGAAAAATGGAGGTATATGTTAAACAAAGGCTAATAAAAGCAAACATTTCAAAATAAGCAACTTCAGGTAATTTGCATATAAGACTCTTATCAGAGCTAGCTGATGACCTACTTGAACTGTTAGGTTTGATTTTCAGTGCTGAGTTTCAACACTCGAAGCATTTTGTTTGACTCAGAAGTAAACAGGAGAGCCAATTCTGTACCAATATAAACAACAAAAAAGTGTAATTATAGATTTGTCAGCCTGATAATGATCTCAAGCAGAATCATGAAACAAATTATACAGCAATCCTGTTCGTTTATAAAGGTAATAAAATTGATTGAACACACTTAGTCTTCTATAAGGCATTTCATTTGGTCACGCATGACATGTTGATTAAGAAATAAAATCAACATGGCACATAGTGAATTGATTAAAATCTGGGCAACTGAAAGGTCTTAAAGTATTATTTTAAATGAAGAATCATCATCCTTCAGGTGTTTGTCTATGGGCTCCACAGGGATCAGTATTCGACTCTATAATATTTAATATTCTTTTTCAGTGGCTGGAAGAAAACATAAAAAGATGCTGGTAAAGTTGCAGAAAAAAAATGTTATGAGTGTATTGAATAATAAAAGGGGAGGTCTTTGATACAAGGTGATCAAGACTGTCTGGTAAGGTAGGTGCAAACAATCAGCTGAATTGACATATGACCAAGAATAAAGCCATGGGCCTGGCATGAAAGGATGTTATTTCCAGTAAAGAATAAAGCGATCTAAAGGCACTTACATGGAAGGCAAATATTTGAAACTAAAACATAATTATTGGCAAGGCCTGAGGGCAAGATCTTTAAACAAGATGAACTCAGGTTAGAAGTCATCTATGGATGTTTTCCAAGCAGGAAAAAATGGCTAAGATTGGTACTGGGGTCTCTACAGCTGGGATTATTGAACAGGTCGGACTGGATCCAGGGCATCCTACCACTTCTGTTCAAGAGGAGGTCAGACTCTTTATTTGCAGAGGTTGCTTCTGGCCTTGGAACTGATAAATTTATATACAGAGGCAGACATTGAATAACACCGTGGTTTTGGGCTAAGCCACTGCTGTGATGATGCATCGCTGTAAAATACGGTATAAGTGCCATAATAGGTCTTCTCTTTCCTCTGACACCTGTCCACTTTCAGTTGAAAAATTCTTAAGTGTTTATCAATTTTTGCAGTGTACCTGGGAAACCATCCAAAACTTTATAATAATGGATTTTCTTCAACATGGTGGTATCCTAAGGGCAAGTGAAAGTACTAAAACTTTCTGCCGTGTCCAGCTGCTCACTCTAAAGGCTTATAATTACATTTGGTGTTATATGCTACACTTAGTCTGGTGCTACATGGCAAAGGTAGTGAAGATAAAATCAATATAGCTGTCTGATACTTTTGTTCTGTAATACTGCATTACAGTATGGAACATCTGTTAGCTCGAGCATTGCACTGATTAATTGAAGTAGCCAAGTATAAATTAATTTTGAACCAATCTCACTGTTAGTACTGTTAGCTGCTCACGGCAGTCAGAATTATTGGTCATAGGGGTATTGTGCCACAAACTAACAATGAAAATGTGACTTTAATGGTTTTGGAGGGATTTTATTGCTCCTTCTGTTATACATCATTCACAGCCCAGATTCAAGCCACCGCTATGTGAGTGTTCATGTGTCTGTGCACTGGGAGCAGAGAGTTCTCAGGAAATGAGGAGCAAACCACTTTTTTTATGTCTTAGTAATCAAAAGGTTTTAGAATGGTCCATTCAGGCTGAAACCAATCAGTTCAAATGAGGAAATCCTGAGCTTCATGCTAGATATTTGCTGACCATCATATCTCCTCAGTGTGATTTCTTTACAATGCCTCATTGACTGTATTCATGAAACTGTCTATAACTGGTAGTAGTCCATGAAAGGACTTAATTTATTTTAGCCCCATTATGATGTCATTATGATTTCACGATTCCCGTGCAATAACTATTTAATATCTATCATTAATTACATTTGGGTTCAGTTTGGAGCATTTTTACTGGATGTATGTGAAGGACATTGTAACGTGTTCTTTTGTTTCTGTAAAAGCCATCCGTAATTGTAGTCTTACAGCAGCTTGGGGCTGAATTCTGTCCTAAGTGATCTCCTTTGAATTAATTTCATGCAATGTAAGTCAAACAGATTTTGACCTTTATTCAGTTCTGAAAAGGTTTTATGTAAAAATGCACCTTCCTATTCAGCAGATCTGCTCTGTATTCAGTCACATTTGAATTCAGTGACAAAAAAATAAATGTGTTCTACATCCTGCTGATAGAAGCAGGGAGCTGATGCAGATGTGGGAGTGTGGTGCAGGTTCCCTTCTGACTCACCATCATTAGCAGAGCTGCTGTGTCAGGAATTGAGTTGCCAAAGCCTCCAAACACCCACACCCCCAATTAACTTCAGCTGGAGTAAAATGGACGACGATCTTCAAAACATAACCCTCTCTATTTGTATTAAAAGGGAAGATTCTATTGAGATACTAGATGTAAATGGAGAAGTATTTTCTTTAAAATGGAGCCCTATAGGTAGCAGTTCAGCTAAAAATAAAGATTTAAGTTTCATTTTTAAAGGCAAAGATGAAAAATCATTAGCCAGAGGGAAAAAGACAGCATGTTTAGTTGTAAACAGAGCCAGTTTGTTCCAAAGTTATTGAGCAAATAAAAGCTGCTTCTGTTAAAAATAAATAGCATTGCAGAAATTCTATTGCTGTTGTCTGTGCTAAGGTGAAACACTATCCTCCAGAGCTGTGGTCTGACTTTTTTCTTCACAGTGTGGGACTAAGACTTTATGGAGTGCAGTGCCTATATTGTACAACTGTGTAGACACTGAAACCTCTGAGAACTCTTTTCAGGTTGTAGATCTGCACTAGATGACCTTTAAAGGTCCCTTACAATCCAAACAATTCTATGATTCTATGATCTTGGGGAAATTCATTATACCGTTGACTGTTGATGCCAAGGAACTCCTTACTCTGAGGAAGCTGACCTTTACTCTGATTGCACAGTGCCTTTATGCTAGAATAATATACCTAATAATTGCAAATTTAACCCTAAGGTTTAAGGCTGTAGTTTAGATATTGTGCAAATACAGTGGGGTAGGAAGGCCCTTCCCAAGTCATTGAGTCCAATCTCTCTGTACGACAAGCAGCCAAAAGTTGAAATCTCCTTTATAAACTTTAGAAATGATATATATGGTTCAACTACTTGTTCATTAAAACTGTTTAGGAACCTTCTGCTTTAAGATGCATTCTTCTGGTTTCCAGCCCGCTTGTATACATAATCAATTTATATATATATTTCTGTGACCACATTATCTTTTAAAGGACTTCTTTACCACTTCAGTATTTAACATTAAGACTTACTTATAGATATTAGGCATATTCCTTTGCAGACTTTGTTTTGATATACTAAAAAAATAACCTCTCCTCTCACTTTGAATGACAGGCTTTTTATATATAGCCCTCTTTGAACTTGTTTCAGTTTGAATTAATCTTTTTTAAATCTGGAAGTCTAGAGTAAAGTGATGGGAGGAGGAGGAGAAGGGGTCAACCATTTGCTTCATATCTGCTGTAAAGACCTTCCTGATGCAAATTTGCATATTTTAGTGGTATACTATATTAGTACTTCAACAGTCATGACTCTTCAGTCATTTCCAATTCTTAACATATAGCAGAAGAGCTTATTATCAGTTCTCACATTTATTCCCTTTCCTATTTTTCCATTCTGCAAGATAACCCAGTTCTTTCTACATGGTATCCTGAAATGTTATTTTATTAGTGAGTGCTCTCAGTCGTATATCATCAGCAAATTTCACAGCCCACTCCTACTTACCACCATTAAAACCTAATTGCATAATTAATATACATTTAAACAAGATCAGCTTCAAGGAGGATTTCCACTAAGACTCAGGCTGGTATAACCTCTCTTGACACTACCCATGCCATGATGCTTTGGCTCATTCCTTAGACATCTTACAGTCTCTTTAATTTCCCAGGCAGTGGAACAGCTTGTTCAGGACATGAAATACCTTGTAGATTAAACCTTATGTCTCTCTTGCAATCCCCTAAAAATCAAATATAGTGAATATTTTGTATCCTGTGCTTTGTATTCC
This sequence comes from Hemiprocne comata, assembly GCA_020745705.1. Taxonomy (NCBI): domain Eukaryota; kingdom Metazoa; phylum Chordata; class Aves; order Apodiformes; family Apodidae; genus Hemiprocne; species Hemiprocne comata. The sequence goes on along the minus strand of CM036588.1, from coordinate 114,066,441 downwards.
TGGTGACAGTGCTGCTGAGGAGATGCACTGTAGCATGCAGTGGTAATTCAGAGTTTTTAATTGCTTCAGTCACAACATACAGGTTTTTCCATTGCTATAGCTGAACTGAGAGTTTCCAGCTTCAATACATGACACCAACCTATCCCAACCATTTAAAGTCAGGAGGTATCAGAATGTCCTTGTCAACTACAGGTGAAATAAAGCAGTATTGGGAGATTCTTTTAACATGGTACATCTTTAAATATCCATAAACTATGCACTAGATTACCATAGGGGAGTAACCTTTACTATGGACTCTTCAGAAGGGTTCCCTTGCCCCTAATGTGTGTTTGAGTTAGGTGCCATTTATCAGTGAGTCAACACCATGGGCCAGAGGGTGGCCTCCAGAGGCAAAGGAGGGGTAGAGCTGGGCTCTATGTTGTCTGACTAGTTCTCTTTCTATTACCATATAGCACCCAGGAAAATACTGTTTCCATACTAACTATATCTATATAATCTATATCTATCTTTATCCATATATATACAATCTATATATGTATCTATCTTCATTGTTATAACCTGCATTCTATTATTTTGTTTGTTCATTTATCTATTATTTACATTATTTTACTGTATAATTTATTGACCCTTCATTGTCATGATATAAATCATACACAAATAAATATATATGTTATCTATATATAATAAAGATAGAAAACTGAATAAAAATCGTCTAAATCTCTCTGAATATCTGCTATCTTGCCAGCTATTGTTCACCTAGTAGAATGAGGAAATCAATGTATTTATTATAAAGTCTACCCACAGTTAACCACTTCAGCAGTGGCACACATTTAACAGAATTAAATTAATTAAGGAAAAGACAGAAACAGACTTAGGTACTTCATATATGTGGTCAAATTACTTGCCTTCAGTATTGGTCTCAGGGAGAAGGACTCATGTAGATATATATATATTCTATCAATAAAAAGAAATAATTATATATCGACTGTTTTGAAAAGCTTTTTACTTATTTTTCCTCATTCTGATACTGAATATTTACAGAAGGCAAAGCTTCTGTCACTAAGAAAACCTGTCAAAATTGCAAAGATTTGTGCGCATAAGAAACCAAATTTTGGGGTGTATTTCCTGGTCTTTTAAAACTTAGTCCATCTTACTTAATTTAAGAAAGTATGATAGTTTCTCCTTAAATATAATGTTACCAAAAGAAAATTGAGAGTATTCAGAAGATTAACTCTTTTAAATGAAGCTGAAAGCTTCAGTAGATTTTAATTAGAACTGCATGATAAGTTTTACATATAAAGCATATCCATTCAATTTTGGCTTTTGGCCATTTCTGCAAAAGAAAAATAACATTAAGAACTACCCTTTCAATGCACATTTCAATATTTTTTTCTGAATATATGAAGTTTGTAATATCAACTCACATAATAAACTGCATTTTAGTTTGCTGTATTTTTAAATTAAGCTGCGATTTTGCAGAAGGCTGAATATGTTCATTAAAAGACTCTCTTGTTATTATTTGGCAACTTATTTCCTGCTGCTATGCTAATCAAAAATTGGGCTTGATTTTAAAGAGATCCACTAAGCTTTTTTTTTTTTCACCAAAAATGAACACCCCTATCATCAGGTATTCAAAAACATGGCCAACACGGAGCAGTCTCTCTCAGGTTATTTTGAATGCATTTCTAAGCACTTCTGCACATGAAATGGTATTGCACTTTACAGAATGACAGGAATTACACAAAATGTCAAACTTTCCATGGAAGCTGAAGATTCAGATAGGGAAAGCCAGTTTTCAAATGTCTGGATTATAGAACTATTGTGACTCTTAGATCAATACATTTCTGTGCTTCAGATGGGCATTGGCTGTCTCAGAAGTGCTGATTTTAAGCATTCCATTATGAAACCCAGTTTCTTGCCTCAGGGCATGAATTGGACACTTGGTATTCTTGAAAGAGATTCTGTCGTTTTCTTGCTGGGATAACTGGTACCTAATATTAGTTATTCCACTAAAGCCATTTCATCTCACAGAAGTTTTCATCTACAGTTAGATGGAAGAGCTCACCAGATCCTGGCTGGTCCATCAAGAAAGGCTGGTACAGTTTACTTTGTAGACATCTGTCCACTTTTAGCTTCTTGTCTGATACGAGTTTTTGAGGAGTGGCTTTATTGGAAGCAGTTTTAACACACATCCAGGGAGGCCTTGCTTACACCTCTGCATGGGTTAACTTTTATTACAAATGGCAGCAAGCTATCATTGGGTCCTGAAGTGAAAATCCCAAACCACTCAAACCCTAGAAGCAGCGATTCCTAGTGTTTTGACTATAACCTCATGTTCTCATATTTAACATCTACCTATATTTTAATTTTGTTTTGCAAGGCATTAGCTAACGATTCTGCTCAAGCACCTGTTGATGTCTTACAGTCCTACCTATTGCTTTTCTTGCAGAGTTCAGTAAAATTGCTTGCCGTTGGATACATCTAACCAGTAAGGAAGTAAATAAACATTTGTTCTGTGAAATACGGATATCTGCAATATTCCTTAAATCATCAAATTTTTGACTGATAAAACCTTCTGTTTATCACTATAGGTTAATTGTAGCTCTGCAGTGCTTGGCACTGTGATTTGCAATAGACACTAGAAACATCATTCTAGGTATCATGGAGGCTCATCCAAGAGAATGATCTGATAGACCACGACTGATTTATAACATAAGTTTAAACGTAACTGCCATAAGTACCTACTTAATGTATTTCACTTACCCTGAGGTCCCTAAGTTTTAATGTGAGGACATTCCTCTCACTGTCATTCTAATTCTTAAAAGCTTTTTGTCTATTAAGACACTTATCATTGCATACTACAGATGTGATTTCTTTGCTTCCTAATTAAATAGATTGATGGATATTGTAAAGTCAAGCCTTGGCCAGATTTAGGAACCTGTAGAAGATGTGAAAGCACTGCATATGGACACTCTACTGGAATTGTTCAAGCATTTTACATTAAAATAATACAATAAAATAAGTCCCTAGTTGTAAAGGCTCATAGACACTGGTGCAATTCAGTGCAACAAAAAAATTAGGTAATCCTTATATTTGCATATGCACCCATCACTTAGAAGCAGTGCCATTCAAATAAATTGTAGACTTTTGACACTATCTTAAAGTATCAAGAACTGATTAATCACAGTATGTCACGGGTACTACAAAATTAGTTGTCCCTACAGAATTTGTCTTCTATGTTTTATTGTAGAACTGTACATACAAATGTATTTTCCAGCAAATTACAAAATGGCATTTGAATTACATGTTCATTTTAGGCTTACTAAAGGTAACCTTTATATCCTCCCTTGGAAACCAACTCCTATTTTGTAACTCCTTCCTGAAAGTTTTAGCCAGTATTGGAGCCATACATTCTTTTTTTATTCTACACAGTTTACCTGTTGAAATAGAGGATGGGGCATGGAAAAGGGGATGGAAATTATAGAAAAGTAGCAGTAGAGGGGCCAAGTTATCTTTGCAGTCCTGTGAGATTGTTTCACAGCATAATTTCATCACGTTTTGCATACACTTTGCCTGTGGCTTAAGTGATTGTAAAAGTGCTAAAGTGGGATTTACAGCCTTCATAAAGAACATACCAGTTGTTGAAATTGTTTTAAAGCAATGACAGATAAAATTTAAATTGGTTTTATTTTCTTTTACTGAACTTCTCCTTTTCTCCATTAGTATAACAGACATCTGGAACAAATTAGATCTGACTTCCAAGGAAAAAAAGCCAAAAACCCCCAACAAAACCTGCTTTCCCAAACATCATGTTAGTAATTTCATTATGAGAAGCATAGCTTGAGGTGTACATTCTGGTTCTGCAAATCAGTGAAAAATAAACATGCTGAAGAGGGAAATGTTCATGGTTGTCATTATGAATGGGCCAAGGACACAGATGTCAAAAATTAAAAAAAAAGTAAAAGGAAAGTGATTCAAAAAACAAACACTACCTTAATCCTATCTATTATTGCAAGCACTGATATGGGAAGAGAAATCAGGTAGGATAACGGCAATTCATTAAATTGTCTTATTTCTCCCTGGCAGGAGATAACTCTGATTTTTTAGGAATGTGTTGCTAGTTTTGTTTTTTAAATTTATTTATGATGCACCAAGGCGTTTAATTGGAAAGACCACACATCCTGAAATTGCAAGATTGTTCTGTATGTAAGCTTTTTGCGGTATTATTTTGTCTCAAATTTTGTAAGCATCATCTTTACAAACAGCACCTGGAGGAATTAATCGTCTTTTTTATAGTTCCTCAAAAGTACAGAAATGTCCCTAATTTCCTCCTTCTTTTCCATTCCTCCCCTTCCTTTCCCTTCCTTTCCCTTCCTCTCTCTCAAATTCTAGCTACACTCAATACAGAAAGCCATTGAAATAATAGTAATGTAGCTCCTAAGTATTTTTATTTATGTCTTCTCTATCCTCAGAGCAGAATGAAAAAATTCTTATTAGCATGGTTGATAGCTCCAGTTCTACCAAAGGAAAGAACAAATAATGGAGTGGAAAGGAAATATGTCCTAATTTCCTTAACAATGTTCATTAGAGATGGCAAGACCTAGTATCTTAAAGGAAGCTACTTGACCTTAATCCTATGTTTCTGTGTTGCTATGGAGGCCCAGAAAATGTCCTTAGGTTGGAAGGGACCTTAAAGATCATCTAATTCCAACCCCCCTGCATGGGCAGGGACACCTCCCACTAGATCAGGTTGCTCAAAGCCTCATCCAACCTGCCCTTGAACACTTCCAGGGAGGAGGGCATCCACAACCTCTCTGGGCATCCTGGTCTGGTGTCTCACCACCCTTACACTAAAGAATTTCTTCCTAATGTCTAATGTAAATCTCCCCTCTTCCAGTTTTAATCCATTACTCCTTGTCCTATCTCTACACACCCTAGTAAAATGTCCCTCCCCAGCTTTTCTGTAGGCCTCCTTCAGGTACTGGAAGGCTACTATGAGATCTCCTCAGAGCCTTCTCTTCTCCAGGCTGAACAGCCCCAACTCTCTTGGCCTGTTGTCATAGGAGGGGTGCTCCAGCCCTCTCATAATCTTTATGGCTCTACTCTGGACTTGCTCCTACACCTTCGTGTTCTTCCTGTGTTGAGGGCTCCAGAATTGGACGTAACACTTCAGGTGGGGTCTCACCAGAGCAGAGTAGATGGGGACAATCACCTCCTTTGGCCTGCTGGCTACGCTTCTTTTGATGCAGCCCAGGATACAGCTGACTTTCTGGGCTGCAAGTGCACATTGCCAGCTCATGTTGAACTTTTTATTGACCAGCACCCCCAGGTCCTTCTCCTCAAGGCTCTTCTCAATCCATTCTCCACCCAACCCGTATTCGTGCTTCATAGTTCAATATTAGGTATTGTTTATGTGTGAGGATTCAGCTCAAATGCTTGGTGTTTATGTAATGGAGCACAATTTCCAGATATGGACTGAAAGCTTTTGCAGCTTGAAAAGGATTGTGGTGGATAGACACTCAAATGACACACTTCCTCATTTCTAAGATACACATACAATACAGGCAAGCAGGCTGTTGTTGTCCCATGCTTTGACACTGCTAATCCACAGTGAAATTCAATGCAGTCCATTGTGCTACAGGGTGGTATCATTCTCCTTTAATTTAGTGGACTGAGAATTTTTTTAGCAATCCATTAGTTTCTTCAAATGTTAGGGAGTAGTAATTTAAGAGATTCAGTGAATATACACTGAAGAAGATTTAATCACAGAGGAATCTTGGGTTGAAGGCCTTGTTTAAAACCCACAGAATGAAAGTGAATATTCAATGAGATACTGCAGCTTTAATCTATACTGTTATATCTGTTATTCATCATGACATTCCAGCTTTCATTTTTGCTGTTTTTCATCTAGTCTTTGAAGGATACCTTCTGCCACCTATATTCACTGCTATATCTGGACATACTGGGGTAATTTTGAGTAGGAATGTCAGAGGATTTTCTTTTTAAGTTTTGAGTTTTCTTCCCTCCCTCGGTGTGAAGAAAGACCTTTAGCTTTTCTTTGTGTCTTAATGTATGTGCCAAGTAGAGCAACACAAAATGAAGGACTATGTTGAAACATAATGCTATTTTTAGATCAGGCATTTATTCTATGCAAGGCTCTACACCCTCAAACATCTTCAGACCAGGTGATATTGCATGTGTTAAGCCTCAGAACGAAAGACATCTTTGCAAGTCCTGCACTGCAGACAAAAGCAGATAAGCAACTAAATATAAGAGCTCTCCTGGTATCTAGTGAATCCTTAAACAACTGACAGGCAAAGTTGAGGGAGTCGGTGTAGCAGCAGCAGCGGCGGTGGTGGCGGCTGAGGTAAACCCGAGGTGGGGCTTCAATCGGGTGGTACAGGGGGGTTTCTGAGCTCAGGGACCCCATTCCCAGCCTGAGCCCCAGTGGGACCAGGAAGTCTGTGGCAGTGAACCAGGTGCGGAAGAGGCATGGCCAGGAGCCGAGCGGGAGATTTAAACTCTCCTGGGGAGACTGGCAAACAAGAGGGGGCAAACAGGGATGTGGCACGGCAGTGAGGCGTGGCACGGGGAGTTCTCACAGGGCAGTTTGGACGGGGCAGTTCGCACGGGGCAGGGCACTGAGGAGCTGTGAACTAGGCAGGGGGCGGGGAGCTGAGGTGTGGCAGTGAGAATCGATCGGGCAGTTAGCGGTTAGGAGCAGAGTGTGTATATATATATATATCATGGTGACCACATGGTCAAAAGCTGTTGCTAGGAAGGCTGTGGGGACTCAAACGGCACTCCCTCCCAGACATGCAGCTGTCCAAGTGTCCGGCCTCAGAGAATGCCTGAGCCTGGCACTGGTGCCAGAGGACAGCAGGGAGTGTGTGTGGTGTGAGCAGGTGGATGATCTGCGCAGTCAAGTGGCAGAACTGGAAGAGAAACTGGAAAGGTGGAGGAGCATCAGGGAGTGTGAGAGAGAGATAGACTTGTGGAGCCACACTCTGGAACAACGGTAGCAGACAGAGGCTCCTCAGGAATATGAGGATCCCCACCAGGCGGTAGGAGGAGAGCAGGGGGGAGTGGAAGCAGGTCCCTGCTCGGGGAGGTAGGTGAACCCCCTCCCAGCCTCCCTCAGCCTACCAGTTGCCCTTGAACTAACAGGTATAAGGCTCTGGAAGTGGAGGGCCAGGCAAAGGAGGAAGTAGATGAAGGTCGACCCAGGAAGTTGCCTGGCATGACTCAGCCTCACATATTAAGATTACTAGTGTCAGGAAAAAAAGGAGAGTGATTGTTGAAGCTGATAACCTTTTGAGGGGAACAGAAGGCCCCATATGCCAACCAGCCTTGCTGGGGCCCAGGTCAGAGATATTACCAAGAAACTCCCCAGTCTAGTACAGTCCTCTGATTACTATCTATTATTGGTCTTACAGACTGGAAGTGATGAGGTTGAGGACAGAAATATCAAAACCATTAAAAAGGACTTCAAGGCACTGAGGCGATTGGTTGAAGGATCAGGAGCACAGGTAGTGTTTTCCTCAATCCCTTCAGTGGCAGGGAAGACTACACTGTTCACTGAGAGGAAAAGAAAAACACAATTGCTTAACACGTGGCTCAGGGGCTGGTGCCGCAAGTGGAAATTTGGCTTCTTTGATCATGGGAACGTTCACATGGCACCAGGCCTGCCAGGGACAGACAGAGTTCAGCTGTCTCAAAAGGAGAGAAGGATTCTTGCAAGGGGGTTGGCACGGCTCATTAATAGGGCTCTAAACTACGTTGGAAGGGGGAGGAGGGGAGGGAGATAAAACCAGGCTCACTAGAGATGAGCCTAAGGGTGGTGTGCCCCTGCCAGAGATGAAATTGATAACCCAGCTCAAGTGCATTTACACCAATCTATGCAGCATGGGTAACAAACAGGAGAAGCTGGAAGGCCTTAGGTGGCAAGATAACTATGACCTAGTTGCCATCACAGAAACATGGTGGGATGGGACTCAGGACTGGAATGCTTCAATAGATGGCTACAAGCTCTTTAGAAGGGATAGGCAAGGAAGGAGAGGAGGTGGGGTGGCTCTATACATTAAGGAGTGCTTTGATTGGATAGAGCTCAATGATAGAGATGACAATGTGGAGTATTTATGGGTGAAGATGAGGGGGAAAGCAAATAAGACAGGTACTCTGTTGGGAGTCTGCTACAGGCCACCCAACCAGGAAGAGGAAGCAGATGAAACATTTTCAGGCAGTCGGTAGAAGTCTCAAAATCGCCAGCCCTAGCACTGGTGGGGGACTTCAACCTACCAGACATCTGCTGGAACAACAGCTCTGCCACAAGCAGGCAGGCCAGGAGGTTCCTCGAGTGTATGGAAGATAACTTCCTAACACAGCTGGTAAGTGAGCCTATCCGGGAGAGGTGCCTTGCTGGACCTGCTGTTCACTAACAGGGAAGGAGTGGTGGGAAATGTGGAGTTCGGAGGCCATCTTGGGCTTAGCGACCATGAAAAAGTTAAATTCTCGATTCTTAGGGAAATAAGGAGACGGGTCACCAAAACCTCCACTATGGACTTCTGGAGGGCAGACTTTGGCCTGTTTAGATCACTGGTGAAGACAGTCCCTTGGGAGTCAGTTCTGAGGGGCAAAGGGGTCGAGAAAGGCTGGATGCTCTTCAAGAAGGAAGTCTTAAAAGCACAGGAGCAGCTGTCCCAGTGTGTCACAAAACAAAATGTCAGGGAAGGCGAGTGGCCAGGCTGAACAGGGAGCTTTTGCTGGGACTCAGGGAGAAAAAGAGAGTCTATCGCCTTTGGAAGGAAGGGCAGGCAACTCAAGATGAGTACAGGGAGAAAATTAGAAGGGTAAAAGCCCAGCTGAAGCTATAAAGGACAATAAAAAAAGGTTTTACCAATACATAAGCAGCAAAAAGAGAAATAGGGAGAATCTCCATCCCTTATTGGATGAGAGGGGGAACATGGCAACCAAGGATGAAGAAAAGGCTGAAAATACTTAATGCCTTCTTCACTTCTGTCTTTAATAGTCAGACTGGCTGCCCTCAGGATGCTCAGCCTCCTGAGCCAGAATATAAGCATGCAGAGCAGAACAACCCCCCCATAATCCAGGAGTATGCAGTTAGACCTGCTGCAGCACCTAGACACTCAAAAGTCTATGGGGCTGGATGGGATTCACCCGAGGGTACTGAGGGAGCTGGCAGAGGAGATTGCCAGCCTCTTCCCATCATCTACCAACAGTCCTGGAAGTGAAAGAAATATAGATGTGGTGCTTAGGGACATGATTTGAGCATTAAACATTGAGCATTGAATGGGTAGATGAAGGTTAAGGTGGGTGGATTTAGGTTATGGTTGGACTTGATGATCTTCGAGGTCTTTTCCAACCAGGTTGATTCTGTGATTCCATGAAAAATGTTGTTCCAGGACACCTGTTCCAAGCACCTTGTTGCACTGAATTAATGCTGTTGCTTGTCTCTGGGAATGCTCTTCTTTGTGTTTTTCTACATGCAAGGGACAGAAGAGGTTGTTCAGAACAAATGATGAAAGATCCCATCTTTCATAGCAAATAAGTCAATATGCAAATAGCTCGACTATGTTAAAATAATGTGACTATATGGACAAGTCATCCAGACAGCTGGAGTGTTGATAGGTTATCTGTAGAAAGAGCTTTCATTTAAAAATATAAAAAGCCTTATGGTCTCAGCAGATATCACTATGAATGATGAGCAGGAAAAACAGCAAAAGCTTTGTTCAGGTCAGTAAGACTGTATTTTGTCAAACTTTATTACAAGTGCAGACACATCCATTTCAGAGCTGATAATAAAGCTGTTTTATGGGAAAACAGGCAGTTTAAAGTTGGTATTTCTCATTTCTTTTTTGGCTGAGTAAATCAGTAATCTGAGGAATACCTGTTAGTGATTTCTTTCTGGTAAACTTTGAATTGATGGGAAACAAAGCTGCCTTTCTGTCACCACACAGCTCAGAAGATGGATTTTCATGTAACATAAAGGATTAGAGGCAGTTACATGGGTCACCAATGAAAGCTGTTATGAAAATGCTATTCAGTCTTCTAAAAAAGGCTACGTGGAAAATGCAACAGATAATGGAGAAAGGCTGTGAATTATATTGATCAAGCTAGACACTGACTTTTAGAATCTATTTCCTGATTTAAAATACAAAACTCTGTTGTAAATTTTCAAGAGATTAGAAGTTTCTTACAAAGGTAATAGGACCCTTGTGTTTACAGAAGATACTCCAAGCAATATAGAATTATTTTTTTGCTACCCACAATCTGGCAAAAAGAAAATGCCTGGCAATCAACTAAAGAAGACTTCTGGATTCACACAGACACTTCAGCCTTTCTATCTACCCGCCTGCTAGATAGATTTGCCCACTTTGCTATTCTCCACTTTTTCATCATACAGAATTTCTGTTAGATGGGATACAAAAAGTACCATGATGCTGTTTTCCCTCTTTTTCAATTGTTATTTTTTGTGAGCTCCTGCCATGCAATTTTGGAAGCAGTTTTGCAGGGTTCCTCACTAAAAGCAGTAGCTGCAGTTCTGGTAATGGTATTGGCCTGCTGCATGTGCCACAGTTATCACGAGTGTGCAAGGAGAGGTTGGGTTCTGTGCAAGTGTGTGACTGAATGGAAATGGCAGCACCACATTCCCATACAAAAAAATATGTATATTTAATATCTGAGTTCCTGCCTTATGATCCCTTCTCTTTCCTATGTGGCTTTCTATCTTTATTTCAAATTTTATTTTGTTCTTCTCGTTTTCTTCTGATTTCTCCTGTTTCCTTGAATTTAGTGGATTTAGCTGAGGTAATGAAGAGAACACTGGGACTTTGGTAAGGCTGCTCAAAATGCTTGATGAAGATTTGCCATACTAAATAAATTAAACTGAATGTAGGTAAGCAATCCAATATAATGATATTTCAAATCCTGATTTGTAATAAAGGAGTGATAAGATCATAGAATCATAGAATAGTTTGGATTGGATCACCATACTAATTGGAAAAATATTTCTTCCTTCTCCCTAGTCTGAATCTACCTGATCAGGTTACTCAGTTCCTCATCCAAACTGATCTTCAGTGTTTCCAGGGATCTACCCCCTCTCTGGGCAGCCTGTTCCAGTGCTTCACCACCCTTATCGGAAAAATATTTCTTCCTTCTACTTAGTCTGAATCTACCCTTTTTCAGTATAAAAACATTATCCCTTGATCTGTTGCAACAGGCCCTACTAAAAACTTTGTCCCCATGCTAGAATGTGCTCTTTTTCTGTCTGTTTACATGATTTAATTTTCAGATCTGGGCTTGATTCTCTCTATTTCTATCCCAGTTCCTCTGGTTATACAATCATGACTTATGTTCACTGCCAACGTACAGTCACTGAGTATGTTCCTGTTAATCTTGTCTTTAACCATTGCTTTCAATTACATTGCATTGACACTGGTCATTGTAAATTTAACTGTATGTTTAGCAACATAGACACCTTCTTCACTGCTTGGAGATTGGTTCTAACAGTCTTCTCTGTCTTTCCAGACTTTCCCTGCACTAGCAAAAGATACAATGTAAATCCTGCAGGAAGGAGTGTTCCTGTCCACAAACCATCACACAAACTAATAATAAATGGATTATCTCACCTGACAACTGGCAGGATTTCAAACGTGATCATACTCCTTTCTAGAAGCACACCACACTTCTTGGACCTTCCCCTCTCCCTGGAGAAGAGCTGGTCAAGTAGGGCACATGATTCTGCACTAAGCTTCTGACTGAACAGCAATTGGCACACACGTAGTGCCCAGAACACTTGAAAATGTGTCAAGAAAGATAAATGGACATGAGGAAATCATGCCATCTCTTTGCATTTTCAGAAAAAGGCTTTCTATTCCTGCCACCAACTAGTCTTTGAATATAGTCAATATGCAGCATAGGGAAGAAGTGTTGCAGGAGGACCTGGACAGGCTGGATCAATGGGCTGAGGCCAACGACATGAAATTCAACAAGACCAAGTGCAGGGTCCTGCACTTTGGCCACAATAACCCCAGGCAGTGCTACAGGCTGGGGGAAGAGTGGCTGGAGAGCAGCCTGGCAGAGAGGGACCTGGGAGTGCTGGTGGACAGCTGGTTGAACATGAGCCAGCAGTGTGCCCAGGTGGCCCAGAAGGCCAATGGCATCCTGGCTTGTATCAGGAATAGTGTGGCCAGCAGGAGTAGGGATGTAATTCTCCCCCTGCACACAGCACTGGTGAGGCCTCACCTCGAGTACTGTGTGCAGTTCTGGGCCCCTCACTTCAAGAAGGACGTTGAGGTGCTGGAGCGGGTCCAGAGGAGAGCAACAAGGCTGGTGAAAGGACTAGAGGGAAAGTCTTGTAGGGAGAGGTTGAGGGAGCTGGGGTTGTTTAGCCTGGAGAAGAGGAGACTCAGGGGGGACCTCACCACTCTCTTCAACTACCTGAAGGGAGGTTGTAGTCAGGTGGGGGCTGGGCTCTTCTCCCAGGCAACCAGTGACAGGACAAGAGGGCACAGCCTGAAGCTGCTCCAGGGGAGGTTTAGGTTGGATATTAGGAAGCACTTCCTCACGGAGAGGGTGGTTAGACATTGGAATGGACTTCCCAGGGAAGTGGTAGAGGTGCCGTCCCTGGATGTGTTCAAGGCAAGGCTGGATGTGGCACTTAGTGCCATGGTCTAGATGGTGTGGTGGTGTTGGTCATAGGCTGGACTTGATGATCTTAAAGGTCTTTTCCAGCCTTGGTAGTTCTGTGATTCTGTGGTTCTGTAACTATGAGGCCATAAATCATTGGCTCCTCCTTATTTTTATATGGGGCAGTGAAGTAAAATAAACCAAAAACATAGTATGCAATCCTTATTCTATATTCTATCTCTACATTTGGTAGAGGTGCCCCAGAGATGTTCTGCATTCTTAGATGAGAAATGTTGCATGTGCTTTTGAATTGGGGGTTCACAATTCACATAGAGAGAGGAATCTGCAAAACTCTTACGTGGAATTTCTAGCAAATACATAGGCATGGTAAGCTAAGGTAATGTCAGCATCTTTGACTCCTTTGTAAAAGAGTTGTCATGGATTAAGAAAGCTTAAAAAAACCCCTAACAACCAAGTGTAATATGCAGTGAATTTGAGAAAAAAACATTAGACTGTATAAATGTCAAGTGAGTTGAAGTGAAATAAAAATGAGTAATAGAAATGCAAGAGAATAGAAAATCAGTATGATGCACAGAAATTGTCAGTCTTGTGCTAGTTGGAAGACTAATAGCTTTGATGAAAAGAGAAACCTGTGAGAAGTTTGTGCATTTCACAATAGGTATCCTTTATGCCTCTCATCTGTAATCTGCCTATTTGCATCTGAAAAATATATTGGCATGAAAGAATACCATTGTGTAACTAGCATTGTGTAATGGAGAAATGACAGACAACATGAAATAGAGAAAAAACAATTTTCCTCATTAGAATGAATAAAAAAATCAGGATTAGAGAGAGTATCAAGTAGAACTCACTGTGGTGCAAGACCTAGCAAAAACATTTCAAGGGAGAAGACTATTATTTTATATACAAAACGTTATATATTATACATATATTATAATATTTCATATAATATAAATATTTTATATTTATATAAAAGATAAATTTTTTTATATAGTGTATATATAAATACATTTTACATGTATTTATGTAACTAAGTATTGTAATACAGAAATGCCTAAATATTAAAAAAGAAAAACATGGCTCAGTATTTTTTACTGAGCAAACAATTGGTCAGAGCAATTAAATCCTACCAGTGCCCTCCAGGCCTTGACACCCGCTTTTCGTAGCTCATTTTATTTCTTTCCAAAACTTCAATTTCCGTAAAACATTCTAGAAACACACAAATCACTTTCCTAATCTCACTCTGCCATACATGCAATCTCAGCTCTTGCAACAGTGTTGTTAAGACAATTATGAAAGCAGGGGAAGAGAGACTATTTGGTGATAAAATGAAAATGTAATGAAGAAGGGAATCATTGTATGAATATTTTTCATCAAAGAATCTGGTAGGCTCCTGGAAAGGGAGGGAAACTGTTGTGGAATATTTTCAGAGAAGACGACTCTTCTCTGTAATATGTCATGTTTGTTATAGATTTGTGAAATATTTCAGAATGGACATTTTGTTTGTTCACCTAATCAGAACATGACAAAACGGAAGCAAAAACATGAAAACAATACTTTTTTAAGAAGGTTTCCCTGGCCAAGGTTAATACTGTCACTGGTAACAGAGATGTGATTGTATAACAATATTTCTATTCATTAGAAACCACGGAGAATCTGAAATAAACCCTGAAGTTTTTTTTAAAACCACACTGATGTCTGAGTATCTAAAGAAATGTATTAGATGTCTAATGGTATCTAACACCTCAGCAGTAAAAGTACTGTCATAGGTAATACTCAGTCTCTATCAGACAAAGCAAGTAGGAATTACTGTGTTTCTGTTTACCTTGCTGGCCCATTTAATATTTTCAAAATCTATTAAGCTGTACAGCTACCAACTAACAGATATCCCATTGTTTTTTTTCCTGACTTTAGCCCTTCTCCAGCACATGTGCTTCCAGAGTGGCCCCTGCAAACAGCTCAGAAAGGATGGAGACCAGTAGACTAACTCCTAAGAAGTTCCTCATTAAAAACTAAGCACCATGAGGTGGCTGACCTCTGTGTAGATCTCCAGGTATGACAGAGTAGGAAAGGGCAGCTCCCATGGGTAGCTTGAGGTAACTCCAGAACTATCTTAATTATCAGTGTGATCAGTCTGTGGGGTCCCAGCTGCCACAAAGAAAATACTTTACCCTACCATTGTTCCTCCAACTGGTTTCTGAATCTGTCCATCTTGTAGTGCAAACATGAACTGTACTATGGAAGTGAGCCAGAGTCCTGGAGAGGCTTTGGCTGCATCCTCAGGTTAGGGAAAATCAAGTTTTGAACTGAATATACCTGTTACTAATTTTGTAATCTAAAATCAAGTTCAATACATCATTTCTGCTAGACATTCATGGAGTTATCCCAGAGGAGAATTTGTCCTGTATTACTGATGCAGACCTCTTAATGGCCAGATGTCAGCACTGATTCGATATCATTTGTAATTTGTCTCTGACTAAAAGGTGAGATGAATAAAACAAAGGAGAGGAAGTGAGTATGTACAAAGAATTTAATGTCCATACTCTTTAGAGGAGTCATAATGTAGTTCTGCTGTATGAGTAATTATTTTTGGTTCATCCACTATGAAATATGAAATATTGTGTTTTTCTTCAAGGAACTAATAGAATCATAGTCATAGAATCATATATGAATAATATTTATATTATTCATAGAATCATAGGATTGTATGATTCTATGAATGCCTCCATTGGTTTTATATCTATTAGGTATTCATGTACTTGTATTATTAAGGAGTGGTATTAAATAAATTACACTTACTTTAATGCTCATTGCAGCTTTGACTGGATCTCTGCCAGCCAGGGCTGATATGCAGATACCCACATACAGATGCCTTGATGACAGTGTCTTTATATGAAACTGAATCCCCTCCTGGCACTTAGGTTGAAGTTAGTGACACAGACAGGACCACATTCTTGGCTTTTTATAATGTGGCTTTCAGTACAGTTATATGACAAATGACATTTAGAAGTAGTTAGATTTTTATTGTTGTTATTGAATAATACCGTATAGCTGCAGATGCTGCTATAATTATGGTTCTGAAAGAGGACTTCTTTCCCTCCTGTATGCCATTACCTTCTTATGTGCATAATTTTTTGTTGTTTTCATCACTTTAACTGAAAGTTTTCATATTTGAGGCACTGAAAAAACAATCATTTTAGTGCAATTTCCTGATCTTCCTTTTTATGTCCCTGATTCTTTTACAACAAGGAAGGACAGTGATATAGTTTCCTGTTGCTTTCTCCACAGCTTTCTTGAGTTTGAAAAGATATAATTACACTTTGAAGTACAAAGATGGGCATAAATGTGCAAAATTTTGTTCAGCTGCTGGCCATGCATTCTTTATAACTTATTTGCTCTGCTTTGTACAAAATAAGGACTAAATTGTGCAGATGTATTCCTGAAAGAGTTAATGTTTCTGCAGGCCAGGCAAAGATACTGTGTAATCCTAACACCACTAAAAGCTTTGAAGCAGTAAGTTCAACAGCATTAGTGATAAAAAATAGGAAATGATAGCATAGGAGTCTGTCTGAACTCCTAAGAGTAGTTTATCATCTTGCCCTAGAACTAGAAGAGCTGAGACTCAGATCACTGCCTGGCAAACTCACAGGCTGTGCTCCACACAGGATGTGTGCCATAAGGTCATCGGCCCAGACTGGAAAGAAAGTACAAGGTGAGATATGGACTTTTCTTTCCTCATTTAATGCTGTATAGAGAGGGCAACTTTTGCTTCTCCAGGTTTGTAAAGAACATATTTTCTATATTAAGCGTTAAAAGGGACAAAGAAGTAGGTCCACAACAGACTTTGCTATACAGAAAGCAGGCAAACTTTGTATGCCTAAATCCAAAGTGTAGGAAATTCACATCTTAATACAGTAGTGCTTTATCTGGAAGGTGCCTAGTTTTTTAACTAGAAATTTGCAGTTTATTTACAGTTTGGCTTTTTTTAATGTGTCTTTAGGCATGTCCAGTCTTAACAGTGCAGAAGAAATAAGTACTGGTGTTATCCCTGTGCATAAATCCCAGCAAGATTTACGAAACAGGCATGTTTACCTTGATGCTCACTCACTGGGATGAGCACCTGGTGCACCTGGACTCTGATAGCAGCAGGTTCTGCTGAGCACGTATGGAAGTAGCTGCAAAAGACAGGTCTTTGGCATGAGTATGATCTGTGAGGAGGTGTTGCCATAGGTTGCTTGCCTGGAAAGTTGCACAACATCATGCCAGGTAGTAAAAACACAGTGAAAACCTGCATTACCTCTCTTGTTTAGAAGACATATCTGACAGAGGGAAACCATAGTTCTGCACTGCAAACCTACAAGATGCATACACTCTGTGGCTTGACCTATGGCAGTGCCTGAGTTGTTCAAGTTGAGGTGGAGTAAACCTGTACAAAGTCATAGCCAGTGATGCTTGGGACACCTGAAAATTAAAGAGCAGGGCCATATAAGAGTTATAGACACATTCAGGCAGTATCTGAACAGATACGGCTCTCTGTGTTTGACTTTATTATCCTTGGACTTTATTTGTGGATCTACATGGAATTTGGTGATTCCAGTCAGTTTACTCAAAGATAATCCACCTGTCCAGTGTAGTACTGCATCACAAGTGGCAGTGGCTTAGCAGGCTCTGCAGGAAGGCTGAGTCCTTTGCAGGAGGAGCAGATTTACTGACTCTCATACTTTGAAGTGCTCTCTCTAGGATGAGGTCAGTGAAAAATTAGAAGCACTGTGAGAGAGATGCCACACCCTCCCCCCTGAGTGAATAAACCTAAGTGCCACTGTGATAAATCTTGCAAGTAGAATTTTATTGAGTTTTCAAGCTGTTTATATTTGGTAGCCTGAACTATCCTCCCTTTCTTAAAATCTTGCAATTTTTTTGAGCCCTTTGATTCTGTCTATGGTCTGAAGAGCACCAACAGTACAGAGATAAAAAAAAAAATCCACCCATTAGGAACACTAGTAGGTAGGCCTGGTAAAGTTCAGTGAAGAAAAATAATATGTTAGCTTTAGAAGATATTTATTATTGTCATTAATGTTGTTTACCAACACTGCCCTTATGCTTTTGAGGTATAAGGAAAGAAGGATGATTTTCTGATCTACAAATGACTCCATCTTTTGCAAAGCTGGGGTCTAAAATGTTGTTATGGTGATCTAGTTGCATTTTGTGCTTTCTAATTGTTCACTGCTCTAGGTAGTATTAGGACTTGGCACAAGGCAGGAGAGATTTAGGCTTAGAGTCCATGCTTTCAAACTGCAATTCCAAGCAGGCAATGTGCAAACGTGGCTGTAGAATGCTCTGAAAAACAAAATATTAGAAAAAGTTAATCTTGAGACTTCTATCTTGAAGCAACTATTATTAATGAGGATGGGATGATTCCATCCCTTTTTTTATTTGATGATATATAGTTGGTATTATAATAGTTATTTTTAAAATAATACATTTCTTTTATAATGTGTTTATTCTGCATACTACTTTGTGTTCATCTAATAAAAATAAGAATGAAAATAGATAGTGTGATACATTTCTGTTGGTAATGTCCATTAAGATGACCATTAATGGGATAATATTTTGAATTATTATGGCTACCAGTAATGTAGCAAGAGGAGGAGAAAGCACTGCTGATATGTTACTGCTTTGAACACTTACTATGCAGTTTTACTCAGAAATTTATGTTCATATCCTAATAAGATATGGTAAACTTGAATGAATGATGAAAGAATGATAATGGGACCAAGTGCAGAAAGTTAATACTCTCTAAACCCATCAAGCAGAAATACACAAAACAAGCTGAGCAACCAAAATTAGAAATCAAAAGTACTTATCAGAATATTAAAAACCCAACAAATATTAATATTCTTTGGATGGGGAAGAAAGAGAAAAAACACATTAAATTCTGGATCTGCAATTCAGAACAGCAAGATGCTCTTTGTCCTGCTTATATGAATACACTCTGCAGATTAAACCAAAAGAGTATGGATGTTTTGGTCATGAAAATCTCAAGAATGGGATGATGTTTGTGCATGATAAATAATTAATATGAAACAGGGACAATCCATTTGTGACTATTTTGTGGCTTTGACATCTGCAAGGGTCTAAAATGCCAAATGATCCTCACAGTAGAACGTGGAGAAAGGGAAGATTAGATTGTCAGCATATGACCAGGAAAAGAATAATGGCAACAATATTAATAGGCATCAGTGAAGGGGAACTCAGCACTGGGGAAAGCACAACTACAGGGCTGTGTTCAAAAGCAGGGAACATTTTTGTTTGCTGCTACAGAAGTATTTTTTCAGCCTCATCCTTTCTTCACCAAATACAGTTGTGTATTACAAATATTGTTATCAGGTCTTTATCCGGGAATGAATTATTCAAATATTCCATTCACATCTATTCAATATCTGAGCTTTAAAAGTGTCCAGGAGTCCCCAAGGCTTCCTGACCCACCAGCTTTCAGGAGCTGACAAAGTAGACAGAAGTACCAAACAGGCACTGTAGGAATGTCACAACCTCAACTGCTGCTCATTGCAGTGATGTTCTCTCTCTTGTCATTGTTGTAACTGACAAAGATCAGTCACTGACAACTGTCTAATATGACCTCTATTTTCTTTCCCTAACAAGACCATTAAAACACTAAAACTTCTTTGTTTCTGGTAAACAATTTCTGTTTCCTGAGATTCCACATCAGTGGTGTGATTGCATGTATCCTTTGCAGTATCCTGCAAAGTTTTTTGTATATTATACCATTTTTAGTCTCTGTTATCTCTTGGTACAGAGTAACATTTGGGTATCTTCACTGAAGTTACAGACAGCAAAGAAGAACTGGTGTTTCATGAAACAGTTGTTTCCTAATCCTGCAAAACCTTTAGCCTTGTACGTTGTGAAGTCAGGTAGACCACACATAGGCTCTGATTCAGCAAAACACTGAAGGGGAGCATTTTCAAAGGCATAAATGGCAGTTAAGCAATAATTTGCTATTGAGGATGGAAGCAGTAAGTATACAGCTGTCATCTCTGACCTTTAGATTCGTGCCTACAACCTGTGTAGCTGCCAGTGCCTCCTTAAGGGCATAACAGTTCAGCAAAATGTGGAAGTGCATGACGTGTGTTTTAGGAAGAATTACCACCAAATCTTACCTTATGCACTATCACCTGCATGCAGCAAAATGCATAAGCACATCTGCTGTAGGACTTAAAGGACAAAAGTGTTTCAATTATTGCAGTCTGCACACAGTGGCTCCCTTGGAAATAAAGTGCTTCTCCTTTGATAAGATTAGATCTTAAAAGAATACTAACCGAGGAAAAGAATTAATATTTCATACATAAAAAAGTGGGTACAGTTTTATATTTTTTTTCTTATTTACTCTGACAGAACAGCTGGAAGTCCAATAAATGATCTGTAACTGTGCTGAAATGCTGTCAGTTAGCACAGTTGTAAAAGTGTCTGGAAGTGCAGTGAAGTCTGGAGTGACAGTATGAAATGATCAAACTGACATTGGGTAGTTTTTGATGTTTATTATTTCTTTCTCTGCCTGAGCTTGTCTGGAAACATTTTCTGTCTTTGAACAGCTCTCTAGACTTCTATGCACAAGAAGAAAGAAGAGCTATAGACTGAATGAAGCAAGAAGAGTAAAAGACAATAAATTGATTGCATTTTTTTGCCTCTTAGTCACAAAAGTAGAAGTCAGGAACAAACTCTGAAATCAATAAGGCAAACTCAGCTTTGGAACACATGGAAATCAGGAGTCATTTCATTAGCAATAACAGCTGTGAGAACAAGCCTGAAGTCTCAAATTGATGTTTGGAAAACTTGTGAATGTAAAGGTGAGTCTTTCAGTTCCTGACCAGCCCAGGAGGAGAAACACTAGAAATTTAATGGAAAGTGGGTTTTTTTGTGTGTCACTGTATTTTGCATACTCAAGAAACTTGGAAAGCAATATTATTTTTACAGTCAAACATTATAGATTGCCAAATACTCTGCAGTGTTGTCTCTGTTCCTTACAGTTGGGCTGAGGGTTGCTTCATTTTAGGGGCAAATATCACATGATGAACGAATTAAAAATGTATGCCCCTTATTCTTTGTGACTGAAAGCTCTACCTACTTGGTCAATCCAAAAGGTCTTGCAGAAGATCATGCCCGAAGAAAAGAAAAAATAATTTTGAGACTGATTCAGGGTCTTTGGAAATCATGGTAAATTTTTCCAGATGTGTTAGAACAAGTCCATAGTAAGATTACTTTTATGAGAAAAGGAAGGTGAATTGAAGCCCTATTGTTTTTCATTAATGAAGACTCATGATCCCTGAAAAATACATAAATAAAAATTTTAGTTTAGTGCTTGACATGCTTATTCCATTTTAAGAATCTGACATTTTGTAATGGAGAGAAGACATAATTTGTATCTGAAAGTGGATGGTATTTTCCATGCTTTTGGTTAATAAATCAGCATTATGAAGCTGATCCAGGGTCCTCTTGAATATCTCTGTGAGGCAACTCCTATGAAATTTATCTTACAGACATCATACATAACTAGATGCCATAGTTTCCAATGAAACCTGAGCATTGTAAAATAGCTTAACTCAATAGTTCAATGAACTAGTTTAATCACATGTCGTATCTGTTCTAAAATCCCTGTTAATACATACTTTTTTAATACATGAGGTTTTATCATTCTAAAGTCAAAGGCATTGGGCATCGTGTTCCACGTTCAAAGCTGTCTGAGCCCACCTGATGGCAAAGTGCTGGTGAATAGTTTTAGCAGGCCCATTCCTCCTCCTTAGGCTGTCCCTGGCAGCAGAGTCCCCCCATCTCCCTCTTCTCAGCCCTAGCTCTTGTGCAACCTCATGGTGAGCTGGTTTAGGATGCTAAACTGCAGACAAATATTCAGTGTTTTTGTTAGGTTGTTTTCCAGTTCACTCACAGAGGAGTCAGAAAAAGATCAGTTTCTGTGTGGGAACTAAAGACCAAGGAGAAGGGCAAACAGATCCACCTGCACCCTGGGCAGCAGCTCTCAGCTAGGTGAGCTTTGCAGCATTTCAAGTATTAGCTCTACTGTCAGTGAAAACTCCAGTGTGAGGAAAAGCTGGATTGCATCTCTGTCTGTAGGTCAGGGAGACTTTGCAAAGTTTGTAAATCCTTGTCCATTGTCTAACTATTAGGTCCTTTCTATGGGAAGGGGAAGTAATCTTTGAATAATAGGGGACACTGCAGACATTCAATCAGGCACAAATATCCTCATACTCATTGGGGAATCATATCCTCCAAGGGCTTGGTTCTTCCAAGGCAGGGGGATGGACTATTTGTAATCACTATGATTCTAATAAAATTTCCAGTGAACAGAGGATAAAAGATTCCTTTCATATGATTCTATGAAAGAAATCTTTCATCTTCTGTTCACTGCAGTAGCTTTTTTGTCTATTTCTCTGTTATACAGTAGGTATCATTGGTATTTCTGCCATAATTGGTCTCTTAAAGAAGCTAATCAATGCATGATGGTGAATCTATCAGTTTAATTACTATAGTTTATTATAATTCGTAGAACATTGCTGGTCATTTTCTGAATCATTACCTTTCATTTCTTGTGTTTGGATATAAAAGGTCTCATCAGACTGCTATATGCAGGTACTTCCCATTGTAGCTAAGCTTTCTAACAGATGAAAGCATTCTGGAAGAGAGGCCAGAGAAGATCCTGCAGAGATTTAATCTGTTTACATCACCTTCTGAATAATATGCAGTATCTGTCTATAAAACAAGGAAGTCCTTTGGTCTTTAAGGATTTTGCAAACTCAGGCTCAATAGGAGCTTCCATTTGGGTTTCTGGATGAAGTCTGAAACGTCATTATTTTATAATCAGAAGCAATTAGAATAGAGGAGCAGCTAGGTGAAGAATGCCCTGAGATTGGCTGTTTTACTTTTCCAGGCAGTAAAATCCTTGTGGATGAAAAGCAAAGAAAAACCCTGCTGATAATAAGAGTTGGTGCTGGTTGGAAACAACCCCAGTCCCTGTTAAACTTGACATTTGTGTCCCTCAGATAGCAGATGTGTCTGCCCAGATTGGCTGTAAGCTATGTACAATGAATCAGCACTTCCCTCACATCCAGGTTTTTGTAGACACACATTATGAATTAAAATATCTTCTTGTATGAATCCTTAACATACCAAAATGAGCTGATATTCCCACACCACAAGCCATATTTTTCATCTTTTTTTGTGTTAGCTAAAGTGCCTCAACTTTCTATAGTGGGAATGAGTGACAGGTGTTTTTAAAGATCATTTCCTTAATGCAAGTTACTGTTTCTGCAGAGAAGCCTTTTCTTTTTATCAACTCCCTTGACAAAGACAAAAGAACATAAAAAAATGGTCTTTATGCAAAAATTGGTAACAACTGCAAAACTATTCCATTTTCCAAAAGTTGACTGGATTAAGCTATAGCATGGACTGATTTTTTAATTCACTCTTCTAGGGCCAACAAATGTTCAGATTAGCACTACTAGCCAAAACCTTTTTCCCAAGCTTTTCTGGTTTTGTGCTCTCTTCACCTCCCCAGTCCAAATTAGCAAGAGTACAGCAGTGAGCCACACAATAGCAGAGAATTATCCTTGCCATAATTCTAGCTTGACATGAGTGTGTTAGATACAATATGTACTAGCCAAGGAATTACAATGATATAGGATATTGACTACATTTTTGAGAAAGAGCTCTTCATTCACTGATAATTTATTCATTCTAATAAACTTCCTTTCCACACTTGTTTGAATAGATAAGTAATCTGGGAAATTTTCCAGTTTAAACTATAAAGTTATAAATAATTGAGCTCCTTGGCACTTAATGCATGAAATAGGATCCTTGTGGTCTAAAACAAAGACTGAATTAAACAGTTTCACTCTGGAAAACCCTATTTTCACCATGGAGTTACCAGTATGAAGTTACAGTTCTGTCTGCAGGAGACAGAGGTCTCTCAGGGGCTGTTCCAGGACTGAAATGAATTGATTTAGAAACCATGCCCTGTTCATAAATGTCTGCAACTTTCACTTAAAGTGAAAAGTATTTTGCTTTTACCAGATAGGAGACATTTGATTGCTTATAAATCTATTCCATGGAATAAATGCAGAATAGAAGAGCTGTGTAAGATTGGTCCTCGTCACATCAGTAAATAACCACCCAGAAAGTGATCAGAGAAAACAGTGGAGAAAACTGGCATGAAAGAAGGCAAAAAATGAGCCTGGCTTCTTTCATGTGAGAGCATCCCTCTAAGCAGAGTGAGCTCTGTTTCTCACATTGAACAATGCTTGCTACAAAAAGAGAAAAGTCAAAGGGGTGGGAACTCCACCTGCCCAGCCAAATGCTGTAACCGAGTCTCCTGTGGTATTTTCTTCTGGTGCCCAAGGTGCCAAACCTCCATACAGTTATATCTGCTCCCAGCAGCTAAGGAAACCTGGAGAAGTTAAGCTTAAGTGGGCACTCAGAGACAGGCCAGCTTAACTGCTCTCCAACTCCACTGACAGCAGTGGAAATGTAAGCATCTGATGTATATAAGCATCTGTACATGGACATTTAAATCTAAGAATCTTAATCTCAAATGAAGCCCCTCCATGTGTTGCTTGCTGCCTAGAGGTGCTGCTACCTCTGTGGAGGAGAGAGAGGTGGCACTGGCTTGGCATGTCCTAACCAGCTTTGTGTCTAGGGGCACACATACATATTGTGTAAATCCCTGAATCTTGAGGCTGAGAAAGGCAGAGAACATCATCAACTGTGGCAATCGCTTGCTTTATACCTCTTAGCTCTTATTCCTAAGGAGTAGGAATTCTTCCTTAAAACAGAATGTACCATTGCTTTGACTCTTCGACTCACCTAATACAATGCCTCATTCCTAGCCATGAAGTGTGAGTAGCAAAAGGAGCAGCTGCAGAAGCTTGGGATATAAAAATGGAATTTTCAGATCAGCTGCAGAATGGAGTAAGGGGAATAGAACAAAAGTCTGCAGTTTTGCATTCAAGTGCCTGCAATACACCAAAGTCCTCTTCCCTTATTTGGATCTAGCCTATATATTTCATCTGGGATAACCTTGCTTCTAAAAGGAACATCAAGTTTCTGCTATTGATACTATTACAGAATTGCATTCTGAGCAGCTGGACCAGCATTTTGTGTTGTTTGTTACCTGTGGTAACCTTCTGCCAAACAGAACTGACAGAAAAGCTTTCTGTGTCAGAGGAAGGTTAAATGGTCTTTGCTTTTTATTGTTGGTACAGATGATTTGGGTCTTTAAAGGTTCTTTGTTTATCCTGATATTTTACAGTGTGTTACTAAGAACACAGAGAATTTTTTTTCCCCTTTTTGATTTTGATATATGGATCTCATCAATAGCTTCTGTAGGTAAAGTTTTGGCTGTCTCCCAGGGCAATGAAGAAGAAAATGTTGGGATCACACTGGGTTTGTTTTGATTTTTCAGTGGAGGGGAAAAAAAAACATCCCTCTTTGCATTGCTATTATTCTTGAAATCATTATCCACAAAAACGAGAGTGGCTGAAATGTCTGGATATAATAGAAGGTTCAGAAAAATGAGATACCAGGAGCATAAAGAATTACTGATTTTCCCATTGTGATTCAGTTGGTAACAACCCCAGTGAGAGCAGAGTATACAAATGCACAGGGTATACTATACATGAAAAGACAGACAAAGATGTTTCAGGATTTATTTGTTATAGCAACACTCTTTCACTTTTCTCTACCCCCCAGAGTGATGACTTCTCCTTTCCATCACGTTGAAAGGTATGGCTAAATTTCACCTTGCTTTCTCAGTGTGGACTGACAAAAGTAAGGCACTGTTAAAAGTTGTCCCCCTGCCTGCTATGTTACTTGGTTTAAACTTCCCAGCAGCTGCCATTTTCCAAGGACAGCACTCAATCTTTCTCCCTCTGCCTTACCAAAGTGTTACTGAGCTTCTGTGCTTTCACCTGGGTACAGGTGAATAACAGAGGCCTCCAATGCAGTGCTTTGCTGCTTGAGTGAATGGACTCCTGTGTACTTGTGTCTCTGATCTGATGAAAACAACACACTCAGCACTTCAGCACTGTTCATCTGTGCTGGGAGTGAGAATTTATGCTTTATGTATCATCCTACTCAAGTCCTCACCTCCTGGATCACACCATGAATTTCTGAGAATGGGTGAGTTTAAGGCACAAGGTCATTGCTGGCCATAATTCTGTCAAATATGACTGCATACATCTTAAGAAGCTGCATTTAAAAAGGAAAAGGACAAAGTCCAGACCCAAATGCTCACTGCAGTGTCTCTGTCTTCACTGTGCTTGGCAGCTGCTGCTGATCATACCTGGCGTGTCCTCTTCTCTGACCACACCATGGTCTGAAGATATTCTGGGTAGTGACAACGCTAATGACCCCACAGCTCCTTGCAGGGAAGAAGCTGCAGTCCCTAAAATCTTCCATGGTGTTCCTGTCCTATACATTAATATTAGTTAATTGTGTCTACAATTTCTCCTTTTGAGCAGTGATGAATAAATTGAAATAAAAAGGCAATTCTTTAAGTATTTTAATAGCACTAATCACACTCTGAATATGAAAGGTAAATTTCTAGTAGAATGAAATAATTTTTCCCTATGTATTGAGTCATATTTACATATCTCTGAACATTCTTACTTTCTAAAGTCTGCATTTTCTGTCATGCTTGCATTTTTTTCCCCTGACACACTGTAGAGAACTTTTTTAAACCTACAGAGCTTATATTCATAAAACCTCTCTATAAGAAATATTGGCAGGAATAATGTACTGGAAGAAAGAAATATTCACAAATGTAATTGCTAAAAAGTTAATGCAATACAGACATTCAAAATAAACAGGATTTTCTGTAACTTGGATTTATGCTAAAAATGCTCTTTACTCTGGTGGGGGATGAGGTTAATAGTCCTTTTCACTTCATAAGACAGGGTATGCAAACCAGACTGCTGGGCTTGAAACAGTCTGGAGTTTTATGATGTGCTAATTCTTCACAAGAAGATATTAACCTGATTTATGTCTTTTGGTGGAGTTTTGACAGAGTGATTTCATGGAGAGAAATGAAGGAACTGGAAACAGAGACCAAGCAGGAGCACCAATGAGGCAGTCAGAAAGCATTGCTAGCCCAAAAGTATTGGCTGAAAACTGACAATTTGACTTGAAATAACCTCTTAAATGATTGTCCTGCTATTGTGGAACTGGGAAATATTTTATACTTTCACATCATCCCCAGTGATCAGCTGATATTCTTTAGCCATCTAGCAAATTATCATTTGTAATATTCCATATTCAAATTTAGAAATTAGTACATAGCTTACTTTCCAGTCTCTGAAGAAGTGATTGACTTTTTTTCTTTTTAAGAAAAAATAGGCAATAGTGTCTTCTGATATAATTTTGTGACAGTATTTACTTATAAGCCTTTACTGGTCACTGATCAGTCAAATATTCATGAACAGCAATTTGTAGAAGCAAAAGAAATTGGAATAGCATGCTTCAAAACAAAGTCTTTATCATCACTATCAACTCTTCTGTAGATTAGTGGGATTGGTTTATTTTATTTGAAACTGTCAGCTCATGTTAAGCCTGTTAGACTTCACATTTTGATTTCTCTATATGGGGGTTAAGTGATGCAACAATTAAAGCTGCAGCAGATGCTGTCCATGCCTTTTACTTTAATATTCAACTTATTGACACTTTTTTCAGGACTGAATCTATGAAGATAATAGCAAGGACATCTCATGTTGGCAGGGAGACAGACCTGAACAGGCTGAAAGATGCTGAGCTGTCTCCAAGGAACTGAAGGGGCACATTGGAAAACACAGGATTCCCATCATTTTTTAAAGGGGATTCATCTAACCTTTGCTCAGTTTAAGAGCAGTAAGAGATAAGGGAAGGACTTATCCTTTCTCCTATTCTTTTGATTTTCCACTTAAGACTTCAGAAGTCTGTTCTACTGTTTTTTTTGACTATGTCTATACATACAATGGGAGTTACACCATAGGATGCTGGGGATCTGCTGTATAACTTTAGGGAGCAGAGGGCAGTCAACATTGATTTTCTTCCTTGAAATCAAAGGATCAGACGGTTATGATTTTACAACATTTCTTACAAAGGCAAGGGCCCAAAGTTTGGTTAAATAAGAGCTGGGCTTATAAAAGGATATTCATGATTTATAGAACTGCTGGCTTGTCACAACCTACAGTTTCTAGTCAAGCTGGAAAAAAGGCCATAGCTTTAATTTCTAGCAACAAAGAGGACCACAGCGTTCTTGGTGCACCAGTGATTGTAGTAAAAATGGATATGTGATGTCCTTACAAGCTGAAAATCCTTTGCTAGCCTCAAAAATTCATAGGCTAGAGAGACTTAAAAGAACTCAGGCTGACCTGAAACCCAATCCCTGGCTGAAGCTGCTCTTAGGTTATGGTTTATGTTGTTTCCTATGACCTTCACACCACTGTCTCACAAAGTCAAATTTGGTAAGCTTGTAAAATTGCAATTGGCTGCTGGAATCTTCCTCTAGACTTCTGGATGGAGGTTTGGAACTCCGTTACAAACATGCTTAGTGATACAAATGAGTTCACCAAAGGGAAACAGGAAATGTGCAAACCTCAGCTCCTCATGCAGACAGATGCTGGTGCAAGAGGAGTCGGTAGCAAATGTGGGGAAAAAGGGAGATGTGGCATTTTTGGAGAATTCACATTCCTTCAGGGGCTGGGCTGGTACTGTTCAGAGGGAAGAGTGCATGTTCTGGCTTCTGCAGCAGAGCCAGAGGCATCCTGATTGTAACTTGCAGCTCTCTGAGCTGAATTGCATCTCCAGCTTCTCCCTCAGCCATGCACCTCTGCAACGGCTGTTGCTGCAGGGAAAAAAACCTCTCGGTTCACGTGGTTTCATTCAAATAATGATCAAAGTTTATTGACTTAACGACACAAAATTACCTGGCAATCAGAGTACTATTTGTTCAAGGTCAATACTGGCAATACACCAGATAAATGATGATGCCAGACACTTACAGACCATTAGTAAACAAACAGCTACGCTTTTTCCCAGGCCCCGTAACTAATCCCCAGGAGCACTCCCCACCTTTCTGCCCCGTGGGGCACACCTCCCACCACCCTCCTGCCCCCCCCTGGCCTGGGTCCACACGGTCCCTGCAGGGGCGGGGGCAGCTGCAGGCAGCAGCTCCTACCGGAGCTCCTTCCTTATCGGCTGCCAAGGAGGAAGCTTCCCCAAAGCTGCAATCTAACCTGCAGTGGGAAAAAAGATCAAACCCAGCACATTATAAACACATACACATATATACCCACCGCAGCACACGTACAGGCTTATGGTTGAATTATTCCCCCGGTTTTTAGAAGAGAAAGAGTTTTTATCACTTGCAATGGTGCTGACAAAGAAGTAAACATTGTTAATAACCCTTAAAATATTTCAGTCTTTTTATCTGAAGTGCATTTTCTTTTTAAATGAAAAATTCCTGTTTCTGTCAAACCTGCAAAGATAGGAAGGATTCTTATCTCCCTGCTAACTTACAGGCTATGCTAACTGGGAACCAATCAGCTTTTATAGCTGCCTTCCTCTACAGAAATGAAAGAAAAATGAAGCTATTAAAGGGATAAAATCAATTTTACTGGGGGAGAAAGAGGGGAAAAAAGAATGACCTGTCATCAGTGAATAGTCATCACTATTTAACTCTATGAAAGCCAACACCAGTAACCTGGAACTCCCCTGATTTTCTCTGAAGGGATTAGGAGATACCAAGTATCTTCATTCAAACAGGATGATCTTCTTTGACCTGTGCTTTCAATGTTACGTAGCTCAGTTCTGGGTCACCAGAATTCTAGATTAAATGAAAGACAAATAAACAGGCTGTATAATACCAGCAGAATAGTGGGGCTTCAAGACAGAAATGTTTTTTCACATTAACCTGGGGGCAAAAATTATCCGCAAATTCCAGGATGCTTCCCCATTTGTACAGAGTTAATTTAAATTTCATATGTAAATGGTACAAGCAGAATTCAGCAAAATGGATATGCTTCAAGTAAATATTTTTTTTCTGGATCAGTTTAAGGAACTTGTAGCTATGCCAGTTCCTAGTGAAATATCTGGTAACACTTGTATAGAAAATATGATAGAGGTGGCTTTGATTCTGCATACACTTGTCTTAATTACACACCCAGATATGCATGCCCAACTGATGTTCTGTATTTTTTTTGCTGCAAATTGTTATTGTTTCTCTTTCATAAATTCACACACACTGTCTTTTTCACTTTGCTGACCTTTCCTAGCAATTACCATGCTACAATGCCAACTAGAAATGCCACAACAAAGTTCACAGGCAGCACTGCACGTTGCAGAAGTGAACTGCAGTGTCTTTCTGGAGGGAGAGGATTCCACTTCCTCTCCCTCTTCTTATAGCTGAGTGACAAAAGTGTGGCTTTCCTTTCCCCTTAGGGGATGTGCGAGACAGATATTTTTATCAGTCTGTGGAGTGACTTCCTGTTGTCCTTCAAGATCCTTGACTTTTTTTTTTTTTTTTTTTTTTTTTTTTTTTTTTTTTTTTTTCTGGAAAGATGTAACTTCCCTGGATCAAACAACCACACAAGGGTATAGGCAAAAAGGAATCAATAGATTTTCAAATGTGCACAACTTCATTGTAGCTGCAGATACATACAACACAGGCTATTATACCTTTCCCCAAACAGTCTTTGTGAAATTAAGGTGCATTATGAGAGATGAAGTGTCAAAAATACCTCAGTATTCCATGCTAGCCACCTGTTAACAGTAACAGAAGGATGGTTTTACAATCATTAAAACTTTGATTGGAAGAGACTGCTGAAGGTCATCTAGTCCAGCTTTGCCCTTGAAATGGGTCTTCAATGTCTGCTTCTGTGCACAGATCTAGCAAGTGAGAGAAGCATATATACTGTATTTCTAAAGAGGGCTACTTATCCTGTCTGAAGATATGGAGCAGCTGTCTGACTCACTATATCCAAGTTCAATTTGTCAATGTGAAGAGCAAATTAGGATTTGAAAAAGAAAAATGAGAATCTGAAAGAAATAATTGCCAGTTCCAATCAGAAGCAGCAACATAGATTTTTTTCCTTCCTTAAGTTACTCTGCATTTAATTTCTCTAATTGATCGAGATGCTTTTTATACCTCATTTTCAGCTCATATGTTTTCTTTTATCTGCTACAATATTCTCATTCATCTCTTTGTAGAACACCTTCTTTTTCCTCCCATTCTGAATTTCAGTTTTTGCTGAGATAATTGGCTTTAGTTGTGATTTTCTAAACCACGTGACACATTTTCCAGATGGACTTAGAGCACAAGTCACATTAGATGTCACTAAGTCTAAGAGCTCTTAAGTGCATAAGCAGTTTTTGAAAATGCAACTTAAACTCCTAAGCCACGTAACTGTTTTTGAATAGTTATTCTATATGCAATGTATGCTAGCCAGGAAGGAAACCAAATAAACAGAAGTCTCAGTGTTTCTTCAGTTCTGCCATGTGTTATGTGCAACTGTTGGTCAGTATGTTTATGTACTTGGAAAATACGTATTTCACATTAAAATACTTATAAATTACATCTATAAACAGAACTGGACTTTGGGAAAGATACCTTTAGGAACATAAAACTACAATATAGAATATGAGAGAACAATTTTAAAAAAACCCCAATAAACAGGCCAGAAATGAAATGTTCTAGTTCTCTGTCAAACTAGACTAGAAAATTTCCAGAAAGTACCTTCACTCTTGCGATGATATCCTGCTCACTGCCACTGAAGCTGATGACAAAGCTCCCAATTTCTTCTCAAATATTGTAGCTTCACAGTTTCACATGTACTTTAGAAATCAAGTGTGTTTCTTTCCCTTAAAAAACTCAATATAATTCAAGTAATTCCTTCAGCAGGGCAGGTTATCTATTTGCAAATTAAGTGAAACTTTATCTTCCCCAGCTTGTATATTAGGACTGTGGTAGGTAATTAAAATAGAAACAGATATGATTTTAATATTTCAGCCCTTATGAACTATTTATTTCTGTTGTACCTAAGGGATATACATAAAGTCTAAGTGGACTGGACTTCAGAAACATTCAACAAAGTTAGTACCTTAAACACAAGTAACTCCATCAAAATCTGTAAAGGTTCATTTATATTAATGAGCAAGATTAATGAGCGAGATTTGGTACCTGATTAAAGAACTTATGTAAGAAAGCTCTGAAAGGGCTTGTTGGAAGTAGGGTTGTCATGGCTAATATTACTGGTGAGAAGCAGAAGGAGTTCTGCTATGTCAGGAATAAGCTCTGTGTGGTGGTTAGTAATGGGAATGACAAATTATTTCTCAGAGTAGTAAATGGAATCTTAAATGGATCTTCAATAACATGTAAATTTAGTCTGGTATCTTGACTGTGGAATTAATTTTCTGACTTCCAACTTCAGCTGGCCACGCAACTGCTTCTCTAAATTTCAAGGTGACCTTTGTAGGGCCATGGGAGACATTTTAGCTCAGTGAATAACAGCACTGCATCCTTTAAAATATTTATTTTGATTTTGCAATAAGTTGTTCTCAGTGAATTTATCAGGCATATGAAATATTAACCGGGTGGCCTTGTTGAGCACCTCCATTCACCACCAAAAAAACCCCCTATGTTTACAGATGCTTATGAGAATTGTTGTTGTTAACACTGAGACAGGTGGCTCTCATAGAAAAAATGTTTATTTGATACTGAGATCCTAGACAGTTCAGTGAAGGAAGAGGAAAAAGGAAGTGGGAAGAAGGAAGATGATGGATGGCAAACACAAAGGCAATTTTTGGTGTAAAATGCTGGACAGGAAGACACCTCAGACATAAAACAAAGGTGCTTGATGGTTGATTTTGACCATGATCAAAAGAAGGATGTCTAATCCTCCTTTCTAATTAATTGAGCTGAAAATCATATGATCTTGAATTACGAAGACTTTTTTTAGTAAGTAGAGAGCCTTTATGAGTTTTGTTAAACCTAAAATTGGAAATGAGCATCTAATCTGAGTTGTTCAAGCAGAGCCCAAAGTAAATTAACCCTCTGTTTAAGATCTTGAAAACTAATGTGAGTTTATCTTTTAGTCTCCTGTGAGGACTCAGTGATCCTTCTGCAAGTAAAGACCTGGCAACATCACACAGTTCTTATTAGGGCCAAGCAGAGCAGAAACCCTTGTCCTTGGGAAAGCACCACTGATCACAATCCTTTAAGACACCTGCCAATTAAGGGTCAGAAACCAACCTCTATCTATACCTCTCAATTGCCAGGAAATTGGCTTAGCAGTGAAATACAAATATATTGCAGCCATCTAAAAATGCTTATCAATTATTTTCCTCTTAATGCAACCAGGCTGCTTTGAGAGATAATGCAGTAAGGAAGGAAAAAAGTTATTGATCCCCACGAGGCAATACATATTCACATGGCTTCTTGCAACAGGTTATGCTTGAAGGTACAATTTTGTCTGCTGAAATGATCAAATGAACAGAGTGTGAAAGTAAAACTTGTACTAAAATGAAAAAGGCTGTTAAAATAATTTGGCAGGATGGGTTATAAAAAAATTAATAAATCTGGAAGGCAAATCAATTAATATGTTTACTGTGTCAGAAAAACAGGACCGTGTGTCAAAGCAATACAGCTGTTTCTTTGCTTTGTGGACCTGGCCTGAAAGATCTTCTGATTATTTTACAAACTGCTCATAAAAGCTCCACGTATCAGCACATGTATTATCTGACAGGACACCCAGATCTGAAAACAGATGTAACAAAAGGATGCATTTGTTTGTGATATCCTTGAGAAAGAGAGACTTTCTTCAAAACTAATCCAAAGACAGTGAAGAACCATGCGGTTTTGTGACATACATAGTCACAGTTTCAGAAAAAAATAATCTAAATAGTTTTCAAGGAAGGTAATATTAAGAGAACACAGAAGAAATGCACATGTTTTAAGTGGTTAGAGGTGTAACTTCACTGAGGAACCTGCACCTCTGTCACTTGACATGATGTGCTTCACTCCAAAGGGGGATATAACTCGAAACAATACCCCTTATACCACTGCTCTTCATCTTGAGGATCGGCCCTCTCAGGCAGAGAAAATGTAATAATAAACAGTGTTGGCTGAATCCCTTCAGATACAAGAAAACCACCCCAAATCCATCTTCAATTAGGTGACAGAATTTATCACAAAGGACTCCTGGGCCTCCTAAAAGCTTCTTCCAGCATGTCATTTAGTCTGCCTGACAGCATGGTGACTCTACAATTATTCTTTCAGAGATTTACCTTCAGATGTCTCTAAAGACTTCCTTTAACAATCCCCCCCCTCTTTTTTTTTTTTTTTTAATTAAGTATGGTTTTTCAAGCTTGAGGGCTTATTTTTTCCAACAATTGCTCAGCAGTCATGACTGGGGAACTAGGCTAAACCTACTGCTTCAATTAGTTTAATAGATGGAGGCTGTGAATGTGTGGATTTTCTCAGCTGAGTGTAATGAAAGAAACATTCAGTTTATAGAGGATATTTTATGCTACAGAATGTAAGTTTGAGAGTGAGGAGACCTTAATTTTCTTCTCGGCTCCTCAGATGATCTGTAATGGGATGCTGGCCAAAACATTTCACTTCAGTGTTTTAGGGTTCAGACAAATGTCTTCTACTGAATTTTGATGGGTGATTTAAGAAGTTGCCAGCCTCAGCTGGCTGTCTCCAACCCTGAAACAGAGCCTATCACAAAGTATGCCAATACTTCAGCTATGCCAGTGCCTGGCTCAGTAGGATAAAATGCCAAGAGGATTAATTTGTGCTGATGTTCAATTGTCCCCAGAAGAGACTGATGATTAGACTGCTCTGCAGCCCCTGCTCGACATCGTCAGCATCTGGCTCTGAGGCTTGGCACTGGATAGAGAGCTGGGTTTGGTGCAGTCCTGAGCTTTCCTTACAAGGTTTGGGAGGAGTGTTCTGCTTGTAAAATCATGTTTTGTGCTAATTTGCTTGTAAAATGATGGTGGATCTATGAATGAAAAGTGGTATATGAAGGATTAACTACCTATTTTTGTTAAATCAATACTTAACTTCCATTGGTGTTTTTTTTCTTCTCCTTCATCTGAGAATCAAAGATATTTTTAGCTTGAAAGAAAACTTTATTTTTTACATAGTAATATTTTAAATCAATGGTGTGCTAATTTTTTTTAAAAAATATACATTTATTTATTTGGTTTTAGGCTGAA
Organism: Hemiprocne comata; assembly: GCA_020745705.1. Lineage (NCBI taxonomy): Eukaryota > Metazoa > Chordata > Aves > Apodiformes > Apodidae > Hemiprocne > Hemiprocne comata. The sequence continues at coordinate 114,031,494 of CM036588.1, read as the reverse complement.
CTTTTCCTTTACTTCTGTTGGGATTTCTTTTTCACATTGATCATGCAACATGTACCTAATAAATATTTTGCTCATGAGATACATTTAAAAAAAAAACCCACAAGCCTTTAGAAAATATCTGTGTGGAAGGCTTTAAATTAACTGTAGCCATGAAGTGGAAATACCTCTGTATTTCTGTCTTGTTAGTGAGACCATCCAAAGAACCCAAAGGGTTTCAGTTTCCCATGCTGTATTTTATTAAAGTGCAAAACAATAGGCTGGGAAAGAATAACTGTTTCTAACTGTTTCCTACAGGGAAAGTGTTTTTAACGACTGTTTGAGACATATTAAAAAAATGTTTGTACCCCCCCCCCCCAAACAAACAAACAACAAACCCCCCCCAAACTAGCTCCTTTCCAACGTATCATTGCAGGCTGGGTCATTTCAGCCCAAAAGGCTGTATGGTGTGACACAACAGCTGGGACCTAGGTAGAAATTCACAGTCTTCCTCTCAGCTTCCTGTTCTCATCATGTTTTAAACCAAATATGTAGTGTACAATACCTGTTCTGATATCTGAAAAGGAACAACACAGTCGTCGCTCAGTACGAGGATGCACTTCAAGATCAGTTACCCTTTCAGGTCATTGACTGAGAGGAACTGTGACTTCATGGCATCTTCTAGGACATTATTCCTTTTTCTGCTTTAAGGGAAGAAGTGGGCATCAATACAACTCTTACATAACTCCTTTTAAAGCCAGAGGTCAGCCACAATGTTCCCCTTTTTTCTTGTTGACTCTTACTTAAAGTTAGAAGAAAATACTGGATAAACTGTAGTGATTTCTCTATTTCTGATCTTATGACTCAAGACCCAAGAAGATATCATGCCATTTATGTCCCTGTTTGACTAAGCAAAGTCAACACCACTCAGGTTTCCTTTGCTAGCCTAGCTTTCCACCTGAAGAATAATCCTCCAGTCTATCAGTATTTCCAAGGAGCTGTTTCATTTGATTACCCCAAACACCCCTAAGACTGGAAAACCTGCCCAATCCAGTAGATACTTTTGGGTCTTGAAGCACTGGAAAAGCAGTGGAAACATTGGAAAGTTTAGAATTTAAAAAAAAGTGCAGTTAATCAATAACATGCAAAACAGAAGAAATTAGAGAGTTAAGTTTCTACTGCAGAAGTCTCCACCCTCTGATGTTTGTAGTAGGAATATTTGATAACTCAGAGTTATTAAATAAATCAAGGTGCAGCTTTAGTTTTTCTTTTTGACTTATATTTTCATTGCTCTAACTGAAGTATTAAGGAAATGACCTGAATTTTTCTTCAATATTAATCCTGATCTTACTTATTAAATGGCCTCAGCTCAGATTCAGATTTCCTGTGGAATCTGAAAGCCCTACCACCTTGCTTATCTTTCCTATTAATTATAAGAATTAAGATCAGTCTTAACCTAGACTAGTTAGATGTGTGAATAGATGCAATGCATATAAACAGTTACCTAGATAGATAGAAACAGATGGATCTTGTCAAAGTTTAATTGCCAGCCCAGCTAGATTCTTCTCTAAACTTTATGAGAGCTCGATAAACCAGAAGGGGTCGTGGATCGAGATTTTTATTGTGCCTAGAACCAAATAATAGAGTCAGTATCTTCAAAATTTTGCTAATTATGTATGGCATAAAAGGATATTAAACAGCTTTGCAGATGTTATGAGAATTTGATCTGAAGTATGAGTTTGGATGAAAGGATCAAAGTTCCTTTTCTTTTCCTAATTTAACAAATGGTAGAGAGCATTTGATTTCTCAGAGTAACAGGAAGTGAGAGCTGACATTTCAGCCATGAATGAAGGTTTCATAAATAAGGTGAAAATACCTGCAAAGGGCCTTGATGATGAAGGCCTTCAGCTTGCCTTTGGTAGAAACAGAAAAAGACTGATGTATCAAAAGAAGTGACAAAGCTGGTTTGGTGAGCTGGGAAAACAACCTGTCCATCAGAAGACCAAACAAACCTCTTAGGAAGGGAGGTGTTCTTTCTAGGCATCTTATGGGATGCAGACTATTTTATTTTTCTTTTTAACAGCAAGTGTTCATCACCAGTGTTTCCAGTCCTTGTGGGGAATTTGGGCATATTTAGATCCATTTGGCTACCATTAAGACCTACCAACATTCAAGATACCTGGAATAAATCCTAGCAAAACCATTAGGATATTTACTTTGTTTCTACAGACGCCATTAAATGCAGAAAATGCCCTTGTGGTTCTTCACCTCATACTGTCTTTACTGAAATATCTTTTATCTGTCCTGGATGCTTACAGCCTTACTCATTCTGACTGTCGTGGTTCAATATCTGGCAGAAGCAGCCACCTGTGGCTGACTGGATGCTGCTAAACTGGAGGGAACAACACAGACTGAGGGATCACTTGAGATCCCTGCAGATCCCGTGATGGAAAGTTTCTCTGGAAAACGTGTTGAAGTGGAGTGTGCAAAGACAGGAAAGGAAGGTGAGAGGAGACCACTGAGGCCTGTAGGAGATCTCAAACTCCAAGCGAAGCAGAAAGACTGGAAGTGAGTATTAATAAATAACACAAAGTGCTCTGCAGAGAGTGGTTTTACAAGGCTGAAGAGAATTAGGATACCCAGAACTGAAGCAGGGGAGCAAGCGATATCATTCATACAAATAAGCTGCATGGTAGCTTGAGGAGAGAGGTAAAACCTTTATAAAATCTAATGATGTGTAAATACCACCTGCATTAATTATGCTGCACTATTCAATGTTAAAAATCTGAAGCCTGGAGCTAGAATAATTAATCTGCCCTTGTGATTGCCTTGGAAGGGAGAGAAAGGTACCGTCCCTGGCAGTGCAAGCGAAAGTTGCAATTTAAGAAAAGAGAAAGTTTATTATGCTCAAGGCCTTTCTCTTTCTTTTTCTTTTTTTTTTTCTTTTTTTTTTTTTAAATTTATTTATTTATTTTTTTTACAATAGAGAGTTTCTCAGGGATGTTTGCTGAAAGCCAAGGAGAGAGAGACACTGTCCTTTCATTTTATTTATTTTTTTTTCCTTCTTTTCAAGGAGCTGAATCATTTCAGCCTAAAATCCCCAAGTTAGTGCAAGCCATTTTATTGGTGTTAGAGATCTGACAAGCTGAGCTCCACACTCTCCAACAAATTCACCCACAAACAAACCCAAATCCCTGTGCTTACAGTGTCCTATGGAGGATGTGATATATTAACTATGTGTAGAAACAGCAGTTCTCTGTTTTATTGCTGGCCTACAGAGCTTGCTTTGCAGTTTCTTCAAACAGGACCTTTTAAGCTGTGTGTGACAAAATGACATTTTGACTTAGACTCAGCTGTTTCTAGTCTGTCTTCCTGTCCTAAATTTTTAGAAAAACAGGACAAGTTCCCGTAGAGATGGAGGCACTATTGGGAGGGCTTAATGTGGTGTCAAGAGTCAAAGAATAATTCACTCCATCATTCAGAGGCGTGTGTGAATGAATGCACACCAAGGAGACATGTTCTTATTGCCCTACTCATCATGAAAGAGAGGGGCAATCCTTGACTGCTACATTTCCTTAGACTGTCATTATTTTATTGTTGTCTATTTTTAATATTTATTTATTTATTTTATTATTTATTATATAATTATTGTAAAAAATATTAAGATGGTTCTGCTTTAAATAGGAAAACTGTGTCTTAGACTGATTGGCCATTAAGTAAATCTGGCATGTTTGTTTCCATGTATAGGAATTAAAAAAATATAAAAGCAAAAATAAAGAAATGTGTAAACATAGATATTTATCTCCATGTTGGAAATGGCCTTTGGCTTGCTTATTTCATGTAAATCATAAAAGTTTTCATGCCAGAGAAAAAAAACTGTCTTCCATCTGCACTCTGTTGGTACTTCTTTCTGTGGACAGAAGATTTATAAAATCTGTCTTGTTAGTATATTTTGAAGAGCAAGAGAGTTGTGAACCCTTTGGGAAAAAAAAATGCCAAATTAGGAATCCAGTGTGAAATTATCTGGCAGCTGTAGTCTACCTCTAACAAACTGGAAACACTGTAATTTGCTGGTGTCCTGTTGTATGAAGTGAAGACTTTTTTAATCTGTGAATTTAGTGAATTGAAAATGAAATGTTGATTCACAGTGAGAACAGATGGAAATAAAAAATAGGGGCTAGAACAGGTATAAAGTTGCTATTGCAGCTCTCCAGGAAGTTAATATAATTCCTTTTATTGTGGGCAAGTTTGCAGGGAATAAGTCCTAGCTGTACAGGTTCAGATTAATAGACACTAATACCACTTTTCATGGAACAGTTTTGTAAAAAGTCTAGTGTTATCCAGCATCAGGAGCAGTGTTTACAACCAGGCAAAACATCCACAATTTTCTGAGTGAAGCCGCTTTACTTATGTAATGTTGGGAGTTTATTTTGTCCCTTTATCACTTTGCTGATACATGCCTTTTCTTCTTGATTTATTGAGGTTTTACCTCTAGAAGCATATTTTGAATTAAACAAACTGTAAGCTTCTGTAAGCATCTGTGTATATTTATATTACGTACAAGTATAGAAGCTATTCATACTACAGGACACAATAAATATTGATCACAAAACCACTTTAAAGTGTAGTAACTTTTATGGCTTTCCTTACCCTAAAATTAAGATAATCTCATTCAAAAGTCTCCTGACATTTATGGGAAGTTCCCTTTGACTCCATATCACTTAGCTGGGAGTCACTATCTCGTATGGTGCCTTTGATGAGCCATTTCACTTTCAAAATACACATTTGAGATTTCCCTATATGAAATGGTCATATCTCAGATGTTTATACAGGCAAAATACTGACCTTGATAATAAAAATTTAGAACAGGAGTGGAATGCTAAATATTGAGGAAAATACAGACTGAAATAAGCTATTATTTTGAGTCTATATTGCAAACAGACTATTCCTTGAAAAATATGAGCTTTGTGGCCTGGGGTCCTCAATCTGTTTGCATGCTCACTATTAATTATAGAGTCATAAAATCATAGAATCATCAAGGTTGGAAAAGACCTTCAAGATCATCAAGTCCAACCATCCACTCTACAACCCCTAACCACCAAACCATCTTATGAAACAATTTATATTATATATGAATTATTATATCAAGTATTATATATTATTACATAAATCATTATGTTATGTTATGTTATGTTATGTTATGTTATGTTATGTTATGTTATGTTATGTTATGTTATATTAATGTTATAGTTTTCTTTTTTCAAGATTATTTTTCTGTGACCCACATGGAGTGTGTAGGACCCACTTCTCTGCCTGATTGTTGAATACTTATTTTTCTTCTGCCAAAAGGAATGTGAATCTGCCTCTCTCATCATACAGGGCATGCAACAGGAGAGGTTAAGGGAGTCTTTCCTCCTTTGAATATCTTTTAAGCCAGCACTAGAAGGCTGTTAAAAAACCTGGCTGCCCTCGAGCCTGAGCCCTTCTGTGCTTAGAGCTGAGAGACAATTGAATTAAATTCTCACATCCTAGTGACTGAGCCATGAAGCCATGGCTGATTCATTCCTTATTCTTGAACTGTTCCACCTTGCATGGAAAAGGTAAAGATCAATTAAGTTAGAGAGAGAAAGAGAATAAAAAGAGCTGTGTGGGATGCCACTTGAGGGATTTAAGTCAAGAGACAGCAAGAAGAGAACACTCAGCTTCCAGTCACTGATCCAAATAACTTTTAAATATTTTAGACCAATTTGACCTGAAAGGAAAAGATGGAGAGTAGCCTACTCAGCTCAGCAAGCTTGTTAGCATGAGCCATACTGCTTGGAAAATTATATCCCCTGAGGCAGAGAAGAAAATTAAACTTGAGCTATGAATGCTGTAGAGGAGTGTCCTTGAGTAAAAAGTGAGGGGCTGTTTCTTCTCCTCTCTGGTTTTGTGGATGTTTGCTAAGTCTATCTCTTCCTTTCCATTTCTTTGCTTTGTCAAAGTTACCCAAAATGAAATTAAACTGTTTGGTTTTACAATCACTAAAAAAAAAAAATCCAGTTTTTGTTACCCCTTTATTCCCTTTAGTTTTTATTTTAAGGAGGGAAAAAAATTGGCTTATCTGATCAGATTTTTCTTTCAGCCAACTCACCAGAGAAATTATTATTCACATAGAATGCATTTCTTATTGTTTTTGCTCCTTCTGCTGTAGAATTTATTTCTCAATATCCTTATGTACTTGGGCTCCTTTGAAAATTCCTTAGCTCATGCTACTAAAAAGATGATATATCAAACAATACTATTGTTTATTTTTCAACAACTTAGTGAATGGATCAAGTGATTTAAATAATGTTTGTCCCAGAGTTCTTCCAAATGAACGATTACTGTGGCTAAGATAGCATGAGTTGGAAAAAACTGAACAATTGTGGGAATGAACACAACTTTTACATGGTGTTCCAGTAGATGAATACTTCAGACAATTAGGATATCAGTTAATAACCTACTTCATTAGTGCATTAAATCTTTGCAGTGCTTAACTCAAGCTTTCTCAATCAACTTCTCAATATGCAAGGAATTTTTGGAAGATTCAGCTAGAATCAAAAGCCATCACACAAGTGCAGATCATTGAGCAAATTTTGATTCAGGTGAGGATGGTCAAAACCATCAAGGCTAAGGTCAGAATCTGTCCTAGATTTTTTTATTTAGGCCTTCCACCCCATGTCAATTCTCTTACAGATAAGTTACTCCATTCTTCAGCACCTGTATTTGTCTTCTGCTGTAAGTCAGGCCTAAGCAGAAGCATCACAATGTCTAGTGGTGTAATTTTCAACTTTTATTACAAATATGTATTGTGGTCTTTTGAATTAATACAGGAAAATTTACTGCAGAGCTGTGAATGCAACTTGGTTTAGTTTTGTTGTGTTTCTTTTCTTAAAACAGTTATGTCATTTTGGTTTACAGAAGTTAGTACTGTTGATTACAGTTTTAGTTGAGTACAAGGAGCATAATATGTATTTGTAATTGATGCTTCCATAGTATAAGGAATGACATTTGACATTATAATAAGTTAAAGCTGTCACCACTGGAGAGTGAATATTTAGTAAATACTAAGTTTGATTTCTTTGGTACAATCCATCTCTTCTGCTAAGTATACAGAGCCTTCTCATAAGAAGTATTTTGCAGATTCATGAGCTCAGTCTGATGCTCAATAATGAAGGCAATATAAGCTTATGTCTTGAATACAGGTAACAAGGCTTGTCTTATTGTAATTCTTCTTTCCTAATAAAGCTGCAAATAGGCTTCAACTATTTACTCTCATGTGCTGCTTCCATTATGTGCAAGAAAGATTTGGGGATTCAAGGGATAGGTCTGATACTTCCATAAGCCTCTGTGGATGGAAGGAAAGCCTTATGGGCAATTTCATCCCCTGAATTTCAACTGTAAGGCATACTTAGCTGAGAATAAAATACACAGTTTGAAAAATTATAGAAAAGGAATGTATCCTGACTGTTTAAAAAAAAATTAAAAAAAATTAAGAGAATTTCTATCACTGCTGAGTTTTCCTGTGTGAAGGACGATCCAAGTCGTAACTAAAAGCAGAGATGAGGCATTTCTTTATCAAATTCTATGTACCATAAGCCATGGCACATGGTTCATTTCTCTGAAACTACAGCAAATTCTTTGCTCTTAAGATTATTCTTTGCCCACCTTTGAATAATGTCCCAAGATGATTTTTTTCCTGATTTTCAACTCTGTGTCCACATTTTTGTTTAGCAGCCTTGAGAATTTTAAACATAAAAAGGTAGTGTTTGGAAGTAGGAGATCCAGGCTGCTAGTCACTATATTAGTAATGACTGCTAGTAGTGAGTAGTAATGACTGTTAGTCATTACAGTGATTAGACTAACTGGTGAACCAAAGTGTTCTTGTATCAAGGGGTCTTCTTCCACAGCCAACTTTATATTTTCATCTGGCTAGTTTCTTCCTTCCCTCTCAGTATTGTGCTTCTATTATCCTACATAGCCATATGTGCACAAATAACATATGCATTGACAGAAATTGTGACAAAACTAATTTTAAGTTTCAACAAGAGGCTAATTCAGGGACACTGGGATATGTGTTACCCCCATGTCTATGAGGGTTTTTCCTTAATGATAGAAAAGTAGGTTTTACAGATTTAGGTTTGTTCTCATGTGAGGAACCCAATGTCTGTCACTCACTCACTCACTCACTCACTCACTCACTCACTCACTCACTCTCCTGTTGATCTGCCAGACTAACAAATTGTCTCCTTTGATCAAACAGCACAGATGGAGCATATTATAGAAAATAGGTTTTATGGTTTGATTTGTGCATTTATTTGTAAATCTACGTTGTTTCTTTGTGAACATGTAAATTTTTGTCTTTTTAATATAGAAGCTGTAATAGTATAAACTTTGGCACATGAAGTTTACACATGGAAGGATATTAGCTCTGTGGCTAAGGTCATTAGGTCTATTAAATGTCATGTTGCTTTTTAGCACTAAGACATAAATGCCAGGAAGAATACCCTCTCATCTCTATAACTTTTAATTGTGTCAGCAAGAAATCCAGTAGGCCTGATTTATGTGTCTAAATTAAACAAAATGCTTAAAGAGAGACAAGCACCTCAGAACTACCAACATATTTAATGCATCTCTGCCTAGAGCTAACCAGTAGGAATAGCTTCACAATCACTGTTTTCTTAAACCTTACACTTCTGTGGATTTAAGCTCTTCTTGGTGTTCCAGAAAGACATTTGCTTCTTCACAGGATGGAAGACTTCAAGCTCAATACAGAAAATAGAATTCAATGGTCTCATGTCTAAAAAAAAAATTGAGATAATTTGCTTATTTCAAAGCACAATTACCATGTTTCCAAAATGCCAGGAGATGGGAGGTGAGGTGCTCTTCCCACTTTTTATGTGATACCTCCACAGTGTGTCAAAGGAATGGTCTAACCAGAAGGTTGTAATTAATTTTGGAATTGGGGTGGCAGAGGAACATTTCCAGACATTCAAACTCTTCTGCTGAAGTCTTTCCATTTTGTAGAAAGGAATTCAAGCTTAACAGGGATAGAGGAAGGCAACAGAAAGACAGAGAAAGAGGAAGTATTTAATTCACAATTCATAAGTGGTTCTGAGAGCAAAGCCAAAGCCCAAATGTTTTCTTTTCTCTTTTGGTGTTTAACCTGTAAACACTCTCCTCCCACTTCCTTTTGCCTTTTTTTCTTCAGAGGTTTTGTTCTACATTGTTACATATTCAGCAATTACAAATATCTCTTGAAATTCTCTCAGAAAGAGGGTATAATGTGACTGGCAGCAGGGTGGGAGGAAATTGTGAGGAAAACAGGAGTTGGAAACACACTTCTTCTGCTGGTCCCCAGACTAGCAGACACTATTGCTTCTACCTTGTTTGCCAGTCGTGTGATTCAGAGGTTTATTTGCTCCTAGAGAACTTGAAGTCTCTAGAGTCTTCAAGCTTCCGCACTGTTGTTAGATTTTATGTCCAAACTGAAGTGGAAATGAAAGTGTTAGAAAAATCTGCAGCTGTTTGTTAGCATGATGCAATGCATTTTCAGAGTTACACTACATATTTTCTTCTTATACTATCTTGCATGTGTGTGTGCATGTGTGTGTGTAAGCAAACAGAGATATTTTTTACATGCCAGTTTCTTTTGAAGGAAACTGTGATAAGGGACCTGAATTTACCATAGAGGAGTACAGATTTCTATAAAGATGCTTGTTAAAAATGGAGGAGGAGGAAAACTCAGCCAGTGGTTATCTGATCTTGCAGCCTGCAGGCTCATAGACTGTGCTTATGGACAGGTAGGTCCTTTCAAGGTCTGTGTTCCTAATTCTTAAGATCATTCAAAGGGGAATGAGAAGAAGTGATGGATGTCATAGTAAGAAAACATGAACATGATTATGGAAACAACTGAAAATCAGCAGTGAAATGTTTTGAGGGCTTCAATAAGGTTGCAAGCTTAATAAGGGTTTTGACATCAAAGCTTTGAATGATGATAAGCAGTGAAGCATCAGGAGGACAAAAAAAGGAATGATAAAGCACCCTTCAGGCATCATCAGGCTGTAGAGTTTTTTGCTTTTTGATGTAAATGATATAAATTCACAAGACATGAATGCATGTCTAAACAGAATATAAAATACTGCTGTATGCTGTGATATTGATTTCACACACACATATGCACATATATGTAGCTGGCAAGCAAAGCGAGTTTGAATGTCCAACCACCCAGAACAATTACATATGAGCCATCTTTTTCTGAAGCCAAAAATAACATGAACAGACGTGTATCTTTGGGTCTGTAACAGTACAAACTCAAGGCAATTATGTTACTTGGTGACAGCTGATTATTAGATTAGATATGTCTAATAGAAAACTAAGGGTGAGAGAGGTTTTCATTGAAACAGAAGTGCTCAGAAGCAATTTCACTTCTAATTATTTTTCCTGAATTATTATTTTTTCCATGTCTTAAAAGAGGGTGCTATGTATTGTGGGAGAAATCAGAAGATTACCATCATTTATTATCCTCTGAGAAATGGGCTCCTCTTTTCCAAGAAAAGCCAATAATAGAAAAGGTTACTCCCATTCACTCTGGTGGAAGGAGAGTTCTGAAAAGATCAGCTAGGTGAATGTGAGACAACTCTAGAAGCTAAATAACATCAGAAATAAGGCCAAGAGCCATAGTGCTTTGTGCTTTAATGAAAACCCAACAGCAGGATGTTAAAGTTTTCTATGCTGTATCTCAAGGAGAGCAGTAAATAGGGGCCATCTAGATCTTGACTGATATAGCAGAAATGCAGAGATTAAAAAGGGTCTGGTCCTAAGAAATATACCAGTTTTTAAAGAACTTACTGAGCTTCCAGCTAGCTAACTTCTTCTATAGATTAAACTTTATTTTAGGTAATTTCTAGTTTAAGAATAAACACAAACAATACTTTTTAAGTTTTCCTGCCTTGTCAGTTTGAGTAGTTTTAGAGAGTGTCTGCCAAAGCAGTCAGATTGTCACACGTGATGTTTCTATTTCTTCTTAAACAAGAAGTGACTAGGTACAGTATGGAAATACCACAGCAGTCTTATTTCCATATTAATTCTGATATCATTGGTAAATCTTGCATCTAGTGCCTGAGATAAAAAGCCATAAGTATTATTGATTCCTGAAAGGAGTCTTTTATTCATTGATTGTATGACAAATAATATCTCCTGGATGATCAAACAGAATAAGAGCCAGCCCCAGCCAATATGAAATTATTATCAAGCTCTCTTGAGATTTGATTTTCATATTCAAAAACCCTGTGAATATGATAGGATTCAAAAGGGAGCTGGAAGGAAGCCAGAGTAGTAGTGCCTCTAATAGGTTTTATGTTTAAATACATTGATTCGGACCAAAGGACCCCCAGGCTTTTCTCTAGTGACTCCAGTTTTATCAGTTTCCCCCTTCAAATGTAGTTTAAAGTTCTTTTAGTGAGCCCTGACAACTCCAGTGCAGAAATTATTTTTCCTGCCTTGAGAGAGGTGTACCCCATTGGTTGCCAGCAGGCCTGTTTTTGTGTAAACCAACCCATGATCAAAAAATCCCCAATTCTGCTGGTGACAACAAGCTAGGAGCCAGATATTGATTTGCTGGCTCTTCCTGTTTCTTCCCTCATCATTCCCTGCAACTTGAGGGTTAAAGGAAAACACTACTTGTTCTTCTTATCCTTTAATAGTTGTGCCAAGGCCCTAAATTCTTTTTGATTACCCTCTGACTTGTTGCAACTTCATCCCTGCCTACCTGAAAAATCAATAATGGGTAGTAATGTGAGGGTGATACCAGGGTAGGAAGCTTTCTCTTCACTACTTTAACCCAGGCTCCAGGGAGGCAGCTGACTTCCCTGAGGAGTGGGTCCAACCTGTATATTGGGCCTTCTGTTCCCTTCAGAAGTGAGTCTCCCATGACAGTGACCCATTTTTTCTTTATGCCTGTTATCCAAAGGCACCTGTTCAGGAAACCACCCTGTGCACCACGCTGAAGCCTCAACATAAGTGAGTCTCTGAGCCTTAGATGCAGATTAGATGAGCTGTGTAGCATAAGATACAGGTTCAAAAGCAGGTGGTGCATGTGGTTCTTTGCAGCCATGGCACTGTATCTTACAGATCAAAGGTTAAGACTATAAAAGTATGGTAGTCAGCAATGCAGGTATTATGTTACCAAGAAAACTGATCTATTGGTTCTGTAAAGTATCATGATCATACTACAACAGCCCCATCCAGGTGGTGAATACATGGTTATTTAATCAAGTTCAGATAAAAGTAGGTACCTAATAACGTATTTATGCATCTTTGACTCAGCTTTCTTTATCTTGCAATGAAGAGTAATCCCTGCCATGGGCATTTATCCACAAACATGAGTTTCTAAGAGGTATTTTAAGATCTTTGTAAGCTAATGAAGCTGATTTTCTCTTATGTTCTTTGCATACTTTACTTTAACCTCTATGAAGTGTTCTGTCTTTGGGAAAATGTATGCATCTACTGTGGCCAAAAATTAAATTCTGTAAAAATTATATTTGCGTTAAATGAAAATATTTCAGAACACCTTAATATCCACTCAATGCCTACCATGCAAAATTTCTCATATATGTGTGTCAATAATTCTGCTCTTTTGTGGAACCACTGGAGTTTGAAGGACCCATCCTGGAGACTTTGGAAGTGGAAACTGAAGTTCTTCCCTTAATTTGCTTGGATAAATTTATTTTTTGTTTGTGTTTTTAAAGTTCACCACCCACAAAGGATTTGCAGTAGTACTTACCTATAAGTATGACTTCCAAAAGCATTGTTTTACTGCACTTGTGAGTCAGTCAGGGACAGTTTTACTGAGACAATAATGGAAGTGGATTGAGAGCATCAACAATGTTTTTCCCTCCTCATATTTCTTTCAGAAATCTCCAATACACACATAACATCAGCCTTATAAAGAATTCAGAGCTAACTTATTTTTTCAATATTTATGCCTTTGTATGATATAATTCTCCTGCATTTCTACCTCTAGCCAAATAATACAGCTTACATTGTGCTTTAATCACGATGCCAGTTCTCTGTTTGAAATGAACATCTGTCAACTTCGCGCATCAAGGAAATCAACAACCCGAAACTTTATTTATTTATCTATCAAGATATGTACTTTTCTCCTGACTCATGAACAATTTCAAAAATCTCTCTTGCTACTTCGATGGCATTATTAAAGCCGTGGAACTCAAAGGCTGGGAAGCCTGTTGATCTCTGTTGTTTTGTCATGCAGATTTGGCAAAGGAAGTGCTTTGAAGGAATGTCTTGTCTTGAAACATCTTGTTACTGATTTTGTCAAAACACTCAGAATGGAAGTTTGCTGCATTTTATATGAACTATACACTTGAGCAAGTGTGGAGGACTGGCCTCCACAAAAGGTATGTCTCTCACACAAATTGATTGCAATAGAGAGATGTCAAAGTCGGAGGAAAGAAAAAAACAAACAACAAACTAACCAAAACTGAAGCGGCGACAACCCTGTGGGGGGGGGAGGTGTGAAGCTGGGATTTACACAAGGAAGGGCAGAGACCCCTGCCCCCCTTGCTGTGTGTGCAGCCAGGACCCAGCCTTTGGCTGGAGCATGGCAAAATTGTTACAGGAGCCACAGGTAGGAGCTGAGGACCGAGCAGACTAAAGGCCAGACCAGCCTGCATGAGCACGTAAATAGGATGGTCATTATGGATCATTATCGGTCGTCGGCAGACATTGTTCTTTGCCACTGGAAGAAAAGACAGAGAAGAAAAGAAGATAGAAGGAAAAGGAATAGGACAGAATCACAAAAAGCCTCCAGTGGCTGGGGTGGAACTCCAGCTATACTCTCTGCACCCCTGCACTCCGGGACTGCTGCTATTCCCTGCTTCCTGCTTGCTTGCACTCCTGCCTCTTCTCATGGAGCCTGCTCACCAAGGAGCTGCGTGAAAGGAGCTGAAGAAACAGAGAAGAGAGCTAGAGCACACTAAATAAAGCCAAAAAGAGCTGGAATCCCTGCTCGCTCCCCACCCCCTCCGTCATGCTTGCTCCCAGGCCAGTGGGTGCAGCTCCAGCCGGTTGTAGCCGGTTGCCACAGCCGCGTGACGCCGCCGCAGCCCCAGCCCAGCTCCAGCCGCCATCGCAGCCGCTGCTGCCCAAGCCGAGGCAGCCGCCACGGGCCATCGCCAGCACCTGCCGGAGCCGCCTGCGCCGCAGCTCCAGCGTGTGGCCGCTCGTCCCGTGTCCCGCTGCAGATACAGCCGCTCGCCGAAAGCCCCGCTCTTAAAGCCACAGACGCCGCCAAACCTGTCAGTGCTTCTGAGCCTGTAAGAGAGACCCACTAACCGAGAAATCTTTCCTTTCTTTGCGTTCTTTTCCCCGGGCAAGACTAATCGGCCACATTCACACACGCACCTCGTCTGCCCTATACGGGAAACTCGCCGGGCACCCTACCCCCAACTGTAGTAGCGTTTCTTTCTTTTTCTTTACCTATCACAAGTACCAGTGTTACTGTCAAGATCCGACAAAAGATTCAAATCCTGACACCAATAATATAAATGTAGTGATCCAGGCTCTTGTATGTAAGTGTATATGGGTGGTGCTATGTATGGGCGGAGTATATGCAAAGGTCTTGCCCTCACACACCCGGCTGTAATTAAAGCCCAAAATCACAACGTTCAGAGGACTCGAGCGGTTTAGTCCTGTGCTGATACCTCCGGTGCACCCCCGCTACTACAGCTATTTTAATGGATATTTGCTATAGAAACAGAAAACTCCACACTCGGGAAGTTTAAACTATGTGCTTGTTTACTTTACAATTAATTCAGAAGGCACAATGTGACTAATGCAAGAATTAGCAACCACTTATCAGCTATAAAATGTATGGGAGGGGCACCCGCACCGAATTAGGGAAAGTAAAGGAAAGGATAAAAGGATCAGAGAGTTTCCCAACTCCCCTCCTCCCTCCTCCCACCTCCCAGGGTAATTTAGAACAAGGGAAGAGCAGACGGGAGAGGCGGTCTTTATGTAAATTTCTTACGTCTCGGATCCCGGCGGAGTCAGGGACCAGCCCTGGCTCTTGTGGCAGCTCTTTCTTGTAGTTCTTCAGGGGGGAGAGCACCAAAGCCTCAGCTCCAAGAGCCTTCAAAAAGGCTATTAGCCCGGGCTCGATCCCCCCACAGTGTGGTGAATGGTGCGGCGTGCTGGCTGGAGACGGCGGCGGGGGGGGGCGGAGTGAAGCGGCGCGCGGCGGGCGGGACGCGGCGGCGAGCGGTTGCCGAGGCGACGGCGGAGCGGCTACCGGAGCGGCGGGCGCTGGACGCTGCGGCGCTGGACGCGGCTGGCGCTGGATGCGGCGATTTCTTCTCCCCCTTTCTTCTTCTTCTGGCGACCCCGGGCTTCCAACTGCTCCGAGGCTGTGGAGGTGGTCGCCTTTATTGGAAAAATGCCAGGCGGGGTCTGGCTTCTGATTGGTCTGTCACTTTTCAATCCGCCCTGCCATTGGTCCCTGGCGCTAAGGCGCCGAACAGTCTCTCAGAGCCTGGAATGCCGTTTTTTTTTTCTTTTTCTCTTTTTCAGTCAGTCCTCAACCAGGTCCGCCTTTAACCCTTTTCTGCCTCTAACCCTTATTGCCATGAGAATCATATATATGGTTTATGTGGGGCATATCTTTAATGAATGTAGGGGCCGTCCCCCACAGTTACACACCCCAGGTTTGTCTCCTGTACCTACATTTGCATATCTTCTGCCCCCACACACACTCCCTCTGCTCCAAAGCTGCTCCAGTAAAGTGGTATTTTAAGCACACAGTCTCTGTGTTGGTGCCGGTGCACACACACATCTGGGCAGGGTTTGGGTTCTATAAACATACTTGGTGTAGCCAGCGAGTCCCAAGCTAGGGACGGACCCACTGGGAAATTAAAACCAGCCAATTAGGGGCTATTCCTCCTCTAATTGAGGAGAAGAGAAGGTGCGATTCATGTCCCGACTCGAGTTTTCCAGCCCAGGTCGAACTCGGACCACAACAACAAGAAAGTAAAACTGTCTTAAAAACAAAATTCTGTTATTGAAGAGGCATGCTGGCATATTGATGGAAGCATTTTATTAAATAGAGCAACAGAGCTCTAATTTCAAACATACTGTGTTAGTGATTGATAAAAGTATCTTAAAAGTTGGAACTTTGAAATAAGTTCTGTAAGAAAAAAGTGTGCATAATATCATAAAAAAAACAGGATTTGGGAAGATGTAAAAAAATAAGCCAAGATTTACTACTGTATTGAAGGCTTTCCCTCTCCTGGTAATAATAAAAATAATAATAATAATAATAATAATAATAATAGCACCCCCCTACATTATTAAACAAATGAACACTCATAGTCACAGTTTTCTCCGTACACAGGAAAGTAAAGCAATTATATAATTAAATCCATGGGCATCTTTGCTATTGCTGTCCTTTGAGTGGAAGCTGATGGTGCTATGGGGTTGCATCTCAATGATTCAAACAGACTAATATATTGCTTGAGGTTCAAGTATATTAAGAGAATGCTAATGATATAATCAAATATATGGTCACAGTCTCTTGTGCCTGGACAATGCTGAAATGGGAGATGAAAAAATAGTATAAAATACATATTCATGGATAAATATAATTATTGCTATTTTGTGTTATCAGTTGTTTGTTTTTTTTAAAAAAATGGTAAAGTTCATTGTACAATGATTTTATTACTTTAATAAAATAATAATTTCCCTCTACTCAGCACTGGTGAGGCTACATCTGGAGAATTGTTCCCAGTTCTGGGCTGTACAAGAGGGTATGGTCTGACTGGATTGAGCCCAGTGAAGGTCCAGTAAAACAATTAAGGGACTGGGCCTTCTCTCCTATGAGGAAAGGCTGAAGGGGCTGGGACCATTCAGCCTGGAGAAGGGAAAGCTCAGTGGGATCTCATCAAGGTATATAAATATCTGGAGGGAGAGTGCAAAGAAGATACACCCAGGCTCTTTTCAGTGGTGGCCAGAGACAGGACCACAGGCAATGGGCACAAAACAAAACAGAGAAGGCTCCCTCTGAACATCAGGAAACACTTTTTTTTTTTTTTTTTTTTTGCTGTGAAGGTATCCAAGCTCTGGTACCAGTTGGCCAGAGAGGTTGTGGAGTCTCCCTCCATGGAGATACTCAGAGGTGTCGAGACATTGTCCTGGGCAACTGACTCTTAAGTGTCCATACCTGAGCAGGAGTTTGGACCTGGTGATCTCCAGAGGTCCCTTCCACCCTCAACGATTCTGTGATTCTGTAAAGAAAATCACAGGTAAGTGCATTTTTTTTCTTTTTAACCTGTATACATTTTGTCTGGCTCTTTATGGTAGCAGTTGTCTCAGATTATAATATTATCTTTGTTAATTCCAGTTCTCTGGAATCTCTGCTAACATCATCTGTAGCTTTAGCAATAGTGCTGGTTGGAATCAGCTACCATTGGTACCTCAGACATGACCAGTCATCATGGGCAATAACGTGAGCTACATCTGAGCCTTTAGAAACTACAGACACATTTCTCTGCTGGCTGCCTTTGTGTCACCAGATCAATGAGCAATATTAGAATGAAGAGACTGGTATTTCCATTTCACATAATATGATAAAAATTATAATTTTTATTGATTACTTGCTGCCTTTTTCCCTGAGAGTACAAACAACTCTTCTAAAGTTGATATTCCACAGAATCGCAGTGGAAAGGGATTGATATTTGAATCTGTTATTAATTAAAAGACACAGTATTTCCAAGTAGGAACTTTCCTTTACTCAGCTTTTCTTTTATTACTTCTGTTGCAGCTGCTCTCTGTGTTATCCCTCTTCCCTGACTGAATCTGTTCACAGCCTGTACAGTTTTGTTTTATACAAGTAACTTAATCCCCAATGTCCATGTCCCACATAAAAATCTAGAAGTACTGCACTATTTTTCTATCTCACTTTAGGCTTTGTGGTGTTAGCAATATGTATAAGTCATCATTTATTATTGAAATTTTTCAACTTTAATATTAATTACTGTAACTCAAAAATCAGGAATCATGAGGTCAAAGTCTACAGCAGGGAACATTTCCACATTTTGCAACAGTTTGCAAAAAGCACATAGAGAAAGAGACAGTCCTTACAGCTCTGTGATGAATGCACTTCATAGCATTTACAGTTATCCTAAAGCATTTCAAGCAAGGCTTTAGTATCTGCTAGGCTTTTTAAACACTGTGCATCTGCAGATCAGAATTTAAAAAAGAATAATAATAATAATAAAAAAAATCCTTGTGATGGGTTAACCTTGGCTGGATGCCAGGTACCCACCAAGCGACTCTATCACTCCCCTCATCAGCAGGACAGGTTCAGGAGAAAAGTTGCAAAAAACTCATGGGTCAAGATAAAGGCAGTTTAATAAAGCAAAAGCAAAGGCTGAACATGGAAGCAAAGGAAAACAAAAGATTTATTCTCTACTTCCCATCAGCAGGTCATGTCCTTCCACTTCCCAGGAAGCAAGCCTTCATTACGCTTCAGTTCAGCTTGTCAGAAGACAAACATTGTGAATAACAAATGCCCTCCCTTCCTTCTCCTCCTTTCTCCTAGCTTTATTTCTCAGCAGGCATCATGTGGTATGGAATATCCTTTGGTCAGCTGGTCAGATCTTGCCCACCCCCAGGCTACTGGTGAGATGGGGGAAATGTCAGAGAAACAGCCTTGATGCTGTGCAAGCTCTGCTCAGCAGCAGCCAAAACACTGGTGTGTTATCATAACCCTTCTAGTTACCAGTGCAAAGCACAGCACTAAGAGGGCTGCTATGGGGAAAATTAACTCCATCTCAGCCAGTCCCAATAAAACTTTTTATCCTTTTTCTCTCTTATTTGATATTTAGGAATCATATCTCAGATACCATGTTGTAACAAGGTACCCTTTAACCATCCAGAGCTGGAAAATTAATATCCTTTTGCTTCCTAGAATCGGACTATTAGTATTTACTGTCTCCTGAGTTTCCTGTCTTTCAGTAGAAACACTGAGATTCTTACAAAAAGCCTGTATGTTCCAGCTAAATGGAGACACACCTGTATTTAGGACATGGAGGTATAAGGAATTATTAGATCACCACTGGATGAGCAGTATTATGCTTAGTTTAGATTATCATATACAAAAGCCAAGGGAATTGTGGAATGCAATGAGGTAATAAGTCTTGCTCTCTGAAGCCTATTCTAATCCCACTCTGTTACTGTTGTAAGAAAACCAGAATATTTTCTCTTGTCAGTAGTTTGTGATAAAAAAATCACAGCAATGCACCTGATTCATGAAAATAAACAATTTTAAATTACAACATTGACACGTATTTGGCAGATGTCATACTGTTTATTAATTTAAATGCCTCTTCCAAGTGAAACACATCAACAATGTAATCAACTTGTAACCAAGCAATAAATTCTTTCCATACTCATCACGAGATGTGCCTCGTGTATGACTTTATGAAGCCTAACTGCAACACTGATACCCACTAATACCCACTCCTCCTTGGTAGATACTTAAGCTAGATTCTTAGCATAGTTTTCTAAAAGTGGCATCAGACATAAAATTGCAGATGTTGCAGAAGCTATTCATTTTGAGAATAATGTGCAGGGACATTCTGGAGCTCTCATGCTATTCCTTTCTTTGTTGCCTATGCCAAACTACTAATTGCATTGCATATCTTCAGCAAGGCTTTGGTTTATAGTGAAGACAGACAAAAGGCTTCTTTGTTGCTGTGATACTGAGAGCAGGAGGGTAGCCTTTTCTATCTAGTCTGACTGAGACAACATGATAGATCAGAACGTAAAATGTAATCCAGCCCGGATTATTTTTTGTGGAAGCAAGGAAGGATCTGTAACAGATTTTTCTTCTTTCATCCTTGAACCATAGTTATGGTGTCATCTTCCGCCCCTTCCTTCCCACTCTATTCTGCACTGGTGCAGCCCCACCTCGAGTCCTGTGTGCAGTTTTGGGTGCCTCAATGTAAGACAGACCTCAGACTATTGGAGTGTGTCCAGAGGAGGGCGACCAAGACAGTGAAAGGACTCAAGGGCAAGATTTATGAGGAGCGGCTGAGGTCACTTGGCTTGTTCAGCTTGAAGAACAGAAGGCTGAAGTGTGACCTCATTGCAGACTACACCTTGCTCAAGGGGCACAGCAGAGGGGGAGAGGTGCTGAACTCCTCTATCTGGTGAGCAGAGATAGGACATGAGGAAATGGAGTGAAGTTGAATCAGAGAAAGTTCTGACTGGACATTAGGAAAAGGTTCTTCACTGAGAGGGTGGCCAACCTCTGGGACAGGCTGCCTAGGGAAGTGGTCACAATATCAAGTCTGTCAGAGTTCACAGAGTGTCTGGTTAATGCTTTTACAGGCCTTCCATATCACTGGAGACTGGTTTGGCAAAGACAACACTATGATGCTTATTGCTCTCATTTAATCTTCATAAAATTAACTAATGGTGTTTCAGGCTGCACTAATGAATGTCCTCTGACCACTGGGTTTCCTTTACATGGTGGAATGTTCTCCCCTGTCCACACTGTCCTAAGGCAGAGCCATTTGCATGTAGGAGTGAATGAAGCACAAATCACACTTCTGGAAGCACAGGGCTCTGTCAGTCTCTCCAGTTAGTGATTAAACGTCAGTATGTGTTCCATCTCTTAGTATTCAAACTTCACACTGATGGTTTTTAACTTCTGAACAATGTCAAATGCTTCTTGGATGACTTTTGCCACAAGGAACTAAGACGTGACAAAATAATATTATCAACTTTCTAGTCCTAGCTGAGGAATTTAATTAATCCTTTGGCATAAAAATTTATTGAGCACTGATTCAGAACTGAAGGCATAGAATACCAGAATTTATCTGTATTTTTTGCTTTAATGTCACTTCCTATCTATAAATCAGCTGCTCTGAAAATTGTGTGGATATTTACTGCTTTTAGTTTGGCTGCTTTCAACTGTTTCTTTTTTAGTAGTAGATAATCTATGGCAAATTTATCCTGGATATACAGTAAATTTCCTTTAGTCAGGGGGGTTAATATGAAGGACTCTTTTTAATTTGAACTTCAGTTTGGGATGGATGCAGTTCATGGCTAAACATTTTATTTAGCAGCTTCCATGTTCCTTCACAGACAGAGCTAGTTTTGCTGTGACTTGTTAGGAAACTAGATTGGCAAAGAGATTATTTTTGGTGGATGCAAATAATTCAGAGCTCTTAGTTTCTTAGAACATGTGGACTCTGGATCATCCCTCTCATAGTATTCCTCTCCTACTTTTTTCTTCTTGATTTCTTGTTATATAAATGCTAACAACTTTAATGATAATGTAGCTCTGCAAGAAAAACCTGTTTTCCTGCTGTAGTGGAGGTCCTGTTGTTCATCTTCTTCACTGAAGCATTTCACATTTGTGCATCCTCACGTAGCGTATTAGATTTAATCAGCACTTTGGAAGACCCTTGTCCTTTCAAGTACTTGTTTTTCTTCTGTCAGATGACACTTTCTGCCTCATTTGTTATCGATCCACCTGGAATCTCTCACTGACTTTCTAAAAGTTTTTCTTTTGCCAGTGTCACTGCTGGTTTGCATTTTTGACATAAAATCATCCAGCAGCTTCTTCTTACTATTACAAACTTTCTGTAACATTTTCACTGTTAATGGATCTACAGTGTCTCACCTTCATTTGATTGTTTTGGCTATGTCCAGAATTGGAACAAGGCTGTGAATCTGGGAAACTCAGATCCTACCTTGACAGTTGGATTTACTAAAGTTTTATGAATTACACACACCTTCCATGATCATCTGGCCAGATATAAACTACCTGCATCTTCATGTTTGGTCTGATGAAAGTGATATTTATATTTGAAGCCTGAAATAAAAAATACAGGTATTGCAAAACAGATTTAAAAAAAAAGTAAGCCACCAGCATGATGTGAAAAAGAGCAGTAGTAACAGATGTGCAAATGGAAATGTTACTGTGGGATCCAATTTTCATTTTGGAGAATGTCTTTTTAAAACTATTTTTGCTGAAAGGTCATTGCATAAAACATATAGTAGACATACAGATAAACTGGTCTCATACAAATTTTGCTACCTCTAATGATACCATTTATTGCCTCAGCCTGTAGACTAAATTACTTAGTTGACCTTTTTAACAGATAAAAGTCAAAAGAGAGAACAGATTGTGAAGGAGGGAAGAATGTGTATATCAGCTGAAATTTCAAAACCTGTTTACAATATGCCATAAAGAACCATTATTGGGCCATCACTTCTACATCAAGGAAGATATAAACCCTTTTTCCATTAGTTCTCACGTAAGAAATAATTTTCATTTAAAAATTCAACTGATAAAACTTACAAGTATATTAGAAACAGACTCAGAGTTCATACAGATGGTTATGGCTCTCCATTTCCATTTTATAGTACTTCACTTCTGAGGAATTTCTGTAATTCAGAAGGCCAAAATTATGTAGAAATTAAAGTCTGATGACATAGTCAAATCAAACTTGTAATCAGGAAATTAACTTACAAAACGAAATCCTTTGAATCACATGATCTCGATGGTGAAAAAGACTAATTCTTGACCTTTCCATGTGGAATATGGAATAATTATTTTAGCAGAATAAACCTAAATGTAATCCAGTATAGAATAATTTAATCGTTTCTTTATCCCCTAGAAATACTGCTCTCTACCAAAAGGTCAAAGTTTTTAACAACCCCTCCAGAATTCACAAATCTTTCAGTAGTGCTGGCCCTGTCCTCAGAATTTACTGCATGCTTTCCTACATGCCAGTATCCAGAATAAGATAAAAATGGATGCAGAGATGAATCTTTGCTGAAAGGGCTTTGGTGAGGCCACAATGGGTGACAGGCCCAAGTTGGGGAAGCCTGGCTGGTTACAATGCAGAAGTTTCCCCTTTCCTAAAGAAACCTTTTGATTGTGTTTGTCACTTCAGAACAATTTACTCTTCTACCATTAAACATGTGACTGAGCAAAGGTTTATTGGAAAAGTTCACAGGAAATAATATCAGAATTTAACTTCACAATTATCCCAAGAAGTTTTTTTAATAGAAAGAAGGCAGGGAGAGTATAATTAATGCAAGTTGTTGGGTGGGAAGCCTGATCTGGTAAACTCATTTTCATGACAGGTTGGAAAAGGTAAGGGATATGAGGACAAATGTGAAGAACTTTCTGTGACAAACAAGACTAAAAGAATGTGGCTTCTTTAGCTTCAAAGCAGTCTGAAAACAGGACAAATCCATACAGAATTTGTTGCTTTTTCTAGACATATCAGGAGGGTATCATGACTGAAGGAGAAATAGTATTCTAAGCTAAGGGGCAATATTTGTGCAAGTACAAGATATGTATAAATCATATACTTAGACTGAAAATAAAACATATAAATTCCTAGCCACTCAAGTGGTGACATTCTGTAATTGCCTTCCATTAGAAATAATATGATTTTTTATCCTACGTTTACTGTGCTAACTAGATAGGTAGAATCTGCTTGATCTCGTTTGCAGTATCGGTCAATGCTCTGTCAAGAAGCAACAAGATGATGGTGACATGCTTCCCAGAATCAGCCTTTCGGTGAAAAAACAAATAGTTCTTAGTTATTCCAGACGTATTTTGGATTGCTTTTATTGTGATAGCAGAATAGTCAGAAATGGTGAAGGTCTGAGTCACTTTGGATTTATTTATTGCTTCTGATAGACATATGCAAGTAAATGTCAATGAACCCTCCTGATCTGAACTCCTAAAACCGCTGGAATGAGAAAAATAATATGATGAATGTTCTGCTCTTTGTAACTGGAGTGCAAACTGAAGTTGTGGCTTCTGAATTTCCAATCTAGCATAACAGAGAGCTGCAGAAGGAAAACAGATTGCAACATAGAAAATATTACAACTTGGTAGTTTTGTGGCAGCTATTGTGTTTATCCACTTAAAAACAAGAAATACTTTTCAATCAACACTTTTCCAAAAATACATCACTTTGCCTTTTTCTGTCAGGGAGAAGGTAGTGAGGAGTTCATCACTTTGAGCAATTTTCAACTCTCCTCTAAGGCTACTTACTACCTTTAATATAATCTCAATCACACCTTCTACAGGAGCTTAGTTAAGAACACAGTTGCAGCACACTCACTGTATTATTTTTATGCCTCTAGGGAGACAAATTGTGCTGCTGGAAAAATAAAACGTCACTAACTGTCCAGAAAGCTCACATTTCCACTAGCCTCAACCATGAATTGCAGCAACATCCAAATTGGACTTGTTCTCATTGTGCTTCTGAAAGTTTCCCCCAACACAAACCTCAGAAGTAGGGAATAGTTGTATGGAGTAACAAATGAAGGAAAATCTTTCACTTTGCCAAGCTCTGACTCCTGTTCCTTTTCCTTTTATTTCATTTACTACCAAATTTCAAGGTGCACTACCTCCTCCTGAATGTGGGAAAGAGGGCCACCCTGCCTGGGTGGGACAGCAGGCTGTGAGCTGCTAGGCTGCAAAAGTGAGTATTTGCAAAAGTGAATATTCAGGAAGTAGGTTATCACATAAAGACTAGTAACTTCTT
The DNA here is from genome assembly GCA_020745705.1 of Hemiprocne comata. NCBI lineage: Eukaryota > Metazoa > Chordata > Aves > Apodiformes > Apodidae > Hemiprocne > Hemiprocne comata. The sequence continues at coordinate 114,006,898 of CM036588.1, read as the reverse complement.
TTCTCCATCCTGTGTGATGGGAGGCTGGGAATGCACTGAGGTGTCCATATTGAGTAGAACCCTAATTCACTAGGTTGGAAAAAGACCTTTAAGATCATTGAGTCCAGCTGCTAACCCAGCACACTGCCAAGTCCACCACTAAACCATGTCTCTAAGCACCACATCTACACATCTTTTAAATACCTCCAGAGGGCCACCTGTCCTGATGCTTGACAACCCTTTTGGTGAAAAAAATTTCATAAGAGCCAATTGTGGTGGATTGATCTTGGCTGGATGCCAGGTGCCCACCCAGTCGCTCTGTCACCCCTCTCCTCAGCTGGACAGCTGAGAGAAAGTACAACGAAAGGCTTCTTGGTCAAGATAAGGACAGGGAGAGAGCAATTACCATCATGGGCAAAACAGACATGGCTTGGGGAAACAAGTTTAATTTGTTACCAATCAAATCAGAGTTGGAAAATAAGAAACAAAACAAAATCTTAAAACACCTTCCCCCCACTCCTCTCTTATTCCCAGACTCACATTCACTCCCAATTGTCTCTATCAACTCCTTCTGGGAATAGGGGTTGTGGTCTGTTCGTCACACATTGTTTCTGCTCCTCCTTCCTCCTCAGGGGGAGGACTCCTCACATGCTTCCCCTGCTTCAGCATGAGGTCCTACTTATGGGAGATAGTCTTCCACAAACTTCTCCAACCTCACAAACTGGTCCAGCGTGGGTCACTTCAGAAGGTGCAGTCCTTCAGGAACAATCTGGTCCATGGGTACCCCATGGGGTCAAAGCCTCCTTCAAGTGCATCTACCTGCTTTGGTGTTCTCCATGGGCTGCAAGTGGATATCTTCTTCACCATGGACCTCCATGGGATGCAGGGACACAACCATGGTCTTCACCATGGGCTGCAGGAGAATCTCTGTTCCAGTGCCTGGAGCACCTTCTGCCACTACTTCACTGACCCTAATGTCTGGAGGGCAATTCTCACATATTCTCACTCCTCTCTCTGGCTGTAGTTGCACAGGTCTTTTTTCTCCCCTTCTTAACTACGTTCTCACAGTGGTGCTACCACTGTTTCTGATTGGCTCAGCCTTTCCAGCATCAGGTCTGTCTTGGAGCTGCTGGCATTAGCTCTATTGGACAAAGGGAAACTTCTAGCACCTTCTCACAGAAGCCCCCACTGTAGTCCCCCTGCTAACAAAACCATGCTATGAAAACCAAATACAATCCAATCTAAACCTCCTCTGGTGGAACTTGAGGCCATTTCCTCTCATCCTATCAGTTGTTAGTTGGGAGAAGGTACCAACCCCCACCTTGCTACAACCTCCCTTCAGGTAGTTGTAGAGAGCAATAAGGTCTCCCCTCAGCCTCCTTTTCTCCAGATTAGCAACCCCAGTTTCCTCAGTTACTCCCTTCACCGACTCAGTTGACTTTCTTTGGACATCATGTAACCCAAGATAGATAACACCACAGGAGGAGAGTGCCTTGCATGACCTGGTTCCTGTTGGAAAATTCTAGTCTTCTGTGTATATTGCTTAACCACTAAAGCAATGTTCCTCTCTGTTGCTCCTGTGTTTTGAAGTCTTCTTCCCTGATTTTGATCTCCTAAATTGTATCCAAAATCAGTTTATTTGCAATTCCAGTAAAACCCTGTCACATGTTTTCTCTTCATGCTGGTGCTGTAGGAAGAAGGTTTTTCATAATCCTTGTAATGCTTCTCATTGAATTGAAACTCAAAAATATAATATTCTTCACCTTATTTCAGTGTGAGGCAAAATGTGCTCAACAGCAATCCAGTTAAAAAAAGTTATTCTGAGAAGGGTTCATACTAAAGGAGCTATGTGATATCAAGTGTTGTGTGAGAATAAAGGTAAACCATACATGGTAAAAGATAATGGAAACATTGGATCAAAAGGCTGTTAAGTCACTGAAGACATCTTTTTGCAGTGACTGTTCAAGCATTATAGCAAAGCACTATAAAGCCCAATTCATCTCACCCTAACCTCACTGACCTGCTAAGCCTGTAGTCAGCTCTACACAACTGTCTCTTGCTCCTTTGTTTTCCATGGGACGCTGTGAACGAGACACAGTGCAGAGAACACAAGGAGGATGCTAGTTTGATGGGACTGCTGACAAAGGTAGGAATTTCCAGAATGATCGTATGTATACCAAGTAAGAGTCAGCAAAAATGGGGCCTCTGGGGAAAGGGTAAACATGGGTGAATGATTTGTTTGGAAAAATAGTAGTATGGAAAAGGAGAAGAACTTAGAATCACGGTTGTCCAAGCAGAGGAACTTAGCCTGGGCCCAGTGAAACTTTTATTGCAGACTCTGTGGAGTTGTGCTGACAGCTGTTTCAATTGTATGACATATTCTCAGTTATGGAAAGCCTGCTTTTGACTGGAAGATTTATAAGCTATGGAGAAGTATCAGGACAGTAGTGAGGGTGGCAGAGACAGATAGGGTTCTGGGTGGGTTGTCTTTCAGAATAGGTTGTAAATATTCAATGATTTGGTTATACAGCTTGCAGTATAGGACAAGCTCAAGTCTAGTACATACTTCCATTTGAAACCAAATATACATTGAATTTTGCTTAGCAAAATGTTTGGTCTACACTGAATTGTATGATCAATGGGTTTTGTCGTATTTTGCCTAGTTTGTACTGTGGTAAGTCACAACAATGGTCAGGTGTCATTTGTTTCCTGAGAAGAAACCCTTCTTTTGGTGAACATCATCTTTAGACTGATTAAGAGGGCTTTGTGAGTGTTCTTTGCACATCAGATCACAGAATCACACACACACAGAATCACAGAATCACCAAGGCTGGAGAAGACCTTTAAGATCATCAAGTCCAGCCTATGACCAACACCACCACACCATCTAGACTGGAATATCTGTAACTCATGGCTTTTTGGGGAACTAGTATGTTGATCTTTGGTAATCCTATTTAATAATCCATAGCTACATAGATCACAGAGTTCCTTCTTACAATAAATATCTAAACATGTGCATTCCAGAATTTCACCTAGTGCACAAAATGGCATCCTTGAAATTACTTGGATAAAACAGCACACCCACTGTGTACTAAAATGAATTCACACATGCAATGGATGCAGAACATAAATATACAGCTATCACTGGGAAAAACTTTTTCACAAAGCAGCTACTTAATCTCTGACAATTGAATCCTGATACTGACAGGAGACTTATAAAATACTTTCAAAAGACAAACCTGGGAACTAAAACTCATAACTCAAGAGAATACTTAAAGTCATAGACCCAGCATAGACCCACAGAGATATTATTTTCTTGATGCAATAAAAAAAAAATTTCTTCCTTGTCTTCTAAACATGAATTAATTCCTTAATGTTTCACATGATTTAGGTGGTATTTCTTGCTCTTCTCCAAGATTGGGACCTAATGACCTTGGCACCTGTTCTCTTGAAAACTGCCCTCTCTGATCCACATATGCTTATCAGAATTGGGTAACATCAGTTAGGATAGGAAAAGTTCAGTAGAAAACATTTTTTCTTGACCACCATCCAATTTGAGAATTTTCTGCTCCTGCTTCCAATCTGTTTTTCTAGCTCTGGTAGCTGGTCTAATAAAATATATTATTTCTTTAATACAAAGTAGTTTCACACATATCTTTGGACAATTGTGGCTGTAGTGGTACTACTGGCTTCTTTATTGCCCATTCCTCCTCAAAGTGGCAACCAGTCACAAGTAGGGTTCCCCAGGGATCAATATTGGGCCCTATGCTCTGTAACATCTTCATAAGTGACCTGGATGTTGGGATCAAGAGCACCCTGATGAAGCTTGCTGATGACACCAAGATGAGTTCAACAGTTAACACTGCAAAAGGGAGAGCCATCCTCCAGGATCCTCTAGCCAGGCTGGAGGAGTGGACTAGCAGGAACCTTATGAAGTTCAACAGACAGAAGTGTAAGGTCTTGCACCTGGGAACACATAATGTAGGAGCACTGTTCAGACTGGGATTCACCTGGCTGGAGAGCAGTCCTGTGGAAAGGGACGTGTGGGTCTTGGTGGATAACAGGCTCAACATGAGTGAACAGTGTGCTGCAGCAACAAAGAAAGCCAAGAGGATGCTGGGCTGCATCAACAAGGGCATCACCAGCAGAGGTAAAGAAGTCATCATCCTGCTCTACTCGGCGCTTGTCAAACCACACCTGGAATATTATGTGCAGTTTTGGTCCCCATTCTACAAAAAGGATGAGGACAGGCTGGAGAGGGTCCAGAGAAGAGCCACAAGGATGATCAGAGGACTGGAGGACCTGCCATATGAGGAGAGGCTGAGAAAGCTGGATTTGTTCACCTGTGAGGAAAGAAGGCTTTGGGGAGACCTTATTACCATGTTCCAGTACTTCAAGGGTGGCTACCAAGAAGATGGAAACTCCCTATTAACAAGGATTCACATGGAAAAGGCAAGGGGTGATGGGCACAAGTTGCTCCTGGGGAGATTCTGATTGGACACAAGAGGTAAATTTTTCACCATGAGGACAGTCAAACATTGAAATAATCTCCCAAGGGAAGTGGTAGATTCCCCCACATTGGACAGCTTTAAGTCTCAGCTTGACAGGGTGCTGTGCCATCTCATATAAACTATAGTAGTACCTGGAAAGGTTGAACCAGATGATCCTTGAGGTCCCTTCCAACCTGGCATTCTGTGATTCTATGATTCTATTGTAAATCTTAACAATGTTCATCTATACTAAATTGCCCAGTGATCCAATACAGCCACTCATTATCCTGATAAATTGTTAATGAATACATAGCAATCTTCCCATCCTCCGAATCTTTTAATCTTTTAATGGTTTCATTTTCTGCTGGCTTGCTCCTTGATCTGCAAATACCTTTCAAGTTTTTGTCATGAAATACTTGTGAAAATAATTCAAGCTAACAAAGCTCACAGGCCTGGTCATAGCAGTGTCTTACAGAAGCTCCAAGTTTGCTGATGCCTACCTTAGTGCTATACTTTTTAAACTTGTTTAGAAACCCAATACTGAAAAATACAGTAGTACCCTGTCAGTATGCCTGCCAGTTCATAATGGACTCTGTCTCACTTGAACATATGTAAGAGTATTTACTTTCAATTGTTTCGTTTAAACATGTAAAAATATGTTCCAATTTTTTTCCTTCACTGACTTGCTCTGCATCCCAGATTGCTTAATTTTCATTGGTTCCTGTTTTTCTTAAACCTTATGCGTAGAGGCCAACATAATAAATTCTTCATTGCTTCAGGGATCTTTGGACATAGAGAGATCATTACAGAATTAAAGCTTTGCTGCGACCTCTTTTACAAGGGCCTTTTGTACAAGGACCTCTACAAGGACCTGTACTGAAGGAGGGCTTCCCTAGGACAGGACTGTCAGAGATTAAGTGATTCTTACAGTGGCTGCCATCTAAATGAAAAGATGCTGATTGCTAGACATCAGCCAAGAAAAACTCATAAGTTAGAAGCCCGGCTTTATGAACCTCCAAACACATTAAACTGGTGAATGCAAAGCAAGTCTGTGTTTCACAGTAAGAGAGGGCATTTTTCAAAAGGAATAGTAGGTAGAATATTAGTACTTTGCATCACTGGTGCTGTCAGCCAAGATGATTACCACTTTGATCTATATGCAATTATGACTACACATTTAATCAAGGGGATTTTCTTGCAGAAAGTGTCCTGGAAGTTTGTTCTTTCTAAATGCATGTGAAAATGGGAGGTCCTTCTACTAAATCTCTTGTATACTAGGGCTTTCTGAGCATCTCTAAAATGGTGGTAACTACATAACTCACTCTGAAGTGTGAAATGCAAAGAATGTTACATCAAGATACAGGATAAGGATTATGTGAACTTCCTTATCTTAATTGACACCTTACTGCTAAGCCCTGTATTTTCTTATATTAAAATGCTCCTGAATCTGCCTAATTGGCAGTTTCACAGACTTGACAGAACTCTGTTTGTACCTGAAAATCACACAGAGGATTTGTGGGGTGTTTGCTTTTGATGCATAGAATCACTGAATGTGTAGGGTTGGAAAAGACCTTTAAAGGTCATCTAGTCCAACCCCCTGCTGCAATGTGCAGGGACCCTTTTAACTAGATCAGGTTGCTCAGAGCCTCATCAAGCCTGACCTTGAATGTCTCCAGGGATGGGGCCTCCACCACCTCTCTGTCCTATGTCCCTTTTTCTCTGAAAATAGATTAGTCATGAGCAGCTTTGTTCTCCAAGTCAGAAGTAATTTAAATATCCTTCCTGCTTGCCAAAGGGTTTTCATTATTGCCTGCCAGGAGACATTATTCTCTAGTGAGATGGTATTTAGTGTCACCACTTCCCAAAACAGTCCTTCCACTAGGATGGAAAGCACATGCCTCCATTCCTAAGAAGTCTGTAATTCTGCTTCAGTAATAGACTTGCTGACAGTTCTCAGTTCACCCCATATAAAGGTTAACTGTTGTCCTTCCTTTGTGAGCTCTCTTGGTGATTATGACTGTTACGAAAAAGGGGTTTGAGGAAAAAAAATATATTCTATCTACCAAGATAATTAAACATGTAATAGAAATAATAATAAAAGAATTAAATTTATTTAACTAAATGTTTATCTTTAATTGAACCCCAAGAAGCTGCAACAAAAAGATTTTTTGAAAAACTGTTGTTTCTGCTCCAGTATAAGCTCTGTGTTCTTGAAAGTTCAGGATCTTCCTAGGCTGGTGTTTTGAAACTGTTTATCTCAATGAACATCAACTAAGTTACTCTGCTCTCTGAGCCCCTTTCCCATAGAGGATGCACCTTAAAGAACTGATCAGAGGTTCTTCTCTCAGCTTGTCAGAGTAGGGGGAATTATTTCAGCAAGTTCTCTCTCTAGGATGTTGCTTTTTGGACATGGACTTTCTATAAAGAATGAGTTGAGTTGTAGGTGCAATAAAAATTTAAGTAGCTGAAAGGAACTGGAAACACAGCCAACACAACACTGAGGAAAACTTCACTGAAAGCAGAATTTTCAGTTTTAAAAAATGGTTATTGGGGATGGTGCAGTGCCAATGCCCTGATGCTCCTCTCTCTTCCTTTGCTGAAACTTGAATGAAACAATGTATTTTTACCACTGGACTCGACTTTCTCTAGCATGTGGACATCTTACAGAAAAGCAGAGAATGACAAAATTAACCATAGCACATAACACTACACAAGAGGAAAAGGTGCTTAAAGGTTGCAGAATCTACCTAATCTGTGCTGTTCAGGGACCATTTTCTGGGGATCAACTTGCAAAAACCAACAAATTGCACTTAGCATTTGTATGGTATGTCTTCCTCTGGAGGTCTTCATGGAGAATGATAACTAATGTTTTTATTTGATTTTAGCTGTGAGAGTACTAATTCTTGGGAAAGTGCAGTTGTGTCACATGATAGATCACAGAAAACCTGATCTGTTGATTACCTTTTGCTTTTATGGAAAACTGCCATAAGGAAGCTTGGGAAAAATGCAGTCTTCTATGGCACATATGAGCCCGAAGAAAATTAATATTGAGCTCAAGAAAAAACTGTGTAACACAAAACTCTTTATTGTTACCCTTGTCAAGTGAAGCTGTCTTGCTTTTAGCTAATAAAGTTCAGCTCAGACCTGTGCTGTTGATACTCTCCTTTTGTGCTAAAAATATATTTTTAAGTCTGCTCTGGAAGTATATTAAGGGATCACAGATAATGTTTTCTCTTGTTTTTAATTCACGTCCTAGATTAATCTGTACTTGCTACCCCATGTAGGTATAAGGCGTATAAAACTAGCAAGGTAAGGTAAAGTATTGGATTCCTAAATTATTAGCTGATGCTTTTAAGTAAAATCTGTTTAATTAGAGTTGGAAATTATGAATATTAGGCCTTCATGCCTAAACAGGAGTGATGTGTATTATATTTTTGCCAGTGCTTTGTCCAGTCTAGCTTCTGTAGCATGAGAAGGAAGGAATACATCTAGAACACAGTTACAGTGCTGATGAGAGTGGCTTTTTGTAGACATGTGGAAATGGGAGAAACAACAAAACCTCAGTACACTGTTTTTTTCTATGTTGACAAATTTACTGTTCTTGCACGGGATAACATAAGGATTAAGGATGAACCTGTGAAATGAAAAGGATTTCAGCTCATCAACATTATCTTTTCTCCCATTTATTCAGAGACATCTCGAAGCAGAGTTCCCTAATATTATGCTTATTTCTTCTGAGGAGTCCTATGCCACTGGAAAAAATACACCTGTGATTAAAGAAGTGACTAATCCAGCCTGGAAGATTATTTAATGAAGAATGACTTAGTACTTTTCTGACTGGGAAAGAACTATAACCTTCTCTATAAGCATTTCTCTCTATGAGTGGAATTTGGTAAAATTGACAGAGATGTTCAAATAGCTTTTATTTTTAAAATACATATTTCTGTTGAAATATTGGAAACTAAGAAGAGAAAAGAAGAAAGGAGTAACAGATGTTAAATACAAACACCTTCTAATAGAAGATGTGCTTTTCCTGTGTTTCTGGCAATGTAGCTCCCTTGCTGCTGGCTGGGCTGTGAAATAGACCGAGGGCAAAGCTACCGCAGCCTCTGATGAATATTTCAGGTGGCTTCTCTTCTTTGTTAAGCATCTAGATGAAATAGCTTGGAAGTGTTCAGTATCCAGCAGCTCTGAAAACATTCCTACTAAAGCTGCTGCTGCTGCCCCATCACTTCCAAAAATCTATTCATAACTTCATAAGGATTCATGGAAAGACAGGTGGCATAAGAAAAAGGGAAAGAGCTGAAGGATCATAAAATCATAGAATACCTCCAGTTGGAAGGGACCCATAAGGATCATAGAGTACAATTCCCTTCTCCTCATGGGTCTACCTAAAAATAAACCGTATGTCTAAGAGCATCATCTGGACACTCCTTGAACTCTGAAAAACCTGGTGCTGTGACCACTTCCTTAAGACGCCTGTTCCAGCAACCAACAAGCCTCTCAGTGAAGACCTTTTCCTAATGTCCAGTCTGAACTTCTCACAATGCAGCTTCACTCCATTTCCTTGTGTTCTGTTGCTGGTCACCTGAGAGAGGAGTTCAGCACTTCTCCCTCTGCTGTGCCCCTTGAGGAAGGTGTAGTCTGTGATGAGGTCACCCCTCAGCTTTGTGTTCTCCAAGCTAAACAAGCCAGGTGACCTCAGCCGCTCCTCATAAATCATGCCCTTGAGTCCTTTCACTGTCTTGGTTGCCCTCCTCTGGACACACTCCAATAGTCTGAGATCTGTCTTACATTGAGGCACTCAAAGCTGCACACAGGACTCGAGTTGGGGCTGCACCAGTGCAATGTAGAGTGGGACAACCACTTCCCTCCATCGTCTAGCAATGCTGTGCTTGAAGCACAGGAACTGTGCCTGCTGAGGATATCACATCAACCACCCTGAAAAACAGAGAGCATCTTTGGCAAATAACATTATAAATGGAAGGAAGGCCTAGCAATAATTCTCATGGACTAAGAGGCAGCTGAATCTTTTTTAAAAAAATATAAATCCTGGCTGTCTCATTGTTGTGGCTGAAGTAGCTCCAGTTGAGGGTAGCAAATACATGACAGAAACAAACCTCCATCATTAATTTCAGGCCCCAGTTACATAAATCTAGGTGAGTAATTAGAGTTTAATTAATAGGAGTTGTAATTAAGTAGATTTTAATTGCATTAATAAACCTTTTCGTATTATATATTCATAACCTGCATTCAGATAGTTCAGTAGATTTTAGAAAAAATACCATTAATGATCAATTCACCTTGACAGTTTTATAAATATCCTTGATATTATGGTACCTAGTTGGCTTTGTATATTTGAGATATAACCTCAGGCCTTGTAAAACTGGCTAAAGTACAACAAAAAGGAGCCTTTATGAATATTTTGGGTCTAGCAACATGGATAGTTATAAGCATATGAAATCAGAAATTATCATTAGGATGATCAAATCTGAGTTCAGATTTAACACACATCTTTCAGTTTTCTTTGAATTAGATGTGTAGTAACTCGGACACAAGATTTAGAAAAAAATTACCAGTACAATATTAAGGTAAAGCTTGTTATTCTTTAAAACGGTGTACAAACACCATCCTGTAACAACAATATTCCTCTTCAAATAAGAAATTAATAATTACTTTATTTCATGTGGCAGACGAAAAAAAAGAGTATAAAGAATACTTTAAAACAATGCTTTAAATAAATGGTGTTTGCATACCGTGTTAGTGCCATGTGGGCTATGCTTGCAAAACCAAAAAAGGACAAGGTATGCAGCAAGGATATTTAAATGACTTCTGACTTTCTAAAAGTAAAGTGATTCAAAGAGCCAATGACCTTTTAAAATAACAATTAAATGTGGGCTTGGAAATTATTATAGATGTATTAACTCTGTGTACAGGTAGAGATTCACACTGTGGTTGGCTTTACAGCCTTACACAGGCATGGCACTATGGAAAGGCTGAAGAACACAATAGTTCTTTAGCACCCATGCTGCTTTCCCATGGAAACATCATGGGAATCCTGCTGGGCACTCCAAAATATGGGGCAACTACAGCACTGTTTGGCAGCCTTGGCAATCACCATGTCTTCTATTTGTCAGGAGAAACTTGCAGCCTCTCTGCCCCTCCTGGGGGTCTGGTTGCAGGGGCTCAGGCCAGCTCAACATTAAACCTTGACAAAAGTGAACATATTACCAGGCCTTTACCTTCTGAAAAGTATTTCTTCTATATGAAAATACAGTAAATAAACACGTTTTTGTTACAGGACTATGGAGCTTACAAGGTGCAGCAGTTTTTCTATTATAAAGGAGAATGCAAATAAGCAATATGTAAGCTCCTCAAGGACAACATTTAATTATGTTGCATACCAAACAGGATACTCACTGCTACTGCATGATAGATGGAAAAGCTGAACAAGTTCATATTAGCTCTTATCTCATAAGCAAATTGAGTATGAAGATTAGAAAAGTCCATTGTATTGCTGGAGAAGGTATCAGATTAAATCATCTTGGATTTGTAAAATGAGCAACACAAATTTTTAAAACAATAGCATTGCACTAAGGTGACTAAAAGGATGTATTTGCTTAGCAATTATGACTTAACCAAATAGGGAACAGTAAGTTCTAAAATAAATGCATACATTCAGTAACCTGACAAACAGAAATTGGCCAGGGAATATAAATTGTAAGGAGAACTATCCCATATTTAGTCAGTCTCATTACTTAAATGTTGGATAAGAACCTGCCACATTTGCTTGCAAGCAACCTATTGAGCATTAGGTTTGTGGGTTCATAGGCAGTGCAAGGTAGGCACAGGAGGAAGAATTCAGCCCACAAAGCATTTGGAATTCAGGTTTTCCAACAGTACTCCTGAACCATGCTTAGATATTGGAAATGACATATTATGAACTACTGTTTCCTTAATTACTGAATTTTGTTTGGATCAATGGTTTATGAATTGCCTTCTTCTGAAGATATATTTTTCAATAAAATAATTCACTTTCAAATAATCCAAAAGTAACAAATGGATTGATGTATGTCTCACTAGACTCAAGTGAAAATTCACTTCTGTGCATTTTACTTCTTATTTTGAATAGGTGGTAAGTACAGTGCTACTTCAGAAGTATTCAAAGATATGCCCTGGCCTGAAGGCTTTGTTCTTACAACCTACATTTTCATCAACAATGTATTTAATGAACTTTTCACTGCATTTGGCCATTCAAACTACTTGATCAGACATTTTGTTCCATGTCATTTCTGTCAGCTGTTTACAAAACAAAACCCTAATTTCCTGGGCAAATATTGCAGAATGTGAATCTTATGGTTTGTTCATGCAAGTAGCTAGACATACGATTTTTACACTTTCTTTCACAGGTTTTATAAATTAATACAGAAAACTGCTATAATGAGATTCAAGCACAGTCATAACACAAACCCTTCAGCTATCCAGATGATCACTGCTGCAGAAGAACTGATGGAGGATAGAAGAGATTGTTCAAAATGTGCTGTGTTTCCTTTCCAGGCTACTTGTTTTTATTATGGATTTCATTTTTTTTTTGCTCCATAAAAATACACCTTTAATAATTATAATTACCGATCTAGAGGATTTTTTTTTTTGGCTACTCCCTACATGCAGGGAGGTCTTTCCCATTTGGCAAAGAAAAAAATTAGATTCCTCTATGCCATTTGGTGTATGTGAAAATCTGCATGAGGCTGTAGCATTACTGGGGCTATGACAGAGCTATAAAGACCTATTCATTGTCTTGCCGTGCAGTAAAAAAAAGATTGCATACATATTCATTACTTAGCATTTTTGATGTAAGAGGAAAAATTCCATCTGTCATCCTTGCTGCAGTTTACATTCCCATGTTTTATATTCTCTATTTCTAAGTGAATAGTGAAAGTGGCATGCCAACAGTATAACACTGCATAGATTGAAATGAAACTGTGCTACCCAAACTAATGTAAAGAAGAGTGTTTAGAAATAGAATAGCGTGGCTATTCCCTCCTCCCTCAAGTGATTCACGCTGACATGGTAACATCAGCTGAATCCAAGGGCAAGAATTTCTGCAGGCTTCTTGGAGCACATGGTTTTTCCAATTTTTGAAATGTGCATAGGTCTGACATGGTTGTCCCCTGGGTTTTCTGACAGCTCTGTTACTGCAGAGACAGCCGGGATTTTACATAATGTTTAATACAGAGCTCAGATAACTGCTCCGTGGCTGTGCTATGTTTAGAATAATGGTTCACTTAAAATTAATACCTGCAGCTGAAGCCCTGAAGCACTAGACAGCTTGAAGGCCTAAGAGTGGACTTTGGCTCAGCATAAAGGTAGGACTGATAATTCACAGAGCCCCAAAATAACAGCAGTCAAAATACTCTTTATCCTATTGTCAACGGACTTCTATAAAATTCCAGCTGCCCCATATATCTTCTTCAATTGCCTCAGGACAAGAATTGGAGTTTAAAAACAAATAAAAAATTGGTCCATTTAATGGTGGCCTGGTTTGAGCCAGGGTGAAGCAAACTTTCTCTTTGCTGATTTTTTTTATTCTTTCAGCGAACTTTTTTTTAGCAGCACCAGTGGACTGATAATAACCAAGGTCAGTTCTGAGTGTCTGCAGCCTCCCCCCCTATGGGGGAGCAGATTAGACTGAAGGCAGGATCAGCAAATCAGAACATTCCCTTCTCAGAATATTTTCTCTATTTGGCTTTCAGTATAGGTTAAGACATCTCGGAAGTCAAGCCTCTCGTTTTCCTTTTCCACTCACTTTCCTGCTTACTGTGGCTTCTATCACCCTCTCTTTGGATCTCTCCCTTTTTTTTCCCCTTTTCCTTCCCAGCCGACACCCGAGGACCTGTCCGTGTGCCCGGACACTCCCCCCTTCAGCTGGGAGACTGTGAGAGTGGTCAGGGGAGGAGGGAGGGGATTGGGTGTTGCACATCCCTTTGCAAATACATATATATATTCCCTTGTCACTAATAATTAAAAATCAATCTGTTTCACTTTTCAACCCAGAAAGCCTCTCTTTCTCATTTTTTTCTGCCTCTTTCCCTACCTTGGGGAGAGGAGGGTGGGACTGAGAGCATTATTGTTATTGGTTTGACTGCCAACCCAGAGCCAAACCGTGACAAGAGGCATTTGGGTGGAAGACTGGTACCAAAGACCAAAATTACCTTCCTTAAAACGCCACCTTGCACATTGCAGAATTCAACTGGCCTCTGACTTTTTATTAACTGAACTTTAAAGTTCCATCCTTTACTCAAAAGAATCATCCACTTCCTTTGCTTGATCAAATACTCTGTAACATTCTTCCTTCATGATGTCCATGATGTCTTTTATGAAGATCTTTGTTGGAGACATGGACAGTGGGATTGAATGTATCCTCAGCAAGTTTGCTGATAATACCAAGCTGTGTAGTGTGGTTGACAGCCTAGAGGGAAGGGACGCCTTGACAGGCTGCAGAGATGGGCCCATGCCAACATCATGCAATTCAACAAGGCCAAGTGCAAGGTCCTGCACCTGGGTCAGCACAACCCCAGGCACAAATACAGGCTGGGGGGAGAATGGCTAGAGAGCAGTCCTGAGGAGAAGGACTTTGAGGTGGTAGTAGATGAGAAGCTCGACATGAGCCACCAGTATGCGCTGCAACCCAGAGGGCCAACCACATCCTGGGCTGCATCAAAAGGAGTGTAGCCAGCAGGTCCAGGGACCTGCTGTGTCTTAGGGGTGCTCTTCAAAGATCTCTCTTTCTGAGAGATCTCTGCTGGACACCAACCCAGTCTAGGCACTGAACTTAGCTATGTTATGGTTAGTGCAGCCTGGTCACATTAAAAAGGGGAACTCTAGGCACTAGAGAGACTTGGAGTTAAAAAATGAAACAAAACACGTTTATTGACTCAAGACCAAGCAGCTGTCATTTGGGTGGAGGAAGGGAAGGAGGAGTTCAAGTTGCAGTTTTGAATCTTGTGCTTAGCTCTGCTGTAAGAGCATCTGTCCTGTTTCTGGATTTTATTTAAAAGCTCTGTCCACATGACAGAATTTCAGCAGCAAAGGCTGTTACCACATTTGCATTCATGCTCCATCCCCAACACTCATCCAAGGCCAACAGAAGCTTTGCTGTTTTTCTTATGACTCTGACATAAACTAAGAAAAAAAAACAACCAGAACTTCAAGGGAGCTTTAGGAACAGCATGGTGCCAGTTTGGTGGAGTGAACTTTTCATACCTTCAATCAATGTAGCTGGGTTGGCAAAAGCTCTGTGGGATGGTTTCCCTCTGTGCTCTCGATGATCTGAGCAGTGGCTCAGGACACAAAGCTGCAAGTACTGAATGGGCACAAGAAACAATAGTAAAGTTTTTATAAAGATATTAAAGGAAAATAAGATGAAGGGAAGAGCTGGCTGTAGTGGGGAGTACTTCTGATCATGGTTAAGTACTTCACTTACAGTGTTTTTCTGAGCACTATGTTCACGAGTCAAGTGGCAAAGGCAGGAATTCATGCTGTTATTCTGCCTCAAGGCAAACAGGATTTAAGAAAAAAGTGAAATTCAAAGGGAAGAAAAATCCATTTCATGGTGTCAGCTACATGCACCAGAGAGTAGGAAGGGCAGAGAGAAAGATAGAAATCAAGCCTGACACTTTGAAATGTGTGTGGGACATGCAGGCAGTTGAGAACTAAACGTTTTCTTTAGCTAGGATGGCTGTGCAAGCTAAGGCTGAGTAGTCATTCCCAAACAACAATCCATATCTGTCCCACCACCATGGGCAGACAAAGGCCCAAACACACAAGCATGCACACACAGACACACACACTGTGACAGCGAACATGAAAATAAATTATGGTAAGGAGCTGAAAACTGCCAGACCACCCTAAATCCTGCAGGTGTTCAGTGCAAGCTGTGAATTTCCATGATTGGAACAATGATCATAGCCAGCAGTCCTGGCATCTGTATTCTCTCAATGCTGCAGTGGGAAAAGAAGATACTGCATCTGAGCAATGGGACTGAGACATGCAAGAAGCTACATGCTCTAGAGAATGTATGAATATATAGAGAAGGTTGTCTGAGCACTCCTGCTTATCCTTCCTCAGAGCTTTGGCCTCAACAAAATGGGATGACCCCATATTCAAAAGTGGTGAAAGGAATGTGCTTACATACAGCAGCACTAATCTGACTTTGAAGCACATTGAAGTACAATGGGATTTCAAAATGCTATTGTCAGGATAAAAAAAATGAAGCAACCCAGGAGCCAGCTTAAAATGGTGAATTCAAACCTTTATGCTCTTTTATGCTTTATATGTCACTTATTAATTGCCTGGATTTAAAAAGAAGCTTCCCTATATACGTTACAGTTTTGGCATATTATAATATTTTACTCTTATAAAGATGTGTTATATTGTAATTACTAACATTTATTGTTACATTAGGAGGATGCTGTACCTGCACACTTAGCATCTAGGACAGGCTGGATTTTCTATTCACATTAATTCATTTGCCTTTTTCTGTATTTTTTCTGCATTTCTGCTGTACATATGACAAAATTGTTTACAAAGTAAAAACCAATAGTGGAAAAGATTTTGTTCTATACTTTAGGTGCAAAAGTACACTAGTTTAATTCAAATATTCAAAATTACATTCCCGCCTATTACAATAGTCTTCTTCTTTTCTTTCTTTTCTTCTTGTCCTCCTCTCCTCTCCTCTCCTCTCCTCTCCTCTCCTCTCCTCTCCTCTCCTCTCCTCTCCTCTCCTCTCCTCTCCTCTCCTCTCCTCTCCTCTCCTCTCCTCTCCTCTCCTCTCCTCTCCTCTCCTCTCCTCTCCTCTCCTCTCCTCTCCTCTCCTCTCCTCTCCTCTCCTCTCCTCTCCTCTCCTCTCCTCTCCTCTCCTCTCCTCTCCTCTCCTCTCCTCTCCTCTCCTCTCCTCTCCTCCTTTTCCCTTCCCTTCCCTTCCCTTCCCTTCCCTTCCCTTCCCTTCCCTTCCCTTCCCTTCCCTTCCCTTCCCTTCCCTTCCCTTCCCTTCCCTTCCCTTCCCTTCCCTTCCCTTCCCTTCCCTTCCCTTCCCTTCCCTTCCCTTCCCTTCCCTTCCCTTCCCTTCCCTTCCCTTCCCTTCCCTTCCCTTCCCTTCCCTTCCCTTCCCTTCCCCTTCCCCTTCCCCTTCCCCTTCCCCTTCCCCTTCCCCTTCCCCTTCCCCTTCCCCTTCCCCTTCCCCTTCCCCTTCCCCTTCCCCTTCCCCTTCCCCTTCCCCTTCCCCTTCCCCTTCCCCTTCCCCTTCCCCTTCCCCTTCCCCTTCCCCTCCCCCTCCCCCTCCCCCTCCCCCTTTCCCTTCCCCTTCCCCCAGTCCTTTTTTGTCTTTTCTCCTTTTTTCTTTTTGTCTTTTCTCCCTTTTCTTAGACCTTTTCCAGATACTGGTGCACTCCAAGGAAAAGCCCCAGTGTCATACTATTATATTTAAAATCTATGTCAGGATTTACCTCCTATGACATGCAAATAATACTTTCATGCTATGACATTTGCATTTGTTGCAGCCTTAAAGAACGAAATGTCACTCAACATGATTCTGCAAATGTTGCTCAGCCAAGAGAAAGGCTGGCATATACTTAAAACTGACAAAACTAATGAGGTCATACAAAGAAGAGTTAACCTTTTTCAATGTAAAAGAGCATAGCAGGATTCAAAATGCTATTGGAATATTAACAAATTTATTAGTAGTCTCTGTAGATAAATTAGATTTTTTCCAAAGATAATTGTTACTATCAGGAACAAAGTTTTCTGTGAAAAAAGTCTGCAATATTGCTCGGGAAATGCTGAACATGGGGTGTCTGGCTCAGTGGCACACATTTTCTGTCTCCATCTAATCATGATTCAGGTCAGGGTCCCCTGACAGTACCACAAACAGAAAGTATTTTTGGCCACATTTGGCCATGAATTTCAGTGGCCAATGCACTTTGTGGAGGATTTGGTTCTCCTTGGTTGAATTCAACCTCTTACATCTCTGGGAAAGTTGATTTTCTGGCTTGAGAAATGAAGACTTCCTTGGCTAGAGAAAGTCTCTACACCATCCAAATGCAACCTCTACAGTCAGGCCCAGAACAAATGACATCACTAACCACTCTGTTCATTGCTTGAATTCATGTCATGTAGTTTTAAGTAAAGTGACAAACAGCTTTGCTCTCAACCCAACCTTTGTCAAAAGTCTGGCAATTAGAAGAGCATCCAAGGAAACATGAGAACAGGTTTGGAAACCAAATGTTCAGGAGAAACCAGATGCCAGGGCTCCTCCTTCTTGTACGAATGCTGGAATTATGACATCTGTAGTTAAAGCTGGTGTTATTTCTTCCACCTGTGCCCTGTGTTAGAATGAAAATTTCCACCAGCTCACAAAATATGCTCACAGTCCTTACCTGTTACTGCTTCTGGCTGAGAATGAATGGCCTGCAGCCACACTACTAAATGCTCTTACAATCCACACAAGCATCACATCTGAACTATCTTTTGGAAATAATCTACTGATTGTGTCGATGCTCAAGCTATACCCAAAAGTGGCTGGGGACATGGAAGGGGTAGGGACTGGGAGGCAGCACTTGGCTTTTGCCAAAACTGTGCCAAGGCATTAGCAACATGGGTGATCAGGCTGGAGTGCCTAGAAAAGCTTCCTAATATAGTTTATTTTACTTATACAGCACAGCCACTGAGGGCAATTTGGAAAGGGGAGGTAACAATTTCTCTCCATCATCTGTAGAGAGGGTGCAGGGAAATGAAGCTCAGTTAAGTGCCTGGGAGGAGGAACTATGAATCCAAGCCAGACTGTCTACTGTGGGACATTAGAGAGTATATGGGTGATTTTAAGATTAAACAGCTAAGAAATTTTGTTGACCCAGGATGAATATTTTTTACTTCTGTGTATACTTAAGAATGGCCCAAGCCCTGACAGGCCCAAGTACATCGCACACTTGGGTTCAGCTCATGACTCTGCTTTGTCAGATTCAGAAATTGTCTTCTACCAGTGATTGGATTTGGCAGATGTTTTCTGAAAACTCAGTAGCATGCCCAACATGTCAGCCCTGCTGGCAGGTGTTGTTCTTTCTTTGAGACAGGTTTTGCAGCCCATGCAGAGCTTTGTGCCAAAGCAGCCAGCCAGCAGTCCTGTGACTGCTGCTCAGACACACCTCAGGGGAGCTGCAGGTAGGATGTGTTCCTCACCAGTCTCATCCATTTATTTTACTAGACAAATGGATTAACTAACTCTGAAATGCTAAAGGTCTCCTTGGGTAGCAAAATTTTCTTAACTCCACTGGTTTCTATGAGCACTGACATTGCTCAGTATCTCTCTGGGTTCACTGCAGTACTGTGTCTTAAAGATCATAATGGGAATGAATTGAATGCAAACAAAGCAAGGGCCAGTGACATAACAAACTATTGTATTTATATGTTTTAAAGGTGTTACAAAAGCAAATGCAATCCATTACAACACATGAGAGAAAATCAGACACCTTGTCTTAACATTCACATCTGTTAGAAAGATCAGATGTGGGAAGAACAAATCTGTAGCTGATGTTAAGTAAAGTAAGTTATGAGCATTTTATTAGTAATATAGTGAATGACCTTCAAATCCAAAGTCGAGGTAAAGAGGAACATGTTATTATCATGGGTTGCACATGTGACTGTGACAAAGGGATTACCAGAAAAAAAAACCACCCAAACTTAGAAGAACTTAACTTTCAGACAACAGCCATCATGAGAATTATTGGCTGAACTACGTCTGAAGTCTGTTTTAGATACACTCACACTTGAAAAATACTGTCTACATCAATCAATAGGGGAATTCAATTTATAATCCTGGAAACAAACCATTCCAAATCAATAACAATAACAATAAAAGTAACAACAACAATAACAACAATGACATTGGAAACTCTTAATTAAATAATATTACCATTAGTCCCGGGAAAGAAGTGTAATAACAATGCAATGTAACATTTTGAGTTTGCTAAAGCTCTAGTTCAGAATTTAAAGAATAACATTTACTAGCTCATTTTGCATTTTAAATCAATAACTATTTTAATTAAAGCAGCCAAAGACATAAAGAATCGACTGAATTTTGATTTCAGAAAATCACAGCTGCAGTTCATATGACTAGAAAGAATCCATTATTAAAATGTTTTCCCCCTTCTGTCCTTATCTCCAACTAGTGGCTTGAGCCTTTATGTATTCATTCATTCCTTTAAGCTTGGACCATTTTTTGCTTAGCAGCAGGGATCACTTGGACTAACCTGTGCTTAGCCAGGCCCCAGTTTTCCAGATAATTTCTGCAGAGATTTCTGTAGTTTCACACAGCTCCCCCATACAGACAGGTAGCTGAGCTGTACAGCTTGGCACATTGTAAAAATGTAACCACAGCAAGAGGTGCTGTATCTATACTAGTGACCTCAAAGTAGGAGAATATTCCTCCCTTCCCCTCCCCTCCCTTCCCTCCCTCCCTCCCTCCCTCCCTTTCTAGATCAGTTTGCTCAGAGCCCCATCCAACCTGTCCTTGAACACTTCCAGGGATGAGGCTTCCAAAACTTACCTGTGCAACCGGTTCACCACACTCATAGTGAAGAATTTCCTTCTAATGTCTAACCTAAATCTCCCCTCTTCCACTTTTGATCCATTACCCCTTGTCATTTCACTACAAGCCCTTGAAAAAAGTCCCTCCCCAGCTATCCTGTAGCCCCTTCAGGTACTGGAAGGCTACTATGAGGTCTCCACAGAGTCTTCTCTTCTCCAGGCTGAACAACCCCAACTCGCCCAGCCTGCCTTCATAAGAGGGGTGCTCCAGCCCTTTGATCATCTTCATGGCCCTCCTCCGGACTTTCACCAGGAGCTTCATATTCTTCTTATGTTGGGGACTCCAGAATTGGACATAGTACTCCAGGTGGCATCTCAGAAGAGCTGAGTAAAGGAGGAGAATCACCTCCCTTGACCTGCTGGCCGCATTTCTTTTGATGCAGCCCAGGACTTGGTTGGCTTTCTGGGCTGCAAGCACACATTACTAGTTGATATTGAGCTTCTTGTCCACCATCACCCCTAAGTCCTTCTCCTCAGGACTGTTTTCTATCCATTCTCCCCCCAGCCTGTATTTGTGCCTGGGGTTGCCCCGACCCAGGTTCAGGGCCTTGGTCTTGGCCTTGTTGAACTTCATGCAGTTTGCATGATTCCACTTCTCAAGCCTGTCAAGGTCCCTCTGGATGGCATCCCTTCCTTCCAGCGTGTCAACCTCACCACACAGTTTGGTGTCATTGGCAAATGTGTCACCAATGACACAGACAGATGCAACAGAAGCGTGTCCTCCGGCCTAGAAGCTGGGGGGGCACTCTGGTCCTTCAGCAACAATATTGATCTACTGACATTACATTTCTAATGTAATAAACTAATATTTCAAGCACAGAATGCAAACACCAAGGAAAAAAAAAAGAAAAAACAACTTTTAAATATAGAGGCTAGTTCTTGCTGCATTTTTCAAAGCCTTGAAATGTTTGTCTTTGGTCACCCAGATATTCCTGAAGTCCACAAATAGGCTGACATGCAAGCCCTATGGATCTGCTTTTATTTTGGCCTCTGGAAAATTTCAGTTGGTCCAAAGTGAATTTGGGCAAATCTCACCTATAACATTTATATCACGACCTCCAGTAAAAGCAGAAAAAACTACATGGATTTAACAAAAAACAAATGTTTTTGCCTTCTTTCTTGCCTTAGCTCATCATCAACAGCAATGCAGGGAGATATTTGTATGCTAGTCTCTGCTTTGCAGGATATTTCACATGCTTTCACTTCTTCTGCTCTGCTTATAAACCAAAACTCACTGAAGATTCTCCCAGCAATTTCTCTCTACTTCTGACTTGACAGTGAGTGGTCTGCACAGCATGGTCTCATATGACTATGTTTCTATTCCTTTGACAAAGTAAAACAGACCAGTTATTAGTGTAGTCTGAAGATTTATAACAATATAATGATAGCTTGAGGTAGTTTCCTATTTATTAGATAATAATCATATTCAGGTTAATCTCTGAGGCCAAAAGCTTCATAGCTGATTAGAGCAGGATAGGATTATTACTGATAAATTACCAAGAAGCAACCTCAAGCTACTACTAGAATGAAATTTTAATTAAATATCCAATTTCAAATGACATATTAAAAAGACTTGCAAAAAATGAGCCATCACATTAGGAAGGAAAAATAGTCAAACTTAATTTAAACTCTAATTCTATTTTTTTCTTAGTTTCTTTTGTTCTCATCCTATTTTCTTCCCATTTTCTGTATTTATTTTCCCTTGCTTTTCCTGTCTTATTCCATTTACATTTCTGTACTCAAATTCAGCTGAGCCCTTTCTGGCCCAGGCAAATGTAATATACTTGGAATGGGACATTCATGTAATTTACTTTGTTATAAACCTTGTCCCATAACTCTCTGTTTTTACCAGTAACTGTGAAAAGAATCCAGACAACAAGATATTTTAGTTTTTTCATAACAATATTTTTAGATGTGTAAAATGATGTGAACTGTGTGCAGTTTTGGGCCCCTCTCTTCAAGAAGGACATTGAGGTGCTGGAGCGGGTCCACAGGAGAGCAATGAGGCTGGTGAAGGGACTAGAGGGAAAGTCTTATGAGGAGAGGCTGAGGATGCTGGGGTTGTTTAGCCTGGAGAAGAGGAGACTCAGGGGGGACCTTATCACTCTCTTCAACTACCTGAAGGGAGGTTGTAGTCAGGTGGGGGCTGGGCTCTTCTGCCAGGCAACCAGTGACAGGACAAGAGGGCATGGCCTGAAGCTGCTCCAGGAGAGGCCTATGTTGGATGTTAGGAAGCACTTCCTCATGGAGAGGGTGATTAGACATTGGAATGGACTGCCCAGGGAAGTGGTGGAGGCACCGTCCCTGGATGTGTTCAAGGCAAGGCTGGAAGTGGCACTTAGTGCCATGGTCTAGCCAATGTGGTGTTAGGTCATATGTTGGACTTGATGATCTCAGAGGTCTTTTCCAGCCTCAATAATTCTGTGATGCTGTGATTCTGTGATTTAGCAGCTGAGCTGGGACATAAAGGCTAGGATTTCCAAATCAGACAAAATACTGCCAACAAAGGAACACTGTTTTGCAAAGCATTGGTCATCTGTAGGTCTTGCAATGCTGTATCAAGGAGAATCAGTATTATTAGTCTCAAATGGCAGGCCTGAAGGGCACCAAGTGGGAAAATGGCTTTCCAACAGCCATGCTGAAGACCTGTGCCAGGGTCAGGACCAGGATACTTGACTCTAAATCATCAGGCTAATTCCTCTTTTGCTATATCCAACAGCCTCTTCTAGCAAAGCAATATTGTAGCTACCTTGCTTGGTAGAAAGGCTCATAGAATGCAAATGAGTTTGGTTTTCTCAAGAATGTGGCCACAAACATATATACATATATATACACATATATACATGTGTGTGCTATTTATTATTACAGACCTCATGGTGGCCTTTCAGTATCTGAAGGGACTTACAGGAAAGCTTGGGAAGGAGCTTTTCACCGGAGAGGGTAGTGATAGGACAAGGGGTAATGGATCAAAATTGGAGGAGGGAAGATTTAGGTTAGACACGAGG
Organism: Hemiprocne comata; assembly: GCA_020745705.1. Lineage (NCBI taxonomy): Eukaryota > Metazoa > Chordata > Aves > Apodiformes > Apodidae > Hemiprocne > Hemiprocne comata. The sequence goes on along the minus strand of CM036588.1, from coordinate 113,983,785 downwards.
AGTAAATTCTTCACTATCAGTGTGGTGAGACACCAGAAAAGGTTGCCCAGGGAAGTTGTGGAATCCCCCTCCCTGGAAGTGTTTAAGGGCAGGTTGGATGGGGCTCTGAGCTACCTCATCTAGTGTGGGGTGTCCCTGCCCATGCAGGGGGCTTGGTTTAAGGTCCCTTCCAACCCAAACCATTCTGTGATTCTATGGTTTCATCTCTTTGCCTAATATTTTGAGTATCCTAGCTGAAAGGAGATGAAAGCTCAGGAAATACCTCAACATTCTGAATGTAGAGGACACAGCTGAGCAATTAGAAATTTCAGAGTGTAGGTATGAGATACTATATGCTATGTACATACATCATGCAAATAAGGCACTACAGTGAAATACCACCTCCCACCCATTACCCAACACAAACTACATTACTTAAGGAAGAAAGGGTATATGTGTGCAACAGCATGTTTTTGTCTGATTGTACTGGACATTTAAGTCCAATATTGTTGATGATGCACTGAAACAGAACTAAATACAGTCTATTTCTGTAATGGACTAGATTTGTGTTTTCAATGTTTATGTGCCTTTTTGCTAATTTTCAAGTTTTAGTCATGTGCAATGATGGACTCATTTGCAAGATTCTGCTGAACTCAATATATTCCCTTTTCTGCATTCCATTAAAGAAAAAAAAAAACTAACTGATCTCCTGAAACATTTTCTTCTGAGAAAAAAAATCAATATGTTTTGCAGGTGGAATTACATTAACTTAGCTGCCCAAACATTTTTAATGTCCCAAATGTCATTTGAACTACTAAATAGCTCCTGTTATTTTTTTCATGGATACTTTTGCTACTTTGGATGAAAAGTTATAAACGAGTAATGCTTTTCTTTATGATAGAAATTAATGACCAAAAAAAGGAAATTCAATAATTTACCAAATATGTTCTAAATTGTGAGATAAAAGTATATAATAATTTAACAGATTTCTAGCAAAACATTATGTAAAATACTCTAGGTACTGCATAATTTTGTAATAAATGTTGCTGACATTCCACTTAACCAGAGCAATTTAATACAATATTTCTGTGTTAGCTGCTGAATAGATTGCTGAGATTTGAACAGGCTATTGTTTGAGACATTAATTGATTGTCAGCTAGTAGGAACAAATTAACAAATAAAAACGTTATTGTAATTATCCTAGTAATAGTGGTTACAGGCATTTGTGCTTGATCCTAAATTGCCTTACAGTTTGCATGTACTTTTGTATTGCATTGGTTTCCATTCCACTTTCTGTACCTTCCTGGCCTGTGTCAGTTATATAGCCATGGGTGGTGGTAGCCCCATTTTGTCTGAAGGCACTTGCAGGAACTCTTCTGGAAGAGGGTGTAAAAGTAGCCACCTCCCAGCTCCCCTCTCACAGAGGTCTCAGGTCTTTCTCCTCTTGCACCCTTGGACAAGTGCAGAACTAGTGTGTCCTGGGAGCTCTGGAGTTGTTGAACACATGTAGGTTGCTTGGTGATGCTCAAGTGTGGTTGTTTCCAAGCCTCAGCCACCCTGGACGTGTGCAATAGTTCAGCCCTGCACACGTGTGCTGCATCTGACACTTCCAGGGCATAAACTTGTTTTCTTGCTCATCCACTGAATAGCTACCCTGCATATTGGCACTCTGGCTTGTAGCAGAAATGGTGTGACTAGCAGGACTAGGGAGGTAATCCTGCCTCTGTACTCGGCACTGGTGAGGCCCCACCTTGAGTATTGAGTTCAGTTTTGGGCACCTCAATACAAAAAGGACATTGAGGTGATGGAGCAGGTCCAAAGAAGGGCAACAAAGTTAGTGAGGGGGTTGGAAAACATCCCCTATGAGGAACGACTGAGGGAGTTGGGGCTGTTTAGTCTGGGTAAGAGGAGGCTGAGGGGAGACCTTATCACTCTTTACAAATATCTCAAAGGAGGTTGTAGTGAGAGTGGGGTTGGCCTCTTCTCACTGGTGACTGATGACAGGATGAGAGGAAATGGCCTCAAGTTGCATCAGGGGAGATTTAGGTTGGATATCAGAAAAAACTTCTTTACAGAAAGGGTTGTTAGGCACTGGAACAGGCTCCCCAGGGAGGTGGTTGAGTCACCCTCCCTGAATGTGTTTAAAAGTCATCTGGATGTGGTGCCTGGGGACATGGTTTAGTGGTGGGTCATCAGAAATAGGGTAACAGGGTTAGGATAAGGTTGGACTCGATGATCTTAAAGGTCTTTTCCAACCTGAACAATTCTATGATTCTGTGATATGAGCTATAAAGCCACACAGAAGAGGGGAGATTTAGGTTAGACATGAGGAAGTAATTCCTTAGTGTGAGGGTGCTGCGACACTGGAACAGGTTGCCCAGGGAGGTTGTGGAAGCCCCCTCCCTGGAAGTGTTCAAGGCCAGGTTGGATGGGGCTCAGCAACCTGATCTAGTGGGAGGTGTCCTTGCCCATGCAGGGGGTTTGGAACTAGATGATCTTTAAGGTCCCTTCCAACCCAAACCATCTGCGATTCTATGATTCTCTGTGTGTGTGCCATTAGCACTGGTATTTCCATGAAGCCACAGCTGCCCTGTGCATGTGCCTTATCATATAAGATAGGGTAAGCTGCAGTATGCAGTTGCCTCCTCTGTAACAATAGAAGGCAATAAACCTATTAATGTTTCTGGAACAGAAAATTGCAGAGATTTAACTCTTTATCCTCAGGCACTGCAGTCCTAAAATGCCATGATTACTAATGATGATAAACAGCAATGAGTTGGCAGTAACAAATTCAATACTTTAGTTACAAAATGAGCTACAACTCCAGACTAAGCTTCAGCTGGACTTAGTAACAAAACCAACGGAGCATGTAAACCCATCAAAATTATTTAAACACATTTAAAGCAAGAGAAAGTAACCCGAAGCACTTGGCTATAATTAGGAGCTGAATAAAAGGCTGTAAGGGATACAAAGGATTAAATGAATCTCTATATCTATATAAAAAGTATATGTGAATTAGTATCTATGTGTGCATAAAGGTACTCTGTATTTACATCTTAAAAAATTATTCATTTAAAAGCTCCGTGAGCAAAATTTATTATGGTTACCACATACAACCAGTGATTGTTCTCTTACAAAATGTAAGAGTGAGTTACACTCTAAGGACATTTAAAAACACAGGGCCCAAGGACCAACTCATTCAGTTCATCATAACCTATGCTAGGAAGGATGAAACACACTTGGGAATTAAAAAAAGGGCCTGCCATTCCATACACACTGCACCTGTTCTTGTGCAATAGTTCTGACAGCAACAAGCAACCCACAGTGAAATCATCCATTTAGCTCTTGGAGCAAAGCAGGCACAATGAGAAGTGGAAGTACCCACATGGAATCCTGTTCTCTCCTGTCAACTGCAACCTTCTAAGGAGCTTTTCCCAATTTTTGTCACATTTAGTCTAAGGGAAAAATTCAGTTCTCTTTTGTTTTCTAATATTGTCTTGGTTTGGGATTGCTTCTTCCCTCTCCATGACACAAGCTGTGCCTGAACACTGCTAACTCTGAATTCCTGGGCGCACGCACTCCATACATTGCACAACTGTTGCCATTACCATGAAGGGAACACTGCCTAGAGTGTAGTATTTCTCACTATACTTGCTGTTCTTTCATTTTTCTGACAGTTCATGTCTCAACCATATCCTACTCCCTTTAATCTACTTCCTTAGATCCCCCCCACCCATACTCTTGACAGAGTTTCTGAATTTCACTGCACAATTTCTTGTCCATAATGTACCTGATTTGCCATCTTCTGAGCTACTCTTGTTCATGCATTAAATGCTGTCTGAGGAAGTGGTAAGGACCCACACTCAGAATATTGCTCTTACTGGCAGGTTAGTTTCTAACAAGAAATCTAAAAAAAAAGCATTAAATGATTGGCAGTTCACGGTCATTTTTTCATCCTGCACTTGAATATGGTTTTGTTATGCCAGCAAAGTGCTAGAGTACAGCCCCATATATTATATACTGGATTTAGTTTTGTAGCCATTTGTTTGGGTCCATGTCTGGGTCCAGTGCTGAGGTTACCTTCCAGACCTGCAAGCTGCTTCTCAGTTTGTACATTGCTGAATGCTCCTTTTCCATCAGAGAAAGGGGAAGCTGTTCAGTTTTTCTCAAAGACCTACTCTTTCACCCCAGCAGCCACTCCCTTTCACTTCTCACTGTAGAAATCTTAGCTTTGAGAAAAGTTAGAAAATCTTAAGTATGGAGTAACTGCCAAGTAAGCAGGGGGCAGGAGCAGGGCATGAAGTAGAGAAGTAACAAAAAGGGAAGTTCTTCAGTCACCTCAAACAGTGGCTGCAGCTCTGGAAGAAGGGATTGAGACAAGTCATATGATCAGCACATGCAATTTGCAATATTACCTGAGGTGCTCTTGGCCCCTCATTTCTCTCTGGCCTAAGGGAACTCCACTACTCACTTGGTATTCCTCTCAGCAGCCCAGTTGGCATAATTATATAATCTGCTGATAAAATAATTCTTCTGCTAGTATCTTTTTTCCTAGTTTATTAAAAAAAAAAATGCATTGGATAGACAACCGTTATGCTTTTCCAGGTGCATCTAAAGCTGAGTTTTAACTCAAATTCTTTCTAAATACAAAGCAGAAACATCAGCCACCTCCAGACAAAAGCTCTGTCTGAGATTTTGTTTATGAAGACAGCTTATATTTTAGCAGCATCTAGATAACCATGTGACAGGGACAGGGTACCTACCCACTGTGCTCTGCACACAAATCATCATAAGCAAGTCTTTGACTGAAAAAAAATACTTTTGAAAACGGAATAAATCAGACAGCTGGATCATAACAGATAAGGAATATTACCTCTGTTTTACACAGGGGGTACTAAGGCCTGAGGACAGCAAGTTTCTGCAACACAGCTGGGAACTGAATCTTGTACTGAGTCCCATCCAAATAAAAATACCTCACCCTTCCTCTAAGAATCTGACCAAGAGACATTAGGCAGTTATTTTTCTGAATCTGTGGCACAACAAAATATGCAAATGTAAAGATGGAGAGAGATAGTGAAGGGCTTATGGGAAACATTTTTTAATGGTATAACATCTCTATAATTTTATGAATTTGGGCTACTAATGGAAAAAAATAAAATTCTGAGCTAGGCTCAGCAGTTTACACATATCTTACACTGGCACATCTCTGGTACCATTAGATTCTCATTACATACTGACATTGCACCATATCCTTGTCAATTCTGGCAGTGAGGGCAGAGCCCCATCTTCCATTTCCCTCTGTCAATCGCTGTTATTCCCATCTGCTTGACACATCACCCGACTCAAGATCGGCTGCTCTGCCCTCCTTGTTAACAGTTTTCCTGATTCCCTCTGGAGCAGTGCCTTTTCCCCACCTCAGCTGCTTTCCATGTGACAAGCTTCATGTGGGTGTGCGTTGGCTTCCAGAGTACGTGCCCCAAATACATTTGATTCTTCCTCCTGTTTCTTGTGGAAGTGAGTTACTAGTTGATGATTTAGCAGGGCTGTAGCACGGGCTACATCTTTCCATCCAGTAATCTGTAGCTTGCACAGGAACTTAGGTAAAGGAAAAAAAGTGCCTGTTTTTGTCTTAGTAGAGTGTTAGTGCTTGCAGATGGATGATGACATTTGTTTTGCTGATTTAGAACTTTGATTTCAAAATACTGAATTTACTATACACTGTCTCTAATCTGGATGCTACTTCCTTGTCGAGGCTGCTCTTACAATGGTGCTGGCTCAGGTAAGGCAGAGGTATTGTTGCTCTGTCATGTGGATCTGTGGAGTGACACCTTTGAATCTGTTCTTTTTGCAAGGTGGTCTGTCTTCATGTGTACCTCCTCAGGGCTTTGCCCAATAATAACAACATCAGCAAGCAGTAAATGCATAAAAGCTGAGCATGCTGTGGTTACATGGAAGATGGCCTTAAAAACCAGAGCTTTTAGGATTTCAGATTTTACTGCAGTTTAAAAACACATGAACATTGCATCTAGCCACCTCTAGCTTTTTGCTTACTAGAAAGCACTGGCATTAAAAAAATGGAGGCAAAATAAACATTTATTCAATTTATTCTTTTTTTTTTCCTTTTTTTTTTTTTTTCTGATTTAAAATGCTTTTTAGCTATTGCTGCCATGCTTTTCTCTACAAAGCAGGTTAAGTGTTCTTATTCCCCAAATATATATGCTGGCTTCTCTGGTCTTTGAGAAGATTTTGGAAAATCTGTTTAGGGCTGTCCTAAACCAAAGCTCAAAAATCACAATTAGGCCCTAGTATTCTCATGCATTGTACATGCTACAGGTTTACATGTTATGAAATCTCAGCTAAAGGAATGATTGATTGCACAGGGTTAAGCACACCAATTCTCTACCATATGACAGGCTTTTTTTGTAGGTTTCAAGTGCTGGCAGAAAAAAGGAACAAAAATCCCTATATTCTGCATTCTCTCCTTGTTCACTTTCTCCTTGGAGCTTTCTTAACTAAAGGCTGAATACTGGCAGAGGAAAAAGCTTTTATAATCATACTAAATATGAGTATTTTGCAAGCTAAGATTTTTTTATGCATTTCAATTAGTCTTCACATTTAAAATTATCTTTTTTTTTGATGAATAAAGATTTGGTACAGAAAACTACTTTAGACTCTGAATTATAAAAAGAGATCCAAGTACCTGTGAACATGTATTATACCATTTGGCAAGTAACACAGAGGACAATATGAATCATAGAATGGTTCAGGTTGGAAGGGACCTAGAAGATCACCAGGTTCCAACCTCCCTGCTATGAGCAGGGACACCTCCCACTAGACCAGGCTGCACAAAGCCTCATCCAACCTGGCCTTGAACACCTCCAGGGAGGGGGCTTCCACAACCTCCCTGGGCAAAAATGAATATAGTTGGACAAGCACATTTCTTTAGTATCACTGTTGTTTACATGTTTATCAAATAGATTTGGTTGTACTATTTTTAGTGGCACATTACTGCAGTGAAAATTTGCTTAAGCATTACATTGTCAGAGAGAGAAAAGTATTAATTGATCTGTGTGAAATGATGAACACCTCCTTCATTCCCCCCCACTCCCATGTATTACACACATTCAAGCTGCATCTAAGGGATGTGCAATCTCTCTCCTTCCTGATAAAAATCAACATAAACTAATACAGATCCCTATAATGAACAAACAGGTACTTAGGAGAGTGCATTTGGGGATGGGAAAAACCAACTGTGTACATAAAACTAAGAACATGGACATTTTCTACATGAATCAAATGAAAAGGGATAAAATAAGAAGAAAAACAAACAAGGAATTACTTCACAGAAAAACACTTTACAGATAAGCTGTATAAAAAGTTAATGCCATTTTCTAAATCCTTAATAAGCATGAGGTTCTGTTACAGATAACTATGCAAACATCCCTTCCCAGGTTTCAGAAATTGCTGCAGTACTGAGTGTCACTTTCAGAGATTATTGAAGGAAACTGTTACAACCAGACTCATTTTTTTCCTTTGTGACACCTGAAAATGTCCCCATTAAACATCAGTGTTTTACATAATAGCTAATTTACATGTGGTTTACATGCCAAGTATAGTATTGCCATTCATATAGCTAGCCAACTTTTCATTAGTTTCCTATTATTCTAATTTATTTACAAACCTGAGACTTAAAAGTATAAAGTTGATAGCCTAAATCACTAGTTTTCACAGATTCATTCAAAAAGCCTCTGGATGAAGACTTATGGTTGAAAACATCTCAGATTAGACAGAACTTGCTACTTCATGTTGTGTGAACACTCACATTGCTCCTGTAAAGCTGTGTTCCAGAGAAGACCTATCATATTTCCACCCCCACTGAATTAATTTAATCCAGTTTCTGACCTCTGATGTAGCTGAAAATTGCTTAAGTAATCTATTTTATTTTACAGTAAAATATCCTGGAAATGATTACCAATCTTTGTCACAATTGGTAACCAATTGGTCAGCAATCCAAAGACTTCTGACCATAATAACTAAATAATTTATTTATTGTTTTCATGAACTAGGATTAGTCACAGGTCAATATGCAGAACTGCACAAATTCTACAAAGAGTTCATGAGATTTAACTTTATAAGGAAGCAAAATTGCTGATGAAATTCAATGTATAAGCATAAAAGGGTGCATAAGGGAAAAACAATCATTAACTTACACACAGTTCTCCACTGCTAATCAGAAGATAAATTTGGGAGATTATAAAAGCAAATTACATTCTGACTTCATCAAATTACAGACTCTATGCTGTATCCCCTGGAAGTCTTATGATTAATGATCTGGTTATTCCCCTTTACCTGTATTCAAAGGCCTCTAATGCCACAGAGTCTCTTTGCTAAGCTCCAAATCTATAGCACCAGGCTGAAGAGCCTAGACAGAGGTAGGCTGAATTTTCCTGCAACATGTGGGGTGTATTTCTGTCTCCTCTGGCACTTAATTTTCCTGGTAGACAAGTCACAACCCCACAATCCTTTAATATCTTCAAGAGTAAACAGCTCTGGCTCAGCATAGCTTGAGTGATACTCCCATGCTGCTCCACAGTTTCAAGCCAACAACATTCAATCTCAAACACACACACACAAACATTAATCAGTCGCCTCCAAATCATAGTTTCTGGCCTCCTCTCTTTTCTACTTTAATATCTTAATTCCAGAAACAGCTTAAGACATTTTTTCTTTCAATACATCATCTTTTGCAAAACACCTAAAGCAGTATGTGAAACAGAATTCGTATTTACTTCCATAAATTAATGTCTCTTGCCTTCTGACAATCAGCTTTTGAGGCCAAAGTTGTAGCTGACCACCCTGTTAAAGCAAAAGTCTGATCAATGTGAAGTGACTTTGTACCTAGTATATTTTCAATTTCTACAATTTCATGTAGCAATAAGTTTGATAATTTAACTGTACTGAATGAAAAAAATACCTCCTTTTCTTTGTTTGCACAGGTTATCTGAAAATTTTATTAGATACTCCTTTTTTGTTACAAGGAACACAAAATTGTTCTCTATTCATTTTCTTCATGCCATTTAATGATTCTAGTCCATCATCACATTCTAAGGAATTTATTATTTTAGAAGCTGAGTATTGTTAATGCACTTTTTAGTCAGTTTGAAACTTTTCATCTGTGATTTTTGCAATCCTTTTATGTATCTTTTCCATTTTTTATTTTAAAGGGGGTAAGTATTCCAGACACAAGCACAATGCAACTTTGTACAATGGCATTCTGATACTTTCAATTTTCTTTCCTGCTAATGTGTTTGTTTACTATCACTGAGCTTAATTTTTTATAGAACTAGCCAAAAGGACAACCAAATCTCTATCTTAAGCAGCAAGAGTCCACTTTACTGACATACATCTGTCAACATTGTTTTTTCCAGCTGCAATTTTATCACCCAATGTGTTAGTTTTACACACTTAGGTTTTTAATTTTGATTATCTTGAAAAATTGTGTGCTACAAATATCTTTGTTTTTAAAAAAATACTTTGTGAACTGCACAAATGCTTCTTTGTGATGTAACCAGTACCTGCTCATTGCTATGGAAGTTAAACATTTTTATTATCTGTTTCTTAACTTATACTAGCAACTAATCTATTAAAGAGTTCTTCCTCTACTTCACATTTGGTATCTTTTGAAGGCCAAGTAACTTGCTGAAAGCTTTTTTGTCCTTGACCACATTTTCAACTGCACTTTCAAAAACATAATGGGTTTCTGGAGCACGACTTTACTCTGGAAAAGCCATACTGACATTGCCCAATACCTCTATCTTAAACATCTATCATTGCTATTTTTTTTATCCAGCATGGATTTCAGACTTGTCTACAGTTCCCAGCATCACTCCCAGAAGTCTTTTTAAGATCGGGATCACATTTGTCCCATCTCCTTCATGTGACTACCCTTAATTTAAACAAGTATCCAGTATTTTTAAAAAATTCACAATATCATACTTGAGTTCCTTAAAAACTCCCAAGTACTACTGAGACTTGGTGATTTTTTGACATTTTATCAATCCATTAAAAAAAACAACACTTGTATGACATTTCAGCTTAGGATACTTCTTGAGATTAATCACCAACAAACACTGGATACAGCATGGAAAATTCTCTAACCTCTTCTGAAATAAACACAGATACAAAACACTTTGAACTTCTCTGCTACAGCCTTGTCTTCTTTGAAAGCTCCCTTTGTTGCTCTGTTACCTGTCAGCTCTACCAGCACACTACCAGCTTGCTTTCTGCTTGTGACACGTTTTAGGAACATGCATTAATGATGCCTCTAGCATAGAATTCTTTCCAGTCTTTCCCTCCCTCAATACTGTTATGCCTTGCCTGCCATCCTTTGCTGTATTCTCCTCGGGAGCAGGGGTGGTGGGGGGAAGATTCATCATTATTTTGAGAAGTTTAGAAAGTTGTTCCTCTAAGTTGACTGGGAGATGTTTTTTTAGTCTGCTTTTGTTAATGCCAAAACTTAGGCTTTTTACCGGTTTTATCACTTAGACAAAATCTTCATTTGCAAGATGCCTTATATTTCTACCACACTTTATTCTGTTGTTTAACTACATGAACTTCTTCCAGTCCTCTTAAAAATCTTTTCGGATTGCTGTAATAATCTCCCTATGGTTATATTGCCTGTGTGTAGCCTCCAGACATTTTACCACTGACATCTCTTAACTATTCTCCTCACTTCTATGCAGCTTATCTTTTTCCATGTCATGTTACTGAAATGGAAAGTTAAAATTTTTGCTTTATCCTTGTTCTCTGTTTTCATTTAAAAAAAAATATGTACAAATATATGCAAAAAAATTCCCAATGCTAGTAGTAGATCAGGAAGCTTGCCAGAGGCTGGGCCTAAATAGCAAAGCAGATGTACTTTTAGTATGCTAACAGTATAACTAACACTCATTTCCATTTGTGCATTTTTTGAAAGTAGATCCTTCACTCACAATAAAATTTGTGTACTCTATAAAAATCATATATGAGACAATATAAGGACTGCTGAGCTTCTCATAAAGTAAGCAGCTGGCTACTTCTTTCTCCCTTGAAAAATGTTAGTATTGTTACTAATAGATTAACATTGCCTTCTGAGGTTATGAGCTTCTTCTGAGCCAAGTGTTTCTCTTTTAAAAAGACATATTCATTGTTACTGATTAGTGGTAATGACATTATGAAATACTGCATTGTTGAAATACATATTTTGTAATATGTAACTTCACACCAAACTTCAACTGGCTATTTGATCTTAATAAGTAGTCAATCTAAGCTTTATGAGAAAGGTATTTATCATAGTACATGAGACTTTTACAAGAAACTTCTATTAAAATCACACCAGACTGGCAGCCCGATTTTTCACTAGCATTCTAAAAACAACTGGAGTTCTGGTTTGCTCTTTATTTGTTGAATCACAATGCAGTCTGAGAAATCAGTCTTGAGAGATCGTGCTGTGTTTCCATAGCAATGACTTCAAGCTATAAAACCAACTCTGAAGGCCCAGTCTTGCTCTCAGATGCTCAATGATCATTTCAATGTATTAAGAAAAAAAAAAACACCAAACCCCAACTGTTACTGTGTTAGCTCTATGCAGAGCTAGAAAAGCACCTCTTCAAAGTTTTAAAAAACAACTATTCTAACTAAATGAAAATGTGGTTTTTATATATTCTAAGGAGAGATGAGATGCAATTTAAAAATGAAACTTATTTCCTAAAAGCATTCAGCTCTGAATGAAATAGCAGACATCAACATTATCTAGTAAAATAGATTTAGTTTTGTCTAACATGGATTTGTAGTCAGCCAATGCACACTTTTGCTACATTATAATCCATGTTGAAAGCAGTTCCATTTAATCACTATCAAAATTATCTAATTATTAAAAGTTCAGTAAATTTATACTCATAGATTTAGATAAAAGATTGTAGGAAGTGAACACGAATTGATTACTTCTGACTAGCCACACTGCTTAACTGCTGGCATCAAGAAAAGAGCCATTCTGAATCACTCCATTAACACTGAAAAGCACAGATCTGGGTGAAATTGCAGATTTCCTCTATCATACAAGGGCAGTTACATTTTTAATGTAGAAATGGAAAAACAAAAAACTGTGTGTGCATACATTTGCATACTTATACTCTAAGAACAGAATTTGCTTTAAAAAGGTCCCCATTTTGAATGCACTAAGCCAGCTTTGAATATTAGCAATAATGGAATATACAGAAGTCTCACCACTTGGAATAACATCATCACATTGTACCATAATGTATCTTTTTTCTTGACTCCAGCTGCACAGACTGCTCCTTTTGATTTGTAAAATACTGAAACAATGATGATAGGCTCAAGATGTTTTTACTCCAAATCTACCAGTAAAGTGGGTCAGGGAATTATTTTTTCAAATTTTTATTGTAATTAACTTCTGGATATTCTATTATTTTCACAGTACTTTTTTTTTTTAATGTGACAAAGTTTGAAAAATGAAAGCGATAGCTGCTTTTTGCTGCATTAGTTTCCTCTATCTACACTGCCCAGCTGAAGAAAACAAACATGGATGTAGTCTTTCTTCCTTATCTTTCACACAGAGAACTTATTGAATATACATTACATACATTGTACAGAAATTGATCAGATTAGAGAAAGAAAAAAGGCAATAAATACTGCTTCATTGTTATCTCTTTCTTCTTTCTACTAAGTTCACATGAAATACCCTAGGAGATATTTTATCTACTAAAATGCAGAACTACTTCACAGTCTCCTACTAAGTGTCAATTACAGGTACGTACATAAATTCAAATTTCAAGTACACTTTTTGTTGATTACCTTTTGCATTTCCTGGAAATGCAGGAAATTTTCAGGAAACCATTTCCATAGCGGAGCAAAATATTTTACCTTAACTACAGGGAAGAGTCACTTACACAAAGGAAATATGAAATTATTATTCAACATCTTAAAATACCTTTGATTCATGTACAGAAATACACAGCACTGATGTGCACCTGAATTAGCTTTAATTGCTTTCTTATCAATGCAGTTAGTTTGCTGGGAACACCACCACATGTTTTTCAAATACCTAGAAGGTAATTTCACATTTCTGAAACTTATGCAACCCTGACCTTCCAGAGTTTTTATACCTGAACACCACAATATACTTTCAGGATGCAACAAATACTTCTTTGACCCCACTGAAGTATTCAGCTGTAAACCATTCTCCCGTGAGGCTAATGATTTGTTCACCCATCTCACTTAAACTTCTGTATGAACTGTAAACTTCAGTTTTACTTTGTCAAAATACAGTTGAACCTCAGGACTGAAGGATACCTGCACTAGTGACCTCATTTAGTAGCCTAAGAAGATGTAATACAAATAAGCCTAAAAACTTCAGGAAAACTGTATTTAAAAACATTGTGATATGCCTGTTATTTACAGTCTGATTGAATTCTACATAAATATTGCACACTCCATTTAAATCAAACTTTTGGGGCATGTATTTATTGTTCATGAAGTATTCATACATAAGCAACTCTTTATTTTGTAAACATCATAGGGAATTAGAAACATTTCTTACTTAAAAGTAGCAGAACCCAGCCTGTAATTTTAATACAATATAGTACTTTAAAAATAATAACTTCAGTTATATGCACATATATTTATAAATAGACACATACATTTTTTATATATATATGCATATAAGCAAATGCATCTCTGCCACAGCAAGATAAAGTATTAAAAGAAATGTTGGGGGTTTTTAAATTCACGTTCAATACATAGCAAAGATACACGATCCATTCACAACAAAATCGTACCTATACAATATCAAATTCACATCAGGCTTTTCTGCAGTGCCAAAAGTCTCTCTCTTTACTGAATGTTACAACTATTAAGTCTATTAACTCTTAGAAATACAATCACTTTAGAAGTTTATGCAACATTTAACATGCTGGTCAAAAGTAAAAGATAAAAAAGCAATGAAAGATTGACACTATCTTAAGCAAGTAGAAAGATGAGGACTAATACTTGTAACATACCTTCAGACTGGGAAAGAGAATTTCAGTTTGCACTGTAGCTACTTTATTTTATCTTTTAAGGTACGTAAGATTCACAAAAAAGTGCCCTTATTTTACAGTACGTACTTGTCCATGTGCCCAGAGATACATTCTCCTTCTAGCAACACAGTGCTGAAAACACTCCTGTGAAATGTTTTCATGAGAACTCAAGAGCCATGAGTAAAATGTGTTAATTCAAACTATGCAGAGTGTATACTTACCAAGCTGCATAATAAAAATAAGTTCATTAAAGACCCTTCTGCTTCAACAAACTCTTAACAGACAAATCATTGGCACCTCAAAAGGCACTAGACAAACACGATTAACATCAGCACAGAAACTATATTCACAATAATCTACAGCTTGCCACTGAAACAGTAACAGCAGATGCACGTGTTCTTTCCCTCAAAATTTAGCACAAGTTTACAGATCTGAGAAACATGCATTACTGTACAAGATTTAATATAAATTGTTACTTCAGAGATGTGTTAACCTTCAGTTCTGAGGTAACTCACAGAACTGAAACAATTTACTTGATCACAACTGACAGAAGCAGAAATGAACCTATAGAGTTTCTTTTAAAAAGAACTTCTCTTTTATCACAAAGACTTGCTACTTGTCTCAGAAACCATTTCACCTCTGGGGATACTCAGTCAGTAGTATGTGATCAGTAACTTCAGGTATTTCTATACTTGCAGAGGAACAGCATGACATGATCTCTACTAAAACTTCCCATAGTGTTTCTTGCCCAATCTATATAACCATAGGATATCACTCTAAGTACTATAACATACTAACAAGGTGACTGAAATGCAATTAATCAGTGTAAAAATATTAAAAGTAATCATTACAATATTTTTTTCAATTAGTCAAGAAATAGTAGGGGTCTGATACCAAAGTCAAATAGGATCTAGGTATTCCTTATATTCCATTTCAGATCTGAAACTGGTAATAAATACTCTTCCCTCCCAATTTTGGTTGCACATTGGAGTCTTTTTTTTTAAATATTATAACTGCAGAGCTTGGAGTAAACACCTTCTAAATACATTAATCTTCCCTTCCCTCAGCACAAAAGGTGTGCACTTGAAACAATCTTATTCCTCTGCATTTATGTAAATCCCCTTCCACAGACCTATTTTTACTCAAATTTCCAAAAACTATCATGACTGCAGGGGCAGTCCATCACCAAGACTCCCCATCCCCTGTAACAAGAAGTAGCACTAATATTTGCTCTAAGTACAGAGAAAATATTGGGCAGGCAGGTTGGGCAGTTCTGATAGCTGCTATCCCATCAGCTCTCCTTAGGACCATCAAATTAAATGATAAACTCTGAAATATGTTATTGGGTTGCATATTTATATTGAAAACACATCAAGCAGATAAAAAATACAGCAAGTACTCAGGGGCAGTGAATTTCTGGACACTTAATTTTCATTCTTCTCTGCAAAAATTGTGTAAATTCTTCTAAAGATCCCATTGCACATCAATGAGTTATGGCCCACACCACCTCATGGCAAGGGCTAGATTCACAGCAATTACAGAAGTCTTTCAGAGTAATGAAGATCCATTACACTGTTACCACAAATTATATTTTAAACAAGATGCATCACCACAGTTGTACAATGCTCTACAACAAATTTCAAATGTTTCTATAAACAGTAACAAAACGAGCAACTTTTATAGTCATAGAGAAAACAAACTGCCACCAGGAGAAAGTAAGGAGGTGAAAGCTGAGTGCAAGGTTGTCAAGACTAGTAAAATGCTCAGACAACCACAGTGAGAAAAGACTGGTGGAGGACAGAAGTTGAAGCAAAGGCAAAACTAAGAGACTTCTCCTTTCAAACGGTTTGATTTCAGAAAATCTTTTAATAATGTATGCAATATTGCTATGCAAAAATTAATAATTATCTCACATTAAAAATAAATATATTGGCTATTGGGGCTCTAAAAGCATAAACATATAAAAATTATTAAAAAATATGTATAGCTAATACTTAAGGGATTTCTCATAAAAATGTATAAATCAGTTTCCTTAGTAAAGGGAGAGTGGTTAACTTGGAAGTGGTAAAATCTAACAAGTGCTTCATGTCTCAGACACTATTTTGTGACTGTGGTGATACCTATATCTACTTAAGTTTATCCACTTGAGCTTAACAAAATGACTATTAGTAAACATTTTTGCAGAATTTCAGTAGGAAAACACAAAAAATTTACAAAGAGATGTTAATAAGACTCCAGTAACTCTAGAGGCACACTTCAACACGCCAGACTCTGTCACCCAATTTCTGCAGTTTTTTCAAGCAGCTCAGGGCATTATATGACACTTCATCTATTTAACAGCTGCAGAGAAATGACAAGATAATGAAACTGTAAATAAGTGAAAGATACATAACCAAAACTCTTTCATACCAGAAAGATTCTAGAAAGTATTAGTAGTCCCTGGTTTATGTTTATTTGGAATGACAAAGGTTTCTGGAAAAAGCATATTGTTTGGGTTTGTTTTCCTTTTTAACCAAAAATCACCTCCTTCACCTTACAACTCCATGGACAGATTACTGACAGAACTGAGCAAAGAGTGTAATTTCCATGGGTCCTGCTGAAATCAACGGGATTCTAGTGGTCACAAGTTCCAGCATATGAACTAAAACAGAGGATTAGCACCTTGTACTTAAATAAATAAAATTTTAAAAAACACGACATTTTGCTACAGATTTAACACTTGCTGCAAATAAACAAAACAGTGCAATTGATACTATTCCAAACTTCAGGACTCTTCTATGAAGTTGTATGAAAATGCCAAACCAGGATTGGTGAGGAGACACATCTGTGTGACTTGATCCTTTCCAGCTTCGTTAAGAAAAACAGTTACTCCTCACAACATTTGAAAGGTTAGATTCTTAGGTCTGAAAGTAATCATTTCCAGCCACAACACAGTATTAAAGGTAGTGTTGGAAGGGAGTTTATCTGAATGATAACAAGATTTTAGTATCTATTTCTTCTGAATCCTTGAACAGCTACATGGAAAATTTAGATTTCAAATAAAAACAATGGGTAGTTACTATCATTGTTAGCAAACTAGACTGCTTCTAAATCAGAAGCAAAAAAGCATTTCCCAAAATTATATTTATTTTAGGACTAGTAAGATATTAGTTTTAGAATTTTTAAGCATCTTAAAAAACATACCAGATCTGTGTCTGCAGTTAATTAGCAGACAATATATAGCACTGGAAGTTTTAGTACACTACTTGCATGTGAGGGGAACTTTTTCCTCCTTAAAAACTCTTTTCTACTCTCAGTTTCAAACAATTACCAAAAAAATTAAAACAAAATAACATAGAAAGAACTGTTAATGGTCAGTGTTTAGTAATCTGCAAAAGTTTGTACCACATACTGAACAGAATGGAAGTAAACTAGAAGTCTTTCAGCAGTTCTTTGGAACAAAATTTTTCAAATACTTTTTTTTTTTTTTAACAAAATACACTAGTGCTGCATCACGTAACTCTTCAGTGTTTTTACCACAAGCCACTCATATGTCAAGAACTCCCTGTGTGCAAAGCATTAAAAACAGTAGATGTAAATTACTCCACACACTACAGACATGCAGCCTGCAAGAAGCTATCAGGATAAAAATTTACATTGCAGCATGGCTTTGATTAGAAACATAAATACAAGAATACAGGAAGTAAGTATAACTATGCCAAATTCTTGTTCTCCTTTGGTCATGTAGAGTTCTCCCATGCAGATGTTCTGGAAGCTCAACATGCAAGTTGTGAAGTTAAAAAAAACCCCAACCCAAAGCCCTAGCATTTTCCTTGAATTCTCTTGAACTACAATATCCAGTAAGACAGAAGTGCCTGTATTCTCATCATATATTTACTCTTCAAAATTCAAATTCAGTAGTAATGCATATACATTCAAGAAATATAATTTAAACATATTTATAATAAAGACATTTAAGAACAGATTTTTCAGCTCCTAACTTCTCTCTCAATGTAGTCAATGCATGAGGATACAACTGGAGCAGCAACAGCTCACATAAGCCACTGCTCTTGTTCTTTTCTGTACTTCTCAGACCACTTCTGAGTAAGCTCTAGGTAAACATTTGGTTTATGAGGCTTATAGTCAAGGTAAACCACCTGCCCAGTCCGTTTGGGGATAGCTTTTTCAATCTGAGTTCCCTCATGCCATTCATTAAAAGATGTAATGGAAATAATTTCTGGTCGCACCAGAAGGGCTGCACTGAAGGCAGTCTCGTAGTACTTCCCGTTGACACGGTTACGGGTGTTGTGGTTGTTCCATGGTCGGATACTGGTATCAATATATCCTGGCCCCACACTTGGAATAAACATTAAGTTGTTACTATCACAAAAGGCTTTTAAACTTGCCCAGTTATGATGGGATGAGCCATAGGAGAAGCCATTGGTGGCAAAGTACGTGTACATTCCATCAAAGCCACTTCTGTGAATGTCATGCTTGTGTCTTTCTTCTACAAGAAGTGCAATGAATAACGCATCATACGGAGAATTTCGAATAGTCTGGGATCCAGACACAGTTAACAGATTTGCCCATATTTCAGGAAGAGTTACGTAAGAATCATAAACATAAAACATAGGAAGAAATCTGCCCGTGCTGGTTTTATGTCTGTAAAAGGCTGGGTGGCCTCCATATCTATAAAGGAAACAAGGATCGTTAAGACAAAATTTGCCATTTGGAAAATACTGTTTCACAACCTGAAGAGTTTTCCTAAAAAACTAACCTAAAAACACAGTGCATGTGCTTCAAAACACAGCAATTTCCATTCATTTTCAGTCCAGTGTTGGCTAAGTATTAAATAATGAATCTGCAAATTACTACAAATTAGTAACTTACTGTCAAACTGCACTATTAGTTTTCTCTGAAGGGCAATTCTCTAATTCAATAGGAAATAATACAGTCTAAGTAGCACTGACAAACAAAAAACTAGTAACTGTACAGAATTTGCCAAGCTGAATTAACATCATTAGAGGTCAACACATTAAAACCTCTAGCTGCAAATTTGTTGATATAAAAATGTATGTTTAATTTAATATATTATGTAGCTGTACTTTAATCTGAACTATTATGACTTGTGATACTAATGAACACTGAAAGCAATTAACGTTTGAGTATCTATGTCAAATTTGCACTTCAATATTTAAAAAACAGACTGAGTTCTGCACCACTGAAACATGAACAAAGTTTCTCATCATTTTCTTCAGTCTCAGTACACATTTCTATACGTTTTTCCAAGCTTTAAATAATATACAGAAGTCCCCTAAACCAGCATGTAACAAACCCCAAAGGAAACTCACCTGTCAATGATGTATTTGACATTGTGGTACATACTGCGATCATCTCTATCTTTGTAAGGTTCAATATGAAAAGTGACCTGAAAGATGAAAAGGTAAAATGCTACTGAATACACAGGCCTCATGTAATTATATGAAGCAAGTACCAGTCACAGTAAATAAAGATCTTTACAGAATAAACATTTTCATTTGTCTATATATAGAAAAATCCAACCATAATTCCATTCCTGCACTGCTAAGATTAGAAGCTTCAGATCCAAGGAAGTCTTGGTAATAGAGTAAATATTTAGTTATTTATATTGAAACAAAACACTAATTTTGTTTTCCCTAGGCTACAGCAAGTAGCAAGCATGCTTCAGAAAACTTTAAAAACTACCGCAGAAACTAAAAGTTGAAATAAAATATTGCCTATGTGGATGTCAAAGAACTGATTTACCAATAAAACTCTTTAATATTGACTTTCTAAACAATGTATTTCATTTGCTATAGATGATTCTCCAAGGAGAGTGTTCAGTGTCAAAACAGATTTTAAGATACAGCATATGAAAAGTTTAATTTAAAATTTTATAGATTTATCAACAGCAATAAACTCTTGGAACTAAATCTAATCTAATGTACTGTTACTGCTCTGAATTTCAAGCTTGGAGGTAATGGAGTTATTTAACCTATACATGTGAAATCATTTCTAGGTAAAAAGGCTACTCTTTTCAAATATTCAGTTAAATGGAAGAGTACATTACATTAATAAAACCCACTACTTTTTCAGAAGCAATTCTAGAGCAAATGCATTTAATAGTCTTCAACAACTCTGCAACAGTAACAGATTTCCATTGCAGAGCCAATATCCATATCTATTAGGTACAAAATGTAGAAAAACACAGTGTTAGACTAAATTACTAGGACTGACAGGACAGGCTGAAGAGCACTAAAATTAAATATTAAGTTTTCAACTACCAAAACCAGGCAAATCAAAAGGATGCATCTTTTAGCAGACTTTTATTAACCAGACATAATAGAAAAGTATTTTCTATGTTGGTTTTAGTCCACTGACATTCCTAATGCTTAACTGTACTAAGTTACTAGTGCAAGGATGTTTAAAAACAGCACAGAGAAGGTAGCATTCCCTGGTAGTATCTATACTCAATATCTGTATTCTGGTAATTATTCCAAGCAATAAGAGCAGTTCCATTCATATTCCAATAATTATCATACTATTACATGCATTTTCCTCAGTTCCTTTAAGAGACTTGAATGTTATCAAGTTCTTTCAGGACACCTTTTTAATAAATTTCTTTTACGTATGTGTAACTTATGTCACATAATGCAATTCCCACAGCATTTTTCACAGTTTCAAAATTAATTCTGTATCTGAGTTAACCTTCCTACTTTGCCCCTGCTAGTCAAACAATCTACAGTTGCTACTAGTGACAGGAAGTTCTCCGAGAATCTGCAACTTTCAGTAGCAACTAAACCAAGAGCAGATGAACAGGCTGTTATTTTTAGGCCCCTGTGCAGACAACATCCTCCAGAGATGAAACATATACAGATATTTAGATAGTTTAAAAACTAATTTACTACTTGGCAAGACTAAAAGGCAATGCATGTTTTCTTTATTCAAAGGGAAAATATAAGTTTTACTCTAAAAATAAACAAAATCAAAGGACGATTTTAGATTCAATTTTAGATCAATGCATATAATTTTTAATTTATTTGATATTTCACCTATCTCAGGAAGACAGTAATTTAGCCTTTCTATCCAGCCATGCCCTGAAGTAACCTAAAGTCAGAGCAGCACCTCTCTGACCTTACTGCCCTAGTGTTCATGATACCTTCTGGAATACAGACATTCATTCAAACTAGAACTTCTAATTCCTTCTTTATTAGTCATAAATGCTTGCTCCTGACCCCTGTGGTAAGTTATGTGGTAATGCAAAAAATCAGGTTAGTTTTTATTCTTTCTAAAAGTTCCTTAGTTTACAGATCATTGTATTCCATAGTATTTTGAAACATGTAGTACCTCCTTGGACTCCTAAGACTCATCTGAAAACAACATATTGTTTCCTAAAAAGAAAAAAACAAGTCCACAACACCATAACTTAGATTCTGTGAGCTTTAGATTTGATCCAAAACAGAGAAAAGGCAGATTATATTTATTCTAGTTATAAGACAATGTTTCTTCAGTCTTATCAAAATTTAGTGTAATTCTAAGGGCAAGTATACCTGCTTCTAGGACCCAAAAGAAGGGCAGCATAACAGGAGACAGAAACACAAGCCCTTCCTAACATGACAAGCCTCTCTGCTGCACATGGTGAGTACTTTCCTACGTAGTCCTTGTTTATGCATCCTATAAAAAACTTTACCTTTAGATTATATTTGTGTGCATAATCCAAAATAACAGGCACCAAATCATCAGTTGGTTCTCCATTTTCATCAGCCATACCGGGTGGGTACCATGAAAGCACTATTACACCTAAAACCACAAAACTTAAGTTTTAAATCGTGTTGTTTAACATAGAACTTGTAAGTTACAACGTTGTAATGAGTTACAATTATTGTTTGATGTGAAATGTACATAATATGAGAATTTCAAATTACTTTTTAACCAATTACAAACTCTCAGCATTCTCAGAGTGGATTTTAACTTACTTGTTTAAAGGACAACAAAACAAATAGTGGCAAGTCATCTATCAAGGGAACAGATCTGTGCTCAGTGTCCCAAACCTAACACTTAGAGCCATAGCCTCCCCCTTTTCAGCACACTGTCCTAGCCTCCAGGTTGTACCAAGAGAGATCAGAGCTTTACATGTGATGAAAGACATTCTTATTTCATGAAACTTATTTCCCCATCACATTTCTGCATTGTACCTCTGGTTCTACTACAAAACAACCACTTTATACTAGAAGCAGTGACTGTAATCCCACAATCTTCCTTCTTGCTAAAAGCAGTTATTACAGTGTAATCCACCCTTCCAAGCATGTGAAATTAGTTTTTTAATTTATTACCTAAAAGAACACTTAAGTAACTCAATAATTTAAGGATGTTACTATTCCTGTCAAAAAAAGTGATGTCTCTATAACTGTAAATTTACCTGATGGTCTCCATGAATGCAAAATAATACATACCTCTTCAGAAAGGCTAAACCCTTTACTTCTAAATTAAAATGCTGTCAGATAAAGAAGCTAGATATTTTAGATATGTAGCTGGAAATAACATCGGGAAGAAGGTAAGACAAAGAAATACATGAAATACTGATGTAGGAGTATTTTCCTAATAGTACTATTTAAAATGGATGGAAGAATACATCAATGTGATTCTTTTTAACTATATAAAGATTTAAGTACACAAATTGGGTCACTGAGATAGGGAAGCATAGACTCTAAATTCCATGTTTTACTAGCATTGTAACATTTCTGACTGACAATTTCCAACCAGGTAAATCCAAAATTATGAAGAAGAAAGCATAAATTAGAGTGAATACACAATCATCTTCTAACAGCTAAACCAGAAATTTGAGCTGACTATATATAGAAGTGAGTTCAACTATCCTCAGAATATTCTCTCCTCATTTTAACAAAGAGATCACAAATAATGGACTGTGAAAGAGACAGCCTGCCCGAGGACAAGTAAAATGCAATATTTTACTGCATTTTATCACCCTTTTATTTCACACAAAAGAAAAGCACAGAATTCAAATGACTAAGATGTAAAGGACAAGGAGAACAGCGGCAACAAACTCAGGCTACAGTCAAGGTCTGTTGAATACAACATCAGTCAAGACCTTCCTCTGTACCTTTAGGAAATAAGAAGAAGTTTAGGAGACAAAATTGGTCACTAAGGAACCTAAATACCTGTTTGCATCAGCCTTTCCCTGAGAAAGGCTACCTAATGTTTTCTTTCCTGTGGTTAAAAAACAATGTTATGTACTACTTCAGGAGATTAAAAAAGGATGGACTCGGTGCCAAAAACAACAGAATGAACATGTTTAAAACCAGAGTAGAATCGTTCAAAACAAATGAAGAACTTCAAACTGGACTACTTCAAAAACAGACTGGTGCAAAAAAATAAATGTCACCGAGCAATCTGTGGAATACTAGCTATTGTATTAATCTGTTAAAAATTAAGAAATTAACAAATAAGGAAAGAATTGTAAAATAGAAGAAGAATACAAGGAAGCACTGCATGAGACTCCTGCTGCTCCAGTCTCTTATGGCTTTGATCATTACACAATAATGGCTGAAAGAACCACTTATATTTTTCTGCTTTTTTAAGATTCTTGATAAAGCCTCAAAAAAGGCTAGACAAAAAATTATTTGACAGAATGTAAAATGCAGTAATGGATTAGACATTTACTAAGAGACAAAATAAATAGTCAGCCTCACAGTACACAAAAAAAGGAACAACATATAAGTCTTACAGAAAAGATGCAATATTTGAAGCAATGACCTAAGGAAAAAAAAAAGTTGATTGAGTTACATTGGTCAAACCTAGACAGAAGAGAACAAATTAAAGTATTCCCAAATCCATAAGTCAATAACAGGAGAAAGAAGTCACTTTGACAAATATGGGTAATATGTTACAAACAGTATGTCACAGGAAGCTTGAACTATTCATTCACATGCTGAGTTATAAATGGAAAACTAAATTAAGCTAGTGAAAAAACTACCTTACGTTACAAAGCATTTTTCCTAGTATTTGGTGTCTTTTTCACAAGCAGTTCAGGTTTTAGATATTTGTATTAAGATGGGAAACATCACAGATTCTTCTAAACCTACAAATGCCCTCTGTGCTTTCATCTCACTATAGTGCATTATTTTGCTTTAGATAAGACTAAAAAAGTTCTTACTGGAAACTAATACCCAATATTTCACTGAAACAGTTCTCCCACTGTTGCTGGTGTTTCTGTTAATGGAGTTATCACATTACTGAAAAAGGTGAGAAATTTCCTGTGTTTGTATTAACCTGTGTACAAAACACAGGTTTGGTTAAAAAAAAAAAGGAACAAACAATAACCATGCAGAAACATCATACAAGTAAACAGTACTAATGGGAATATAATAATTTCATTCACCTAATAATTCAGGTTTGATTTAAGTGATTTAATTCAAGCTGATCAGCACTCTGAATAATGCTTTAAGCTCTGGTCATGTTGCTCCAGCTACATTTACAGAAGCTGTTCAGACATTGATAACAGCCTATGTGACTGCTTATTTTGAAGAAAATGAACATAAAAAGGACTGTAAAGCCCAACAACAAATCATGACACCGAAAATATATTGAACATTCTTATGTATATAGTCCATCTTATCTAAAGAAAGTGAACATAATTTTGTATTGGAAAAAATATACTTTTGGACAAACAAATAAACTATAATTAGCTACATTGGAAACATTGTACCCGACTGAGTTCAAGGTTTGGATTAGACATTCCCATTAGCTAATGAGAACACCAATAAATACACTGCATAAAATGTAAATTGTATAAAAGCTGTAATCCTACATGCTCTTTGACATATAAATTAATATGTAATTGTTATTACACACAACGAATTCAGAAAAAAACATGCTCCTATTTGAACATACTGCTCAATAACCACGTTAACTGATTTACTGATGATAACATGATTTACTGAAATATGTTCTTAAAACTGAAGTATTCATCTCCAAAAATAAAATACACAGACAATATCTTCTAGCAATGGTTTCTGTATTTTCTACATGTTATCAGTGCTTAACACTAAGTCATGGAACACGTGCAACTATAGGATTACAAATGCAGCTCTTACATTTCTGTCCTGTTACTCTCATCAGACACAGAAGATGTAGGTTTCGGTTGGGGGTTAAAACTCAGAAATACTAGGGTTTTTTACTAGTATTTTTTTAAGTTCTTTTACTTTTTTTTTTTTTACTAGTTTCAGACATCTCCAGAATTACATAGAAAAATGAAGGAATGGGTCAGTTGTGTTTGTTCACATATTTAAGGCTGGATAAATGAACAACATGCTGAAACGTTAACATTCATTACCAGTTGAGGCTGAACGCATTTGTTTCATGTGGGCTTCTATGACAGAAGGGTCTTTGGAACTGTAAGATCCAAGTTCAGGATAGAAGTTGGCCCCAATGTCCTCAGGAGGATTATGCCTTCCCTTTGGATAATTGTTTGCTATTTTGGGATCCCAGTGTGGCAACAATGGGTGGTTCCAGTGAATATATTTGCCATCAAACTGTGGATTACCAAACCAACTATAGTAGAATATGTGAAAGTTGTAATTAGGAGAAGACAGCTCTTCTTCCAGCTTGTTTGCAGGAGGCATAGAAGCTTTCATAGTATTGGCTGCAATACTATGCAAATTACTGACACGTGTTACAGTATCTCCTTGAACCCTGTTTAGTGAATTCTGTTTATTTTCTAAGAGCACTGTCTGTTGTTGAAGCTCGGGCAACAAACCAAGTCCAAACGGATCCCCAAATCCAGCTCTGTCAGGTCTCAGAGTCTTCAAAGCCATCATTATGGAGCAAATGAACAAAATAAAAAGCAACAAAATGATGCATGTTCTTCTGCGAAATCTTGCCATGATGTCATAGTTCAGAATCCAAACAGAAGGATTTTGGCCGCAACTGATCAAAAGACAAATATTTTAAAGTCAGATTTCTTATTACCTAATTTGCCAGTATGATATGCTTAATAAAGTTTCTACATAACAGAAATAATATGGAGACAAATGTGACACACAGACTGACTGTATAACTAACAGCCCTTTGCGGCCGGGGGGGAGTAACAGGGCATGGGACAAAAAAATACTTCTGCATTTTAGCATCTGTGTCAGGTTCTGAGGTTCTACCACCACTGACTCATATTTTATAAAACATTTTACTTTTGAACTTTATTGTTTTCCTAACCCAAGTAAATCCCATGAAATGGAAATTCTGGTTACATAATTTCAGAACTATCATGTTTTGACAAGTCTGAGAGAAATAGCACAGAAAATAGAAGGAAAAAAGGCAGAAACCATGAAAGAAGAATAATGTAGGAGAAGAAGAGTGAAGTACAAAATGGAATATGACAGAAGTACAGTTTCTGTTTAGAATACAGGTTTCATTTACGTATTTCCTGGCTTTGAACCAACCACTTCGTGTTTAGTTAACCAACACATTGACTAAATACCTTGGCAAATTAACCTCGAAACAGTACGTTTTCCAAGTTTACAAATCTAAAATTCTAATTTGTTTTCTGACTTACGTAAACAAAAAACCAGCACAGCATCAAGAATGCACCTCGACCAGAAAGCTTGTAAGTTAGCTGCTGGCAGCCTGTTCACACAATGTCACAGCTGCCTGACACTTCATGGAAGATTCCAGGACTAAGTTCAAAACAAGACCAATAGTACACAGCAAGATTTTAAGCCTGAAAGTAGGGTGAAGAAAATAAGTATAATGGAATGCCTGATTATTTGTAACTCTAATTCCTGTTCAACATTAAATACAAGAGCCAGAGAAAAGGATTAATGAAATTTAGGTTACCGCAGAATTATGTGGAACAAGATTATGCATAAAACTGACAACACTAAACTGGAAAATCTTAGAACAAATTTCTGATTCAACAGCCACTAGACACAGCAAAGCTGTGATTTTGTACTTCTGTCACTAAGAACTCCCACATTTTAGAATCTTACTTTACTGAGACATACACAGGTCATTTCAAAATACTTGGAAAGTATCTCACCTTAGTTTCCAACCAATGTGCTTTACTACTGTTAAAGTGCATTAACATATTGGTCAGTTGCCACAACACTCTACTTGCTACTGCAGTGATAATTTTAGATAAGGAATTTTAGAATATGCTTTTTAAGAACACAGCCTGAATTGGATTAGCAGTATGACACTGCCAGAAAGGGGAAATTCTATTTTCATTTCCAACCTTAATCCATTGATCCTGCTGTCTACCTTTGGGATTCATCTGGTTTTTACAGTAAGGTCACTCATACACAGCAAAACCTTGTTAAGATCTCAAAAATAAACAACAAAAAGACCCCTCTGCTTGACATATCCGCTATCCTGATTACATCAAGATTTCGCTGTCATAAAGTGCTCTTTTGAAGTGTCAGGAATTGATCTTAGTGCTCCATATTCTTATTTAAACAAGCATTTCTTCAATGGAATATTTATCATGAAAGTGCATTAAAAATGACTCTGATAGTAACTAAAATTGGACTAGCACTAGGACAGGTGCTGGTTCACCACAGCATACTATGAACCTCTAGTATGTTTACATAGAGGCTCTAGAACAAGGGAGTGATACATGTGGTAAAGGTTTGTGTTTTGGGGAACCATCAGTCTCAACGATGAGGGCATAATTCAGCCCTGGCACAGATATACTGTAAAAGCTGCACTGAAGGGCTTGCATTATGTCATTTAATCTTGCTCAGAGCTACTCTTTACAGCCAGTGATAGATTAATTATGCTGGTCAATGCTAGTGCCACAGCAGAATGCTAATACTGGGTGAACAGACTGAGCAAACAACCCACATAAAACAGCTACCTGAAGTTATATCTATCCTTGGAACTAGAAAAGTCTTAGAAGATATTTCTGATCCAACAGCCTTTAGGGATACCATAGTTGTGATTTTGTATTTCAGCCATGGACATCCAAATTTAATAATCTGACTTCAATTTACCGAGATACACAGGTCAGTCCTACATACTTAGGAATTATCTTGCCTTGGACTGCTGTGTGCATTTGGATCTAACAGCAATTTCCTTTCTCAGTAGGAAAAAGTCAACCTGAATAACTTCAGCTCTACACAGATTAAGATCTCACAGGCAGGCAGTTACTCTGACTCATATGATGACTTACTAACTAGAAGCAGCTTTTGGACTCTAACCCCAAGTTTGTTGACCCATGTTGGCAAACCAGCCAAAAACGTAAGTAGTTCAAGCTCTCTCTTGCCAACTAAACTCAAATAAAAACAAATTAAAAGAAAAAAACTGCCTGTAACAGGTCAGAAGAAAGAACGAGTTAGTTCAAGTCACCAGTCTTTGCCTATAGGCAAAAAAAAGGTCCAATGTACAGCAACACTTTGCCAGAACATCCACAGCTATTTGTGGATCAGATACTTATTGAACAAAAGGACATTTATTTGTATAATATGAAAAAACACCTTCTGTTTAGAAATTCATCTGCAGGTTAATTTGATGCCCGTACTTCTCAAATTAGAAGGGTGAGTAAGCAAGCATTTGTTTACATTTATTTATTGCTATTTACATTTTCTACTTCATTAATAATGTAATTGATTCTATCAGGTTCTCTTGAGTTTTCCTTCAGATAAATTTCTAGTCAATATATTGTATCACTGTCACTGGATACATTTAAACATTTTCCACATGTTTCTTTTCTGTCCTGTTTCAGCTCCACTACATCCTTTCTGAGATTAAGGGAACACATTTGAATACAGTGTGACTTTGTGCTGTTGCTTTTCCAAAATTTTCTGGTTTGTAAATAGTTCACATCTAATGCATGCAACCTGACTACCAAATTATCATCCCGAACTCTAGTTCCTGAGTGGTAAACATGAGCTCAGAGGTCATTTTCGAGAAAATAGTTTTCTTTACTCTGTGCATTACAGTACCTATTTTTAAAATCACAGAATCATAGAATGGTTCAGGTTGGAAGGGACCTTAAAGATCAGCAGGTTCCAACCTCCCTGCTATAAGCAGGGACACCTCCCACTAGACCAGGTTGCATAAAGACTCATCCAACCTGGCCTTGAACACCTCCAGGGAGGGGCTTCTACAGCCTCCCTGGGCAACCTATTCCAGTGCCTTCCTACCCTCTTGGTGAAGAATTTCTTCCTGATGCCTAACATAATCTACCCTCTAAGTTTAAAACCATTACCCTTTGTCCTATCACTTCCCCCACTGGTGAAAAGCCCCTCCCCAGCTTTCCTGTAGCCCCTTCAGGCACTGGAAGGCTGCTTGTAAGGTCTCCCTGGAGCCTTCTCTCCTCCAGGCTGAACAGCCCCTACTCCCTCAGCCTGTCTTTGTAGGAGGTGCTCTAGCCCTTTGATCATAGAATCATAGAACCCTAGGGGTTGGAAGGGACCTCGAAAGATCATCTAGTCCAACCCCCCCTGCCAGAGAATCTCATCTTCGTGGCCCTTCTCTGGACCCACATTTTATTTAAAAATAAATTAAATTACTTATTTTTTTTAATCACTCAGTCACTCCATATTTGAAAGTTCTTTGGCAATTTTGGCAGGTGCCTGAAGAACTCGGGATCTTCAGCTAACTTCAGTCAATGTACTCTTCACTACCACATGATTTTCAAATTAATGAATTGTTTGTTACCTTCAGGTCCAGACTGAAAGCACAGAAGTCAATTGATGTCTTTTGGTTTCTCCTTTTATGATTACAGATACTACAACTTCCTTCATTACACATCAGAAAAACACTAAGTTTTACCATAAGAGAGACATCATTCCATAGCATTCAGTCCCCTTCTCCAAAAAAATTGTACGCATTTAAATATATTTATCCTATATTATTATCTCTATTCCAAATTAATTTGTTTATTATACGGGAATAAATAGTATGGAACTCATCATAGCACAAAAATTCCAGTTGTTCTTCCTAAAGTAATTAATACCTAAAAAAAAAAAAAGGGGAAAAAATCTTCCGTGAAAAAAGCTTCAGTGTTTTCTAAACTGTTCCTCAAACTTACAGCAAGCCTGTCTGAAGGACAGAAGGATAACAACCCCATTCAAGATCATACTTGACAGTGATGTGGTTTCTTTTTCCTCTCTCGATGCTGCTTTTTATACCGGAAGTTATCCTGCGGGCAAACTTGCTGTTTGCCCTTCCCACAAGCTGAGCATCTGCCGCGGACCAGCGGCGCGGCGAAGGGCCTTCTCTGAAGTCAGGAGGGAGGGCATCACCGGCCCCTCCAGAATCAGCTGCGGGAGGGGGCGGCCGCCTTCCCCTCCTCTCCCGGCCTCTCCCAGCCCGGAGGTGCGCCCCAGCACTGCCCGGACTCCGACGAGACCCCGGGCTACGCCGCGGCCCCCGGCGCGACCCGGCCTCTCCTCGCTGCCCCTTCCCCAGCCCCTAGGGCCGCCAGAACAGCCGCTCCGCGGGCCGTTGCGGTTACTCACCCTCCCGAAGCAGGGACGCCGCCCGAGCGCCGACAGGCAGGCCTGCTCGTCGAGGGGCCCGACGCTGCCACCGCGGCCGCAGAAGAGCTCTGCCCGCGGGCCGGCAGCTCCGCGGGGCGGGGTCCAGCTGCGCAGGCGCCAGCAGCCGCGCAGGCGCGAGGGCGGCGTGGCGAGGGCGGCGCCCATGGGGTTCGGGAGCGGCGGCGGGTGGGGTTGTCGCCGGGTGACCTGCGGTCGCGGCCGGGCTGTTTGTACCTGCTTGGGGGGCCTCAGCGCCGGTTATCGCCGGCTGGCGGGGAGGTAGCTGAGCTCGGCAGCCGGCCCTGTGCTCGTTCTGGCTCCATCTCTTTTCCTTCTGTGAGGAACGGAAGTGAGCCAGCTGCATGTTACATGTTAACCCTCCTTGGGCATTGAAATAGCTTTTTTTTTTTTTTTTTTTTTTTTTTTTTTTTTTACTCCAAAGGCCTAAACATTCCTCAGTTCTTTACAGGTCTTCGCTGGATTTTTGGTTGCTTTTCAGCTGGGGAAGAACCTGCTCCATGGTAATAGCTGGTTAAAGCCTGTGGCTGAAATCTGTGGGAGATGAGTGATACGGTGTGAGAGCAGCACCTCTGCACCACGAAGGATGGTGGTTCAGTCGCCATTCAAAATGGTGATGCCTTGAGAAGTCAATGTGTTGGGGTGGTTGCCTGTCCTTATGCCACTTCAGCTATATGGGAATAAATCACGGAAAAATGTAGGGTTAGGCGTGTGATAACTACTTCTATTAGTCATTTTGTAATTGCAATAATGTAGAAAAGGTTTCATACGCTATTTCATACGCTTTACTTTTTTGCAAAATAGTGAAAATGGGCATGAATAGTTGCCATAATGAGATCAGTAATGAAATCAATGACAGAAATATATACCCATTTTCTACTGTAACATCAGAAGTCTGTCAAGAAACACTTGTCGATGAGCACTTCAGATTGACTCTATTCAAATTGTAGCACTAAGCAAACAGCACGGTTTTCCCATAGAATGAAAACATTTCTTCCCCTTGCTGTATGAAAAATGACTGTAATGAGTTGGAACCCTGTGTTGTAATTTGCCTGATTTATTTATTTACTTATTTTTAAAGAATCTCTAAGCCCTAAAGAAACAGAGCACAAACAGTGACCAGAATTGTGGTTTCATTGAAATCAATAGCACAAGTCTCATTGATTTCAACACAGGCAGTATTTCACATCGTATGTGGATGAAAAGACTTGGAAAGAGTGTCTCATACTATGGGTATCAACAAGTAAATTCAACAGCTCCTGCTGTTCTCTTTGAGGTCTCAGAAAACTGACAGGCTGAATTGTTGCATGTTGTTTTTCTTTATGCTGTCTGAGTTCTCTGATGGGAAATACATTTGCAGTAATGCTTGTTTCTAGTATTATTTCTTGTGTGTATGTGAATAAATTCATTTACAGGGACTATGTTGTAAGTGATTCGGGAATGTCGTGCTTTAATAATAAATGAGTTGGCATATGAATAGACTGAAGATCAAAATTTGAAAACTTGATATTAATGTCATTTCCTTAACTCTTTCTAATAATCTTTTGTTCAAAATAAAGTTACATGATATTTAGAGAGTAAGAGGAAACTTTTTTTTTTTCTCTGCCCATAAATAAAATGATAGGGAAAGAATTTACATATTGTTTTCAAGTTTTTCCCTAGAGTACTTATCAATCTATGGATATATTTGATTTGGAGTCTCATCTCCCTCAGAAATTAGAAGCCTCATTTGTGCTTCTTCTCAGATTAAATGAACTGTGATGAGACAATTATGTTTTCTTCTTCAGGCAGAAAATGCAATTCAGCCTAGGTAGTCTTATGCACTGAGTTTAATTTATTTTATTTCTTTTTTTTCAGCAATTGTATCAGAAGAAATAGTTCTTCAAAGGAAGATGAATCTTTAGATGACAATTTGATATATGCTTAAAAAATATCTGAGTTACGTATTGGCCAGAACAGAAGCCAAAGCAAGGGAGAGTTTAGAAAAATATTATTTATGGGTACTCTTTAAAAACATAACCATTTGGATTCAGTGTGTTCCAGTACCATTTCAGCATCCTTAGTTGGGTTGTTATTAGTAGAGGAAATAAATTAGCTGAATAATATTTTATCCCACTTCTAAGAGCAATCAAGCAATTCAGTTGCTAGTTGTGCATTAGTGCATACAAACTTTCAGAATAAA
Organism: Hemiprocne comata; assembly: GCA_020745705.1. Classification (NCBI taxonomy): domain Eukaryota; kingdom Metazoa; phylum Chordata; class Aves; order Apodiformes; family Apodidae; genus Hemiprocne; species Hemiprocne comata. Next base: position 113,951,038 of record CM036588.1, on the reverse strand, counting down.
TCAGTACTTGTCATGGTTTAAGCCCAGCGGGCAACTAAGCTCAACACAGCCTCCTGCTCACTCCTCTCCCAGTGCAATGAGGGAGAGAACCCTATGAGAAAACTCATGGGTAAAAGTGAGAAGACTCATGAGTTAAGATAAAGACAGTTTAGTAAGTAAAGCAAAAGTCATGCATGCAAGCAAAGCAAAACAAGGAATTCTTTCACTGCTTCCCATCAGCTGACAGATGTTCTGCCATCTCCAGGATAGTAAGGCTCCCATCCTTTGCAGTGGTTACTTGGGTAGGCAAACACCATCACTTCAAATCATAGAATCATAGAATCCTAGGGGTTGGAAGGGACCTCGAAAGATCATCTAGTCCAACCCCCCTGCCAGAGCAGGGTCACCTAGAGCACATCACACAGGAACGCATCCAGGCGGGTTTTGAATGTCTCCAGTGAAGGAGACTCCACAACCTCCCCTTCCTTCTTCTTTCCCCAGCTTTATATGCTAAACATGACATCATATGTTTTGGAATGTCCCTTTGGTCAGGTGGGGTCAGCTGTCACACCTGTGTCCCCTCCCAGCTTCTTGTGCACCCCCAGCCTACTCGCTGGTGGGGTGGGGTGAGAAGCAGAAAAGGTCTTGACTGTGTGCAAGTGCTGCACAGCAGTGAGGAAAACATCTCTGTGTTACCAACACTGTTTCCAGCACAAACCTAAAACGTAGCCTCATACCAGCTACTATGAAGAAAATCAACTCTCTGCCAGCCAAAGCCAGCACGGTACTGTTGTTGACATACAAGACAATTTACATATAAAATGCAAATGCACACTAATAGGTTTCCCTTACTATATGTTCAAACAGGCTGTTTTTAAGGGATTGCTAGTTGACACAAATTATTTGTCTCATTTTCCAGTAAACGACAGGTTTAGACTTGTAGTAATAGATTAAGCATAAATACTGGCTCAAAGTAAGTCAAAGGTATGTAGTATCTTAACCACCAGAGAGTGTTGCATGACCTGATAATAGTGCAGCCCTGATGAGAAAAGGCTACAAGGAAATGTATATTCTGCCTAATCAGGCTGCACTGTCAAAGGTGCTGGCATTGAAGGAGTCGCAAAGGAATGGGAAAGAATATATGGGGAATTAGACTATGAAATGAGAACTTCCAACAGTGGAAGCATGGATTTTCCTCATAAGGAAAAGAAGATGTACTTGTGTTAAAAATATTCCTGTTAGTTTGGACTCATAACCTAGAATGGGAAGTGTGTTACTATTTTTTATTACAGTGGTGTTCTATAAAACAACATTGTCTCCATCTGTGTATCTGTGGATGTATTTGAAATGCATGAAACCCTAGGTGCAATTACTGACACTGAATCCATATTGTTCTTTTAGCAATTCTCTAGACAAACTGCATCCGAAGAGCTACTCTCCCTACAGAATACTTTTCTTGTGTTGGGGGGGTCTCATTTTGGAACGTTGTTAGTATTTGGAGTAGCAAAGCAAGATGATGGAGACAAGGATACATTAAGAAGGTGCATCAGGTCACAAAAATGCCTGTTTGTACTGAATAGCCAAACATTAGTACCTTGAAAGTTGCCAAGTGAGTGCAGTAATTTCCGTAATTATGCAGTTAAAACTGTCTGCATCATGAAGGCATCTGATTAATTTGAAGATCTTATTGTTTTGTGTGATGAGAGAGGGATGAACTCTGAGCACTTAGTGTTGCACTGAAGACTTTAGGGAAACTTGGCAGCTGATTTATCACAAAGACAAAAGGAAACCTCACTGAGCTAGCAAATTATCAAGCACTGCAGCTTTCATTGTTACAATCACTAACAATTTTTGGCATTAGATTGTTGACAGAGCCTGATTCTCCATTGGTCAATGCCTCAATAATAGTAACAATAGCAATTTATTTCCTGTAGCACCTAATTGGATGAAAGTGCTTCTCAAAATAGATGAGATGAGATGAGATAGTGCCTATCTTTAGGACTTAGAAACTTTGCAGGCCTGATTCAATGTGGTGTTAGAATTGAAAGGTAGTCGTATGCCATTAATGGCTTTATCCTGTCTTATTGTTGTTTTAATATTGGTATTACCAAAAATGGAATAAACCACAAGTTTTAGTTGGCTAACTTCTTGTAGCATCTGCTAAATGAGTTGGTCTGAACATGGACGTCAGTGACACTGAATACCAGCTCAGGAGAAAGCATCCAGAGTATTGGAAAGTGTAGACAATTGCATGGGTGAGTGTGAAAGGTGGTAACAAAATGCCAACTGGGAGCACAGATTTTGTCCAATTTTTTGTTATAGTCAGTTATGTATTTATTTCTGTTTTAATCTCAGTGGGCAATATTCTCTAGACATGACATGTCAGTTGGTGGTCACTTGGAGATTTTTAGATGAGCTGATTTTTCTAGGATTTTTCTATGTCCTTATCCGTAATGAAACACCCAGACTAGTCATTCTTCAGAGTTATTGCATGACCCAATTTCTGCTCACTTCTTTAAAATCAACTTATGTGATCTGGGAACTTAAACAATTTTTTCCAGTGACATTTCTTTTCAGGGGAAAGACTTACATCCTATAAGGATATATTTACAGGTATCTTTGATTGTTGGAGTCATAAATAGGACTTCAAGTGGTGATCTAGTTCTTGGATACATTACTTGCATCAAGACAGTATATACTATAATCCAGTTTTTCCTAAGAGATGGTTATTACAAATTTCCTTCAAAAGATTGCACAGCCTCTCTAAATAATCTGTTGTAATAATTTACTGTCCTCACTCTTAAATAGATTTTCATTATTTCTAATTTAAATCTCAGTTTCTGGAATTTTAGCTCGTTGCTTTTTATTTTGTCTTCAGACTACACAAAGATGGATGAATTTTCTTCTTTACACCTCCTCTTACATTCTAAAAGATCTATCATAGATGTTGTAGGTCAAGCTATTTATACCCATGATAATTTTCATTTGCCTCTTTTGGACTATCTTCAGTGATTCCATATCCTTCCTGAGCTGTAGTACTTGAAAATGCAAGAAAGGCCAGCAGATGCTTTAGGAGTACCAAGTTGACTAAAAATATATTCTGAATGTTTTTAATGCACCACTCTGGCATAGAAATCCCAGAATTCCATTTGCTTTTTATCACAGTAAAATTATACTGTTAACCTCTATTCAGAGGCTGTGATTCAGTGTAATACTAAAGCCTTTTATTCAGTACTGATTGCTGACCAGTTTTGTCTTCCATTTTTTCTTGCCAGACTGTTAAGGTTGCTTTTCTTTTTGTTATCTACCATATAACCATAATTACTGCAAATTTGCTGGTGATCAGACTGGGGAATATTTTTTTCCACCAGCAGGCTAACATTAGTGACAGTTTCTTGTAGGTCTTTATCTGTTCAAATTTTATTTTATTTTTTCCTAGCGCTCTCTGGAAACTTTTCTGATTGTATCTGATGTGAATAAATTTTATGCAGTTGCATTTTGTAATGTAACATTTAGCAATATTTTGCAGTTCAAAATTGAAACAGCAAAAATCACAAGTTAATTGTGATGTTAAGATAAACCCTGAGATTTAGCATCAAAGCAAGTAATGTCATTACAAATTTGCAAAAGCAGTATGACAAGCTATTTTTCAGGAATCAAATGTGTTAATTCTGTATCCTTCTTAAAGTTTTAATCAGTGTTTTAAGGTTATTTTGGCCTTACTAATGAAAACAAAAACCAAAAATGTTTTGTTTCCAGCCAAATTTGGAAAATCTACATTTTATATAGTAACTTAAAATTTAAAATTTAAGATACCACAGAATCACAGAATGTTAGGTGTTGAAAGGGACCTCTGAAGATCATTGAGTCCAACCCCCCTGCCAGAGCAGGACCAAAAACCAGGGCAGATCACTCAGAAAGGCATCCAGACAGTTCTTGAAAGTTTCCAGAGGAGACTCCACAACCTCTCTGGGGAGCCTGTTCCAGTGCTCTGTAACCCTCACAGTAAAGAAGTTCTTCCTCACGTTGAGGTGGAACTTCCTGTGCTCTTTTTCTTTTCCTCTAAAAGGCCAAAATGTTTTGATATTCCAGTAAAAGCATAATTTTTTTCACTTCTTCCTAAAATGAATTGTCAAAAGAAATCACAAAGTTTCAAAAAAGCAGTCTTTAAAAAAAAAATAAATTGCATTTTCTACTTAAAAAAAGACACAGGTTGGAAATCAGTCCCTAATTGGCTCTCTTATTACCTGAACTTGTAGAATTGGTAGGGAAATAGGTAGAAAATATTTTCTCTTAGTGCTAACTGGTGGTTTCGTTACTTTTATACTTAGTATCTTCATTTTGTGCTAAATACACGCTCACCTTTCATTACTATTTTTAATTCTTCTAGTTTGCTGTTACTTTACTGGCTTTATGATATCATTATAGTAAGGCTTTATCAGACAGTAGAAGCAAGAAGGTGAGTTCTGTGTAGGCAGTGGGTCTGTTTTATTCAGCAGCATGTGAGGAGGTTTTAATAATATAAGGAGCTATCACAGATGATTACACTAATGCCTGTCTAGTCTGGTATTGCAACTGTACTGGTAAGTACCAGAAAGGTAAGTCCCATTCTGCAAGAAGAAATCAAATTCCCTGTTACTCAAACAAAATCAGATAATATTTTTCATAAATCCCATAATAAATATATGGCTTATTTAATTAAAAGCTTAAAATGATGTTTTTATTTAAATGAACTTGCTATTTTAATCACAGTTTCTAGTTTTGACCTTTTTTTTTTTTTTTAATTGAAAGCTTTCTGGTACTTTGCAGTAAAATAAGCTATATTGCCTAGGCACAGGAACCTAAAAAATAAACAGAAATCCATGTCTTCTTCTGAACAATTTAAGCCTTTGGCTTCTGAAATGCATCTCTGAAATGCCTCTGTTGTAATGCACGCAGCATGGGGAATAGACAGGAGGCACTAGAAGTTTGTGTGCAGTTACAGGGCTATGTCCTTCCTGGGATCATGGAGATGTGGTGGGACAGCTCACACAGCTGGAGTGGTGCAGTGGAGTCTTCTCAGTAGTGCCCAGTGACAGGAACCAATGGACAGTTTAAACCTTGAAATTTATTTCCATTACAAGTTTGCAGATATTGTCTAAACTAGATGAAACAGTTGCCTGATCATATGGAGTGAACTCCTGATCTAGTTGAAGTTAAGGATAATAATTTTCTCTGACTTAGGGCTAGAACTTTACTTTAGGGCTTTTCAATTGAAACTATTATAAAAAAATGCATGAGCTGCTTCAGGTGCTTTTTGAAAGCTCTTCTATTTTCTAAATATTATTGTTATATTTCACTTGTTTCTATTCCCCCAAGAGTTCACCTGCAGAGCCGTTACATCCCATTTAATTTTGTTTTCCAACAAAAGCTAGCTACTGGTCTGTGTAAATGATTGTTGAAGGAAGAATAGATTTTCCTAGCAAGGACTTCAGCATCTTCTTTGTCCTGGGTTTAGCCAGGTTTAAGCTAATTTTCCTTTTACTGATTTTTTTTCCTTCAGTAAGCTCTCTTTTAACCAGCAGCAAGTGTTCCAGCCAGTGGACTGACAACACTGGAATGTTTGTGTTTCTGCTGAGACTCCAAGGTCGCTTCTTAGCTCTGCTGCTACAGAGGCTACTGGGGCAGGAGAATTGTATCTGTGACCCTCCCGTAGGGGAGCTGGACTAGACAGACAGCAGAACTGACCAAAGGTGTTCCATTCCATAGATCTATGTAAGCTCTGAGGAAGGTCAGAGATCACAGAAGACAACTTCCTTCCTGCTTCTTCTTCCCTTCTCTTCCGTCCATGGCTGGCATCCGGGGAGGACTCCATCCATCCATCCCCATCGACCCCAGGCTCAGCCCTGACCCTCATAACTCTCCCCACAGCCCTGTCTGCTCTGCTGTTATCTCAGACAGGGGGCTGAGACATTTCAGGACTGCTCACAGCTCAGGAGAGTGCCGGGGCAGTTGCTGGGGGTCGGGAGAGGCAAGAGGCTTTTGCACATTTCTGAACATACTTGTATATAATTGTGCATATAATTAAAGCTGTCTAATTTAGTTTTCAATCCAGCAAAGTCTCTCTCCTTAATTATCTCTCTCCTCCCTACCTGGGTGGGAGGGGGAGGGGATCGAGAGCATTGTTTGTCTCTGGTTTATTTTTTGATTCTGAGTCAAACCTGGACATTCTTTCCCAGTCTTGAAAACCTATGAAAGGTATTTAATAGCAAAGGTCAGAGTAAGCCTGGACACTTTCTGCTTTCTTTACAAGGGAAAGTGCTGTAATTACTTAGGTATGCAACTTGACTTGTTAACTTGCATGACTGAAAAATACAAGGAATGTTTTTGCTACAAAGCACCCCTCCTGTATATTCAGTGCAGTATTTTTTCTCATTCACTAGTAATCCAGGAGGAAGTCAAGGATATTTCTCTTTGCATGTCTTGTTATTGGCCTGTGAAGTCTAAGCATCTTCGAGTACAAGACAGCTGTAGAAGACCAGCCCTGCATATCATTTTAGATCCTTGTATTCTCCAGTGAGCTGTGGAAAAACAGGGAATCATAAGAAATAGAAAAAAACAACATTTCTTGCTTCCTCTTTCAACACAGGAGCAACCATAGGGCCATGGTGCTAATCAAATGCACTGGCAAGGCATAATGGATTGGTTCAGTCTAATGCAATCAATTTCCATGCCATTTGAGTCAACTCTCCTTGGTAAGCTCTCCAAAAAGAGCTGCTCCACAGCAGTCCCTGCTGCAACAGAATGTTATGCTCTTTTTCATGTCATCGGTCAGAGCACTAAACTTTTGTCTTTCTGTGTGAAAATCAGGCATTTGTAACTCTTGTTCAGTTTCATACTCTGCATCGGAACTACACTCTACATAATTTTTGCCTAAAGTGCCAAGGACTGTGACATGCTTAGAAATGTCTTCCCTACTTGAATAGCAGAGGAAAAAGTAATTCCCTTCCCCAATGTGTCATTACCAGGGCTGTATTTCCCACTTTTCACCTATTGCTCCAAATTTGGTATTCCTCATTCAGCAATGGACTGTTGCTCTTGAAGGACCAATGTGTGGTATGTACAAAACATGTGGAGGAATATCCAAAATGATCAATTAAAAATAGGAATAAAAGTACAATAAATTAAACTGTCAATCCTTAAGAATTAAGTAGAAAATATATACAATTCGGCAATTCAAATAATCTGTTTTCCACAATGACAAGTATCTTTTCCCAAAATTGGGAAATTCAGTTTTCTGGTGTTTTTCGATGTGTTTATTAACATGGTTCATTTTATCTGGCAGAACCTTAAATTGCTTTTACTTTGCAGTAAATCTAAATAATTTCTAAAAAACAGATAGTGTGTCATGTTGCCCTTTTCTGTCATGATAATAAATCAGAGGACAGTAAATTAATGCTTTTGGTTTTTGTAAAATTGTATGGTAATTACGTGTGGTTTCATACAGTATCCTTAGCACTGTAGAATCTACACCTCTTCTGAACACATGACTGATATGAATGGTTTGTATTTGTATTTCTTTTGTGTATCTCTGCCTGTCCTAAATGATCAACAGATATGGTTTCTTTTTCTGGAAATTGCAAATTCGGTTCAGTAATATGAACTTTGGAGAATCTCAAGCTAAATCTTTGAGGTAGGACGGCCTGTTTTTCCTGAGATTATTTACATAAAAAAGGGAAAGAGTTCTGCATGTTTAAACAAGGTTTTGTTAAAATGCAAACTAGACAATGATAAAATGAAAAAGAAAACTCAGTTTGACTTTAAAAGTGAATTGAGAAATGTTTGCATGCCACAGATCTTTGTAGAACAAGACCTTTCCTTCCAGCTTGCTACTGGTAAAAGTGGCTTTTACCAGTTTTCTGCATTGCAACAAGCTCTAAATTGTCCACTTTCAAACCCTTGGATAAGTTTCTTTCCTTACATAGCATATGGGACTTGGCAATGACTGCTTCCTGCCAGCATTAATAGTATCACTTTTTTTTTTGACTTATGCTGTAGCTTGTCTATATTTTGGATATCTGCATTTCTGGATATTTTTTAATATTATTATATATTTAATATTATTATTCTTTGAACTCCATATAATGCTTTCAAACAGAGATAATCACATGCACCAAAACAAACAAGGTACCCTGTTTAGCAGCAACTGAAAATTAAATATAATATATAGAGTGCACTTTGAATTGCAAATAAATAAATAAATAAGACATAATTATTTGGGAAGCTGTCAATTCTTTTTTGTTATTGCCACCTGGGCAGAATTTTGGAAATTCCTCATTGTGATTAGGTTTCCTAAATCTTCAGAACAGGATATGATGATTAGTTCTGCTAGATAAGAGAAAGCTTGGGCAGCAGTGAAGACTGGTGGATGCTGGTGCCTATTTGCAAAGCCTGGCTGAAGCAAACTAGAGCAGAGAACTTGGAAGAGGGTAAAGAAGTGAGTTATGTGAATTCTCAGCTGAGATACTGATGTTCTGAGGCAGAAAGGTGGTGATTATTGGGTAAATGTACTTCAAGTCTGGGGAAAACTGTTGCTTTGTGATAATACTGCATAGATGTCACCAGACAAATGGGCTTCTTGAAAGCATGTGACACACAAGGCCAGCTAAAAAATGGGGTGAAACATGGAAATAATTAGTGGTTGAAAAGCAGCATAAGAATAATGAATATGAAGTGAGACTAAGATGGATGAGAAACTAAACAATGCTTTCAGGGATGATAGCCTATTAGTTTATATTTCTGATTCAAGATAATATGGAAAAGGAATAACAGTATTACAGCAGGAAAAGAGGAAAATGGAAACTGAACTTTTCTCTATTCATTATCTTCAAAGAAGCGTATATTTAATTAATAAACAGTTGTAACTGTTTTCAAACATTCTCTGTATTATTGGGTCTCCTAATGAACAGCAACCTAACCCATTACAAGTTCTCCAAATATATGCAAACCCATGACATGGTATAAAACTGTGGATAATAAAGGGACTAATAAATGGAACACAGAAGCAAAGAATTTGCATGTTCATGTAGTGTAGTATTTAGATTTGTTTAACATGGTATTTAGTCAGCTTAAAAATTTAGAAGTACAGTATCTCATTGTCTATAATTTCCTGCAAGATATATCTGAACATCTCTGTTGAAATTATAACTGTAATCTGCTAAGAAAAGCATATTTTAAATCTACAATTACTATTATTTCATAAGGTATTTTGTAAGACATAAGTAAACTGTAGACCCCCAAGAAACTTCAATACCCAACAAAAGACAATCTATTTTATAGCAGAGTTTGATAATGATTCTCTAGGCCATTGACTTGAATAAAGAAAGACCTTGCATTTTCCTTTAGTTTCACACAATGGATTTGGGTATAAAGTGGAAGCAAATAAAGTATTCTATAACTCAATTATTTTTTTTTTTTAGCTTTTTTAATCAAACAGAGGTTATGATATGAAATAACAAATTGGTTCCACCTGTTTAACATGGGATGCTATACTGCATTTATCACTGCAACATCTAACTGTTATCATCCAGTATTTCATAAACTTGTGGACAACATTTGTCATGTGCTGCTTGATTCCCTTTTTTTTTTTTTAATTACAAGAAAAAGTGTATGGCAGGATGCACGTTTTGCAGTGTTGTTGATATTGCAGCTGTGCTACTGTTTAGTGCATATGTCACTTTGTACTAATTTGGGAGAAAACCAGGTCAGAGGAAGGCGCTTGTATTGCTGGCAAGTTTTGCAATGATTTTAGCTGCTGGGGAAAATTATTTTTTTTGCAAATCTGAGTTGTGAGGTTTGTGAACAACACGTATGACTTCCATGTGGAAAGACAGCAAACGGTTGGTATCAGTCCTCCCTCCAGAACTTCAGAATCACAGCATCACAGCATCACAGAATAATCCTGGTTGGAAAGGACCTTTGTCCTGGTTCAAGCCAGGATGAAACCAATTTTCCTGATTTTTTTTTTCCTTCAGTAAGCTCTCTTTTAACTAGCAACAAGTGTTCCAGCTAGTGGACTGATAACACTGGAATGTTTATGTTTCTGCTGAGACGTGAAGGTCAGTTTGTTCTACTCAGTGAATCTGCTGCTACAGATGCTACTGAAAGCAGGAGGTTGTATCTGTGACACCCCCCCCCCCCCCCATAGGAGGGCTGGACTAAGACAGACAGCAGAACTGACCAAAGGTGTTCCATTCCATAGATCTACATAAGCTCAGAGGAAAGTCAGAGATCACAGAAGACAACTTCCTTCCTGCTACTTTTCCTTTCTCTTCCATCCATGGCTGGTGTCCGGGGAGGACTCCATCCATCCATCACCGTTGACCCCCAGGCTTGTGCATCACTGTCCTCATAACTCTCCCCTCAGCCCTGTCTGCTCTGCCTTATCTCCTGCCTGTGGGCTGGGACATTTTGGGACTGCTCACAGCTCAGGAGAGTGCTGGGGGAGTTGCTGGGGGTGGAGGGAGGCAAGAGGCTTTTGCACATTCCTGAACATACTTGTATATAATTGTACATATAATTAAAGCTGTCTAATTTAGTTTTCAATCCAGCAAAGTCTCTCTCCTAATTCTCCCTCTCCTTTCCCTAGCTGGGGGAAGGGGGAGAGGATCGAGAGCATTGCCATCCCTGGGCAGCCTGTTCCAGTGTCCAACCACTATTTTGGTAAAGAAATTCTTTCTAATATCTAGTCTAAAGTTTCTAATATCTATTCTAATATCTAGAAGAGTTGGAGGAGATATCATCTCCTCAAGGATAAGGATCAAGTGATTAAGCATATGAAATAATTTGGTATTGTTGTTTGGGGTTTTTCTTGTTTTTTGGTTTTTCTTGTTTGGGTTTTTTTGTTTTGTTCTTTTTTAAGAAGTCTTAGTCATATTCTTTTTTTGCTAGTTAAGCAACTAAGTTGACCAAGCCTATGCTAAGTCCCTAGAACATGCTGCTTGCTTCCAACAGTCAGCTGTCCTGTGAATCAGAGAGTATTCACAGCTTTTCCACCATGAATTTGTCTATTTACCTTTTGAAATCTTTTACAACTTTTATGTCACTGACTTCTACAAATTTGTATGGTGGTCCTACACTTCAACTGCATATTGGATGACAATTCTATTTTTTAATTATTTTTTTTTAAACAGTTGCCTGATAATTCACAGGGTTTTTTTTAGTTCTTACATTGTGAGAAAATGGTGAGTACCTATTGATTTTGTGTGCCACTCATGATTTTATAATAATTTATCTTATCTCCCATCAGGGACCTCTCTTCCAATAGGAGAGTGATCAATTCAGTTCTCTGTGTAAAGAAGCTATTTCATTTTTTAGATCATCCCTGTCACCTATATACTTTTTGTATTTCTACTATACCTTTTCTGAGGAGATCAGGACCTCACACAGTGTTTGTCATAGGTACTCATCATGATTGTACACCATATCACAATACCCATTTTGTGTTTTGATCTCTATTTTCTCTCTAGCCTTCTGTTTGACTTGCTGACGTCTCTTGAGCAACAGAATTTTTTTCACAAGACTGTCTCTGCTGCCTCTTTCCTTAGCATTAAATAGCTACTATAAATACCAGGAATGTATGGTTGGTTTCTGTTGCTGTTTGTTTTTTTTAAATTCCTTTTTGTTTCATTATGCATTTACTGATAGACTCTCATCAGTTATTACTCCCCTGTCAGCTGTTATCATAGGCAATTCTTTCTGGTCAGATTTTCTTTTAATAAAGTGTTCCCCTCCCTTTGTGGAACATGCACAATTGCTTTCACCTTTTGTTTTCAATCTTGCAACTAGTTAGGAATCAAGGAGAAGCCTTATTGCTTATCCATGGTGTATTTCCTTTTAAAGCCATTCACACTGGACTTGAGCAAAACCTTTTATAAATTCAGGTGTACTGGATCTTCCTCCCATAATCAGTTTTCTAATGTCTTTTGTGTTCTAAACACGCTCTAGATATTCCACTTCTGATGCATTTGAATATTTTTTCACCCTAGCAAAATGTTACTAATTTTTTTTTAACATGTCCATTGTAGCTTTCTGTTAACTTGTCAGAGCTTATGTTTTATCTCACATAATCATAATTATGTGATAAAACATTCTAATTTTATGAAGGATGCCTTTTGACTTCTAATACACATTTTTGTTTAACCAGACTACTGAAAGAAGATTGGTACACTTACCCTTTAAAGACTGCATTAATATTTATATATTCATTTACAGTCAGCTTCTAAATTAGACCACCCACAGTTTTTTCTTTTAACTAATTATTTAAAGTAATCTTTTAAAATTACATTTTTACCATTCTTTTTAAAATGTAAAATATTAATATAGTGCATTTATGTACCTTTTTAATTTCTTAGATGATATTGAATTTGACTATAGTATGATCTCCCAGTGTAGCATTATGTACAGTACTGAAGACTAATCTCTCATCTTGTGTATTCCCTCATTAATCACTTCAAGTAATCATTGACAGGAGATGTAATTGTCACATTGCCAATTGATCTAACTGTTATGCAGTCTACATATACCAACTAAATAATTAATATTATCTCTGACTTAATAGCAAATTACTGCCACTGTTGCCATCCTGGTGTTTGGACAAAACCAGAAGCCTAAATATTTTCCTCTATCTGTGTTGTTATGGGTTTCACTGTACTTAGTTTCTGTGTTCCTGTTATAAGGATGATTTATAGTTAACTTAAATTAATGTGTATCTCCTTTCTTCTACTCGTCTAACCTGTCTGTTGTCTTTCTATAAATTATACTCTGTCATCCCATTAATTATCCCCTTCTAGTAAATTTCTGAGATATACAGTAAATATGAATTAAAATACTGTTGTTTAAGATCTTAAAATGCCTAAATGATAAAACAACTTAATTACGTGTAGGCTTTGGTCTGAATAAACTGATTTGTAAAATATTTGAAGACTGGATTTGATCACCAAAGCCTAGACTCTTTTTCATTTATTGCATGTTTTAACTGAGGAGTAGATCAGACAAAGTAAAACTGTCAGCCACAAAAATAATTTCTGTGGCTGGTTAAACTGGCCAAATTTAACATATCTACTGGCATTACTTTATAAAATGGAAGTTACTCCCTGAAAGGGAAAATTACTCAGGAAACCACAGAAGCTGAGGCCTGCATTAAAATATTTCTTTAGAGGCTCATATATTAAGGAGTATTTATCCTCTGTGTTTTACAGGCCCCTGTGCTATAGCTACCATCTCTGACAGTAATATTTGGCCTTTATGTAGCCTCACACATCTTCAGAACATTACACAAATACTAATAATCTTCACTAAGTCCCTCTGAGGTAGATGTATGTATTATTAAACATTTTTAATTACACGATTAGAACATATGCTAATAATGCAAAACAGTATCTGACTACTTATAAGCTTGTTTCTTGTGCACTTGGAGATTGTTTCAGATACTGTTTAACATTTTAAATATTAGATTACAAAATTACTTATTTGTTCCTTTCAAAAGCAAAAGGAAAAATATTCAACATGCTTTCCCAAAAATTTGGGAATATGCTTTATTGAGAAGAATTTTTTTTACTAAATCTATCCAAGGGAAAAGGACATCTTATCAGGTCAAGTGGAATTATTTTTTTTTTAAAAAGGCTCACTGAAATCTCTGCTATCATTGGTATTTGTTGCTAATATCCCAAACAGTGTTTATACATGTGCAGCTCTTATCCATGAAGTTAATTAAGACCTGAGTAGTTACAGGATAATAGTCTGAATAACCAGAAGCAAAAAAAAAAAAAGTAGTTTAAAACTTTGGTTGTGTACCTCTGGCTCACTTTTCTCCAACTAACAATAATCAGTTCATACCAGAAGTTCAGCAATTTCCTAGCCATGAAACCTTTTCTCCAGTGCTGGATCTGCAAATAGGTAGCCAAGTATTTGGTAAATGTTGATCAGGGAGACACCACTTGTCACTGTTTTCCATCTGGACATTGAGCCATTGAGCACTACCCTCTGGATGCGGCCATCCAGCCAGTTCCTTATCCACTGAACAGTCCACCCATCAAACCCATATCTCTCCAATTTAGAGAGAAGGATGCTGTGAGGGACTGTGTCAAAGGCCTTGCAGAAATCCAGATAGATGACATCCGTAGGTCTTCCCTTGTCGACTGATGCAGTCACACCATTGTAGAAAGCCACTAGGTTGGTCAGACAGGATTTGCCCCTAGTAAAGCCATGCTGGCTGTCCTGAATCACCTCCCTATATCCTCCATGTGCCTTAGCATGTCTTCTAGGAGGATCTGTTCCATGATCTTCCCAGGCACAGAGGTGAGGCTGACAGGTCAGTAGTTCCCAGGGTCCTCCTTTCTACCCTTTTTAAAAATGGGCATAATGTTTCCTTTCTTCCAGTGACCAGGGACTTCACCTGACTGCCATGACTTTTAAAAAATCATGGAGTGTGGCTTGGCAACTACATCAGCCAATTCCTTCAGGACTCTGGGATGCATCTCATCAGGTCCCATGAACTTGTGTATGTTCAGGTTCCTTAGATGGTTGCAAACCTTGTCTTTGCTTATGGTGTGAGGGACTTTGTCTCCCTGATCTCTGTTCTGTGGGCCATCGACTTGAGAGCCATGAGGAGAGGGGTTGCCAGTGAAGACTGAGGCAAAAAACTTGTTGAGAATCTCAGCCTTCTCCTCGTTTGTTGTTACTAGTTCACCATTGTGGCTCATCTGGGGTGTATGCTTTCTTTAACCTTCCTTTTCTGGTTCACATACCTGTAGAAGCCCTTGTTTTTCTTGACATCCCTTGCAAATTCAGCTCCAGCTGCGCCTTGGCCTTCCTGACCTTGTCCCTGCAAAGCTGGGCAACAGCCCTATACTTTTCTCAGGATACCTCTTTCCAATCACCTCCTTATTTTCCATGTGTCTTAGCAGAGTTTCCAGGAGGATCTGCTCCATGATCTTGCCGGGCACAGAGGTGAGACTAACTGGCCTGTAGTCCTCTGGGTCTTTCTTTTTCCCCTTTTAAAAATAGGGGCTATGCTACCTTTTTTTCAAGCAGTGGGAACCTCACCAGACTGCCCTGACCTCTCAAATATGATGGTCAGAGGCTTAGCAACTGCATCCATCGGGTCCCTTAGGACCCAAGGGTGGTTCTCATCAGGTACCATAGACTTGTACACCTTCAGGTTCTTAATGTGGCCATGAACCTGTTCTTCTACAGCAGGGGACTCCTACCAGTCCCTGCTTTCACCTGCTGTGACCTTTGTGATGAGGCTGGAGCACTTGCCAGTGAAGACTGAAGCAAAGAAGCCATTGAGAACCTCAGCCTTCTCAATATCCTGCATAGCTAAGTCCCCCATTTCCTTCAGGAGATGGGCTACATTTTCCTTGGTTATCCTTTTTTCCCCAACATACCTATAGAAGCTTTTCTCATTCTTCATGGTCACTACAACCAAGGCTCCCCTTGAGCTTGGCATCTTCTTTGCATCCCTGGCAAGATTTACTTCTACCAGGGATTGCGCTTTCCTAACCTGATCCCTAGCTGCTTGGAGAACCTCCCAGGGTACCTGCCCTAGCTTCCACACTCTGTATGTGTCCATCTTGAGTTTGAGTTTTTCTAGGAGCTGCTTGCTCATCCACACCGGCCTCCTGGAGTTTTTACCTGACTTCCTCTTAGTTGGGGTGCATCACTCTTGGGCCTGGAGAAGGTGATCCTTAAATATCAGCCAGCTTTCATGGGCTCCTCTCCCCGCCAGGGTGTTGGAGCTCTCTCAAGCTCTCCATGAAGAGGCTGAAATCTGCCTTTCTGAAGTCAAGGGCAGCCAGTAAGCTTACTGCAAGCACTCCTTGCTGCCCTAAGGATCTTGATCTCCACCTCATCATGGTCACTAGAATCAAGGCTGCTCTTGAGCATCCGTCACCAGCCCTTCCTTCTTGGTGAGAACAAGGTCCAGCATAGCACTTCTCCATGTAGGTTCCTCGATTACTTGGAGAAGGAAGTTGTAATCCATGCACTCTAGGAAGCTCCTGGATTGTTTGTGCTTTGCAGAGTTGTCCCTCCAACATCAGGGTGGTGGAAGTCCCCCATGCGTACCATGGCTTGCGAATGTGAAGCTGCTCCTATCTGTCTACAGAGGGCCGTGTCTATCCTTTCCTCCTGGTCAGGTGGCCTGTAGCAGACAATGTCTTCCTTAAGAACAACTGACCCTACTTACCTGAAATAACCTGCTGAAAGAGAGGTTGGCCAGTTAGAAATTAGGATTTTGCAGCTTTTTTAGAGAGGAGAATATGGAGTTGAACAAGGAGTGGACACACACAGGTCTCAAAGGCTTGGAAGAGAAACCTTCTGAAGGAATGGAAGGCAACTGGGTAGACAGATTTTGTTATAACGTTCAAAGCCACTTGAAGTTCCTAGGATAAGGATTGACTCTGCAAACTTTCAGGCAGGCCTGGAAAAATCTGTTTTCAAATCTCTTGTTGGTCTGTCTCAACTAGGAGACTCATGTTTTCCTCCCTTTAAAAAATAACTTACTCTAATTTGTATTCTAATAAAATCTGGGCATTAAAGATTCATAGGGCCTTTGCTGTGCTTACTTTCAACAAGAGTTGCTGGCAGCTCAGTCTGTACATTTGATCTATACATAAAACAAAATCCTTTAGGGTGGAAGGTACAGCTTCTCAGCGTGATGATGTTTATTAATCTTCCCTAGCAGTAACATTACTTTGAAACATTAGACATTTCACTGTATAAGACATCATTTCAGTCCCTAGCTCAGGTAATGGAGTTTCCTGATTGCCTTAATATTCTTAGGTGCAGTACACCATCAGTAAGCAGAGAAGTCTCTGAAGTAACTTAGCCTGGAATAAAATCAGCAGTTTCATCATCCAGATTAAGTTATTTAAATAATGATGCTTTCACTGTGAGAAACAAGACAGAGTTGAGAAAACAGTAAGATGGATACTTTTTGTTTCTTGTCCATTAAGTGAAAGCTTTCATGCACAAGGCCATTAGTCTATTCCTACGTTTCATTCTGTTGTTATAGATTTACCATAAGTTATATCCATTCACCTATTTAATGACCAGACTTGCTTTATCAGTACAGGTATAGGCATCAGCAAATTCACTTTCATCATATGCTTGCTTCTGCAGTTTTTTATAAATATTGTAAAATATTGTAAATGTTGGTTTGAAATCTGTGTACAATCAATTTAGGACCACTCATGGAAGAGTTGTTTTGGGTTGTTTTTTTTTGCTGGAACGTGATGGTATTTTTCTCTATAGGCATAGAGTATTTTATTACTGCTGTGATTAGTACTAAGAAATTGGTGTCTGCAGGATGGCAAACATCCTCAGAAGGACTAAGACCTCCACAGTACTTTTTGTAGCAAAACACAGCTCTCATGTGTCCCTTATATATGTTTTTCAAGCACTAGAAATCAGCACACGTATTTTAGCACAAAATTATAAATGAGATGATCCACACATCCTTGGAAGATGATTGCTGTGGTGCTTTGCAACAGACATGCACTTATTGCAAATTATGCTTCATTAACAAGTGCAAAAGAGTATATGTTAAAAACAATGGCATTCCTTAAAGCTTTTAAAGGGTAACATGTCAGTTGCTAATGCACTTGCTATAATTTCTCTAAATGTTTAGAGAGGACAAAACAGCAGACTTAATACAGATTACCATTGCAAATGGGAACAATGAAGTGAACACAGATGCAATGGAAGGGATTTGATTTTTAAAATAAAACATTATCCCAAATATTTAATCTGGGCAGTTAAACTCTGCCCAAATGATTTGCATATGATTTTTGTGTTTAACTGAACTCATCATTCCACTCAAGGATATAAAAAATAAATGTTTTGATACACTCATTGCAAATTTAGTAGTGAGGTTGTAAGTTCAGTGAAAAATTGCAAGAGCCCTTTTGGACATCATTGATGCAAGTTAAAGGATTAGCTGGTTTCACTTGATCCAGAGTTAGAATAATTTGATTTAACAAGTATAAAGAAAAATGAGAAAACAAGAAGACTAGAGTTTTTCAGTTTGAGATTAAAGGGGTTTAAATGATATCTCAGTGGGTAGTCCTTGATTCCTAGACTTGCATTTTGGTGATTGAGGGAGACCTGATTTTTGGTGGAAGTTCTATTCCAGTAAAAACCCAGTAAAGGTTGAAAGTGATTTGTTTCATAGTAATTCTGCTCACTTTTAACCTAAATAGAAATTGTAGCTTGCTTTTTTTTTTTTTTCCAGGTTTGAAAATTTTGGCTTCCAAATCTGATGCAACAATTCTCAACCACAAATGTAGAAGCTATTTGTAACGGGCTATTGCAATTTTTGCTCATATGGGAAATCTGAGCCATGAGCTATCAAGGTGACTTTAGTATGACTGCTGACTAGATTTGCAGTGAAGCTAGAAAGGGAATCAAAAGTCTTCTATTTGTTGATTTGTGTCTTGTTTATTGGACCACAGCCTTTTATCTCTGCTCTTTCCACATGGGAAATTATCTATGTGCATTAGAAGTTTCTTGTATTGTGCTCGTCATGTTACTCCTTGAGCCTTTGTGAGCATGGA
This sequence comes from Hemiprocne comata, assembly GCA_020745705.1. Taxonomy (NCBI): domain Eukaryota; kingdom Metazoa; phylum Chordata; class Aves; order Apodiformes; family Apodidae; genus Hemiprocne; species Hemiprocne comata. Next base: position 113,932,463 of record CM036588.1, on the reverse strand, counting down.
ATTTGTTGGCATTTTCCATATATTTTGTCTGCTGTGATAGTAGTGAAAGCAGAGAAGCACTGATTTATTTCCTCCCTCAACCAACAAAAGAGAAAGAGTTATTCTGTATAAATTTAACAGAGCGCTGACTGAAGTCATAGCCAAGATCACAACCCCTTCACCTTTTTTACCTGCCAGCAAAGTCAGAATTTAGGAAACCTCACTTGCATTCATGGATTTAAATGCTTGAACTGTAACTAGAAAGCCTGAGTACTGATGAACGTTCAGACTTTCCAAAGGCATTGTCCTGGAAGGATTCAGCCTTATAAGTTGTGACTTGCCTTTCAGGTATGACACAAATATTATGTACTAAAGATAAAGCCCTGTCTTTACTTTACATAGCAAAAAGAGAAACAAAAATAAGAAGCTGAAAAAGTTGGTGAAGGAGGAGGCTAGGGCAGGGATGTTTATAATATGAGAAAGCCGAGGCCTCTGTTCATTGTAAAGTTTACACATATTTTATCAATATATAACTGAAATATTATATATTATGAGATATATCTATTCCAGAATTCTCTAAGTACCCTGTGCCAATTCTTTAGTGTTTTACCATGTTGTTCAGTATGTCTGCTGATCTTCTGAGGAAGAGGAGAGCAGAAAGACATCTAGGGCCTTGAGGCCAACTCACAAAGTGAGTCTGAGGCAAAATACTGACATTTGAAAGTCACAGTGTGCCAAAATAGGTGAAATCAGTGGTTCCTTTTTGTTCTCTAATGTCTCCTCAGAAGCTGAATATGAGCTATGCCTTTTACCTTGGTGTGAGCACTGGGAGTGTGCCAGCTGACCCACACTGGGCAGTGGCCCAAGCTGAGAGAGCTAGCTTCAGACCTGCTTCTTTCTACAGATTTGGACTTCCCCATTTGCAAAGTATTATTTCTTTGGGTTGACAACTGAAGCAAAAAGGCTGGGCCCCAGGGAATGGGTCTCTTTTGGGAGGCAGGCTGTGGGAACCATGCCTTGTTCTTTCACTAAAACTTGCTGCTCCTGCCAGAAACAGGGGAGAGTGGTACCTGTGCTTTGACCTCAGTGGAGAGGTGGGAAATAACAGGACTTTTACCAAAACTTGTGCTTGTCTCCTCTTGGAAAAAGGAGAAATGAGACTCAGCTGTGCAGCTGGGGTGGCAATTATCAGCTGGGAAGCAATGCTGGTGCTTCTTACCTTTGCCTAACCCCAGCTCACACAAGTGATTCTCCATTCTCCAGCTTTGAAGAAACAGTAGTTGACAGCTTCAAGGTAGCTTTCCTAACTTGCTTTGAAATGTCATCCAGGTCGCATATCAGTTTGGCATGGTGGGCTGATAGGCATGAGATGCAAGATCCAATATTGTATTCAGACCTATTTAACAGTGTGGTGACTAAGCAAGTTAGGTAGAAACCTAGGGTCAAACCAAGTTTAAATCTGTGGTATAAATGTAACCTAATATGCATTTGCATATAATTTAGATAGTATTGACTGTCAATAGAAGAGCACAGGGGCTTTAGCAGGATGGGTACAATCCAGCCTGTATCACTTCACTTAAAGGTGTTTGCTAATGTGTTTCTCAAGACAGCCTAGATGCAGCCAAGGGGAGCCTGGGGAATGAGACCTGATGGGGAGTCAGGGGGAGGATGGTGGGTGAAGAAATAATTCAGATTTCCAAAGATGGATAAACAGCCCCACATTCCTAATTCAGAGTGGAGAATCCTCCAAGTACTGTCCTTGTTAACACAGATAGTAATGGTAAAGCTCAGTGCTTTACAGTATAGATTTGTGCATTCTGGGGATGAAAGAATATGGGAAATTCTTGGTCATTAAATAGAGGGGAAAAACAAGTTCAATGCTGTGTATGTGCTAACCATGTAACAATTTTTTTCCTGAAGTAATTTCTGATATGAAGGTTTTCTTTTTGAATACTATATTCTGCATGCATAAAGATTCATTCTAATGTCACCAGCAAAAGCTACTGTCAGGCAATGGAGCTTTTTTTTCCACATTCTCTGAATTTTCGAGAAATAGTTGTCACTACAGTAGAAATTTTGTCTGCAATATTTTAAATGAATACAGCATGACATCTGACAGCATGTATTTTCCGAAAAACTTAGGAAGTGATAGACACAAACTATCAGCTGAATTCTTTTTGACTCTCTCTACTTATTCTGTCTGTATGTATAAATATTTATCCTGCCTTAGCAGTCTCCCTTCTGTACCCACTCCCTAAATAAAAATCAGCAAAACCCCTGAACAGTAAGTGTTTACAGAGCTAGGAAAAAAAAATCCAGTCTTAAAGAACACATACAATTTCTGAATAAAAAGGGACATACATCTACTTTGAAGTTCTTTGAACAGTGTAACTAAAAAAAAAATAAAAATCTCAGGAGGTGACTTTAATACAAGAAAAAAAATCTCATCTACTGTTAAGGATGGAGCATAATTTAGCACCACTTATTTTTATTTCAATGTAATATTACTTCAGTGCTTTACCTCCTCTCATTAAAATTCAAAAAGTTTATTAAAAATACATCATACCTTTCCCTATGGGATCTTCTCAAAGCCTCTATGGGTCATAAGAATTTCCTTTTTCACTCCTCATTCTATTAACACCGTGAGTTCCCTGAGGAAATAAGAATGAAAACTTGGTTTATAAAGCTAGGTAGCAGATAAAGTTAATTTAGAGGGCACTTTTTTTCCTCCTTAACCTAATTGAGACAGTGAAATTTTAGATCTTTTTTATAATTTCTCCTTAATAAATACTCTGATTTTGTCCATATAATTTCAGACTTTATGGACTTATTTATTTATTAATGTACATTCTCTTTTTGTGAACACCTTCATTTGTCATCAAAGCTGTTTGAAATGTAATGGAAATCTGTATAATAGAGGATAAAAAAAATAATTGGAGAGAATTAGCAAAAGTGTATTTTAATTTCCATCAAGATAAAAAATAAAATTGCTTCAGTTACAAGAAGCAGGTAGTGACAGTGGAAGAACAGCTGCTTACTGTTTACTTTAATTAACACAGTTGGAACAGCCAACGGATAATTTAAGAATAATTAGTTTTGAAAGTGGTTTAATCACTATTTTGATTACCAATAATTGAATACAGAGATTAAAAAAGGGAAACTGGAAATTACATTTCCATTGGATACCTTTTATTTTATCTCCTAAACTATGAAAACTGATTTATTCACAAATTACTATTGGTGATTATGTTATCTGGTAAAATTACTTTCTATCTACCAAAGTTTAAATTGCTGCACTTAACATCTTATTTCTAGTTATTCTACTGTTACACTTTTATGAAAAATTTAATTGATTCAAACAAATTTGTAAAAAAGTAGCTACCTAATAATATTTTTTTTAAAAAATCTGATTTTTACAGAGAAAGAAATGTTGGTAATAACCTATCCAAACCTAAAAAGGTACAGGTACAGTGTAGCCTTTGTTGTTTCTTTAAGATTTTTTGTGTTGTGTACCACTTCCTCTCCCTATTTGCAGAATTAAATAGGAGAGGGGAGCAGTAGAAGATTTGAAGCCACTGGGGAAGAGCAAGGTCTTTCAGGTCCCTCAGACATTTCCAAGAGGCTTTAACATCTGTGAGCCTTTGTGATGTCCATGTGTTTTGGAGGCAAAGTACTTTGCAGATGAAACCTCAGATAGAACGTGTCCTGGAGGGCTGAACATCTAAATTATTCACCCAGGTGTATGATTTCCCTTAGAGGCCTGGCTGGGTCCTAAGTTACACAGAAAGAAGCTTGAGTTCACCATGTTGTCTTGTTTATGCAGCTAGCAGCAGAAGTCCAAAAGAGATGCAAAACAATATCCTAATTAAGAGTGTTTTAGATCCTATTTCTCTAAATGTAATCAGTGATGTAAACAGCAAAACACAGGAATAACAGTATTATAAAACATTTTACTGATTCATTCTTTTTCAGCAGGGAAAGTCAAGCCTAACTGGTCAACTTCAGGTTTTCTGATTTAACCTATTCCATTAGAGTCACGGAAGCTATTGGATAATAGCCAGCCTATCACACTTAGCCTGATTTGACTTTTTTTGGTTCCTAATGGTGGAAAAAATCATTAGCCTAAAGCTGTGTTTCTTATTAAGAGAGACTTTTTAACCACGAGCTGATTTTTTTTTTCTTGTTATAAATATGTATATAATCATATAGCCTTTATAGATTTTGTGTTCTCAATAAGTAATTTAGAGATGTAGTAACTTCGAAGCTGCTATTCCTGTTATTCTGTTTATATGGTATCAGAACATGCATATGTGCCATATTTGTTGTCACTGGAATTACGTTAAAGGTTTGATGAATCACAGAAATGTAGAATTGTTTAAGTTGGAAAAGACCTTTAAAATCAAGTCCAGTTGTTTAACTAGCACACTAAACGATCTCCCTAAGCACCACATCTACACATCTTTTAAACTCCACCACACTGGGCAGCCTGTTCCAGTGCCTGGCAACCCTTTCAGTGAAGATCTTTTTCCTAATATCCAATTTAAATCTCTCTTGGCAGAATTTGAGGCCAGTTCCTCTCTTCCTGTTGCTTGTTACTTGAGAGAAGAGACTGACACCCCACCTCACTACAACCTCCTTTCACATAGTTGTAGAGAGCCATGAGGTCTCCTCTCAGCCTCCATTTCTCCAGGGTAAACAACCCCAGTTCCTGCAGCTGTTTCTAATAAGACTTGTTCTCCAGAACCTTCATCAGCTTTATGGCCCTCTCTGGACACACTCCAGCACCTCAGTGTCCTTCTTGTAGTGAGGGGCCAAAAACTGAATACAGTACTCAAGGTATGGTGTCACCAGTGCCACATACGGGTCACATCCAGTCACTTCTTTATTCCTCCTGGTCACACTATTTCTGATAGAAGCCAGGATGCTGTTGGCCTTCTTGGCCACCATGGCATACTCCTGGCTCATATTCAGCCAACTATTGATCAACACTCCAGGTCCTTTTCCTCTAGGCAGCTTTCCTGCCACTCTCCCCCAAGCCTGTAGCGTTGCATGCAGTTGTTGTGACAAAGGTGCAGGACCCAGCACCTTGGGTTCAACACCAAGGTTGTTGAATCTTATACAGTTGGCCTTGGCTCTTCTATCGACCCTGTCCAGATGTCTCTGTAGAGCCCTCCTACCCTCAGACAGATCAACATTCTCTCCCCACTTGGTATTGTCTACAAAACTACTGACGGTGCGCTTGAGCCCCTCGTCCAGATCATTGATGAAGATAATAAAGAGAACTGGCCCCAGTACTGAGCCTCAGAGGACACTGCTTGTGTCTAGTCACCGACTTGATTTAACAGCATTCACCACAACACTTTGGGCCTGACCATCCAGCCATTTTTTTACCCAGCTAAGTGTATACCTGGCCAAGCCATGAGCAGCCAGTTTCTTCAGGAAAATGCTTTAAGAAACAGAGTCAAAGATTTTGCTGAAGTCTGGGTAGACAACATCCACAGCTTTTCCCTCATCTATTAAACAGGTCATCTTGTCATAGAAGATCAGCTTAGTCAAGCAGGACCTGCCTTACATAAATCCATGTGGACTGGGCCTCATGCCTTGTTCTGGCACTCAACATGATCTGCTCCATAACCTTCCCTGGCACTGAGGTCAGACTGACAAGCCTGTTTTTCCCTGGATCTTCCTTCTGGTCCTTCTTGTAGATCAGCATCACAATTGCTAATCACCAGTCAACTGGGACCTCCCTGGTTAGCCAAAACTGCAGATAAATGTTGGAAAGTGGCCTGTTGGGCACTTCTGCCAGCTCCCTCAGTACCCTTAGATGGATCCCATCCAGCCCCATAGACTTGTGTGTGAGACAGAGGGATAAAAGCTTATTTTTCCAGATTCAAAAAGCTGTATAATGTTGAGATTTATAGATATATCTTTTTTAAGGGGCATGCCATAGTGATTCACTTAGTGTTCTACTATGTCCTTTCTTGTCTCTTTGAACATTGTTTTTGCTTTCTGCCTTCTGCCTCTTGAAAGTCACATGTAGCATACCAGGAGGTTGACCTTTCTGTCATAATTGTGTCATGTTCATAATCAGTTTGTATTCTTTGTTGTTTAAACCATAGTGTATGAAATCTGAAGTCTTTAATGTCAAATTAGAAGCTTTGTCCCAGGTTTAAATGTTTAGAATTTTTGGGTCATTCTGTAAGTGTATGAGGACTAGTAGTGAGAAATGGGAAAACCAGCACTTTATGAAGTATTATAGATATGTGACAGCTGACATAAATGTGGGTCACTAGTTTTGTATGACAAACCTTTGCTTTGCTTTGGGAATAACCAATATGTTTTCTGTGCTGCACAAGTTAATGTCTTGAATTTAGTTTTATATTTAACTCCTCTTATATGAATGATGGGTATTCAGTGTTGCTGAAAATGTTGTATTGACTGACTTAAGTTGCAACATCTAAGAGTAGTGATAATGTTCAATAATATTTTAGTGGGTGACAGTGAGAACATTTGTTACCTAGGCTGGAAGACGTGACATTAGCTTCTTGCTATATTTGAACCCTGTTGGGAAGCTATTAAATAAATATATTGAGTTAAAACAAACTCAGTATTTCCTTGGTTTTGGGGTATTAACTTGTACACAGTAATAAAGCAAGTCTGTTGTTGGACTCATATCTAACTACAAATTGCTCTGCTGTTCTACTTTGCTCCTATTTTATCCTTGCTGGAAGAGCTATCCTTTTGTTACAATTAAATGTGTATAATAATTCCAGTACCTGAGGGGTGCTTACAGGAGAGCTGGGGAGGGACTTTTTACCAGGCTGTGTAGTGATAGGTCAAGAGGTAATGGTTTTAAACTGGAAGAGGGTAGATTTAGGTTAGACATTAGGAAGAAATGCTTTACTGTTAGGAAGGTGAGATACTGGAACAGGGTGCCCATGGAGGTTGTGGATGCCTCCTCACTGGAGCTGTTCAAGGCCACGTTGGACAGGGCTTTGAGCTACCTGGTCTAGTGGAAGGTGTCTCTGCCCATGCAGGGAGGTTGGAAGTAGATTATCTTCTAGGTCTCTTCCAACCCAAACCATTCTATGATTCTATGATAATATAGGAGAATAAACCATAGGTTGCACAAGTAGTCCACATTTGTTATCCCAGGGTATTTCCTTTGTCATACTTTTTTTTCTTGCCTGTTTCGCTGGTTCTTTTTTTGCTTTATCCTTTTAGCAAATTCCCGTTATTTAGCCCTAATTTGTCTCTGGTCCCTCACATACCCTGCTTTCCCCCTCGAGTTATGTGGCTGCCCCAACTAAAGAGTTTCCAGTAGCTGTTGTCAAGGGGTAAAGTTATGCTTCCTGATCCTCCTCTTTCTCCATCTCATGTCTCATTATCTTCACATTTAACAACTTTAAGTTCAAGTTTGCATACGTATTTCCACCTTTGGAAACAGGGAGCAACAGTAATTTGAATGAAAATATCTGTAAGGATTTAGTTTTGTTCATGATCACCAATCTAGATAAGAATAATTTAAAAAACTCTTATTTTGTGAAAGAATATCTGATGCCCCAAATTCTGTAACTTAACCTTCCTCGGCTATCTTTCACAGTCCAAACAATCCTTGAAGTAAAACTCACCTGCTGAAATCATTAAACCTCTTCCTGCTACACTCAGTTACCCTTTTCATTCTTCCAGCTAGATGTTTCTACTCTGTATCCGCATCTGTTAGCTTGATTATTTTTTTAAGGTCTAAAGCTAGAGGTAATGAACCTTTAAAAACCGTTGCCTTTCAAGCAGCAAAAGTAATAAACATCCTCACGATTGCTGAGCTGTCATGACCAACAAGGAAACGTATGGATGGATAGGTTAAAAGGCATGCATTCAGCAGGATAAAGTGTATGTTTTCTTATTATTAATGTTTAATGAGTGAATTGTAAAAAAACCCATAAAACAATCCTGCTATCATGGGATTATTTTGCAGTCTAAACTTTTGGTTAGACAGAAAATTCTAGACTTCTTTGCTAACTGTTTAAAAAAGAGTATTATGCACAATACCTAACTTAGATAGGCTAGACTCCAGGTTGCCTAAAGACATCAGCACATCCTGTCATGTTCTGCTGCCTTGTTAAGATAAATATATATTATGTAAGAGCTGTCATGCCTGGTCTCTACAAAACTCATGATCAAGTTTCAGTAATAGGTCCGCTTTATTTGATCAAATGGAATAGTCTAAACATGGAAGTAAAATTTCTTATTTCTGTTGCAGCTCTTCAGCCTAGTGCAGTGTTAAGCTGGACTCGACTTGGAAACTCTGTTCTAGGATGTATGTAGATCTTCTGACTTCATTATCAGAGTATAAAATAGAAATGTGCAAATAAAACAGTGAGCAAGCCTTTGCTTTTTGCTTGACTGATATAGATAGACCTTGGCTGCCATTTGTAGGTATCATGATATGGACACATTCAAAAAAGTCTCCTAAAAGGGTAATTCAGGAGCTTAATCATATGCATTATTAATTAGGGTGTTTCTTCCAATTGCATAAGAGCCGGTAGAGAAGAAAAATATCTGCAATAATACTATGCCAAAGCTAAGCTTCCTAAATAAAATAATGAATTTCCTGCTAATGTAAACTTTCAGTGTTGAAAAAATTAGTGGCAATGACATTTAGAAGTTGCTGTTCTATTTTTCTGATGTATTTTGCCCAATGTAATAACATTACAAACCTGTAGCTTTCTTAGCTGAGAGATATTGCATTGTAAAGACCCTCATTTTGACTGCAGAGTTAGACTGGAAATTCCAAGACCTCTTGATATGTCCTGAATTACTTTGTCACTCAAATCACTCTTCTGTCTAGAATTAACTCATTTATAGGACTTTAGAAAAAATAGCCTAAAAATTGAAACCAGACTATGATAAGTTAAAAAGCAACAGAATGAAAATTGGAGAGGAAGGAAGAAAGAAAGTGGGACAAGGGAAAGACAATCTATTCAGTTAGTTTTAGCAAGAACAAAAAGACCCTGATCTGTCTGCCCTTGTACTCCCTTTACTCAATAATTCAAAGCAGTAAAGTGTAAAACCCAAAATGTATATTTACTATCTGAATTAAAGTGGCTAAAAAGAAAATTCTGGCATAATCAACAGAAGAGAACTATTAAGCTGAGAAAGGTCTTTCAAAGTAATTTTGTTTACTAAAATAAAGCACTGCTGCATATGAAGTCTCTGTTTTTATCAATTGAGTTTATTTTGTTTGGCATTATTTTCCAAGGAGAGACATATCAGATGTAGTTTACACTCAAAAATGTATAATTAATTATAATTTAAAAAGCCAGATTTTCAAGTTCTGACATAATTTGGGAACTTTGTTATTTTAACTGGTATTATTTTTCTTCATCAAATTGACCCTTCCAAGAGTTGTCTTCTGCTTTTTCCAGATGAGTGTAAAATAACCTTAAAATCATGTACTGAACCACTATAGAAGTGCTTATTTCATAGTACAGCCCTGATATTCTGGTAACTGTATTCCTCTGTAATAGATTACGTCATGTGTTAAATTCAGTGTAAAAAAAGGATGTTGCAGGATATATAATTAGAATATAATTGCTTCAGTGCACACCTGTCTAAAAATGTATTTGCCTTTAGGGATGTGCAGGGATGTATCTCATCTAATAATCTGCTCTTTCCTTGTAATAGGATATCCTGCAGCTTAAACAACAGTACATTTTATATCAACCTTTCCTAAGCTAGAAGGTACTAAGGACATGCATGATGGCAGCCTATTTCTACTGTTTTCGATGAGGCCCATTGCTTTTGCTGAACACTGAAAATAGCTGGTAGTTTGCTTTGATATTAAAACTGAAAGGTGAATGGGAAACATGAGATAAGGAACTTCTCAGGTAGAAGGATGCAAATGGATTCTGAACGGTATGAGAACACTTCTGTGTTGAAGAGCGAATAAACAAAATGTTTTGAAACATTTTGGACCATGCAGTTCAGAGCATTTTGAAACATCAGACAACAGACAAAACAGTAAAGGACTGATTTTGCTATAAAGCACAATAGCAAAACAGATGAGGTAATGACTCATACTTGCAATTAAAACTGGAAGTGTATATCTCTCCAATTAAGTCAGTAGTAAGGATTTGGAGCCATGTACCATTTTTCAGCATTGATTCCAATTAAAGTCCAAGGTTACCACTGTAAAGAATAGTGAGTAATCAATGACCAATTAAGAAAATAAGACCTTGAAAGTAACTTATTGTAGTAAATCTGGTATTGAGATGGTGCAGGCAGATTGCCATTAAACCACTTACACCAGTGATAACACACTGCAAGCAACATCATCTGTTGCTCTTTTAGCCCAGATTGTAGTGCAAATGGCTTTAGGTTTAATTTTTAAATTCCTGGGACAATAAGCAACATCTGCCTGTAAATCCTGGTCTGGAGCTTGCTGGTTTGTGCCCCATAATCAGCTACTACAACTCTTATCATTATTATTAGCTTAGAAAAGATAAATCAAGTCCTTAAGGATCAAGTCGGCTTAAAGTTATTAAAGGCAGAAACAATGTCAATACAAGGAGTGCCAAAGGTGAATTTAAGGACAACAACAGCAGAAAGTTAACATATGTTAATTTGCCCTTAGGTGATGTAACTAGGTTTTATTCGAGGGCTGAGGAAGGGAAATACAGGTCAAATGATCTTTTGGCAAACGCTATGCATGCAAAAATTATTTGCATAATACTTTGAAGTCTTATTGTCAAACACAATATCTCTTTGAAAGCTGTCTTGTCACTGCAAAGACTCTTTGTCATGCTGCCTGTATGCAATCTTGTTCAATTATTATATAATTTATTTATTTATTAATTGTTTCACTAACACCTAATTAATCTCCTGCCTGATGTTGCTTGTTGCTGGAATGTGTACCTACCAGGTCAGGAGCTGTTTCCTCTTGATTGTGTTAATGGTCTCCCAGGCAAATACACACATATGTATGTATGCAAAAGATATATATATTTATTTATCAATGCCCTGGTTTGAGCCAGGATGAAGCCAATTTTATTTTTACTGATTTCTTTTTCTTCAGTGAACTCTCTTTTAAGCAGCACAAAAGTTTTCTAGCTAGTGGACTGGTAACACCTGGATGTTTATAGCTAGTGCCAGGAGACCAAGGACACTTTGCTCTGCTTGTTGTATCTGCTGCTTCAGACACTAAAGGAGCAGAGGAGTCATATCTGTAACCCTCCCATAGGGAGAAGCAGACTAGACAGACAGGAATTTGGTGAACCAAAGTATTCCATTTCATATATCTACGTAGCTCTCAGTAAAAATTCAAGGATCATGGAAGTCAAGCCCTTCTTCTTCTTCCCTTCTCTTCCATCCATGGCTGGTGTCTGGGGAGGACTCCATCTATCCATCACCACTGATCCCTAGGCTTGTGCATTCCTGATCCTCATAACTCTACCCTCAACTCCCGTTTTGCTCTGCTGCTGTTTCTGGGACATTTCAAAACTGTTCACAGCCAAGGAGAGTGCCTTGGGAGTTTTTGGAGGGGGGGAGATGATAGGGATTTTGCACATTCCTGCACATACTTATTTGCACATATTTCTTTAATCATTAATATTTAATTAAAGCTGTCTAGTTTATTTTTCAATCCAGAGAGTCTCTCTCCTTGTTATCTCTCTCCTTTCCCTACCAGGGTGGGAGGGGGAGGAGATTGAGAGCGTTGTTGTCATTGGTTTAATTGCTGATCCTGAGTCAAACCATGACACTCAACATAGATTGGATTTAGCAACTTGCCACAATAACTATCCAAGATAATTTAGGAAGTGAAGCTGCAAAGTGTTGTTGCATGACTGCTGACACAATGATGACTGGAAAACCACTATGCTGTCTGTATGCCTGGACATCTTTCTATTTTTTAAGTTGTATATTGTTTTCTGTGTTGCAGCACTATGCAGTGTTTAAAATTAAGTTCCTGTGTTTAACATACCTGCCCTACATGTTTTTACAGACAAAAAGGGGGACATACTGTACATGTGAAACAATCTGTTGTTACTTGCCTTAAAATCTTAACAGACTTTATGAAACCAAAACAAAGTTATTATGATTAGTCCAGTTGAAATTATACTAACAGTTACAGTCCCAATTGATACCAAATACATCTCATTAGTAATGTGGTTGAAAGTATTATACTAAAACTTCCTAACATAGTCTTTTTTTTTTTTTTTTCTGGTGTTATAGTCATCCTTTTGCTGCACCTCTGGTCATAACGGAGTGGGAGTGGGGTTCCAATGAGTGGTCAGAATTCTGAATTCCTGACACTGAGGAGTGTGAGGCTAATGGTGAAATGTCTTCCTCCTCTTTTCTAAAATTTATTTTCATTTTATAATTTTATTTATTTATTTATATTTATTTTTAAATTTTATTTTATATTTTATTTTATTTTAAAATATTGTCATTCTAATGTCTGCTTGATCTGTTTGAATGTTTTCTTACAAGCTTTCCATCTTGCTTTTTCTTCACAGGTCTGCAACTCTGTGTTACAACTCAATTTACAATATATAGTATGCTTTATGTTGGTGAGTTGCTTGCTCTTTTTTTAAGGGGGTGTTCTTGTTACCTCTGCAACAGTTTTTGCCCATCTCCAGAGTCTGGGTTTCCTTAATTCATGACCTGCTCTGTATAGCCTTAGAAGCTCCAGTGTTACGCTGCTATTATCACACTTTTTAAGGTCATCTTTTTACACACAACAGAAGATATTACTTTTTCCTAATATTCTCAGACCATTAAGCTACAACGACAATAACAGCTGTTTTATGAAAAATTCTGATTATATGCAACAGTGGAGTTTACCACTCACAGTTTATTCACCTACCCAGCTGAAAGAAAACAAAAATAATTCTTTTTTAATGATGTGTACAAAGATTTTATTTTTTTTTCCCCAATATGCTATTTGGAAAATGTACTTTTCTGTCACACACTGCAAACAACAAGATTTTTGTGGGGTTTTTTTAAGTTTATTTTTTGGACTGATGATAAACATATTACTGAAAATCCAGAAAGATTTCACTGCCATAACTGCATTCAAAAAATAATCACTGGAAATTTGAAAAACTAAAGCTTTAGATTTCTTTAATATCCTATTACTGAAACTACTTACATGTGTTTGGAAGAAGTATTTCCAGAAGTCTGACACTGCAATTGCACACAGAAATAGTTGATGAGCAAATCAAGTCCTCCCTACTTCAGATACATTGCTATTTTTATTTTTTTTTGTCCTCTGGCAGATTAATTGTATTTTTATACCCTTAACCAGGATCATAATGCTGGGGGAAAGAAGGATGTGTGGTTTCTTGTAAGATATTCTTTAATCGGAAAAGGAGAATTATGTCTGCTGACAGGTTTATGTGCATTCTGTCTTCTAGCATCTGGTGGTGCTGATAAGAACTTGTAATACTCTGTCTAAAGACCTCAAATCTTTGCAATGTGCAGTGCTAAGTGTCTCATATCCCTTGCTTATTTTGATCTCTGGTAGCAAAAAAAGGGAAATACAGTTGTGGAGCTTGAATGATGGAATCCATGAAAATTGGTGGCTTTTCCCAAACAAGACTGATACTGTGAAAAAAAAACCCACCATGACAAACCTCTTCAGTTACTTTTCCCAATATCTTCTGTTTTGCCAAAATAAAAGTTCTTGATATAGGTAGAGAGAATTGACTTACTCATAAAGTAAAATTGTATATGGTTTAGGTATCTTTGGTTTAACTATCTCTATCTTAGTTTATCTATATCATCTGGTTTAATAGAAGGTGCTACAGTTTTCCCTGTATCTCTTATGATCAAAGAAGATAATGATACTAATAATTCAGCTTTGTCTTGCATAATATTTTATGTGCATGCACCAGTGTAGCTTACCTGTTCCTCCTCTAAGGAGTGCACTCAGAACCAGATAAATTTAAAAAGTAGGACAAAAATTTTCAGGCTTAATTCAGAAATTTACAGACTCATCAACAGCACTAAACTTGAAATGTTAATCTCTTATACTCTATTACAGCACAATCATGCCAGATGTTGTAGGTAAGAGACTGTCAGCAGTTTTAGTCTAAATGTAGATTTTGTGGATGTTATGAATTATCCACTTGGGGGAGGGGGGTGGGTGTGGAACAAGCAGAGCTGGTTGAAAAATCTGCCACTCTGGAAACTCTTGATATCTTAGAGAGATGTGGCTGTCCAAAAGCTGTGAAAACAATTCATACACTTGGATGGCTTTGGGCTGGAATCATAAGCAGGAGGAGGTCAGAGAGGGAGTTATGGGGCAAGTGAATGTCAATAGTTTTGTCCTTGATGCTGTGAGATATTGAGTCCCTTACCTGAGAAGTTCCCAGAACCTGCAGAAACAATTTCTCTGTTTATGTGAATGTGCCAAACTGTTGTCATTTCTTGGCTTGGCTGTCAGGTTCAGATCTTGTAATGAAAAGCTCTTTTAGGATTGGAGGCAAGCAGGGTTCACAGAGGTGTTTATCTTCAGAAAACACCTAACCAACCTAGCAGCTTTCTACAATGGAGCGACTACATCAGTGGTCAAGAGAAAAGCAGTGGATGTCATCTATCTGGCCTTCTGCAAGGCCTTTGACACAGTCCCCCACAACATCCCTCTCTCTAAATTGGAGAAAGTTGGGAGATGGGTGGACTGTTTGGTGGATAAGGAATTGGCTGGATGGTCGCATCCAGAGGGTAGTGGTCAGTGGCTTGATGTCCAGATGGAGAGGGGTGACAAGTGGTGTCCCATTCTGGATAAGGGCACTAATTTGGATGACATGATTCAACAGGTTATGGTTTTCAGTGTAGACATCTCAACTCGCTTCTTGAAGGAAAGCATTTCAGACATATCCACTTTGTTAGTTACCCGGACATGGAGATATTAGTTAATATTGAAGCTGTCAGGGTATCTTGTGTAAGAACACATTTTTAGTTTGATACAGTAAGTGAGGCAGTGCTATTTTAAGGGTTCCTTTTGGGTCGTTTACAAGAACTGGTAGTAAATAAGGAGAAACACAATTATACTTAGTATTTGATATATAGAGTGATGCTATCTACTATGACTTTAGATTAGTTCTCTTTAACCTTTTCTGCATCTAGTTTATGTGACAGCATTATTTAGGAATGATTTCATGTGCAATAGCTTTTAATATTTTTAGAGGCAGTAAAATCATACATGCTACGAAAAAACCTAATAACTTTTGTGTATTTGTTACAAGATACAGATACGCTGAGGACGACAAGTTAAAGATACCTGTACTGCAGGAAATAGAACTTTAGTAAGATGATAATCAAAGAATAACATCTTAAGTAGAGACAAATTCAAATATTCCTAGGCATGATCATTTTTAAACTGAATAAACTTTGAAACTGGATATAGAATGCCCTTCTCAGACAGTTACACATTGCTGTGGTTACAGCTGTGGTTACAGCAATGTGTAACTGTCTGAGCCCTTACCTTAGCCCTTTTCAGCTGACTAATGTGTTTCTTAAAACAGGGTCACCATCAGAACATACTATTTTGCAGATGCTATATTCATACCAAAGGCAGAGGTAACAATTTTGTATAAAGTGCACACACACCTCATTGTCATTACTTACATTTACATTTTACGATCCGGCTATGTAGCCTGAAGCCACCCTTAAGCCCAAGTGATTCTTTTAGTGTTGGTACTTTGATACAGACCCATGCTCAGATGCAGACAAGCAACTTTATGTGCAATTTTGGGAGAAATTTTAGGGCATAGGAATAGCAATGTTTTTTCTTGTGTTGGCTACATCTGCCATCATGTGTCCTGCAACAGATCAGTCAGCCGAGTCCTTTCTATACAGTTCTTGGCATTAAATGTTGCAAGGCCAGACTGATACGGATTCGACCACAGGGAACAAAGTTGTGGCTTTTCTCTCTATGACAGTGTGGACAGATTGAGTCTGGGTAGGCAAGCTTGCTCACAGGCTGCACTTCTTCAAAAGGTGGTTGTAGAGAGAGCATCAGTCTTAGTGTGTCACAGCAATATTCATTTTTCAAGCTGAGGGAACACCTTTCACATTTACTTGATACCAAAAAAGTCTGTGACAGATTTAATCACCTTCAGACCTTTGTGTTTTTAATTCTTATTTGTGTGCATGTGTGTTTTGGCTTCATGGACTGTTTCAGGCTATAAGGAGTGCCAATGCTCAATGTGTCTTGCTCTCTGTGACAGAACAGCAGAAGCAGTGACAAATACAGCCAGAACAGAGAAGCAGGATCAATAAATCAGCTTCCTTTCTTCAGACACAGAAACTTGTTGTCCCACAAGCCTAAAGCAGAGAGAGGACCTGTACCAATTCCAGTTGTGGGAAACACACTCTTGCAATTGAGCAGGTGTCTTTCTGAGGGCAATGATTCAACATGAAGGAAATGAAAAGTGAGGAGAAATAGGGTGTGAAGTGAATTATCAGGAGGTTATTCTACAGGACGTCTGATATCTTAGAGAGAGCTGATAGCTGTATGTTTCTACATACAAGGACTATAATATCCTTGAATATACCTAGTACCACATGGGAATTCAGCAAGTGAAGAACTATGGTAGCATTCAAAGTTGGTTCAGTTGTTACTTATCCTTATGTCCTTTAGTGTTTAACCATTATTACTTTGGTAGACATGAAGACAGAAAGTACTGGGCTTAAATTCAGAGTGAAAAAACCCACAGACAATAAAACTCCTTCCTCTTTAAGTTATGCTTTTTGTTATGCACAAATAACAATAAATTGAAGAGGCTGTTACTGGAGTTTTAGTAAGACTATAAAGTTTCTGCTCTGTATGTAAAATGAAACAGTTGATTTAGTTTATAATGATACAAACAACAAAAACTACTGTAAAAATATATATGTTATATATAATTCTCTCAAGTATTAATTAGATTACAAAGAATAATGCTGACAAAATACACAACATCTGATACAGCTAGACAAAAGAGGGAGGAGGATAATTTAAAAATATTTCACTAATTTATTTAAAACTTGGGGTTCAAATACATCTTGTGAAAAGCCAACTTGGAAAGGAACTGAAGTTACCAACCAATACAAGCTTCAGCCAAGGCAAAATATGTATGCGTCCTCCAATCTCCTTGCCTGCAGATGTATGCTTTGTGCCAGTCATAGTTGATTTTGCACTAGAAATCCACGTGGGACTGCCAGCTGGAAGCAGAAAGGATGAAAACAATGCATGTAAGTACCTCAAACTGCTGGAAATATGGTACTTGGCATTTAGCTGTCAAAAAAATTGCTACTTGTTTATTGTCAAATTAACTGCCCTCAGACTAAGAGCTCATCTATAATTGAAGTTTACTTTTTAAGCAAAGTTCAGCAACCTCTCTTTCTGCTCATCACCCATGTTTATTGTCTTGAGAGGGTCTGGAAGTGTGTTGCAACACCAAAGAGATTTCAAGCTTATGGGTCTTCAAGGAACTCTAGATGATGTTTACATACATCCTGTCAAGGCATGAAGTTGAGATCAGCAAGCGCAGCAGTTTTTTGCTATTTTCACACACAAAAAAATAAAATAAAATAAAAAAAGAAGCTATTGCACAATGATGGAGTAGTTCAGGTTGGAAAGGACCTCTGAAGGTCATTTGGTCCAACCCCTGCTCAGAGCACAGCTCTATGTTGTTAGTGGGAATTACTTAAACTAAATGAGCTCAACATGTCTGAAGAAGGACAGGAGACTTGGCTGGGGTTTTTTTCCTCAACTGTCTGGAGTGGGTCTGAGGGGTGACAGATCAGTTCTGATAGAAATGGAGACTGAAAACTGAATTTGGAGACTGAAACTGGTGATGCTTATCTGAATCAGTGTTTATACAAGAAAATAAAATTTTTATTTCCTATCTACTGTTCCTGCAGAATTCATCAGTCTCTTTTTCCCTGTGCTTCTCTTAATAGTGCACCACAGCGTGAATTCATGAAGGTTTCTGGTACGTGTAAGTCAAATAGGCTCTTGTTTCCACTTTACAAGTGGTAATGGATCACAGTGGAATCTAGAGGCATTTGAAACAGTGCATTAGGTAACCTACTCCCAGTCCAAAATATTTAAGTATGTCTTCAGCTAGAATTCAAAAAGAGTGAGATGGAGAGAAGCTTAAAAAGAAAAAGAAGTTTGGAAAACGTTTTTTCTTTAAACTTCAGCAAGGTTTCTTATGCAGTTATGTCATCAGATTAAGAATGAGGAATATGCTCTAGCTGACCATTCACTGAAAGCTTATATGTATTGAATGGGCTACCATTGCCTTTCATGAGTAACTCCTCTGACCTTGGGGATTCTCTTGACAGAATAAGACCCTTCTTTCTAGCCTTTTTTTTTTTAAAAAAAATGGTGTAATGTTTGATTTCAGCTGCTTAGGTCATATACATTCTTACCACACCACTTTAACATTCAGATTCAAGAGCAGGGAGTTTCAGTTACTCCCAAGCCTGCTACAGAAATTTCAACTAAAGCTCTATAAAATGAAGTTTAAAGTTGCTCAGGGTTTAAACGCTGCCTCCTTTTGGCTTCACCTTTGGCTCTTCTGCTGCTGCTTGTAGCAGAGCACTGATTCTGTGTGCACAGCAGCATGGCACAAGCACCTCTTTTTGGGACCCACCTGTCTCCGCTAGCTTTTGGGTGATAGAAAGAGATGGGGAAGGAGAAATGTTGTACAGAAAAAGATGAAAAAAGATGAAACTGTCCAGTTAGTTTCTAAAAATAATAATAACCTTAGCTGTTAAATCTGTCCCTTCAGTATGTTTAAAATACCTTGATTTAAGTAATATACAATTTTTAACCTTACACGGTTGTCCAATTATTAAAAAACCCCCACAGTTCTAGCTGATTTAACAGCCACTTAATTTTCTTAAAAGAATCCCAAACAAACAAGTGCAAATTTTTGCTATAACTTCTGAAATATAATACTACAATAAATGAATTCATTTTTTTCACTTACTTCTTGCAGAATTTTATGATGCTATAATCAAAGGCAGCCTGCCTGGGCTGGCTGATTATATGGAGGTAGGTGATTCCAGTGGCTACTGGAACCTTGGCAAACAATGAAACCCTGGAAACTTCAGGTAAAGTAAAAAAGATCAATGAGAGAGGTGGAAAATGATTCCATAAAGGCACAAATTATTAGTAATGGAGGTGAGGGAGTGGGGAAAATAGCCAAGGAGTCAGCAAAAAGAACCAGCTGAATCAGTTGAAACTAGTAAGGAATAACAGATATTAAGAAGTGGGGAGGGATAGAGATACAAAGGATTTCTGAAGGCTGTTTTTTTTCTCAGGGAAAAATAGTACTTTTTGCAATTATATGAGTGATGAAATTTAATATTGTTACCAGGGAATTACAAAAATATTTTACTTCAATAGGATTATTGATTTTAAAGGAAGGACTTCCAATGTGCCATCCAATCTTGTGAAGATCATTCACAGTTACATTTTCTATGTCAAGGGTGCTGGAAACAGTAAATATAAGAAATATATTTATAATATTTATATATTATATATAGTTATTATATATTATATATATAAATATAGAAATATAATTACAAATTTTTTTTCAGGATGCCTGGAAACAGCCCTATTGTGTGAAATATCTCCATAAAGAAAAGGGGCAATGACTCAGTGAGGACATTCTTAGAAATAAACCCAACAAACAAAACCAGAAAACCTCACCAGAATTATTTTCAGAAGAATATGTTCCTAAGATCTCTAGCATGAGTACCTGTGTAAGTTCTTTAGAGTAAATTAAAATTTTAATTAAAAAAATTAATTTAAGATATAAAAAGATACTCAGTTTAAAAAAAATATTTCCTATACATTTTATCTTAGCTTACTTTCATAACTTGCTGAAACATTTTACTTTACATTGCAATTGACCAGGCTGTTGTAACAGCTTTGCTGATGAGATATTAACTGCTAAGCCCTGTAATATGAATATTTGTAATCATATGACTATGCATCATAATTTTGGTTTGCTTTATAAGGGTGGCAGTTTAACATAATCCTTCATCCTCATCTTCTCAAAATAGTTGCTTTTGTGGGAGTGCAGAAGAGTGTTCACCTGTTTCTTTCCAGAAAATAAAACCTTTAGATGGACACCAAGTTGCCTTTTCCAGCACAGAGAGAGATACCCTTCTCTATTTTGGATCCATGGATTCACCAAACCAGAAATTTGGTATTTCAGATTAAACCCATCTTGAACTCTGTACAGGACAAAGATTCCTGCTTTCTCTCCCTCTCTTACCAGGTACAGGTCTTATAAAGCACTTTCTGTTCTTCTTTTCACTGTTGCAGGATTCAATTTCGTGTCCAATTTAAAATGACATCTCATTAAACACTCTTTATTTAGCATTCATTATGAAATGTCTTTCCTTGCACTACAATAAAATAGAACAAACACAGCTCCAAAATGTAGATAAATTGGAAGACACCTTTTTTTGTAACAAATAACTAACTAGATCAATTAAGTGCTTCTCTATTAAATTTTATCTGTTAGGCTGATGCATGAAGTTATGTGTATTTCGGCTTTCATAAAAATTACACAAATTGCAAGGTATTTTGTTGTCACATTTGTTAATCTATATTGAGTTCCTTGAATAGATTCATTGACTTCAATATGGATTAATTTCATTCAAGGACTTCAATCTTTTTCTTATTGCAGCTGCTCTGTCACTTCACCCTCCTATCCTCCTATTATCTTTTAATATGTGCTGCTATGTCCTCATAATGAAGAACTATTACCCCTCGGTTTTTGTTTGTGTAATTGTTTGGTTTGGGTTTTTTTTTCCTCAATTCACCTTCTTTCTATTGCAGTGGTAATGCCAATATGGGAATTTTATTTAAAATAATTTTTAAATCTTACTGGTTTTTATTCCACCTGCTAAGGCTTGTCTACATCTGTCACTTGTGCCATCACTTAATGCTTCTTTTTCATTCTTCTTGATTCTCGTTCAGTCCCTGTTCCAAATTCCTAGGTAGAAATTACTCAGTTCTTTTGCTAACATGGAGTATTTTGATTGTGTTAATAGATTTGTTTTCATTTATAGTAATTGTTTAGATGTCCATATTCAAAGGTTTAGTTTTTCTGTCCCCTTAGCCTGAGTACTAAAGTGATGGCCATAATATAGGAACAGGATAGGAATAGTAATTTGCTTGGTCCAGTATGTGTGCCAGACTGACCTTTCTTTTTCACCTAATACTAGCTCAAAGGTTTCTAAACCCACTACTAGAAGTACCTCCTCAACCTCTTTGTGTTTTTTTTTTTTATTTTGGGTTTATTTGTTGTTTGTTTGGGTTTTTTGTGGTTTTTTTGAAGGGGGTTGGTTTGTTTTTTATCCCTTATCAAGGAACTAGTTTTCTAGAAAGTTCATACTGAGAAAGGAGAGAAGTGACTTTCCATATAGAATACTTTATGTTAATATTCAAAAATTCCTGTAGCTGTCTACCGCTGCAGATTTCTTTCTCATTACAAGCAAGATATTTTCAGTGTGTGTACAGTGCAGACTTCAATATAGGGAACCCTAGCTGGCTTGGCTAGTGGAACAGAAAAGCAATTTAAATGATTTATTGTGATGGAGCTGTATAGTGCCAGATAGTTTATTGTGCATATGCCTAGTTCACTGTGGGCTAGAGCTCCTGACGGGCAAATGAGTGAAATTTATGCATCACTTGAGATCCTTAGATCTCTCAGTTGCTGCCTAACTTAATAAAATGTCTAAATTTCCTCAGTGTACTGGTAGAGGTATTGCCTAACTGTTCAAATGCTCACCCAGCCTGTCAAAATGTTCAAAGCATGGTTATATGTTTAGGTGGTAGCTGACCTCTGAGATTGCAATTTCTTTATTCTTCTCTTTCTCAGATTTCAGAAGACCAGGACTAGAAGGACCAGGACTAGACTTTGTATATCTCTGTGGACAGTTCCTGCAATAACAGAGAGATGAACCCTATTTTCATAAGTATATCAAAGCCCATTTCAGTAGTAGGATTTTACATTTCCTTTGCCCTCCCTTTTTGTTCCATCTCCCATTAAAATACCGCTCGAGGGTTTCTTCTACCTTCCCTTTGACAGTTTATTCATAGCTGTATTTGTGCTAAAACTGTTCCTTAGGTAAAGTACTTTTTCTTCCTCCTTAGTGTTTATGTCTCTGAAAGATGGGTTAAATTGTACCTCAGCCTTCATTTTGGTAGATTAAAGAAAAACAGAGCTCTTTTAGCCCTCTTTCCTATGATAAGCTTTTCAGTGTCCTTATCATCTTAACAGCTCTTTCTTAATTATCTTCCTTTTTATTTAATATGTCTCAAGATTGACAGCTATTATATTCTTAATGATTATGCACCAGTATTGCATTTGCCTTTTAGATAATTGTATCACATTAATATCACATTAGTTAACCTATGATCAACAAATACGATCAGGTCCTTCTGCTTTCATGTTATAGGAATAAATCTGAAATTAAAGATAAGTTTTAATTTAAATATTTTTAGCTCTTAGGGCACAGCCATGTATTTAGTATTGCTGACTATCCACTAACACTGTCCTTCAGGTCACTCATCCCTGTGTTTTCTTAAGTGTCCCCTATCTTTGTGATAAGATCTTTTCTAGCAATGGAAATTTGTAAAGAGATCAGGCCCAAAGCCAATTTTTGCTTCGCCAATCAATCACCTCAGCCCAGGAGTTTTCTGTTTAATCCTGTCTGGTGTTGTCTCCTGTTAAGCCAATTCCTTGCTCAGGTTAGACTTCTATTAATCTTTGTCATTAGCTAAACCACTAGATTTCAGTGTGTCGGAGTGGTAGAGCCCAGATGGATGAGCTCTTATTCACTAACACACTGTGAGAAATAATTTCATTTTTTAAAAGCTAATGTTTTTACTTTTTTTAGCAAACAACACTGAGTCCATAGGTAGAAGGAAAAATGTGTCCAAAAGCTTTGCATCTTATTTGGGTGATAGGAAAAAGTCTCTTTATCGAGTTTTTTTTTTTCTCTTGAGTACAAGTAATAAATTTTGCTGTTCTTCAGACTTGTTCTTTCCCCTCCTGGAAGCTATCTTATCATACATACTATCTGGCCTGCAAATTCATTTTCCAGTTCTTCCACAGTCCTGGGATAGAGTTCACCTGGTGCTTATTATTTGAGAAGGTTTAGTTCCTTGAGATCTGCTTTCAATTCTGTTACAGTATTTTTAGTTCCTTTAAGTACACCTTTATTTGTCTTACCATTATCTGCAAGGTCAATGTCATGCTCTGTTACAAGTTGAAGAAAACTATCTATTTGGTTATGAACCCATTCATTATACGTAGTCTCCACCTGATCATATGCACTTTTTATTGCCTTCTTCTAGATCTCTTAAAAAAATGGTTACGTATCTTCACAATCCAAGGCCTTTTATAGCTGACCAGCTGAGAGCAGTCACTGTATAAATCTGTGCCTCTCAGTGTTGCTCACAGAATCACAGACAGGTTGAGGTTGAAAGGGACCTTTGGAGGTCATCTTGTCCAACCCCCCTGCTCAAGCAGAGTTGGTTGCCCAGGACCATGTCCAGACAGCTTTAGAGTATCTCCAAGGATGGAAAGTCCACAACCCCTCTGGCCAACCTGTACCAGAGCCTGGTCACCCTCATAGTAAAAAAGTGTTTCCTGATGTTCAGGGGGAACTTCCCCTGTTTCAGTTTGTGCCCATTGCCTCTGGTCCTGTCAATGAGCAGCTCTGAAAAGAGCCTGGCCTCTGTCCTTTTTGCACCTGCCCTCCAGATATTTATATACATTGATGAGATCCCCCTGAGCTTTCTCTTCTCCAGGCTGAACAGTCCCAGCCCTCTCAGCCTTTCCTCATATGAGGGATTCTCCAGTCCCTTAATCATCTTACTGGCCCTTCACTGGACTCCATCCAGTCAGGCCATACCTCTGTTGTAGTGGGGAGCCCAGAACTGGAGGCACAGTACTCCAGGTGTGTGATCTCACTAATGCTGAGTAGAAGGGAAGATTCATCTCCCTCGACCTGCTGGCAATGCTCTGCCTACTGCAGCCCAAGATGCAATTCACCTTCTTTGCAACGAGGGCACACTGCTGACCCCACCAGGACTCCCAGACACTTTTCTGCAAAGCTGCTTTGCACCCAGGCAGCCCCTAGCATGTGCTGGTGCACGGTTCTACCTTTCAGCATCAGACTTTCCCCATGTGTTCTGTGTGAGGCCTGGTCTCCCAGCTCGTGACTGTAGTTCAGCTGGAGAGAAAAACGCCCAAAATTTGAATTTTTCAATAGCTTTAATAGCTCTGTCCCTATATGATTTTAGGCTCATTTTTTAACGTGTCACTTGGAAGACAACACCTGCTCCTTGAAGATTTTGTGCATAGACACACTGGTGACTCTGAAGAGCTCTATTACTAAAGCAATACATGTCATAAATGCAACTCAGCTATACAGCTGGATCTTTAAAAAAGTGCAATGTGTGTCTACTCTTACAGCTGGCCAAATGAAAGTTAGTGCTAAATAAAGGACTGTCACTCCTGTGTCCCAGTATTTTTTTCCCCACTTTTGGTAAATGTTCAGGTCTAGGCAAGTTTAAATTTCTGTTATTTTCAGATATCTTAAACCCGAAGTTTAAGTGCCGAGAACACGTAAATGTTTGTGGAATGTAGCTAATTGTAGAAACGAGAGGAAGTAGCAGCACAGCTTTGACCTTGTGAGAAATGTCACCTAATGATCTCCCTTCAGAGACAGAATTTAAGGGACACTGATTGTATTGTTAAGGGATATTTTGATTACAAGCTTCTGTTTGATTCGAGGGGGTGGAGAAAGAAAAAATAAAAGGCTATTTTGGGGGATTTTTCTCCTGTGTAACCTTCGTCCTTCGCATAGAGGTGCCTGGCTCACTTCTGCTTTTAGCAATGGACGTTTTGCCCTCTAGTGGTTTTTCTCGGTTACATAATATTCTGAGAAAACCTATTTCTTTGCCTAGGAATGCCTGGGTTTAATTTTAATTTTTCAGCTCAAATTCATCAGACTCCACTTAGATTCTGGTGTGGAGCTGCAAAGCAAAATAAATTAACTTATGTTTGTTTGTTTTTTTAAATGATGGGATTTTTAAAATTTTGTATCTGCATCCACTGATACACCTGTAAGATTCCACCGTTAATTACTGTATTTTTAAGTCTGGGATGCATTTTATTCACATAGATTGTTTATGGAAAGTTAAAAGTAATTGCGTTTTAATTTGAAAGTAGTGGCAAGGAAATCAGATGGCAAAGATTTTGCTTGTAAGTGGATCTTCACTTCAAAACAGGGACACTTTATTGACATTATGGATGTTATTTGTTGCTCAATTTAACAAAACAAAGTAATGAAGACTATATAATAACTATAGCTGTAATATAATTGATAGAACAGCATGTATCTGCTGAAAATTTTTTCTTTAATTCCACAGCAATGATCCAATCATGCTTATTCGGGGCATGAATTTTGAATAGACAGAATGGTTTTAGGTTTATTCCAAGAGCCTATTAGAATAGTCTGAGACACGACTCTAATAGTCACTGCTTTGGTGCTCTTGGAGTATGAGAATGAAATGTTACCATTTGTATTTTAATTCTTGGGACTCCAGTGTACTGCCTTTCTGTTGTTATATTTCTATGCATTTTTTATTATGTGAAGTTTTGCTGAAGTGAATGGCATGTTGGCACCCTCAGTTTATTTGGAGCTGTGCAGAAGAGAAATAATACTGCATAAAATATGTAATATTCTTCTGAAAGATAAGGAAGAGTCCTAATTAACATGCTTGCTGCAGCACCAATTGAGATTAAATATACATGCTACTCTGGAGTTGTTCTTTTCAAGATAAACTAAAAATAAACATTTAGGAGATATTACATAAAGTCAACTTCAATACAAAGTTTCATTGCATCTATGAATTCAAGTACTTCCTGATTGGAATAAGAGATGCTAATAGATTAATGCTCTTCCAGTTCTCTGCTACATGGTTCCCAAAATTTTTAGTTTAACTAATACCTGAAAAGAACCACAGATGGATTGGTGATACCCAATGGTTTTAGAATGACTGGGTTAGGTGATGCTTGAGACCTGTGACTGTAAATAAACTACAACTACATTCTTCTTCACATTAGAATCAAGCAAATTCCCATTGAGGAAAATACTCTGAAAAAAAAAATGTTGCAGTTGTGCTCTTGAGACTTAGCAATAAATTAAAATATCAGACTATTTTTCCCAGTGCTCTATTTTTACTTGCAAAATGTTTGTCTATAAATATTTATACACTAAATCCGTTTTCCTCCACTCTAAAATGTAGAAGACTGTATCACTCAGACCACTCCCACTTTCTGAAACCTTAGTATTTTTCTTAGGAAATCCCAATATATGAGAATAATGAAATTTTCCTAGAAAAGCGGTAGATGGGTCTTTCCATAAACAGCATAATTTTGTGCACTGGTCTACAAGATAGGACAGGAGGGACATCAAGTAAGGAAAATTCCTGAAGAATAAGGGCTGTGGGTCTTCCAAAATAGCATGAACGGCTTTGGCATAACATGAGAAAAAGCTGGGTTGAGGGTTTCTGTGGTTTGAGGAGAATCTACTCAGGAAGCTGAGAGAAATGTATGAAGTTCAGAGAAAATCTCACTGTAGCTTATTTTAAAAGCAAATTTATAGTACCAAAATGTTCTAAAAAGTAGCAGACATTGTAAAATAAGGAAGTGGAAGAATAGGAATGGACAGGGGGTGTGTCCGGATTAAAGAGAAAATATTTTATTCTCCTAACTACTTGTAAATTTTCTTCTGTCTGTAGCTGGTTCTCTGGTTTCCTGATGCTGTTTTGTTGTTTAGGTTTTTTTTTTTTTTAGTTTGGGGAGGGAGAGGGCAAGGAGTTGCTTTTTGTGTGGATTCAAGGCCACTTCTTCTTTTGGAGATCTTATGATCTTAACTACCATCGCTGATGATGCTTCAGATCATCTACAGTAGACATTTCTGGTGGTCAGGTGTACTGTGCAGTTCCAAAATGTTGTGTGATGTGTTTGACCAAGGGCCCTGCCTAGAGCTGCAAACAGACTTGGCTGCTCCGATGTAGCCATTATTGCACAGAACAGCCTGTTCTGTCTTGCTGTTGAAGAATTCTGTCCCTGTAGCAGGAATTAATGAGACAGTTCTGTGCCCCAGCACCTCAGGTCACTGATTTGTGAATTATTCTTAAGAATTGCCACGTAAGATATGTGCTAATAGGAGAAGCTGTTAAATTGTGGTAGCTATGAGATGAATAGTACTCTCTCAACTTTGAAAGATCTTTCCAAGAGCAGGAAATATTCTGAGGCATTTTTTACTTCAGTACCACTGCTTGGTCTCCCTGGAATCAGGAGTCCAAGTCTTGAAAGTTGTACCTGGAGAGACTCTAATGACCCAGAGATCAAAAGATATGCAAGGTCCCTGTGAAGTGAATTGAAGTAAAAGTTAATATAAAAGAAGTTTATTTTGGACTGGCTGGCTTACAGCTGAAAAATGCCACCACTCTTATTTGAATAAAAGCAATATTTCTGAACTTTACAGAGGTGAACTGTGGTGAGTGTTTTTGTTTTAATTTTGATTTTCCCTCAAAATGGGTTCCCTTATCCCTAGAGCTACTTAATTTGTTGCTCTTTTTGTGCATATTTTAACAGCAGAAAACATTGTTATTTTTTCCTTTATATATAGTAGAAAAGAAGCATTGAATCAAAAATTAAAATTGTGTGTCTATTTTGATCTTCATCAGGAGCACCATACATCCCATGAATCATTGTCATATGCTGTAACATGCTTAGCAGTTGGTGATTGTTAAATAGATTAAACAGCTGGTGTTAATGTTCAAAATTCTGTTGCAAGGAGGCCAAATCATGTATTGAATATTGAAAATTATATCATTATGGCCATTTAAACTGCAATTAAAAATGATTAAATTATCCCAACCAAAGCAAGTGTAGCAAATAGAAGAACAGATTAAATGTGATTTAATATGATTCTATGGTTTTATTTAAGTTCATCTTTCTCTAATAAATCATGCTAGAGCATTCAAATATCCTCTGGGGAACATATACTGTACATTAATAAAGACTAAAATGATATTTAAGTTTTTGTATCCATGCCATATGAGTATCTTGATAGAGGATAAACAGCTTCTGAAAAGTTGCCTAAAAAAGACATTGTATTATGTTCAGGGAAAGTTTTCTTCCATTTTGCTATGCTAGCATTTTTGCTATAATGTCAGTAGTCATCGGAAAAATGGGATCCTCTAGAGACATTCTTGCTTCATGATAGGAAATTCAACCAGTCTACAGTGTTTTTAGAACCAGAGTGCAGCTGTTTCTGAAGAAAACTCTTTCCCTTCATTTCACTTTCAGCTATTAGATAGTGCTCTGTGGTTCCAGTTCTGACATCCTTCTAACCGCAGCTGAAATCTGGCTACAAAAATAGTGTCTTCAGAAGTTTTAATTCATTAAACTATCTAAAGAAAAAAGGCTTGTTTTCCCATTTTATGAGCCTTTACTCATGGTCAGGACCATGCAATTCTTTTGTACTTCTATGTTGTTGTACCCATCATCTTCCCCCTCCTCTGAGGTTTAATGACTGCTTAAGATATCAAGACACCATAGTTCTTGCTTTAATCAGTCTCAAGGACTTCAGATTCAATAAAGATTACCTGCAAATGATAACTCAACAAGGCTTAGCTCCTAACAGTGGGATGTGCTTGTGAGGAAGGGGAGTGTCAAGCTGAGTCTTTCAGATATCCTTCCCCTCTCTGGAGGCTATTTACTGACCCAAGTCTGCAAGCATGTACTTTCACCTGCCAAAGCCACAGCCCCAAAGGTGGGGCCTCAAGAAATAGTATACTGTTGTGGAATGTTTCCCTCCTTAGTGATTAGAGGATAATTAGATAGTTTCCCCAAGGAGTTGAAAATCCCATCCAATGTCCTTCTCAGCCCCAAAAGACTCTATGCTGCACACCATTTGAAATCTTAACTTTAAAACCAGCTTGAAGGGTCTGAGATGAAAAATTGTACTATAGGGTGTGAGGTGATGCACTTCAGCATTAGTAACTACATTCATGCAGTAAGCCCCTCAAGGGAAAAGGAGAGTATAAAGAGTAGACCAAACTCATAGATTAGTAACAGAGTGTCTGCTGTGATTCAACTATGAAAATGGCAAATTAAAATCTAAACTGTGTCAGGAGAGATACTTACAGTAAAGATGGAAAAAACCACTATGCTGGCATAATGTTGTCTAGTCAGTTACGCTAAAAGAAAGATAAATTAAACCTCTGAGTTAGAGACAGGACTGACAAGTCTCCCACTAGATTAGACAACCTACATAAGGAGAGTAGAAGAAATTATTTTTTTTAGATCAGCACAATGCAGGCTGAGGTAGGATATATTTGTTGTCCATAAATACCTTGTAATAGTATGGCAAAAGGTTAGAGGAGTATTTGTTGAGCTAACGACAATATTTTAATAAAAACACATACATGTTTTACTTGAAATAAGCTTGAATTTGTGGTTCCTTGAGATCAGGAAATTTGTGGTTAGGTAGTTATGAAAGAGATTGTATTTTGAATGGCCTGTCAAGCTCTGGCTTCAACGTCTATTTCATTTTTCTTCAAAGGGAAAAAATTATCTGAAGCTTTTAAATTGCTAAGAAGTCTCATTTTCTAATGAGTTGCACTCAGAAAGTGATTTACTGAATTAACCACCTCACACCCTCTACTGTTTGTTTCCAAAAGGTTTTGCAGCTCAGTAACAGATGGTGTAGCTCATTCTTGCCCATTTTATGTCATGGTGGCCAACATTTCAAGTTAGATGTTTCAAGCTCTTTCAGATCACAAAAGAGGTTACTGGGACTGTGTGTGTTAAAGGATGTCATAAGTGGCTGCTGCCTCCAACAGCTCTAAGACCAGGATTTCCTCCTCCCCGTCCACTAGAGCCAAGCCTGGGAGCTTGGAGATCTGGGGACTCAGAGACCCAGGGGCTCAGTCACAGGCTGAACTGTTTGCCAGTTCAACCAGTAGAGAGGATAAGTATACATCCCAGAGATACACCACACAGGCACTACAGAACATTGACAAAGCTGGATACACTGCCCGCCTCAGACAAGGTGCTTCCTTAACCAGCACCTGTTTGTAGGACTCACTAGCACTGTAGCTCATTAGTGACAGCACAAACATAACACTTACTAGGTTCATAAGCACACACACATTTGTGGATCCTTGAAGCACCAGCACAGCCCCTCTGTCCACTTGGTACCTCTGTCTGGATCCCTCTTACCTGACCCGTGTGTCCCTTACTCACCAGCCGGTCCCGCTTTGCACACTTATCACACAGGTACTCTACATTTGCAGGATCCCTCAAATACCTGCAAACAGACCCTCCACCAAACCAATACCCTTGTCAGGAACCTCCCATGGTCTTCTGCTTGCCAGCTGGGCCAGCTTGGTGTTTGCTAGTGTATACACATGCACACCCTTTTTCCTTCCCAATCTCCTTCCCCTGCACTTTTTTTAGTAAGTTTTGCAAAGTCCCACAGAACTCGTTCAACTATCCCAAATCCATATTCTCCTCTCATCAGTTACAAATCTAGATCAGTCCTCTCCAAAGCTACACTTGTAGTTTCTTAACAGCCCATTGGTAAGTGGCTGGAGATTTTTGGTCTTTGGCATTTTCCATTATCCCTTGTCAACTGGGTTTGTGTTTCCGTGAGTTCTTGTTTATTGCTTGCCACTTTGCTTATTATCCCTTTTTGCTTGAAAAGGTCCTTGTTCAGATAACTATAATGAAGCAGAAGGTGAATGTCTGTGTTATTTCAGCTGGGTGTTTTGATGCCCAGGATCTCTGATGACCACCTCTCCTAATATGAGTCATGGGTTTGGAAGTCTTTTTCTAGTCCCTAGATATTAAAATACTGAACTTTCCATGGGCACCTTATGGAAAGTGTCATTAGAGACATTTAATTCTCTCCACCTGTCCACTTTAGAAATAGAGCAAGTAAGTAGATCACAAGCAAGTACATAATAAGCATTGGTTCTGGGCACTGAAGTCTGATAATGTACACTATTAAATGCTCTGAATGCTCCGTGCATGCTTTTATCCCATCTCAGTACCCTGCCAAAGAGTACTGAGACAAAGCCAACAAATGGTGTAGTTGTCACAACCCTAGTTTTGAGTGCCAGGATAGCTGGACACGAGTACAGATGCAGGTCATTCCATGCCTTTTAACATTCATATCCAGACTCTTCCTGACCAAATTTAATTGACTAGAGCTAGCCTTAGAGATTTTCTACTAGCACCTGACGCTCAAGATTAGTTATGGGGGAGAGTCATTTAGCATTCAGTTCCCTGAAAACAGTAGCTGCTCTCATTTTATTTGATTTTGGCTGTCTGAACCAACTGCATGGTGCTGGTGGATATGACACAGAACTAATGGAAGATCTGCAATCATATGGAGTAGCAATTGGAACCCAGGCAAGATATGTTGAGACATCACAAACAATGCTGTTCTGTTTAAAGAACTGAATCTCACCCCTAGCATCTCGGCTCCCAGTCATGCCTATGGTGTAACTGTGTGAGGTTTGATACTGCTGATTAGGTCAGTGAATTAACATTTTGGTAATGCCCAGTTAAATCAGAGTGGTCCAGCCAGTGATCCACAACCCAGATCTCACCTATGGGCAGGGTTCTATGACTTTGTATATAATTTGTATTGCATCTGTACATGCTGAAGTACTTGTCTGCACACTAATAGCATTACTACACGCTGGGACAACTCCATCATTCATACTGATATGTGGCATAAAACAGAAAAGAAGTTGGATCACTGTAGGACAGGGGTTTAGAAATATGGCTTTGTCTAATATAGACAATATTACTTTTTCATTTTCTTGATCATCACCCTCACATTGATTTAATTGGTGCCCTCATCAACTATTCCAAGCAACATTGCAAGACAGTATACCTGTGAGAATGCTCAAGAGTTACACATTTTAAAAGCTAAAACTTAATTCTATTGCTACAATATGTTTCATTTACATTAATACAGTTCCTTCAAGTTTTATGGTAGAATGAGTGAGACTTTTATATTAATTCATGTTTCTATCCTGTTTCACATTGTCACTGATGATGTGATTTCTAATATGTTTTTGTTTCTAAGCAGCACAGTTACATTGACTATAGCAGCATCACCAGCTGGTGTGCCAGGGTGAAAAATATGTTTTCCTTTTTTGGCTTTGTCTGGGTAAGTCTATATAAGCAATTGTATTCTTGAAGCAGATTTCATAACAGCTGCTTCCAGCTCTAATTCTTTCTCTTACCATCTGTCTTCTCTTAATTCTGCTATTAGAATAGCAAACAGAACACCAAGGATGCTGTGAGTTTCTGAGAAAAATGGGCAACCTCTAGCAGCCTCTGAACATCTAGAGCACAAAGTTACATTTGAACTTAGCTCTGACTTCCTGCTCCAAATGAAGACCTGGGGGAGATGAGAGCTGTGCAGATGTGCTTTGTGTTGAATAACACAGACTTATAAAAATTCTGAGGATGGATTAAAAAGCAAAAAATGTACTTTACTCTTTTAAATGAAAGTTACACCACTGGGCTTCTGAATCTGTCCAGTTTCAGAAAAAAATCCTCCTACTAAATACTGTCTTCAAAAGTTCTGTTCAATAGAGTTAAATAAAAAAAAGTAAAAAAAGTCCTGTAAATACCTAAAATCAGGTCACCACACCATCTCTATTGTAGTGCTATGTAGTGAAGAAAAAGTGCTATCTTTTCAGAAAAAAATCACAACAATTTATTTGCTCAACATGCCCTACAGACATTGTGAAGTTGGAGCTTCTTGTGAATTAATCTAATAATGTGCTACCTAACCTACAGACATATTTTGCCCATCACTTACTACCTGTTTTTAATTTCTAGGAGAGTAATATTTCTTGGTGATTTCATGGTAATAAATGGTTTTTACTCAGCCTGGCAACCTGTCACAAGTGGGACCCCTTCTTAAGATTGATGCTGGGCCCCACATTGTTTAACATCTTCATAAATGGTCCCGAGGATCAGATTGAAAGCAGCCATCCCAAGTTTGCTGATGACACTAAACTGCATAGTGAAATGGACAGACCAGAAAAAGGAGCCATCTTAAAGAGAGAACTGGACAAGTTAGAAGAGTGGGGCTAGCAAGAACAGTATGAAGTTTAACAAAGACAAGTGCAAAGTCCTGCACCTGGGATGATGTAACCAAAGACCCCAGAACAGGCTAGGATCTGTGTGGCTGAAGAAGAGTCTTGTTGAAAGGGGTCTGGGCATCCTAGTGGACTGCAAACCAAACATGTCAGCTCTGAGCTGCTGCAGCAATAATGGCAAACTGGATCCTGGGCTGCATCAGTATTACTAGCAGAGACACAATTGTCCCACTCTACTCACCACTTGTTATGTTGCACCTGGAATACTGTGTCCAGTTCTAGTCCCCACAATACAAGACACACACAGACTGGAGAGGGTCCAATGAAGGGCCATGAAGAGGATCAAAGAGCTGGAGAACCTACCCTATCAGGAGAGACTGAAGGAATTTGATCTTTTTTTTTTTTTTTTTTTTTCCCTTGGATGTCTTTATTAATCCCATATGTGGAACTAAACCGAAGCAGTTTGCTCTCTCACCTGATGTTTCTCCCCAGTTGAGAAGGGGAATCAGGAAGAGGAGAGGAGCCCCATGGCTTGAAATATAAACAGATTTAATGAAATAATACAACTAATACAAACACTAACATAACTATATAAGCTTATACTTAACCTTGTCCCCACAAGCAGCAGAAGGAGCAGCAGGCCAAGATGCAGGAACCCTAAGAAACAGAGTTCTCCACCCTCAGCATACTTCCCCCTTTTATAATGAACATGATGTAATGGGTATGGGATACCCCTGTTAGTCAGCTTGGGCCAGCTGCTCTGGCTTAAGCTCCCAGATGACTCAGGAGCTACCAATGGCCTGCTCTCCATGTCTGGCCTATGATTCTGTCCCAGTGAAGCCCCAACACTGGAGAAGAGAAGGCTTATGGGGACCTCAACACAGTATTCCACTGCAAGGTGGATGAAGGCTCTGTTTTCACAAGGAGCCACATGAAGAAGACACAAGCCAATGGATCATGAGATAAGAAAGGGTTTTTTTTTACAGTTAACTCAATCATTCAATGCAACAACCTCTCCAGGGACACGTTACAGTCCCCATGGCTGTAGGTTTTCAAGATGTAATTGGACAGGGTACTAGATAAGCCTATCTAGGTTCCCTTCCCCACAAAATGTTGGACTAGATGATCTTTTGAGGGTCATTTTAGCTTGGGTTGTTCTCTGGCTCTGTCACATCAACTAAATCTGTTCTTGGAAGGCTCCAATGCTTATTTCAGTGATGCTAATTATTTAATAACTTTACCATTTCTACCAAGTTATCTAGCTAATCACCTAACGTGATCCTTCTTCAGGCTAAGTAGGAAGGTACTGACAGGAGGCAAACATACCTTGACACATGCAAAGCACCACTACTGGCTTGCTTTTTCAGTTAGTCTTACTATTAAAAGCTACTTGAATTTTTTCTTCACTGGTACTTGAAAGGGAACAAGTGTCTGTCAAAAGGAAGTGCCTCATACATGTATGTTCTTTTTTTCATCTTTCTGCCTCCTGCCTAATTGTTACTTTTTTTTTCTGATGAAGAGATGTCAAGGAAGTAGCAACTGGGAAAAAGAATTACAGTCTGAATTTAACATTAAAAAGGCAGCTTTGCAGCCCCATACAGTAAGAGATTGGCAGAGTGATCTGCTCAGATCATGAAACAAGTTGCCTGTTTATAGTGCATGTACCATATCTATTTGTTGCAAAGTCACTGAAATATTAGAAAAATTATCTCTCAACAACTCTGATTACTTTGTGCTAGGCTTGTCTTCTTTCTAAGATGTATGTCCATGTTACTCAAGGTTCATTCATCACGTCTTGGCTATTGATGAAAAAAGCCCATTGTAGTAATTTTAAAAGACTGTAATATCAACTTTTTTTTTTTTTTTTCAAATGTCAATCAACAAATATATGCACACTTTACTGCACATATGATAAAATTACTAAGATCTTTATTATATTTCATATACATTTCCCCCAAATATTAAAAACAATTAATGCTGTAAAGGATTAAATCTTCAATATCTAGTCCCATTCTTTTTGTGCAAAAGACTGCTTCTTTTTTCATAGGTTCAACAGTATAATAATGGGGTTATTTTTGGCTCAAAAATTAGGAAAGGAAACAGTTTTGTCATATGATGTTAATCACAAGGAATATAAATCGCTTTGTAGCATTGAGAATTAGAAAGATCAGTCATGCTTCCTGGGGGAAAATGGAACAAGGGAATTGAGTTTTAGTCTATTCTCAATAGAATATTTGATAGCAGACTTTAATACTTCATAAAACTGAAATTCAGTGCATAACTTCAATTCTCTTCTGTTGGTGTTGGGGAAACCTGATATCAATAAGATACTACTCAACTATTCCATGATGAAGAACTCATTCTGGTATATGAAATACTGACATAAATTGCATTTGAGCATTTTTATGGAGTCTTTATTATGCTGGGTTTCTGTAAACTGCCATTCTTGAACAGCCAGTGAACAGAGAGAGACGTAGTCTCAAAAGCAGATTTATATTGTATAAGTTTGATTAAACTGTATTTGGAAAAAAATATTTTTTTTTCTATTAATGGATGTCTTTATAACACTGGAAAAGCTGAGACTAAAAGCTAAGACCTAATCAACGTTTGTTGATGGCTGAAGTTGCATACAATCCCATCTTTAGTCTTCACCCAAGCAATCATTTAATTGGCAAGAAGAAAAAACTGCTTTTAGTTTCTGTGACTTTCCTGATATTCTCAGCACACTGGGAAAATGTTATGGGCCTCTCATCCTCTGTAATTTCAAATCAGAACCCAGCTTCAATCAACAACAAAGCTTAGCATGTCTGTGACTGATCTGGTGTTAGATGGATGCATGAGAATGTAATTATCACAGGCATGTCTTTAAGAGTTTGTCTTTAAGTTGGAGCCAGGGCAACGGGTCAGTTTAAAGAACTACTGTCATGTATTTTCAAAGAATGAAAAATGTCAAAATGTAGTTTATTTACTACTCACGATACATGCTATTCTAATATGACAACAATAGAGGCCACTATGGCTCCAGAATTCAAAATCTAAAGAAGCCTATAAATTATTATTTCCTAGAGAACAAAAACAACAATAGTTGTTTTTGGGTAATATTTACCTTTTAAATTCTAGTAAAACATTAAATAAATATGTTTTAATGACAGTATATCTACTTGCTTGAAAGTAAATTAAATCCAGTGGGAATGAGGTTGGTTTTAAACTAGATTAGAAGTTTAGGAAATATTATATGGGAGGCTTAAAGCATTAGTATAAAAATAAACCTTTTCATTTTGAAGGTATTATTTTTTAGAGACTTTCAGGTTAGGATGTTCATTTTTTTAAGGGAAATGGTCTTATGGCCCTCTGGTTTGTATTTTGGAAAATATACATGGCACTCACTACAAAGGCAGAGAAGTCAGCACCATGGATTCTGTCTGGATGCTGTATTGAAAAATGTACTTTTGACATACATTCTAGAGAATATTTGTTCATATCCCATTATGGACATGAGGTAGTGGAAGGGATTTTATTTTATTTTATTTTATTTTATTTTATTTTATTTTATTTTATTTTATTTTATTTTATTTTATTTTATTATTAGTCTTGCAAAGGAGGAAGGCATCATTAGGTAAACAGATGTTCAAGCATACACTGAGATGTTATTTCTGCTTTGTATTTGACACTTATGTGGAAACTCTGAAATATTAGCTGTGATTTATTCCAAGCACTAAACACTGGTGAAATTAAGGAAGTCTCAGAGATTTTACTAGGCTGGTAGATACCCAGGATTTGCTTATTTTCTGTTGGTTACAGTAGTTCAATATTACAAGTCACAGTTTCCAAGCATAGCCAGGGGGAACAAGTACAGGAGTGGAAATTTGTTCAATGTATGGCAGACTGCCCAGTAATTAAATACACTTCTTTTTAAATGCATCATCCTCATTTGAATAGTTGTTTCCCTTGGAATTTGGCAAGTAACAGGGTGTGTTAGACTGAACCTAAAATACAAAACGATGCTTGTCCACTTAACATATTCCATGCAGGCAAGGCTTAAATCTACACAGAGATCCAATAAAGGCAGTGATGCTCAGCACAAACACAACTTCAGAGAGTAATAGGGATATAGCTGAATTGTTACAACTTTGATGCCTATCAGTTTCACTAGGCAAAAGGCCAGTTGCTGGAGGAGCTGTGTAAGGGAACACAAGATTTAAAAAGTGTCACTCACTGAGTTGGGGAAGATGCATATTTTGTTTGGGTACTGTCCAACACTGAATTAAAGTAATTTTACACAGTGCATTGAGCAGTCATCAGATGGCTGTTGGCTGCTTTCAGCTTGAGCTGGATTTAACTGTCAGTTTACAGATGGGAGATTTAAATCCTTGCAAATGAATTCTGATATAATTTCTGTGTGGTATCTAGTGAATACCTTTAATTTTGAAATAACTTCAGTGAAACTCTCTGCATTCAACTCATCAAGTTATTTCATGGAGGTACAACAGCGGAGTCTAGAAAGAAAGTATTAACAAGCTTATTTTGCTTGCCTTCTTCATACAATTACATGTGCTGTGGATGATAGCAGAGATCATGAAATTAAATATGGGACAAGCCGTGGAGTAGCTGGAAGGTCCCTCTTAGTCTTTTGTGTTTCCTTCCCAGTGTCTAATGAATTTTAGATTTTTTTCTATTCTACCCAATGTATGTCCTCTATGTGGTTGTTAGTAAGTTGCTTAAATTACCCATATCTACACCTCAGATTTTGTTCACTGTATACTGTGTTCACTATACACTATATGCACATGTTGACAGAACTCCCTGGATGAGTTACTTTATATGTGGCAAAAGGAGAGCTTTGCTCATAAAGTGACATTACCTTTGTCAGGTCATAGGCTAAGCTGAGAAACACCTCTTGTTTGCTAGCATAACTGTATCCATCCTAGAGATATGGCCAACTTGTACTAGTCAGGCAGTGAAAGACTTTTTTTCCCAACGTAGCTACATTGACAGAATATTGTAGTCTCACCTGAGTACATCTGTTCTACCATCATACAATCGATTCAGATAGCTCCTGATCAGATAGCTGGTACCTCATATGGTTTATTCATATAGTTCAGAATCTAAGCATCTTGCATTCCTTCCCTGTGTTCATTTCTTGCTCTCTTGGAGAGCCTCTTCAACAAATTTTAGGTAAGCTGGAACAGATGTACCTAACCCTTACTCAGCAATCGTGATGATACTGAAAGAAGGAAAAAACAATCAACACAAAATCAAATGCCTGAATCTCAACCTTTAACCTTGGTTGTGCAGGTGCCATAGAGTTTGAACTTGCTTTTAGAGAGAAGGATTATCTTTTTCATAGCCTAAAATATCTGTGATTTAATTTCCCTTAGACTGTCTCAGTCTAATCTAGATGTTTTCATCCTGGCATGCTGTCAGAAATAGATTCTTTACTATTGTGGGTTACTGTGGTTTTTCTGAAAACTTGCCACGCTCTGCAACAACAGCACTGTCTCAAGCCAAAGCAGTTATAATTTGAGGTTGCTAACACTAAGAGAATAGATCTGCTGGCCCCATGGACTGATTTGTCACCTGGTCAGGCTCAAGCTGTCATCTGTAGGGCCAGGTTTGGCCAACATTGCCACATCAGTCAGTCAGTCCTCTTTTAATGGCCATCAACAAGGGGAAAAATGACAGATAAAAGGCAATTACAGTAAGAAAACTGTTGTTTGAAAAACGACCTTTCTACCCTGTGCTTCCATGAATGTGAAAATATAGTCTGTAGTCTGTGAGGTTTAAGAATAGCCAGAAGTGGAAAGATACTCTCTCAAAGTCAGCACAAACTTAGTAGGAGACAGAAATGAATATTGTATGTTTTCCGTAAGAGACAGAAATGAGGGGGTAAAGTAAAAGGGTTAAGCAAAATTAAGTATTGTCACAGGTGATTAACTAAAGTATTTGTCTAATCCTAACACGTGTCAGTCACTGATGCTAAAAATAAGGTGTATGCTTGTGAGTATCAGGGACTAGAGAGGGATGACTGTGCAATGTGACACCACATGATAAAACAACACACCAGACAGTTTCTCTATCAGCAGGTCTGTAACACTTCAGAAGCTCAAATTAATGAAGAAAGCTTCAAAATTGCTGCAAAAACCAATGAGAGAAGCTTTGCTGGTGGCACTGTAGCAATAAGAGGCCTTATTTTCTTCCAGTGATTGATTTTGAGTAGTGCTCTGACATGTTTGTACTTATCTCAGCCTGTATCGCAGCTGGGAGACCACAATTTACTTGTGGCAGAGCACCTACCAGAGAGGGCTACTGGCTTGTAAATCTGGGAGTTTACCTACAAGGCTCGTTCATCCCTAAATGATATCAACAGAACTGACTGCAGCTCCACTCACTGAAGAAGAGTGATAAACCCTCTGCCATACCCTTATCACTAAAAGCATGGTTTGCAGGAAGCAAGGGAACTCAGAAGAAGAGCACAGGGTAAGAAACAGAGATGATTTAAAAAATTTCCTGTCCAACAGAAAGGTTATTTGTGTCAGATATCCTATTTCTGTTAAGCAAGTTTGGCTGTGTTTGCAATTCTATAGCAGTCTTCAGAGTGCTCTGAATATAATAGTAGAGCTAAACCTTGTCACCTTTGAATGACATAGTTCAGTTGAATGCTTGTAAGGTGAACAGTTCATTGCAGCTCTAATACAACATTCTGATGCTTTGGAGGCAAAGATCAATAATTAATGTTCCACAAGAGACCTTAATGGCACAGTTACCATCACACATTCTTCTTTTTTATAATGGTGTCTCTCATAACACTAATAACTTGTAAAAGCGTAACAGTCATAATGATTGAAGAAAGCAAGTTAAAACAGAGCTCAGTTTCCTCCCTCCCATCCCTTGCTCTGTCCCTATTCCCAACAGTGCTTATATCTGTGATAGGGGTCCTAAGACAAAATAAGCATTAAATAGTTGTTCTTATAGAACCCCAGGTAAACTAGTTCACAGGGAAAGAAAAAAAACAGGTGTACATCATGTCATGAAAAGACAGTGCATTCTCACATAAATAACATGCACAATGTGTTTTTATGTTGTCAGGTTTGTTTGCATCATAAAAATCTGACACACTTAGATGGATATGTTCTCAAAGAATAAGGAGGATCCCAAAAGCTTAGGCATTGAACACGCAGAAAGTAACAAACCAGCAAACACCGTTCTGGCACTCTTTGTTCTTTTTAGAAAACATTTAGTTTTTGTTGTATTTTTTTCCCCTGTGAACTTGATTCCTTGGCAATACATTTCCATTCTATCGAATGTAGGACAGTATGGATCATTCATCATTAAAATTTTACCTTTACACTGGAACTCCAGTCAAATCTCAGTGAGAGAATGATGGGGCTTATTATTCACAACTGCTCACTGTAGCCTGGGGAAACAAACACCTTTAGGCTTCCTCTGCAGGTGGTGATTAGGGAGATCCTGCTACAGGGAGAAATTTTGAGCACCTATATACGGGCTACTGCTCTGAATCATTTCAAAACAGGTCCTCTAGCAGGTAATTCAGAGTAAGAATCCAATTTTTACTTTTTCATCCATTCCGTACTAGAGCTTATTTCTTTCTTTATGTATTCAAAGCCTCATCCCATCAGCATGTTCTGAGGAGAAACAATGTCACTGGAATTTTGGACCATCCCTATGTGTTGAGTAGGAATGTGTGAACTGGATGACCAGACAGTGTTTTCCATCTCTCAGCTCTTGATATTCTCCATCCCTCCCTATGAACTCTGTTTCCTCTGAAAGATAATGTGTGTCTATAGTGGAATGGATCTGCAGTGCACTTTGTGAGAGAGACTGCCTGACTGTGAAACAAGAACATGCCTGTTTTTTAGTTTGGA
The DNA here is from genome assembly GCA_020745705.1 of Hemiprocne comata. Lineage (NCBI taxonomy): Eukaryota > Metazoa > Chordata > Aves > Apodiformes > Apodidae > Hemiprocne > Hemiprocne comata. The sequence goes on along the minus strand of CM036588.1, from coordinate 113,891,366 downwards.
CACAGCCAATACATCAAACTAAGGTTACAAGACACCTTTCCTTTGTCCTCTGCTTCTGTCCTTTCTCTCTTGTGCATCCAGCCACCGATAGGAATGATTTTTCCTTTGGTGAAAAAATGAAAAGCATGTTTCTTATGCCAATGTACCTCTGCAAGGAATTGTTTAATTTGTGTACAATTAAACCAAAGTAACTAATAAAACTACTCCTCATTGGCTAGTCCTGTCAGACTTAATATATTATATAAACCACTTCTTATAATGCATTAACACATCATTTTATCAAGCAATAAATGCTCTAGTAAAAAATGTCCCAGATCAGTTACACTCACTGTGTTGCTCAAAAGAGGAAAAAGAATAAGGTAAATTGTAATTCAGCTGTTAATGATGAAGTAACACATGAAAGGGGTCATCCTGGTTAATATTGCACTCCACAAGTCAAAGGAAATGCATGGATAATAACTTCTAATGCATGTTAATGTCATTCTTCACAAGTTTGTTTCATTTTAAATTTTTCCTTCTTCTTGTATATGCATGGAGTTTAAACTCTCATTATAATAATTTCAAGTTTGTAAGTCTTGGTTTCACAGTTCTGCAATACTTGGATGATGAAACAAGACATTACCAGGGCAGTCAGCACTAAGTTTTAAGTTGTGTTTCTCATAGATTTTTGACTATGGACCAAAGTAGAATCATTGCAATGCTGAGGTATCATGTACTAAAAATTGAAGTAAAATGCTGCAGAATAATGTAGCCAAAATACCTTATGTTACACCAGTCTTGTTGGCCCAAAGATAGCAAGAATATTTGTATTTTAGTTCTATCTTTCCACAACTGCATAACAGTATAAATAATGCAAGTTTTTGCCTGAGACGTTCAGTGTACAGTTATTATTGCTTTCTCTGAAACTTTTTAGTTTACTTAGTGCCAGTGTCTGTAGGTTATGTTCACTCAGTTTTTTAATATATATGTCAATATAAATTCAAAGAAATGCATTTTAATGAAGAATTTAAATGATATGGTGGACTCAGTGGTAAAGGAGTGACAGGCAATGTTGCTTGTGACAGCTACATACTGGTACTGCACTGAACATAACCATTTAAAATAGAAAACAATGGCTAATCAGCTCTTCCCTTCAAAAGCTGGCATGTTAGTAGCTACAGTGATTAGTAGGGATTACAGTGTCAGATAAATTTAGGATTATTTTGGGACAAGAACTAGGGATTTCAATAACAATATCCCCATGCTAGTGGAGAATCCTTGTAATACATACAAAATATTATAGTCTTGTTTCACAGTTTGTGAAGTTATTTCTGAAGGGAAAACACAGAGAAAGATATTTATATTTGTGTGGTAAATATAAGAGAATATGGTGCAATATTCTTGTTACACAGATACATTAACAAACATAAAGAGGTGTTTATGTAAGAATATCTGTTGATTCATGTCATAATTATGTCAATCATAGGTTTCACCACTGACACCAGCTTGGAACACTCCTGTCCAAGCTAGACTGTTCATTTTCCAGCACTTTTGTTGTACTCATGAAACTCCTTATGGGACCATGCTGATATGATCCAGGTTAACAATTAAAAAAGACTTCCAAAGTTTGTTGTTTTTTTTTTTTATAAGTTAAGCTTTATCACATAATAACTATTCCTTGAAAACAATTCATCATGTCTAAAATATTATAGGTGTTTATTCCCTTTTTTAGCTGTATAAAGTTCTTCCATTGAAAATCAGCTGGGAACAAATGCTATCTTCATTGCTATCTTCTTTATATTATAATTTCTTCATATAAAGCTTCACAGTTTACACCGGTCTGTCATGCTAACTTGGGAAAGAACTCCAGAAAGAATTCCAATAAATGGCTGAATGAAGAAAAGTACAAAAAGCAGAGGAGCTGACAAGTAAGGTGTAACATTGCTTTGGTATCTCCCTTCTGATGGAGTCTTTTAAAATGCCTTTTCCAGTGGACACCCATCAAAAGACTTTATTTGTTCTGATAATATAGAGGGGAATTATGAAGCAGAAGGAACAATTGCATCTGCTCAGTGCTAGCTCTATGTTGGTATGTTCTTACAGCAGAGAGAGTCCTCTGTCATCTTCCTCCCATGCTCCAGTCATGGAGGAATGCAGTTTTCCAGCCTCAATACTTAGAATCCCTCTTTTACTGCAGTGGCAGCTCAGTAATCAGACCTTGGTTAAGGGTATTTCTGAGAATGTGCATTGGGTATCTTCTCTGTTTGGTAACTAAAAGAGGACTTAGCAGTAATTGGCACATTTATGCCATTATGATGGAAAGAGTAGACAGAGAAGGTCAGAGGGCATCTGCTATCTAATTTGTGGTCTTTTCCTGTCAGAGGCTCTACAGGAGGAAAGAACTCGGGAATATTGCATGAGTAAATTGAAAAAGCAAATATTTTCCAGTGTAATCAGAAGATCAGGAGCAGGTTTTCCTCTCTGCCATATTTGGCATTGCTCTAAGAAGACTGTCCTGTACCTAAGTCTAAGTAAGCTAGGGCCCCTAAAATAAGAGCAGAAGTTTCCTAAGTAGGCAATTCAGACTTCAAAGCCCAGTGAAGGTCATCCAGCCAACTGGATGGAAGGCACTTTTAGAGGGAAAAAAGATAACTTAGGGGGGCTTCTTTCATCTGGCATCTAAAATATAAATGCTGTTAAAGGATATAAGACTAGATCCTTATTGGACACTATCACTAGTGACAATATTATTAAAAGAAACAAACCAGTCAGATTTCCTCTGGATTTCTGTGTCTATCTGGGGGCTTATCACTTGTTTAATACTATGCCTTTCACTAAAATAAGCAGTGATCAAATAAATAATAGAAAATATAAATATGACTGTGTATCAAACTGTTGAAAAGAAATAAAGTATGGTCAAGTCAGAAAGGAAACATGTTATAGCAAGTGCTGAATTATCTTCCCTTGTATTATTCAGGTTTTTTGTTTAATTTTCTACAACAGAAACTGAAATATGGCTTCCTTTAATATTAGTCATTCTGACGCATCTCAGGAACGACATCTTAAGTCCTGCACCATGGTCTGGGAAACAGATAGTTCTCTGGTTCCACTCAGTTTGTTTTTTCTAATGGCTTCATTATTGACAGCAACAATATACTTTAAATCACCTATTTACAACCTTTTTGTAGAAACTGAAATATGAGATGGTTAAGAGAACATGCTTTCCTATATTCTAAATTTCTTAATTGGAAAAGGGTTTTATGTAAGTCCAGACAATATCAATGTTCTTCATGTCACCATGAAGTGGTGATTTTTTTTCAAAAGATGCAGAAGATTGATGACATTTGTCCTAAGTTTTCTGTAGTAAGAGACAAGAAAATTGTAATGGAACTACAAAGTAACGTGTTATCTTGTCAGACAAGGACTTGTACTACAATTGCATTCAGCTGTGCAAACTAAAAAAATACATTATTAAACAAAGAAATTGAATGCCACTTCTTTCAGTTGTTTTTGTTGAAGTGCAATCCTGAATTGTGATGCAGTTATTGATAAAAAGGCTTAATTTCATGGAGGCCAGATTGCATTCTGCTTGGGAAATATCTTGAAATTAAAACTGAAATTGATGATTAGACATCCTCAAATAGAAATACTAAGGTTTTTTGGCCATTGAATCTTAAACATAGGGTCCAGTCTGTCAAAATATTTGTAAGAATCGAATAGTTCAGCAAAAGAAAGTAAATTATACTTCGGGCTTGATTCAGTGGGCTAAATATAGGCAACACCTACCATTTGAGATGCAGAAGGGTGTCTGAGTCAGTTATAGGACTGGCATATACTAGAATATGTATGGAAGACAGGACTTGTTCTGGACTATCAGCAAAGGGCAAGTAGCATACAGGATACATCAGTAAAAGAAAAATAGTGCTACAGACACTTTTACTAGGCAAATGAGTAAAGATCCTTATTTTTGGTAAAAATAATTCAGAAAAATGAAAATGCAGAGACTGTCAAGACACCTGAGCTACTGAGGAAGAAAAAGTTTCAAAGAAAATGCAATTAGTGACAGATACTTTGTTGACACAAATTCAGAAAAGGAGTAATATAAAAGTACCTACTTTATATAGATGTTTTATACTGTACGGTATTTGATATCTGAGTAACATCAAGAATATTGAATGATTTTGGAGATTCTAGTGATTGAATTAAAGTCTTTTGTTGGTGGCTCAATTATATCCTTCATTTGACAGAAAAAATGTTGAGGTGTATAAAGAAATACTTCAGTGACTTAGGCAACAGAATTACATCTTAAACTATTCACCAAATGTTGTAAATATAATTTCAATATTTTATTGCCACAGGGCATGGATCTGAGTTATCAATTAATGATTAAGATTTTTTTCAGTAATCAGTTTATATAAACAGGATTGGACCTGGCCTTGACCCCTGAGGTACACCACTTGTTACTGGCATCCATCTAGACTTTGTTTCACTGACCACCATCCTCTGGTCCCAGCCATTTAGCCAGTTTTCAATCCGTCTCATGGTTTCCTCATCCAGTGTATACATCAACAGCACGTCTAGGAGGATCTTAAGGGAGACAGTGTCAAAGGCTTTACTGAAATCCAGGCAGGCAATATCCACTGCTCTCCTCTCATCTACCAAGCCAGTTGTTTCATTGTAGAAGTTTATCATATTGGTCAAGCATGACTTCCCCTTGATGAGGCTATGTTGACTATTCCTGATCGCTTTCTTTTCTTTCATGTACCTGAAATGGTTTCCAGGATTAGATGCTTCATTGCCTTCCAAGGGATCAAGGTGAGGCTGACTGGCCTGTAGTTCCCTGCGTTTTCCTTCTTGAAGACAGGAGTATCAATTGCTCTCCTCTAATATTCAGACACTTCTCCTAGTTGCCATATTTGTTCAAAGGTTATCAAGGGTGGCCTTGCAGTGACATCTGCCAGCTGCCTTAGCACTCGTGGGTGCATCCCATCACAGCCTATGGACTTATGTGTGTCCAGTTTGCTTAAACATTCCCTGACATAAACTTCTTCCACCAAGGGCACGTCTTCCACAGCCCAGATTTTTCCCTGGTAAAAAAACCACAAACAAACAAAACAACACCAAACCAGCCACAGTCTACAATTCAGTTACCTATATACAAAATAAACATAGAGTACTTGAGAAATTTAATGTTTTTATGCTTGTTTCAGTCTTAATAATTAGGTCAAATAGCTTATGAGTATTTAAAACAAGATTAAATTCAAGAGTATTCCTTTGCTTATTTGTGTAGCCCACTATAGCAGGCAGGTAAGTAGCATAACATTTCACATTGCTTTAGAGTTTTGCTGTAAAATTGAAAAAACCTTTTATGTGCATCATTGCAGTTTTGAATCACAGATTCATAGAATCATAGCGGTTGGAAGGGACCTCTGAAGATCATCAAGTCCAACCCTCGTACTGCAGCAGGAACACCTAGGGCAGACCACACAGGAACACATCCAGATGGGTCTTGAAAGTCTCCACAGAAGGAGACTCCACAACCTCTCTGGGCAGCCTGTTCCAGTGCTCCGTCACCCTCACAGTAAAGTTTTTCCTCATGTTGAGGTGGAACTTTCTGTGTTGTAGCTTGGTGCTGTTTCCCCTCATCCTATCACAGGGCACCACTGCAAAGAGACTGACCCAGTCTTAACGTCCCCCCTTCAGATATTTATAGACATCAAGGTGAAATGTACTTCGATGGTAGAATGTGCCTTGCTCAACCTTCACAGTGTGTTCTAACCACACAGAGAAAGCATTGCTGGAGCCATTGGAGGTAAACTTTTTGAGATTTTGAGCAAGAAAATGCCCTAAGCACTTCTGTTAAATTTTGATGTGGTATCCAGCTTTGTCACAGCTTGATCCATAAAATTCCAGTCCTGCTCTTATATGATCATTTATCTAAACCACAATGAATACTGTCATACAGCCCACTGTATCTCCACTGATTACTGTGGTATACAGATGACTGAAATTGATGGCATTGCTCAGGTACAAGTACTTTTCTTTACTCTAGTTCAAGTTTATTTGCTGTCATGCACCACAGGAATATGTTGTAAGTTTCCTCAAGGGTAAGGCTACCCAGGTAATTCTGACCTTGTAAGACTCCACAACCTGAAATGTCCCCGGTACTACCTTTTAGGTACTTGTGAAATTCCACCTCCCACACCCCTCCTTAAACATCTGTGTAATTAGATTCCTCATGGTTCTATCTGCAACTTTTGTCAACTTCTTGCTTTGTTATCTTTTTTATATTTAACAATTGCTTATGTCATGTGCAGTGGTTTCCCCTGATCTGTTCAGCTAGGTTGACATCAGTCTAGGGTCATTTGTCTGTATCCCTTATCAGAGGCATTCATGGGAAGGGACTAAGAGTAAGAGCTGTATCAGAATGTATCTTGTATATGAATCCCACATTGGCCACTCACTGGTAGCTTGGATTAGTGGAGGACATATTTTTTGCTCTGTGGATCTTTAACATCCAATAACATATTTCATAGATTTTTAAACACTGTTCTCATTATTTAATCAAAAACACTAGGAAAACAAACAAAAAAACCCAACAAAACCACTCTAGAAATTGGATATATTACTTACAAGATCTTCTTGTTAATAATTGCAGATAGAGATGAGATCACCATAAAATACACAATTGAAAAAGCCTACTCTATACAGTTAAAAATGATTGCACAAGATGTATCGGGTAGGTTCATATTGTTGATATCATTCTGGCAAACATTTTTAATTACAGCTATAGAAGATAGAGAATGCATTCCTGTACTTTTATAAAACCAGTAGATGCTGGGAAGCTGAGAGTACCTGAATGCATGTTGGAGAATCAGATCACAGCTCTGAGCGACCAAGGTTATTTGGAAAATATACCAGTGAAGAAGAGTTCAGAGTTCCAGATAAGAACTTACAAGTGAAACCACGAGTGAGTATCTGAGTAGGTGAAAACACTACAAAGAAATATTGAAATATAAACTGAGTGTAAGTTGCCAATATACTGCTGTTGTGAAAGGTGAGGCAGAACATTCTAATAACAGAGACAAATGCAAAGATATGGGAGATAATTCCTGTTTATTCACCTTTCCTCAGTGTCAACATGACTGGGTCAAAATGTTCCATAAAGTTTTGATACCACGTTTAAAAAAGGTTCTAGATAAAGCATAAATTTCTGAAGGAAGCAACAGGAACATGTCTGTCCATTCTCTACCAGGCCTAGATATTTTTGCTTTTCCTCAGACCTGATAAAGCATAGTCCCCAAAGTTTATTTTTTCTCCCTATATCAGTCTAAAAAGATATTATCTTTCTGTACAAACTTGACCTCTCATCTCTTTGCCATCATAGTGAAAAAGGATTAAAATTAGGAAATTGACAATGTTTCCATTCTTCTTCTAGAAAACAAAGGGTAACTGACTTGAGCTGCAAAATGAAGGTAGGTAACATATCAGGATTAACCTTCTAACTGTGAGAATAGAGAAGACTACTCAGGTCATGTCCTCATGTAACATCTTCATACTCACTATCAGTGCATGTCAGGGTATGTCTGCATGTATGTCAGTATCTAAACTGTTCTTTAAAATCTCTCTCCTTGTATATAGCAGATAAAAATATTGTATTTTACTGAAAGGAAATACATAAAATATCTCTAAAAGTTCTTTCCAGCCATACATTTATACCACTGGATTTTCTGGGTTTTTTTGATGAGCTTGTCCTTAGAAAATCCATCCCATTCTAATTTAATTTTGCAATAAAGACATTTAAAAGTAACACTTTAGGTCAGTATCTGTAAGATAATAAAAGTATAATTTAATTATTTGTACAGGCCACAAGTGGATTTTCTATGCCCTCTTTAACTCTATCTTTGTTACTTTTGATCCAATCTAGTAAACAAAACTTTTCTTTCAAATCTAGCATATAGACTAAGCTTTCTCTTACATATTAAAAATAATGTCACCATGCACTGCAGTCAGATTTATGGACCAGTGCCACCCTAGCTGACACAGAATAATTTAGTATGCAGAAGAAACTGAATAGAAAACCAAAGGAAGAACTTGTTTTCTTTAATTATTGAATTGATATAAATTATAATTAACATAATGGTTGGAATGTAATTACACTACCATAAAATGATTTATTTTGTGCTTATGTACCATGTCCAATTTGCTTCTGTTAACCCTTAACCTGCATATTATGACTGGCATTATGCATTTGTAATAACAGATGTTCATTTCATTTTTGTAATTACCTGAATATGAGATGCAGGGTAATTATTTGTGCAATTTTATTAATAACTTACAGTTTCAAAATATAGCTAGAGAAAAAACCACAACATTCCAAGCATTCCCTATACTAAAGGTATATGTTTTCAGATTTATTTTAATTAACTATAAACTTCTGTTTCAAAAAAGCAGTGGAAACAAACCGAAATTAGAAGTAAACAGGAATTCCAGCAGAGAAAGCTGTTTAATGCAAAGAATACTAGAAATATGAAATAAATTGCCAAGAGCACTGATGCGATCAGTATAAATAGATTCATGGAGGAGAAGGGAGAAATTAAAGCTGCAGTGACAACACAGAAGGATGAGAAGGAAATAAATTTAGAGAGCTTGCATGCTTGGGTCAGGCAACCTGACTTACTTAAGTAATTCCTTATTGATGTTTTTCCCTCACCATTCCTATATGTAGATTCACAGTTTTACCACCAGAATCATTTGTTAACATAACAAAAGCTCAGACAGGGTCAAAATCAAGGTCCAAAAGTTCAAGCTAGGGAAGGGATCTTTCATTCTGGAGGCAGACAATACAGTAGTTGTTGGGTGATTGGTTATTTGTTTACTAAATATGCTGACCTAGCATTCTCAGTTGGCATGCTTGGAGATTTAGAAAAGGAAATAATCCAGTTACACAGTACAACAAGACTGCCACAGGTCATGGCCATTAGTGCCCTACTAAGCTTTTTATTTGACACAACCGCATAGAGGAAAATCTTTTTGCTGATGGAGGCAAAAAAACAGCATTTCATCCACCACATTTCTTCAATTTAGAGACCTTGCTTTTCAGAAGGAGTGGGTTAATAATAATAATAAAAAAATATATTACCTAGGTAATTTTAAAAATATTTGAGGTTTGACTGGGATCTCATGATAACTTCTAAATATCTGCAGTAATTAAATAATGCTCTCAGAGGCTTGTTCGTACACTAATTGACAAATACATCAACTGAGAAGCACTCATTATAGCATCTTCCTCGTTTCTTCTATATAGAATAGAAATAAAACAAGGAGTTGGAGAAGGGATGGAAAAAGCTGCAAGCCTGACTGCTTTCAGAGCATTTCTGAAAGGTTATCAGCAGGTTGAAAAAGTGGTGCGAAGGAGTATATTTTGAAAGGTTATTTGCATTTTAATGGATGCACATGAAAGATCAATTCAGGTAACAGTTTTCCCTGGTACATTCAGTTTTTACAATGAAACACAACTCAAAAGATATGTGTGTGTGTATATATATGTGTATACACAAGCATATAATAATATCTGTCTTTTCAAAACTTAAGGAGCTGAACTGATTTGAAAATTTTTTTTAACAACAACAAAAAATCCTCATTGGCCAAATGGGAATTAATTTTGTTCTATGTTTCTTATTCATTTAAACTATTTTGGATAACCTTTTTTGTTGTTCTTTGCAACTAAGAAAATTTATAAAAACAGCTTTCAAAATTTTTAGTGAAAAGTAACTTACTAGCATTTTTCTGAGTTCCAAGTACAGACCAGAATGGCCCATATCTGGGTAACAAAGCCCCACATTTTTTTTCTTCAAGTGAGAAAGAGATAACAAGAGTAGAACCTCAGAGGAAAAATTCCTGTTTTACCATCTTTATGTAAAACATTTGCAGGGGTTGTGGAATCCTAAGGTCCACTTAAGCCAAGGAGAGTTAGTTAAGTGTTAGCACCCAGTTCAACATTGCCTATGGGAGGAAAGTACATACTCATTAGCTGCCACTCTCCTTTAATATAAAATTATCTATAAATAAATGAATGTGTATAAACTAAGTATTTGGCTTGTTTGTTTTTTTTTAAAATAACTTTAAAGGTGCAGTCAAAGTTACGGAACAGGCAGAATTCTGGATGCAGAATTTCTTGGTTTACAAACCTGGGCTTATTCCATCAGTCTACACACTAACTCTTACCATGACTTCATGAGCCATTGCATGAAGTTCATAGTTTAGTAAAACTGGAATAGCTTTTTCTGTATTAGAAGTTTTGTCTCGTAGGAAAATGTCAGTGCTTTAAAACTCATAGTGGATGATTGTAATACAAGTGGAGTGACACACATGCCTGTGTGACTCTCAAATTGTTTGAAAAGATTAGCTATTGATAGATAGCTATTAAAAGTCACTGTAAACAGCTTAGACTGTCAAACTAGGGAACTGTTTATTGAAAAGAGTAGAGAAAATAATCCCTAATGAGTGCACTACATCAAGAAAAATTATTTGGAACCAGTATGAGATTTAAGCAATACTTTCCATCTTGGGATTTCATTGCAAGGCTCATATTTTTCAGCACATTGTCACGAACCCTTACCTTGTGGAATCACAAGCTTGTATGAGAATCTACCTGTCATACTGACAGAAGAATGCTTGGAAATGTAAATGTAATGTGCTACTAAAACTGAAGAACTGGAAGACAAGGGGAAAACATGTAAAATCTTCTTTCACCTTTATGATCTCTACCAATCTATGGGTTTTTCAAACATGACTTTTTTTTTTTTTTCTTTTTTTTTTTTTTCCCATGCATGTGGCTGCAAATATACAGAGTTGTGTTGCAGTCCATGCTTTCATATTCCAGGTATGTCAGTGAAAATAAAATATAACCTGTGTTTCTGACAGAAGGCTTTCCATTACCCATTACTTATTTTCTCAGTATGGTTTCAATTAAGAGGATCTTCTGTGCAACCAGAATTTTAGATTTATCTATGACACAGCACTGTCTGTCAATTTGCTGCTTCTTCTTCCATGCTTAGTCAAGTCTGAATTTGAATAAGTGGACAGGTATAAAAATATTGTTGAAGGAATAACATTCAGTTTGCTAACTTGAACACTCAATAGTTAAGAAATTCAGAGATATTTGTGCTTCTGCATTTCTAATTTCTCCCTTTCTTTTCTAGAATGCAGTCTTTAATTATGTGATTGTGCTGTAGGTTTTTTCCATTAATATTTGCTTCATTCATCACACTGGAGGGATCTGCTCTGACTGAGGCTTTACAGTTAAGGAAGCTATTGAAGTTAAGAAATATGAAGTGGATGTACCACAGGAGCTCAGAAAAGAGAGACAAAAGAAAAAAAAAAATATATTTTTTTCAATAAGGCTGTTGATTCTAAAGTTGATCTCATTAAAAGCATTGTAGGTATGTGTTGTAGAAATAATGAATAGAGTTGGGAAGTAGAACTTCACAGCAAAAAATATTATGATCATTTAAAAATAGTTTAAAAAAGTCACAGAGTGACACAGTGGCTGGGGTTGGAATGGACCTCTCAAGATCACCTAGTCCAAACCCCTGCTAGAGCAGGATCACCTACAGCAGGTCACACAGGAATGTGTCCAGATGTGTTCTGAATGTCCCCAGAGAATGAGATTCCATAACCTCTCTGGGCAGTCTGTTCCAGTGCTCTGTTAACTCTCACAGTAAAGTTTTTCGTTATGTTTAACTTGAACATCCTGTGCTCCACCTTGTACCCATTGCCCCTTGTCCTCTCATTGGACACTGAGGAAAAGAGAGTGGACCCATCCTCCTGACATCCACCCTTTAGATATTTATAAGCATTTATGAGATTCCCCCTCAGTCTCCTCCAGGCTAAACAGCCCCAGCTCTCTCAGTCTTTCCTCACAAGGCAGATGCTCCATTCCTTAATAATCTTTGTAGCTCTGTGCTGGACTCTTCCCAGTAGTTCCTTATCCTTTATGAACTGGGGAGCCCAGAATTGGACACAGCAATCATTTTCAATTGGAAAAAAATAGCCACATCCAGAACTAGTTTCCAAATTTTTAAAAGAATATTTATTTGCAGATAGGGGGAGATTTAGGCCACTTCTTTAATCTCCTGCAGCCTGAATCATGTGACAAAGGGGTATTCTGGTAGGTAATGTCTCTGACAATGTTTTCTTCTGAAAAAAAGCCCTTGATAATTAATTGATCAGGAATGTGATACCAGATGTGAAGACTAGGGTCAAAACCATTTGGAGAAATATCCTGGTCTTTGAGCTTCTGCTTATATTGTTTATATGAAGTAGAACACAGTTTACGGGAGGCATTTAAAATGCTTTTCACACCATCTGTTCCTAAATAATCTATGGTTTTTTAAGGATTTTGTAAATTGGTTTTTAACTCTGCCCAATTATCCATATTAAAAAAACCCCACGTACTTTTCCCAATTTGTGGGTGACTTGCTCCAGTGTAACAGAAGGCTCATCCACATCCATTAATCTCTCCTCAAGTTTGTAACTGCAAATTGTCAGCAATTCCAAATTTGCTCTGAAGTGTAAGATCTACAGTATTTAAAAGTGCAGGTATGTTTGTTTGTAAGGGAGACCATGGATTTTTTTTCCTGTTCTCTATCAGCATGCCCATGACTGATATAAGTAAATATTGGCCCTAGACAGTAAAAAAGAACTTTGACTTTCATGTTTCATATTAAAACTTTGCTTTGAGACAGAAACAACATTGAACAGGTGGCAGAAAAGGGAGAATCTAAATGTGCATAAAGATCACAAGGGATGTGGTACACTTTCCATCTACTCTGTTTAGTTTCACATATATCCCCCAATGCCAGGGTATCTAAGCACAGCATGATCCATAATTTTGCACATTGCTCAAGATGTATGATAAGATCTCAGAAAACAGCAAATGCTATCAATAAAACATGAAGCTAAGTTAATTACAGGCTTCCATTCAGAGTCACCCTGCCCCTCATGGCCCATTTTAATGAATCATTCCTAACGTGTAGAAGAGATTGACAGAGATTTTATAAACTTTCCATTCTCCAAGTTTTCCCTGTGTAATAAGTGCCTCCTGTACACCAGGAAAGTGATTAAATATCAATTTCATGTAGAATAAGGAATAAATGTTTAAAAGACTAATGAGACACTATTTTTATTACTTAGAGTACTGTGACTAACTGATGAGTCAGATTAATGCCTCTATCATTTTAATTAGTCATTGGACAAGCCTCTTTTTTTTTTTTTTTTTTTTTTTTTCTTTTAGCTGTAATATTTTTATTTAGTAACTCTAAACTTTTCAGGACTGTGTTTTTTGAGTGATGAGACCAACAGTTTTCAACTTTTTCTCTATTGTACTCTTTGGTCAAGTGTAGTGGAAAGTGTTATCTTTCTTTCCATTTCCGTAACCCATTGATTCAATTAGAAAGAATGTTAATTCATTTTTTAGGACACATTATTGCAAATTGTCTTGATCTGGCACATTAAATGCATGAGTGTATGTGCATCATTTGTTAACAAACCTCACTAAATGAGTTTTCTAACAATTCACTGCTATATTGAGACCGGGATGTTGAATTTCTTCCAATTGTTACTGTTTGCACAAAGTTCTATAAGTAGACCAGCATCTTGGGAAAATTATAACTTGCTTCTTTGCTGTCTTTTGTTCCTATTATAATTTCGGTTTCACTTCACCAAAATACTTTAGCCCTTTATGAAACTAATGAAAAATGTGTTGTTTTGCCTGTGTTAAACTATGTTAGTGAAATCAACTGTTACAAGCTCAAGCACTTGAACAGTTACCTCAAGTGCTATTGGCTTCTTGTCCATAATACTAATGCTCATACATATTTTATTTAATATGTCTCAGTGAATTTCACACCTTCTTGCATCTTTGCCATTTGTCTTCCTTAAATGTACATATATTTTAAAATGAGAAGGATAAATTTCAGAAAGCTAATTGACATAGTAAGGGGAACAGTATCAGTCAAATTTACTGTGACCCTAGCCATTGCTGCTTTGCTTTTTCTGGGCTGAAGTGGTGAGTCTATACTTGGAAGTGTAATTCAGTCTGCTTCTGATTTAGGTTTGTACAGAGAGAAATAAGGGGTCTTCTATCCATTGGCAGTTCTCTGTTACTCACTGGCTACCTAATCAGTGTTGCTCAACACAGGGAAGTAGACCACTGCCTGTAAAATCATACAACTCAGTAACGAGTTGGGGGTTTATGTTCCTTTTTGGGTTTTACTGACATGGAAGGGAGCCTGTTGGAGCTTCTAGCTCAAAACCTGTTATTGTAGATAAAATGATGCATTTGGCTTTGGTATTTCTGAGTAAATCTTCATTTTAAAAGGTTATCAATAACCATAATGGCAGGTAAGCTCCCCCTACATGCTTTGGAGGTTTAATATTTTGATACAACTTTGCATTGTCCATTGCTTTGAGCTATACCTCAGTAGCCTAATTTCTTTCCTCTTTAAGTTAAAAGTAGAAGTGAAGACTTGGGAATAACAGTGTCTCAGAAGTATGTCTATTCCAGTGAGTGACATAAAACAATAAAGACTTTCATAATAATTTAGAGAAATACATCTAATCAAGTAACTACCTTCAACTTCTGATGTGACATTAGCACAATTTGATATATCCAAAGAGAAAATAAAGAGTCGTATTCTCTTCTGGTATAAGTCCACACATATATGTATTTGTATCCACGTGGATTTCAAGGCACCATACCCCAGACCCCAGGTATAAAATATCTCTCGTGAAGAAGACCAGTTTCTATATAAAAATTTACCCAAATGAATGTTTTAATTAATTTTAAGTCACATTTCTTAAGACATAACAAAAGAAAGACATTTTTAGTTTGCAAATAGAAAGACAATTGATATGTGTGGTGTTTGACAAACTTCAGAGTAATAGAAATACTTATTTCATAGCCACATTAGAAAAAAAGCAATTATATATTTTTCTTTGCTGCATTGCATTTCAGAAGCCAGTTTGAAGGTTAGTTTTCTGCTGCCTTCAGAAATAGCTGTTAGGTAGCAAAATAAGGTACATTAGACAGCATACATTAGATTTGCTTTAGAAGAATAGAAACTAGTTAGACCTCAAATGGTGTTGCTTGTCACAAATTCTAGGAGGTTATATTTGGTACAATGTGGTATGCTTAAAAAGTTAATACTTACTGACCTGGAGGCCTTTCTTTTTTATTACCAAGGAGTGCAAATAAACCTGCTTGTTAGGGCAGAAATTTAAAGGTCAGTCCTCAGATGTCATAAATCATAGATCTAGGAAGAAATAGATTAAGGAAGCTCAAAGTACTGGGTCAGCATCAGCAACACAGCAGTGTTGCTTTAATTCTGTAACAAAGAACTGATTCCAGTTGTTATTCCATTCTTCAGGAAATAATTCAATTCTAGTTCAGCTCTTAAGAAAAACATGATATGTTATCGTTCTAGAATTTTATTCAATTTTGGTTCTTACTCCTATATGTCTGCTGCAGGCATGAAGAATAACTCTCTTTAGGAAAAAAATATGTATTTATGCATTGTGTATGTTGTGAATATCATCTTGCAGTTGTCTTTTTTGCCTGGAGTCTTCTCTACCTCAGGCTAAGAAACCTTGGTCATTCAGTTGCTCCTGAGAGAGCATGCTAATAGACTCTCATCATTCTTTTTATCCTCTTGTTTTCTGGCAACTGAAAGGGACTTCCTTGAAGTGTGGTGCCCAGAATTACAGAGAAGGCTGCAACTATCCCCTTATAGGGGCTAGACAAAGAAGAATCTGTTTTATAGAGTGTGAAGCAAACTACTTGAGCTCAGGTCTATTCTTGGGCTGATTCCATTTATTGGTATTGTTTTATCCTCATTTTCTACACAGCTTACCTTTTTCATTCCAGTTCCATTTGAGAAATGTACTTTGTATCTCCTTGTTCCCACTGAGAAAATTCTAACTTGTTATTCTTATTAACAGACTCTTCCCAGTGGTGTCAAGTCACAGAAGAACAACAGGTAAAGGGACTGAATTGAAACACAGGCAGTTCTGTCTGAACGTGAATCCACCAGGATGATCGAAAGCTGAAAGAGGTTTCCCAGAAAGTCTCTCTCCCTGATACATTTAAACCCCAGCTGGGCACAGCTTTAACAACCTGTTCTAGCTGACCCAGCTTTGAGCAGGGGAGTTGGACAAGACAATCTGCAGAGGTCCCTTGCAGCTATTCTTTGGAAATAATATGAAAAAAGAGCTTATACATACCCGACTATCTTTCTTGGATTAGACAAAAGAAAAATCTCTGTTGCCAAAATCTCTGAGAATTTTAAGTCATGGAGTTAATTTCTCACTTTTCTAAATCTAGGATTTACACACACCTAAGTGTAAAGGTTAAAGTAAATCCTTATGGAATATTTATTGTATTAATCAGTGTACAAAAATATTTAGCACTCTCAAATATGGTTAACTGAATGTTTTCTATTCTATGTGAAGAAGAAATTTTAAGTTTGGAAACAGGTAGGCTTGTCAGATACACTGCTGAATGAGGAAAAAAGGCATATTGGTTTTCAGTGCTTTAACAACCAGTAGTCAGTTGCTCATCTTGCCAAGCATAAACCTTTTATTCACTCTTAAATAGGCACTCAGAACACATTTTTGTCTTTTAGTGTATGACCCATATCTATTGTCCATCACATTAAATGACATGAAATGCTCATTTCTGAAGAAAAAGTAATCACTGTCACACTAACTGCTCCCTTGAATGTCATTCTTCACTTGAAATGATGCTTACCCCTATTTCATGAAAGATGATTATACACTTATTACAATACCCTGATAATGTGCTCTGTTCAGAACAAAGCCATTATTATGGTTGTATGTGTGGTCATGTGTGACTGACAGTTGTTACAGAGAAGCTTAAAGAAAGAAAAGCAAGAATTTTTTTTCCTAATGTAGACCATGACGATTTCCAGTTCTTCAAACTGACAACTAATCACTTCACTTCCACCATTACTTTGATAATTTTGAATTTGCTGTGTTTTTCTTTGAAAAGAAGTTATTTTATTTGGGTTGAAAACCAAACAAAACAGAATGAGATTTTCCACTGACCTTGGCAGATGAAGTTGTTGGACTGATTTCTAAAGGAGGATATCATTTTTCAATGATGACAATGATGACATATTCCAGATATGGTGTGACATGTCTGATCACAGAAGACAATATGGAAAAGCTCAGCCTAGGAACTGCAGTACTGCAGCTGTAAGTAGATAGGTTATCTTCAATGGTTTTACAGTAATGTTTAGTGCTTAGCTGGGAATATCTAGAATTATTCAAATACAAAACTAGCTACAAAATATTTTCTGATATATATTTTTTTCCCTGGCTACCCATGTTGTATTACAGAATAGAAATATCTATCAAGGCATATGGCTTGTCTTATAAACTGTAAGATCATGTGATCCATTCTTTATGTGCTAGAGGACTACACATTTGTTTAGTGCTGTTAGTGATGGTTTTATTAAAGCAAACATTTGAGTATTTTGGAATTTATTGTGGTTACCTGTGGGTGTTAGTGTTACATTTTTATTTCATAGATTTACAGCTACATCTTTGCTTGATTTGAGTGACTAAAATACAAACATACCTTTTTGCAAAATGTGAAACTATGTTACAGTTCAATTTCTATATGCTTCAGTCAGGAACCCATACTGACTTCTAAGGCCTGTGATTTACTGATGGAAAGTTGATATGTATTTTCTCTTGCCAGAGGTATTTCAAGAACTGCAAATCCTTCTGATTTTTCTGAAACAAATGTTTCAAAATACGTCTGAATTTCTCATCAAGATAATTCAGATCAAATGCTAAGAAAAAGAAAACTCAGTTGTAGCAGATTTTCTGCTGGTTGCATTAAAGTTATATGATGGAAAGGATTATTTTTTAAAATGCTACATTTAGATTTTTCTGCCTTTGGCATTGGTTGCAGTATAACAAGCTAATTTTGTTTTTGTCTTCTCTTAGATGAATGGATACTTCATGCCATAGAATATTAAACACTGGATTACATTTTGTTTTGCAGAGCTATCCACAATGGCAACAAATGAAAATGCAATGATAGAAATAAAAAATGGAAATAGGGGTAGCTTTTTTAAAGGAATAACTTTTGAGAAACTTAATTTCCTGTTGACGGGCTGCTACTGAGCTGCTAAAAAATCAAATTCCTCAATTTTACATTTAGAGGATGTCACAGTTTAAAGCAGAACCTGCAATTACACAAATGATAATAATGCTCTCCATCCCCTCCCCATCCCAGCCAGATAGGGAAAGGAAAGAAAATATAAGGAGAGAGGCCTCTGGATTGAAAACTAAACTAGACATCTTTAATGAAATACTAGTGACAAAAGAAAATGTATACAAATATGTGCAGGAATGTGCAAATCCCCTATTGCCTTCCCCCACCCCCAGCAACTCCCCATATACTCCCCTTAGCAGGGGCAGTCCCAAAGGAATCCTGAACCACTTCGAGATAGTGGCAGAGCAGACAGGATCTGAGTGTAGAGATATAGGGGTCAGGATTGCACCGACCTAGGGATCAAAGGAGATGGACAGATGAAGTCCTTCCTGGATGAAAGAAAACTATCTTCTGTGACCCCTGAATTTATACCTAGTGTGACACGTATGACGATGGAATAATCTGTTTGGCCAATTTAGTCACCTGTCTAGTTCGCTTCCCCCTATGGGAGAAATCACAGAATCACAGAATCACAGAATGTCAGGGGTTGGAAGGGACCTCTGAAGATCATTGAGTCCAACCCCCCTGCCAGATCAGGACTAAAAACCAGGGCAGATCACTCAGAAAGGCATCCAGAGAGGTCTTGAAAGTTTCCAGAGAAGGAGACTCCACAACCTCTCTGGGGAGCCTGTTCCAGTGCTCTGTAACCCTCACAGCAAAGAAGTTCTTCCTCATGTTGAGGTGGAACTTCCTGTGCTCGAGTTTGAATCCATTGCCCCTTGTCCTATCACTGGGCACAAGTGAAAAGAGGTTGTCTCCGTCTTCTTCACACCCAGCCCTCATATATTTATAGACATTAATTAGATCTCCCCTCAGTCTTCTCCTCTCTAGACTGAAAAGCCCCAGGTCTCTTAGCCTTTCCGTGTAAGGCAGGTTTCCAGTCCCTTAATCATCCTCGTAGCCCTTCTTTGGACTCTGTCAAGCAGATCCCTGTCCCTCTTGAACTGGGGAGCCCAGAACTGGACACAATACTTCAAGTGAGGTCTCACCAGGGCCGAGCAGAGGGGCAGGAAAACCTCCCTTGATCTGCTGGACACACTCCTAATGCACCCCAAGATACCATGGACCTTCTTGGCCACAAGAACACATTGGTGTCCCATGGATAACTTCTTGTCTACCAGGACTCCAAGGTCCTTCTCCACAGAGCTGCTCTCTAGCAGATCACCTCCTAAACTGTATTGGTACATTTTGTTATTCCTTTCCAGGTGCAGGACTCTGCATTTGCTCTTGTTGAACCTCATTTTATTCCTCCTTGCCCAGCTCTCCAGCCTGTCCAAATCTTGTTGAATGGCTGCATGGCCTTCAGGTGAATCAGCCAATCCTCCCAGCTTTGTGTCATCAGCAAATTTGCTGAGAATACACTCCGTCCTGTCACCAAGGTCATTGAAAAAGATATTGAACAGGACTGGACCCAACACTGATCCCTGAGGGACTCCACTAGTTACAGGTCTGCAGCTGGACTCTGCACCATTGATCACCATGTAGATAATGTAGATATGACTCTTCTGCTCCTTTAGTGTCCGAAGCAATAGATTCAACAAGTGGAGTAAAGTGGCCTTGGTCTCAGCAGTAACTATAAACGTTCAAGTGCTATCAGCCCACTGGCTGGAAAACTTGCTGTTCATTTCAGCAAGTGTGCTGCTTACAAGAGAGTTCACTGAAGAAAAAAAACAACAACACAAAATAAAACAGTAAAAAAGAAAGTCTGCTTCATTCTAGCTCAAACCAGGACAGAGAGAGCACCAAATCTGAGGCTTATGCTTAGGTATGGTATTATTAAACATAGTGATGTATGGGACTTGTACTGCTATGGACACTAAAGACAAAAGTCAATATATGAAGCTCAGCTAAATTAGCAACCAGGAACAAATTAGCTTAATCTAGCTGTTTATTTAGCTTCCTATGTATCTTAGGTGCAAGTGGTTTTGATTTTATTTTCTGATAGAAAATGGATACATTACTCTTAGATTAAACAATTTATCTTTTAAATCAGGTTTTGAACTGGTGGCTGAAACAATTTTTTTTGTTATTGAAGCTCAACTTGTTTTTATAGAATTTACAGGTGTTTGAGTACGGGGTAGAGACTGGTCTTACAATAAAGGTGGGACTGGCAAATTGATATGTAGTAACAGTAGTCAAAGTTGGCAATGGATATGATGACCATCTATGACATCAGTCTTTATTTCATTGACATCTGTATATAGTTTCCAGGCCACATTTTTGATATCATGGTTTTCCACCAGTTTCACAGAAAGTTGGAACTCAGCATGAAAGTTCTGAGTGATTTCCTCATAACTGATCTCTATCTTTTGCCTTTTGCTCCAAGGCAGAAAGTGCCTTTAGTGCCTCTTTTGGCTGTCTGTATGGCAGTGCTTGGCAAAAAAGGCTCTCTCTCCTTTCTTTCCTTCTTAGGAAATCACTCCTGTCTCCTTCAGCCCTTTGCTCTTCATTACTCGCAGTCATCATCAAACCTTCTTTAAATTTCTTTTCATTTTGAGGGACATCAAAACAATTATCAGATATTCTGAGTAATTTTTTTTCATCTTGCTGTGTATTATACATAAACTTCTAATGTGCACCCATTCTTTTTCGTTACAACTGAATTCCCTGTGGATTAATTAATTTCCTTTCTTCCTCTGATGTTATCCCATGTTACTAAAATAAAATAGTTTTAAACAGTTTTATTGCTGCAGTACTTCACTGTTATTTATGCTTGACTGTGAAGTTTTCTTCCACGTGTACATTTTCTTTTACTCTGTTTGGAGAAGTCTCTTTTTCATAACTCTTATACTTTTCAAGATATACAAATAATTGATGGTGTCTTCTTATTGGCTGGCACAATTAATTTGTGTGAACTCCCTACAAATCAATATATCCCTCTTTTGTATTGCAAACATGCAGGTTGTTCTTTTCTGGCTATTGATATTAACCTGCTCTCAGGGGTTTCAGTGCTCAGTGTTTTCAAACTATCTGCCAATCATGAAGACCAAGTAAAGTAAATTTCAGCATTTTAGCTGGTGTAGGAACATACCTGGACATATCTGAAATGTAATAAGGAAAGCATGGAAGAATGTGATTCACTGTCACCCCATCCCACAGGACTAACTTAAGAGATTTTATTTATTTATTTTAGTGTTAAATGAAGCCATTTGGTAAAACAGCTGAGGTAATCAGAAGTCATACACTCTGGGGTTTATCTGCATTAAATATGTGAAATTATCCACTTTCATTTGTCACAAAACAACAGAGTTTTCTCTAGGTAATTTAGTCTCTTCACTGAACTCATTGAGAAAGTATTATTAAAAATAAAGATTTTTTTTCCTTAGGACATAAAGGAAGCAATGTAGATTAAGAATATTTTAGACTGAAGAAAATGAGTAGGATTGAGACATGAATAGCCATGGAAAATAAAGTGCTATATATGTAAAGAAGTAATAAATTTTGTTTGATTCCATACACCAGACAGTGAAGCACTTATTCTTGATATGAGAGAATGAGTTGCAGATCACTTCAGGACTCTAAGCTCTGCTAAAAGATGGTCTGGAGGGGACTTCTGTTAAGTTTACTTTGTGGATTACTGAACTATTTTTTCATGGAGTGTCATAGGACAGATTCTTCAAGATCATGAACAGGCCACCCTACCAGAATTGGGAGATTCTTGCCATCAGACAATTCCCAAGGGCCTGCAGGAAACCACATGTTATCTTGAACATCTTTATGAATGATCATAGAGAACACATAAACAATAGAAATAGGTGTTCTTGTGTATGTGTGTTTGAGTGTGTTTGCATAGTACATGCTTAAGAGAGAAAAACTAGAAGATATCATTTGTATGGAGTTGCAGGCTTGTAAGAAAAAAAAGGATCTGCAATGCTGTGAAATCTCAATATGCAAATTTTTTCACCTTACACCTCTAAAAAACTGATCAAAGCCTTGCACTTCTAAAGGAGAGAAGAGAGGATAATAACATTAACCACCTCCCTTCAGACTTTCTGGCAGAAGCCCTTGTAGTTATCTTACTGAACCCAGTTACTTTTTCGAGTAGTCTTCTAATTACTGTCATGCTTCCTCACTATGACACCCTATGCCATATGTTATAAGCCAAGACCTACAAAACTAGCTGAAAATCACTACCTGCTTATTTAATCGAGATTTCTTTTTTGTAGCAGCTCTCATCAGTCTCTGTGTAGCTTTGCTGCTTTGATGATTCACTTTGCTGCAGCTTTGAGAACAGCTGCAGTAATCAAAAATTGAAGAAGGGCACTAGGTTTTTTGTTGCTTCCAGTTTATGAAAATTGCAGCTGACACTGTAATTTTGTCAACTGAGAGAATTATACCACTGAAATATTTCTAAAAGGATCAATACTCAAGCAGGCACAGCTTGTGAAGTTACTGAACTGAAGTAATTTTTGGAAATTACATTTTAGTAGCTGTAAAAAGTGGAAGATGAAATAAAAAATTATCATTTCCAGGTGAAATGGTAGGTTGGTTATTGTTATTAGAGCACTAGAATATTAGACAACTCTCTTTAGACGTGTGTAGCTTAAAAATGGATCATATTCTGCTAATTTTGAAAAGAGTTTTCATGTAAAAATAATTTTCATCAGATATAAGACTTCTTTATACTTGCTTTTCATTCTTGCAAAGGCATTCAAGGAAGTAGCTGAAAAAGCATATGCCTTTAATACAGAAAAGTCCCTTTCAATGTAGAGAAAAGGGATGTGAATATTTTTTAACTGTCCTTCCTGACATTATTTTTTCACAGTACATTAGATAACATCTCTTTCCTGTTATATCTCTTTATATCTAGCCTATAAAATAGATGCTTTTTTTTGCAGTGGAATGCTTTTCATTTCTTTGCTGTCAGACTTCATGTGGCAATTCTTCATCTACTTCCTCAAGTGAATTTGACTACAGAAGAGATAAAGCATTCATGCAAAGATGAAAAAAAGAAAAACAACCAAAAAAATTTAAGGAACTAAGAATGCAAGTAGACTGTGTTTATTGTACAGCTAGTTTATTTATAAATACAAGCTTTTCTGCAATGTTTGATAAGGTACTGCTTTTCTTAGCCTCTGAAGGACAGACTTTATTACATTAATTTTGCACAAACTTTATAAAAGAGGAAATAAGATTAGAAAAATCTGGGTTGGCCCAAGGTTACACTGGAAATCTAACTTTCTGAATCATGGTCACTACGCCAAACTGAAGATAATTTTGCATTTTAAACAGATAAAAGAAGATAACAAAGGAAAATCATGTGAAAATACAAATGACTGAGTTCTTATCATGGAAAACTTTGGCTTTGAAACAAGGTTTTGCTATCTGCATGCTTTTCTGTGGTTCAGAAACACTGTGTACACAGAAGCTTTAACTTAAGAGGTTCTGTGGAGTAAGTGCTAAGTGGCTTAATTTTTGAGAGAAGAAAAACTGATGTTATGATTCTCCAGTCCATGATACCAGCATCTAAAGAACTGGTTCAAGTTGCTACACAACAGTTCTTCAGTTATTTAGAAAGAGGAGTGTACTTGCAATGGTCACTCTATTTCTTCAATATGTGACTTCATAAAAATAAAGTCCATTAAAGAAGAACATAACACTGAAAAACAGCTCAGCAAACCCAGGAATGACATGAGCTGAAGCTACACAGAAAACAACATTACAGGGGATGATGGAGATTTACAACGATTAGGAGTTTACATTGGAAGGGAAAACAGCCAGGAACTCTTTCCCATCCTCTCACATCTTTTTAGTGCTACCTAGTCTTGTGCACTGTGGGATATGGTTGTGGTACCTACTGGAGTAATCATGATGAGACTAGTCTAACAATGACACGGGTAAAAATATTTTTATAGTAATTTATATAGGCAGCTCTATCAGTAGAAAATACAGAAACACATTTAAATGTCCCTCACTCAGTGGCCTCTCAGTCAGTGGTACTCAACACAAGGCCTCCACAGAGGCTATTGCACTGTTTTTTTTCAGCAATGTCCACCAGATTATAATGGCCACAGATGCCCTGAAGATGGCTAATTCTGCTAACTTGGATAATGCCTTGCAGAATTTTTTAAGTTACTCCAAGGGCAGTATGAGAACCTGAAGTGTTAAAAACGTGAAGTGTTAAAACGTGAAGCTAGTTCATGTCATAGATTTGACAATGCCCTTCTCCTATTCTCATTTTATGTAAATGGCATAAAACCTAAGTATCTTTGATAAGTAGAAAAGGAGGTATTTGTTGTATGTTATTCTTTAATTGAGTCATATAAGAAATTTTAGGAAAAAATGTTTGTGTAGGAAATTGACAATATTATAGTATTATAGTACTTGGAATGTGTCATATGATTAAACTATGATTTTTGATCTGATTTGGACAGGTTTGGCTAGAGTGCATTTGCTAACAGAATAGCAGTAGAAGAGCATCATCCTGCCTTGTTTCCACACTGGGTGTCCATTGATTCTTCTTGTTTATTCAGCAACTAGTGCAAGAGATGAAAAGGAGAAATTATTTTAGTTTTGTTTTACATGAAATTTTCATCTAGGATATTTCTTCATTGCACTAATTTAAGCTTCAGCTCTTAAAGTTATTCTTAGTCCAGTTAGAATTTAAGCAGGCTATTAATAGAAATATTCTGATGTGGTCAGTGTTGTATTAGTTTTCAACACAGTTTTCTTGCCTTATTAATCTCTTTCCAGTTATGTAATATTCAGATAGTTTTCATGATATTGGAAGAACATTTCTTTAAAGCCATTTAGGTGTTATTTTGTTAGATGTGAACCTGGAAATGGTTTCTAGCAGATCACTGGTGAGCATACTAAATAAAGCAGAGACTAACAAAATGCGTGTCAGCATGACAGTCTTCTGGAATGTCCAATGGCTGGTTTTGAGGTATGTAACTCATGGCTTTAGAAATGTCCTAACAACATAGATAGGCAATCATATCAATGTCTTCTGCAGAAGGTATTCTTGGCCTCTGAAGAGTCAATAACAGAAACTCCAGTTCTGTTCTTTATTTGAACATTTATAGGCCTAGTACTTGTCACAGCAATGCTTCCATCTGGTGGAATAGATACTGTAGCTTGTGTCCTCTTTGGTGAATTACTTCTATTTCACCTCTTGAACATCCAGCAATTTTTCACTGTCTGCTGCATACCTGTCCTCCTTTAGTTCTTCTTCCAGAAAACCAATGCCTTCCAGTCATTTTCAGAATCACCAGGATTTTCAGGACCTTTAGAAACTTTTTCTACAGCTCTTACATGGAGCCTGCCAAGAGTAGAAAGTCTTCCAGCCCAAAGCTATGCTGCAACTAGTGAAAGGCAAACTGAGATGGTTACAGAAAGCTTATTAACCAATATACAATCTGTTGTAGATGAAGAAGGTATACAGGTCCTGCAATTAGGGAAGCAGCTCAGACATAGCCAGTGACTGTTTTGGGGGGGAGCCAGGAAGCAATCTAAAGAGCAGTGAGGAAGAAGCAACCTCAGAAGGTTTGTGTCACCCTATACTATGAGTATGTTAAAGTTCACCAGAAAGTACAGCCCATCCTAAGTATCTAGGATGTACCACAGCAACAAGATGGACCCTGTGGGCTGGAAGATTAGAATATTATTATTATTATCCATATCCATATCTGCATCCGTATCCCTATAATCATTATTATATTATTATTATTTTATATTATTATTATTATTATTATGCTAAAAAGTGTATCCTTTTTAGATTAAAGGAGTATTTACCCTGTATCTTTGCAGAGAAGCTTACCAAAAACATGACAAATATTCATGAAAAAGTTAAGTAAAATTTAAAATACTCTGGGGTTGATTCAAACAAACTCAGCTCCTTAGATTCTCATTTGATATAAGTTCATAGAGTTGCTGATGTACCTGTACTATGTTAATTTACTGCAGCTGATAATCTGGTCTACAGTGCTCTACTTTGGATGAAAACAATAATAATTCTCGCACCACCTAGAACTGTGTATTATTCCATTTTTGTAAGTTGCTTTCAACTAACCAGAGCAACCTGTCTTGGGGCAACAGAAATGAACCTTAGGCTCAGGGAAAATGTGTGATTTGCTTCCCTGTTCCCCTTGTTGAGATGGCACCGTGGTCTGTAGGCTGTGTTGTCATGACATTCCTGTCTCTTGCTGTCTGTCTTTATTATGGTCAGAGCTGCACACTCAATTACTTGTACAGACATAACTAAGTAATGAAAAGTCCTGCTGCCACAGTGTAATTAATCCTCTGGAGTCCCGTAGGCAACAAGTAACTGCACAAACAGCTGACTAATCTGCCAAAGTATGCATTTATCTTGATTTGCAACATGATTTGTTGTCTGCTGGTATTTATATACTTAATTGTTAATTGTCCTTTGTCATATAGAAGGAGTGAGCTCTTCTTAGCTTGGAATAGCAGTTCATTGCCTGAATATTTTTACAGTGTATTGTCTGTTTCTAGCCTCTGACATACCTCTTCTTCCTTCTAAACATGACAGGGCTCTATCGTCATAGACATATATATGTGTCTATATATAACATGAAGAGAGTAAGTTTTTATCAGCTACCCTCTTGAGTTTGATTTTTGTTATCCTCTGTATTCTACCTTCAGCAAGCTTTTTAATAGTATATTCTCTGTCATGAATTGTCAAATTGTAGAAGTTCACACTAAACACTTCATATTGAAGCAAGTCAAGTATTAAAAAAATGCAATGAAAATAAACTTTGCATTTTCTTGATATAAATCTGACCTTTGGTGTGTAATAACTACACACTGTGACAGATTACCTAAGCTGTAAACCTCTACAAATAATAATGATAGATTTGTTTAGATTTTTTCTGACATTATGTAATGATAAACATGCTGCTAATACAGAGTGAACATTTTTTACCTTTTCTTGAGAAAACATATTTTCTTTTCTCCTTTCATTTAGCACTAACAAAAATAAATGGACATTTTGTGCCTATAGTCATGATTCATAAACAGGTAGTACTCTTATTCAAAATAGACTATTTTTCTCCATTAAAATGCAATGTTTGCTGAATTTGGTAGAACTTCATGTGAAAAGCAACATACATACTTGAGATCATACTTGACCTCTTCAGAAAAATATACGATCACAGCAATGCTTTATTCTCAATTGGTATAAGAATATTGTAAGAATTTCAGTTACAATAGGCCTCATGAATCCACTGAAATCAGCCAACCAATGATATACATTTAAGGAGGGGGAAAAAAAGGGAGGTTGGGAATATAACCTTGGAATTAATCTTTGGAAAGACCAAATACTAAAGCATCTGTCTTGGGAACACAATAAAAGGGGATAAAAGAAGAATTGCTGAACTCTAAACTGAACTGCATTTTCTTAAGGGTGTGAAAAGAAGTAGCACAAAAGAAAAGGAAAACAAAAACATAATTAGAGGTCTGATGGTAAAGGCAGAAAGAGATCATAGAATCATTTAGGTTGGAAAAGTCCTTTAAGATCATCAAGTTGTATCATAAACCTAACACCACCAAGTCCACAACTAAATCATGTCAATCATGTTGTTCAAATACCTCCAGATATGATGACTCAACCTCTACCCCGGGCAGCCTCTTCCAGTGCTGGATAAACCTTTCAGTGATGAAATTTTTCCTAATATCCAATCTAATTCTTCCCTGCAGCAACTTATTATGGATAAACAAGGCTAGATTTTTATGTTGAACTAACCCATAGATAACTTGATAAAACTGATTATCTGTTTAACTAACCAATAAAACAACTAAGAATGTTGAACTAGACTTTCTGGTATCAGTAAAGTTTGTAACATAGGACAGCTGAAGATAAGTCCAAGGAGAGTGCCTTTCAACTCTTTCATACTGAATATTTGCTTTTGTGACACAATATTTTGCTGATGAAATAGTAACACAAAAATTGGACGATATCATTAAAACAGAAGATTGTAGACTTCAGAAAATAAATAAAAAAAAAGCCTGACCAAACAAACAAACAAACAAACAAAAAACCAATACATTTAAAAAATGAAGTAATAGAAAAGAGATTAAATAAAAATTCACAAAATGTCAGGTCAGAGCCTTGATGATCCATACCAGGAAGTTTTGTTTTAACCTTCATGACCCCCCCCGAATATTGCCCATGGGCTGTATTCAAGTATTCTACCTGATCTGCAGGCTGATGTAAAGCTTCCAAGGGGATTCAGTTCTAAAAATGCAAAATGTAATTCTGGAATTACTCAAAAGAGCTAGCAAAAATGGGAAGTGGGTAGTGCTGCTGTGTAAGACCCTGATAAGACCTCTCCTGTGCAAAATCTTGATCAGAGATATTCCAGAAAGCTATACTGAGACTGTAACAGGCCAGGAGAAGGGCTGCTAAGGTGGTTAGAAGAGCCTTCCTTTTGATAGTTCCTAGTTTGATTAGTCAAGCAAAATTGAGAAGGGGTATAAGCTTGTTTACAAATATCCAAAGAAAGAAAAAAAAACTGTTTGCACTAAAGAATCATTTTGGCACAAAAACAGATGGGTATAAACTAGCTGTGAATTAATCCAGAATGAAAATTACATTAATGTTGCTGACCAATGGAGCACTCAGGTTTTGGATGTCTTCTCCGGGAGTATGCGGATGAAAAAATTTAGCTGTTTTTTAAATGGGAGATTATAAAATGTGGTATCTATGATAGCAGAGCTTGATGCCTGCTGTCAGCTAAGGCTTTTTGAATTTTCTTTTCCTCAGTTCTTAGCAAATTAATTCATACATCTTATATTCGACACACATAGAATCATCAACATTTTTAAACTGAGAACATTTTCATTCTGGAGCCTTTTTTTAGTGCTTTAGTGTTACTAATTATCCTTTACTTTAGTATTTCAGTAGTCATTAATTTTCAGATCTGCAAAAAAACAGGTATAGACAAAGATAATTTTAAAATATCCTGCTCTGCATTTGTAACTTAGAGGCCTTATGTTGTTATCTGACTAATTATATTTGAATACAGAGTCATCTCCTACACTGCAGGGCTTAAAGTAGTTCAGTTCCACTGAACAAAGAACTGTGGCTGATTCCTGCTTACGCCTCTTAGGGCATTATCAGCTGACTTGCCTGTTCCTTTTAAAACCAAATGCTAGAATTGTGGTCATGAAAGAAGGATGCCTTGAGTTTTCTCTTTAATTTACACACATACATATTTTTTTGTCTCTCTCAGTGTGGTTGGAGGTCATCCACTCAAATCAATGTCAGCTTTCAGGATGCAGCATGATCTTGTCCTTGGCTCAGAGCTTTGTCCATTTGAGCTCTGAAACATCTCTGAAGATGGAAATGCAACAGCCTCTCTGGTGGTTCTGCATAACAGGGAATCTGCCATAACATTTAACTACCTTCTTGCTGGATAATTTTTTCTTGTATCTAATTTTCAGGGTGCCTCATGGGCCAGGATTTCCCTGTGGCCAGGGCAGCAGAGGCTCCCTAAGCTCCATCAGGGCAGCACCTAGAAGCTAGCACCTGTCCCACCATCTCAGACAGGACAGCTAAGGGCCACCAGAGGCACCCCCACTCCAGGCATCAGGCACCTCCCTGGGGACATAGAAAGATGGAAGCCAGGCTGGGCCATTGACCTGTGGGCAGGGGTTAGGATCAGATCTGTGTGTGGACCCAGGGTCAGACAGGGATGTGAGAATGGGCTAAGGACAGCCTAGGATGTCAACCTGCAGGTGGGGGGCACAGTCTGGACCAAAGGGGTACCTGGTGGAGCACAGCACAAGTACAGCTGCAAAATAGATGTAAAAATAGCTGAAGAGGAAGCAGCTCCCAGGCAAAGGATGGGGAATCCCTTGCTAAGGCTTTTAGGAAGAGCTGGTTTTGGGCACCCTGCACTTGGACTTGCTCAAGCTTTCTTCACAAATACTGTTATCAGAAAGATGACTTTGAACAATCAAAAACTTTTGGTTTCTGAAATACAAATCCACACTTTCAAAAATTCTCCACTCTACACTAGCTTTACTCCTCTCCTCCCCCCATATTTATTTAAAAGCAATTAAATACACCTGGATAAAAGTAATGCTGAGAACTTGTGTAAACTGCTTACCATGAATACTTCTAAGGTTCTTAATTTTTATTGAACTAGATACACCTCTGGGTGTTTTATTGAAAAGGCATAATTACACTTCCCTCAATGAAAGAGAAAAATCAATTCTTGCTTATCCTACATGATCAGTAATATTTGACCAAGAAAAGACGTTGATTTAATAGAGGAACTTATGCATGCTATTCTTTAAAAAAACAGACATTTTTTCTAGGAAAATTTCATTCAATTCACTAAAGCAATACAAAATTTTAATTTAAATCTCTGAATTTTAATAGCTGACTTCATTGGGTGATATGCAATGGGAAAGAAAAAATAAATCATGATTATTGTGTTACAAGGTATTACTGTGATAAAGTCACTAGTAAACTTTAGAGGGCTTGAGACCCACGAGTACAAATCAAGAGACAGGTGATGGACGTTTGTTTAGAAATTTGTTTAGAAATGTATCTCAGTTCATTCATTCCTGTACATTTTTTGAGTTCTCTTTTCTCTGTCACTGAGCTTCTTTGGTTGGTTATGTTCTGTCAAGCTGCCACTTTGTACCTTGTCATTTGTTTGCATGTCACTTAAAGCATTGTCTTAGTGGTTAAACAATTTTTTCTGCTGTGTATTTACCTTGTTTTTGTTTCCACACTTCAATATGTGGACCATCAACAACAGCTTGTGTCACCGCTAAACTGAGTTACTTCTGTTGTTATTTATGTTTGTTATAAACTGTTATTCACACAACAAGCTGCAACCATGATTTACAGTGATCATGTTAATTGACTACATTTCATTGTTCACCTCAGCTGCCAGTAATTTGGTCATAAATTTTACAGAATTTATTCTTGTTTTACAATGTGGGAAGCCTGTTGGCCTTTTGTGAAACTACATGATCAATGGTCTTCCACTAATTGGCTGGCAACAATGCAAAAATAGTATAGCCATTGTTCTCTGCTGTAAGGATAAAGTGTGTGATTCCATCAATGTGCAAACTTTATATCAGGCACAGAAATAAAATCTTCCTCTGGTGAAGCTGTGACCCACATATCCTTCAAGGAAGCATATGAGGCTGCAGCCTTCTGCACCACCAGTCTCTGGTAAATACATTAAATAAAGATTCAACACACAAGCATTAAGTAAGCCCACTGAGTTGTGCATTATTCTGAAAGTTGCTGAACAGCAGAAGGTAAAGTAATCACTCAGTAGAGTCAAGATGAATAAAATAAAAGTCTATCTCATGTTACAATTGATTTCAATCTGCGGAAATATGCACTGTGCATTTTGATTAGCTGGGTAGCAGTGTTATGCTTCTACTAAGAAGGAGAAACCCAACACTTTATTGTACTTCTTTTGGCTGCCTATCCATCCATCAAAACTTTCCTAATTTACATTCTATTTCCTTTGATGGAATCAATATGAACAATAGAGGGTGTTACCTTGCATTTCTATACTTTGATCTGATTTGGCATTTGTGATCAACAGAGTCTAGCAACATTGGAGGTTGGGAGACATTTTGCTACTGCCATCAATTACACTGTTCAGTGACCTTCCCTCTCCCTGCTGTATACGTATATATTTAAAGATGTCTTTTTTGCCTATACTGTTTGTTTTACAGAGCAACACTCTGTGTGAAAATGAGACACGGTACACACCACCTCTAATGCTTAAGATGAAGAAGCCAATGGCTACTTATCCACCATTATATTGATGTACAGTTGCAATTACAGTGTATATAAATAATAATACCATTAGTCCTCCATGATGTAAAGAACGACATACACAGCCTGCAGCACTGTGGTGTGCATTACCAGTTCCTGGATCTGAGCTTTTTACTCCCCCAGAGTGATGTGGTTTCTTCATGTGATCTCAGTTCTTGAAAATATAGAGAAAGTGTAATAAATCTGCTAGTGGATTATGAAATAACAGGAGTGCTTTCCCTCCCCACCCCCACGTTTTAGCAGGTGACAATGAGGAATTGATCGACCTGTATTATTATTTTTATAATTATACCTAATCACATTTATGCCTCAATGTGTTATTTTCTACTGTATACCTTTAAATGCATTACATCCATGCTGTATACCTGAGTTCTGTCACCGATAGAATGGGATAATAAGCATTAATTTTTCATTACTTTAAGATTTCCCACTATAAACAAAGTGTTGTGTGGATTATGTTAGCTCATAGGGCAAAGCAAATGCAAATATGGAAGATAATTAAAGTCATAGGTGACTTCTGCTCTTAAAGAAGTGGGAGGGGAAAAAAGTTAGCTCAATTAAGTCGCTATTCTCTCTGCAGCCATTAGAATAATCTCAATCTAAGGATGCTAATGTTGTCTTCGATATTAAACAGCCCAGAATACTTTTTACAAATCTGGGATCAGAAGCAAGAGTGATGATCCAGGCTTTCCAGTCAAATTGCATCTGTAAGACATTTTATCTTTCAAATAGTGAGTTGGCATGTGCACACTTGCCTGCTGACATAAAACACCTCTGTGATATTGTTCTCACTGCCTTCATATTCCTGTATGATTTTCTATCCAAGAAACACCTACCTCTGAAGAGCTGGGAGATGAACCAGTCCTGAAAATGATCTTCTAAGCCTGGAACATCTGTTAATCCTGTTTCAAGTTGCCTACACAAAGAAACAAGGAGTGGATAGCTGTCAGAGAGACTCTTGTTCAAAAGAACAGTAGCAAGTAAAGCAGAAAGAAATGAAAGACCAGAAAAGAGTAATAAATAAGCAAACGTTGAAAATGCTTATGGAGAGTGGGAGTATCATACCTGTAAGATGTTATAATACAATTGTCTATATAGTTTGTACATTAGTTATCCAGAGAACACTCCCTAGAGAAGCATTCATCTTGTTTGTAAGGAATACCTAGGTGGTTCATGAGCACACGGGCATACTAACATGAATGGTACTGGCAAAGTATATTTACTTTTATCTTTAAAAGGGAATAAACAGGTGAAATTTTATAAAGTGCTTTTTTTTTATGCGTAGGCTAAAAAGACTTGAAAACCTAAAGTGAACAGCTATCAGCTGTGATGGAGAGCAGCAGGGAATACATAGATTTCTGTAATGGAGGTGATTTATTCTACTTATTATAGCAAGCTGCTCTATTTTTAAGAATGCAAACCAGTTTTCTTTGCCACCTACTAACAGTCTCTAGCATTCACACCTGGGGATGAAGTTTTCCATAGTCTTAAAGAAGGTGGATGTATCATTCTTCTTCCTCTACTGATTCACATTTTGGTTCCAATCCTCTCAATTTCACAAACATTCCTTTAAATTATCTTTCTTCTTTTTATTTCTTTTATTTTCTTTTCTCCTTTGCCCTCTTTCTTTGACTCCTCTTTCTGCTTCCACTCTGTGTTTAATCTTCTGATTAAAATCCTCCCAAACCGACCCTTCCCAAAATCTCTAGACACTAATATTTCACTCATTGTCATTCTGCTGTTCATAGTTTTTGCCTGTCTCTGGTTCTTAGGGTATTGGGTGTCTGTGCCAAGGTGTTGGCAGCAGGGGTCTGGGGAAGCCTGGGGAAAAAAAGGATTGGTAGGAGGGTCTGTTCTAATTTTCTTTGTGTCTCATCATCCAAATCTATTTCACTTGGTAATCAGTTAGATCAGTTTTCCCCAGGCTTCAGTCTGTTTTGCCCATGATGGTAATTGGTAAGCTATCTCCCTGTCTTTCTCTCAACCCATGACATTTTTTATCTTATTTTCTCCCTCCATCCTGTTGAAGAGACAGAGTGAGAGAGTGGCTGGATGGGTGTCTGTCAGCTCTCCAAGGTCAAACTACCACACTTAGCTTGACTCGACTCTTTTAGCCTTTCTATCTTATGTATAGATTACAGGTAACTGAGGTAGCAATTATTGACTACTTTGTGTTCATACTACATTTTCAAAATGGGCCCAGTTTTGGGGTGATACTTATAATGTGCATGTGATATTTTTAGGGTTAAGGGACAGTACTTATACAAAAACAAGGAGAAATAAATATTTTTAAAACTGTAGTGAACTTAGATGAAAAATACGGCTTTCCAGAAAACTGAGTCCCTTCATACATGAAAGAATTAATCTGAACCACAATATTGTATACAAAGGATAAACCTCAGATCTTGGAGTGATGGTGGACAGTAAATTGTAGATGAACTCCTTCAATGCATCTCAGGGGAGAATGGCAAGTGGCATTTTTTTTCCTGCTTGCATTAAAGCACAAAGTCATGCAGAAAAGAAGTGCTAATCTCTGCACAGCTTTTATGAGGTGGTGTCAAGGATTCTGTGCTCAGTTCCAGGCATCTCAACACCTGAAATATATGGACAGCTCTGAGAGGTTTTCTAGGTAGGTAGTTCAGAGAGAAGTACTAAAATAATTGCCAAGCAGGCAGGATTGATTTCTGAGAAGAAAAAGCAATATAGGAACTAAATACACTGCATACATAATGCAGTCACAATAGCGATTACTTGATATGATATTTGAAGGGTGTAAATTCCATGGATGAAAAATAATTACCAAGGAAATTTTAAAAATACATAATTGCAAATATTTAAATGACAATAATGCTAAAGAAAAAGGAACAGAGAGGCAAAAGCTCAGGTAGAATCATTAAGTAAATAGCATGCTAGCAGTTGTGTATAAATGAGGAGGTTTTGCAATTGCAAGTGTGGCAATTGAGGAGCATGTACATTGTGAGGCATATAAAAAGTATCTGAAACCTTGACACATACACTTTAAATAAGGAGCAAATTTGTTACTGCTGGGATGCAGCTTCATCACTTTTAGGGGTCACATTCCATGGTCGTCGTTTTGTTTTGCTTGCAAACAGGAAAGTTGGATTTACCTCAAGTTATTAATTTTGCTTTTACTTAAGCGATGTACCATACCTCTATCTGTAATATAAAAAATGGAAAGCTAAATCTACTGTCAGGACAATTGCTGGGCAGTGACTTGAGTTTTGGAATGACTCCAAATACAGTGGTGTACATTATATCTTTTGGAATTTGCACTGTAAGAAGTATTGCTAATCTCTGGATGAGAGTGGGATCCCTATGGTTAGTGGAGACTTTCTACCAGTATGCAAGTGCTCCTTCCAACTTTTCATCATCTACCTCATTTGCATAAAATCAGAGAAGCAAGTAGCAGAAATTAATATCTCAGAGGGAAAACCAGTATCCTTAATGAACAAGGCTAAAAATGGAAATGCATAGAAAACTTTTCCAAGAGAAATGCTAACAGTCTTTTATCTCTGCATTGGTTTATAGATTAAATTTAACTTATTTTGTAGTTTGATATTTGTATGGTAGACCTCACTCAAAATAGGTAATGCAGAACTTGAGTTCAAGAGCAGTACGAACTATCAATGCAGGAGAAAACTATGAGCTTCACTAAGAAGGTGGAATAATAGCTCCTTGTTTCCTCAAGCAAGCATCTCCCTACTGTAATTTTTCTGTAGGAGTTCAAAAAGTTGTCTTCTGTGAAGTACCATTGCAAAAATTGAACAACAGATATAGAATCACAGAACAGAGTAACAGAATAATTTGGGTTGGAAACGACCTTAAAGGTCCTCTAGTCCAACCCTTCTGCAATGAGAAGGTATATCTTCATTTAGATGAGGATGCTCAGATCCTCATCCAATGTGACCTTGAATGTTTCCCGGGATGGGGCATCTACCACCTCTCTGGGCAACCTGTTCCAGCATTTCAACCCCCTCATCATAAAAAAATTATCCTCATATCTAGTCTAATAGAAACAGAAACATCTATGGTTTCATTACACTCAAAGTAGGCCTTCTTCAGTATATTCATCAGTGTGCATGCTATTCCTCTTAATGGCAGGTGAAACAATAATAAATAATGCACAAAGGAAGTTAATAGTTTCCAGATTATTTTAATAAATAAAATGTGCAAAGCCATTCAGGCCTTTGGCTTCTTGCCAAAGCCTGGTGTGAGAGAAATACCAAAACCACACAAAGCACCTCTGAAAGCTGTTAAGCTGCTTGTTCCAATTTCAAATTTGTATTTGTTTTTTTCTTCTCACACACCATGATTAGATTTCATACAGTCATCACACCAATAACACGATAACTTTATGAGAAGTAAGAAAGAGGAAGATCTCTACAAAAGACAATTGATGTTGCATCAATTTCTAGTTGTTCTTCCTATGCAAATTTTATGTTATGTGCCTGGTCCTGTAGAGAAAAACACAGAAAAGCAGCTATAACTTGTGGAGAGAACTGAAGCCACGTGTATTAATAGCTGTAAAACCATGTTCTGCTGGCCAAGGAGGAGGTAGTGAGAAGTGATGCAGAATGTTTTCCTTCACTTCCATGAAGCTCCTTTGGGTCACTGTTTTTACCAGGCCTGTGTATTTCCTACTCAATCCATTTCTTATGTCACTATGGGAATCTGGAGCCAGCATTATTCCCTTTTCTTATTTAATATCACCAGGGAAGGACAGATGCTTGCTCAAGGGCTAAATGAAATTTATTTCTTCCATCTTCTCTCCTCTAGTGAAGATTCAAGCTCACAATCTCAGTAGAAGAGGTAGAATATCCCCCCACCTGCAGCTGAGATAGATATTCTTTGTATAGGTACACATGCATAAGAGCATATGTTGCATCGTCCAGGGGCAGATTAATTAAAAAATGGTTGTATTTTTCTGTCGTTAATAAAACGCATTTCATAGAATGAAAACAAACAGTATCATAGTCTGTACAATAGTAATCAGTGCAAACAGTAACAAAAGTTAACTTCCAAGGACATGGAACTCATGGAGGAAGTCTAGAGAATGGCCATGAAGATGATCTGAGGGCTGGAGCACCTCTCCTACAAGGACAGGCTGAGAGAGTTGGGGTTGTTCAGCCTGAAGAAGAGAAAGCTCTGGGGAAACCTTAAAGCGAGCAGCCTTCCAGTATCTGAAGGGGCTACAGGAAAGCTGGGGAGGAGCTTTTGACAAGGGCTTGTAGTGAGAGGACAAGGGCTAATTGATAAAAACTGAAAAAGGGGAGATTTAGGTTAGACATTAGGAGGAAGTTCTTTAGTGTGAGGGTGGTGAGACACTGGAACAAGTTGTCAGGGGAAGTTGTGCAAGCCCCATCCCTGGAAGTGTTCAAGGGCAGGTTGGATGGGGCTCTGAGCAACCTGATCTAGTGGGAGGTGTCCCTGCCCATGCAGGGGGGTTGGAACTAGACGATCTTTAAGGTCCTTTCCAATGCAAACCATTCTACAATTCTATGATTCTATTTTTAAACACAATACAATATTGCATAGCATCGTTGGTTCAGCTTCAGAACGTTCTTAATCCATTTTCAATTTCCAACACACGGTTTATCTATTCACTTAAGTTATTGTTGTTTTTTTTTTTGAAAGGACTATGGATAAATGGATATGTCTGTCACAATTTTAGTGCTTCAGTTCAGGCTATTTGAAACATAGTGTTTACATTTATTTTAATTTAGCGGTTTACTAGCCCAAAATTATCTCAGTTAGCTAATGAATACTATTAAGATAGATAAATTGTTATGAATAACTGGGAAAATGCAATAGTAAAAGCTAACTGCGATGATTAAAATATATAAAATCTTGAAATATATCAGTAGTTGGGAAAAAACCACCTGAAACCTGTGTGGTATCATGGAACGTTCTAGAAAGTGTTCCATTTACCCAAAAATATAAAGTGGTAAGGCTCAGTTATTGTCTCAGAATCATGACTAAATGCTAATGGTGCTGTAAACATGCTTTTGCATACGTGGAGGAAGTAATTATTAAGAAGTCTGTAAGAGTACACAGCAAAAGGTTTTAATATATCCACTATACCTTGTATTAACTGAAAGAGGAAGGGTGGGACTCTAGGAAGCTGAGAGATCTCTCACTGCTGAATATGAATTGTAGAAACATCATGGTATGTCTAAATCAAAATGTGGTTAAACGTGTCCAACAGCATTGCATTCTTCACTTTATAAAAAGGTTATGAAACGGGCACAGGCAATTACTGTTCAGTATCTTCAAGAGTTGCTCCTGGAGATGTATGCATATTTTATAATCTTTTGTCCCACATGCTAGGGATTTCAAGAAACAGAAAAACATTGTTATTACCTTATTGTCAGGGAAAAAAAAAAGAAAAAAGAACAAAAGAGTAGATGAAAATATGAAAAAAAAACCTGATAGGAAAACCATATTTCCATCTTAACAGCAACTTAATAATAGCAACCTTCTCATATTTCTAAAGGAAATAAATTTATCATCTACCCATTAACTCTCTTAAACATTGTTCAACAGCTGGATCCAGTGTATGAAAGGTCCTGGACTTAGGATCATAATCATCCTCTCATAGCTGTATTAGCTTCCTGACATTTTTATACAAAAAAAAAGAGAGGAAAACCTGTGTGGCAGCTGGTTTTTTTTTTTCTTTTTTCTGTTAGTCATTGTCACTGTATTTACTGACTGTTTTTCTCCTATTGTCATGTTTTAGGATTCCTCTGACAGCAGCTATGGATTCTATGGAGACTGAAGAGAGTTCAATATTGTTTTGGGATAGCACTTCAATTTCTATTGAAAACAAAAGTGGAGCAGCTCACAAAAATTGGTTCTCCACAAGAGAGCTCATGACTGGGTCTTGAGGCCAAGCAGTGAGGGGCAGCACGAATTCAAACACTTCCACATTTAGGGAACAGCTGCCACAAAGCCAGCTTAAGCTGTCTTAAAATGCTTGCAAGCTTAAAAACAAACAAAGAAACAAACCAACACCAAACTGTCCCAAAATGATGAAATTATGTGAAATATATCAAAGGAAATTTGCCAGTGAAACATACAGAAAGCATCAGGAAAGGCTTATGTAGCTGTTTCTCCAATGAACATTGGAAGGATCTGAAATAATTCCCTGGTTCAGGTAACACCATATCTGTAGATCTTGTGATTTTTAGTAAGAATGTTGATTTTCTGTATCTTCTTGTCCAGTTACCTCTCCCATTGTGTTTAGCCCCCTTCTTTGCTTTAATCTTGCTTTTAATGTCTTCTGCTTTCTCACTAATCTTTCAAACGTAATGACTTCTGATACAATTGAACTGGTTGCATAGATCCCACTTCAGTTTTCTCTTCATTTCTGCAAGCCAAGGATTTTTATTTTTTTTTTCCTAGTGGATCATACAGGTCCCTAACTCAGCAAATTTCCTACTCAATTACTTCTATCCATACCTTGCCTTCTTAAAAAGGGGCCAGCACTTATGTGATATCATGATTCCAGATGTTTTGGCCTTTCTTCAACTTCAAACTTACATATTCTACAGGTTCCCATGAAAACGATCCTCAGAAAATCCTTCACCTAAGAGTTTGTTCAAAAGTATTTATAGACAACAGATTAACTACATTTGATGTGTATACTGAGACTTTAAAATGTTAATATTGGCAACAGCTGAGGTCAGACCTGCATTCTTTTCTGAGTTAGAAGTGATTACGTTTTTGTTTCAGTAGTTTAGTCAAGTCTAATGGCAGTCAAATCTTGCCCTTCAAACTTGGAAGATGAGAGGCATGGGAAAAATCAGTATTTAGAAGCAGAACAGTAAAAAGTGGTACTGAAAGAAATTTATCTCCAATGGAGAGGAAAAAAAAACAAGACATGACAAGAGTACTTGACTGCGATTCTAATGAGTTCCACTTTTGTAAGGAATTTTTTAGTTTGTCTAACTAATGCAAGACTTAACATTTTTTTCTAATTAAAGGGCAATTTTCTAACCATCCTTGTCTTAAGAACCATGACACAGTAGTAATGAGTGAAGAAATAGTTCTCTAGCAAGCACTTTGAAATATTAGTTGCAAACAGTTCTCATTCGAGATATAATTCTTTTTTATTAAGTATGGTTTACAAATAGATAATAATTTACTTTTAATATATTAATAATTTTTTCCTATATAATATGGACAACTAATTTTAAGCTGTGGACTACATAACAATTTGTTATACTTACTCAGTGGTGGATGGCTAGTTACCTACATCATATTGTTTTATCTCTGCTTTCAATGATAAGCATTTAAAGTGCAGCAGAGCAAGTATCAGCTAATGAATGTAGTTAATGAATAATTTATACAGGCCTTTTTGGAAGCATTTTCACCAACATCCATCACTGTTTAGATAACAAAACAAACTAGCATGATTCTGTGGATAATGCAAATTGAACCTAATATTTTCTTTCACAAACAACAAAATTCAAGGGCCTTCAATAATAAAAGAAATATAGTTTAAATACTAATCCAATTCCTTGTAATAATATTATTAAAATAATAGATGCATCTTGAACCAAAGTTTCAAGGTTTACTGTTTTAGTTTGACATTTCTAATGAAAAAAATGTACATTTTTGTGGAGTTTTGTTTCTGTGCATGTCTATATCCTGAATGGCCACTAAGATATTGAATAGCTGTAGCTTTATTTCAGGATACAAGGTGGTGCTGTTTCTTCTTATAACTGAAAATAATGTGTTGATATGATACTGCAAAAAGCAGTAGAAGAGACACAGTATCTCATCAAGTGTAGTGCTTCTAAGCCAATTTCTCTATCTCCAATTCTATTTAATTGCTATGCAGTTAACTAAGATGTACATACATATGTGTGTTAATATGTGCACACATAAATGTGTCCCAATGAGCAGTTTTAAAGCAATAACAGACTTCAGCCTTGTCATAATATTGAACTTAGTATTTGCATGCAGGGTCAGTCTCTGACATGAAAATTAACCTAAATTCTATTGTACAACTAAGGTACCAGAAACTTCTTGAAGACTGATTATTTTCTCTGTACCATACATTAATAAAGAATATTTGCACATTTGAAACTCTTGTAGTTTTATATAGCTATTAAATTTCTGTGATTGCTTTACTTACGCTTTTGGCCTTTATGTCAATTAGGTCAATATAAAATAATGACAGAGCTTTTATTTTTAACAGTATCCACTGTTACCAACATAAATTTTATACCATGTATTGCACTATTCATTTTCTGAGTTCTCTGCTGACTGACATAATCTTGTTTTAGATCTACTTTTGCAAGGTTCACTATGCAACCAGGTACTGATAGTCTTTCTGGGTAGCAGAAGTCACTTGGTACCCTGCAGAGTCAGGCCCTTGTACAAGGTATAAAAAATGACCATAGCCCTTCTGGAAGCTCATAATTCATAAAAGAATTCAAGCACCATTAGACTGTGTTATAATGAAATACTGGGCTATGTGATCAACAAGAAACTATTAAGAGATACTCATGTCATACTATTGCTTCCAGTAGCATAAATTTATCAAAATACCTGTCATGTTAAGGTTCATGATCCTCAGGTCTTACCTTATAGTCAAACTCTGTATATGTACAATGAAATTGATGGGATTACTTACATAAGAGACATGGATGGCTAAGTTTTTGCTGAACTGTAGACCTTAATTTCTAATTGCTAATCTTGCCAACAAATTCTTCTTATATAATCAGGCAAAAAATAGGTCTTTTGAAACACCTCCACAACATGTCCAAATTATTACATCCTGAGTACCCTAGGCAGTTTCTTCTGGGATTAAAATACTTTGTATTGAGCAGACTGTTAAGAAATACTACAAAGATCATAGATTTTTTGCCTTTCTCCTTTATTTTGAAATGCAGTCCAGGTAAAAATTTGATTGTTCTATCTCTATAATTACATAAATGTATTTTGTACATATTTGCACATAGCCACAATATTATGATATTGGATTGCAGTCTACATCTTTTGTTTTCTGTGATTTTATCCTTAGGACCTACCTTCAGCACCTCCTTTTTATATATATATAAATAAAAATATATATATATATAAAAATATATAAATATATATATAAAATATATATACATGTACACATATATATATGTGCACCGAAGTTTTATCTGTAATCTTTTTACAAAATAACATTATTGATGCATAATGTAAGTAGGTAACTAAA
The DNA here is from genome assembly GCA_020745705.1 of Hemiprocne comata. Taxonomy (NCBI): domain Eukaryota; kingdom Metazoa; phylum Chordata; class Aves; order Apodiformes; family Apodidae; genus Hemiprocne; species Hemiprocne comata. The sequence goes on along the minus strand of CM036588.1, from coordinate 113,849,072 downwards.
CCATTTCCACAATTATCAGTGAACACAAAAAAATACATAGATTTCAAGATCAGCAGCTGCTATCATAAACTGTTTAACTGGGGTTAAATTTTAAATAACTGGCTTTTTATATCTAAATATAAGGCAAGTGATTTGCACCCCACGGGATAATAATGAGAGAAACAGATGTTTAAGACACTCTCAGAATGTGTTCTAAAAAAACTTGCAACAAGATATTTGTCCTTCTCCCTTGTGCTGGCATGACTGATACTTCCCGTATTTATAGTTGATAACATAATCATTGAATCATTGACCATGTTGAGCAATTTCGAACACTGAGGTCATTCAGGGTAAAAAAAATAAAATGGAATAACAACATACCTATCTAATCCTCTGTAAAGGTTTCCACTGCACAGACCTAGAATCTGTCTGAAACTATAAATAGACATCCGCTAAGATAAGATAGCTCCTTTTGGGTCTTGATGTTGCCTATTGTACATTAGTCTCTCACTCTGGCTGCAAATTAGCAATCAATGGACTTTTGTAACCAAGCACTCATTTGAGAAAGTTAATGCAAACATCATAGAACTTGCCCTTCATGACATATCCCTCTTTTCTAATCCTCACTTTTAGACTGACGGCTTTCCTTTTAAAGCATGTTATCTAAAAGGGAATACAGAATGTCCAAAATTATGATAAGAGGTATAATTACATAGCAGCTAAAGGCTAATAAAGCTATGTCATAAAGCCAGATCACTAACCAGGTGACTAAGGCTAGACTAATTTAACAGGGACTAGTAAATCTGTACTCAATGAAAGGTGTAGAATTCTAAGGGAAAAAAAGAAATAATGATCAAATGAGAAATGTATACTACTATATTATCGTATCTTACATAAAAATGTAGCAGTAGGGATACCACTGGCTTAGGGAAAAATTACCTTACTGGCGTGGATAAAGCTGTCTCTAGATGACAATGAAGTTAAGACAAAAACGTGAATCTGACAGCTTCTGAGTCCTGAGGGAAGCATTTGAGGTAATGGAAAAGGTTTTGTCTTTATCAGGACAGAAGCACAATCAAAATCTCCACGGAGTATTGTACACATTTAGAGTGAAGAGGAGAAACTGATTTTCAAATTCCAGAAGTCATTATCTGAAACATGGGTATATATTCTAAGGTAAAATTCACAGATTTTAAGTACATACAGAATCAGATACTAGCACGGTAACTATGAAATGTTGCTCCTTCCCCCATATGAGCTAATGATTGATGGACAAAGGGGAAATTTGAGCATTTGGACTGTACACTAGAATGCATAATGCATTACATTTTCCAATTATGCTTATCACCTAGTGGAAGGTCACCAGCAAGCATATCATTGAAATGATCTGATTGAGCATGCTGTTCAGGATTTCCCATTTGAGATATATTTTTCCTACCTGCATTTTCACATTATACATGGTAGCTTTCACCCTGTATTTATGAGATGCAGGTTTATTTTTGTTCTCTTACTGATTATATATGGTTATTTCTGCTATCAGGAGGTCTGATCCAAATATCAATGAAGACAATGAAATTCATTCAGGGATTTCAAGGGGCTTTGAATTAGATGTAACTTTGCAGCTTTGTTCAATTTTGTGATGATTACAGTAATCATTAAAACATCTTAGCCATTGAAAGTAACTTCTGTTTAAATGAGAATGAAGCTAGGCATTGTTATATTTTTTGGCAGTTAGGAAAAGGTTAAATACCTTTGTTTTACTTTATTAAATTATGAATTTTAAAAACTGTTTTAGTTAAATCACTAAGAATTAACTTGAAGTCACTGTGATTCAGGCTGGCAGGCAGGAGAAAATTAGTTGCATGATGTCAATAGCTTTGGGGGATCTTCAGGTGTGTATGAAACAGGCATTCAGTACTGACAGAAATAAACACATGAAAGAAGGTTAATTACCCAGAAACTTCTTTTTGGTTCCCCTGAGTCAGCCAAAAATATTAGTATAGGCACATACCTTGATTTCCAGATTAGGGTTGCCAAATGCACCCTAAACCTCACCTATAACATAAATCCCAAAATCTTTTACTAAATGTGAAATTTTAAAAAGCCATTCTTTTAAAAAGTAAAAAGGCAACTAATCAATAAAAGGAAAACTTTATACTTTGGGAACTGGAAAAGCCATATCCCATACTAAGCTTGAGGGGATTCAAATGCACATCTCCCATGAGCGTACCCGGTGGAAGCTAAACTGGGAAAATTAACCCTATTGCTTCCTGTTGTGCTGTTATTGCACAGCTATGCAGAAGCATCATTTGGTGATAAATTCAAATAGAATGGAAGTGGGACCTCGCTTGAGTTCTCGTATCTCCAACTACTATCCTTTTACTTTCTTCTGACTTGTTTCAGTCACATTTTCTGAAAAGTGTGGTTATCATTGAAATAGTTAGAGCTTCTCTGATTATGCTGACCAGGTCAGTGGTTGCTTATTTTCTTAGTCTCAGTGCAGTTTGGATGGGACTTGAACACAGGTTAACATGTTTCCAGGTATATGCAGAAAGAACTACATGTGTTTCAGGGACTGTTGGATGTTGCTCGCTAGGTTATGCAATTATATTTTTGGTGGTGCTAGCCTGAGGTACTCTGGACCACAGAAGGTTTCCTGTTACTTAGTATGAACAATTTTTGGTTTGAGGTATGATCTTTGTTTTGGCTTAGTCTCTAAATAACTTGTCACAGCTCACCTTTCAACTCTGTGGTGAAGCCAGGAATTTAACAAAAGTGCCAGATGTCTTTTGCTAATACTTCAAAATTTCTTGCCTCCTACAGAAGCTTGTGCAGATTCTTACAGGCAGCACATATGCACACTGCTGTCATATCCCTGAACACTTCCCAGGGAAGTGGTGGAGGCACTGTCCCTGGATGTGTTCAAGGAAAAGCTGGATGTGGCACTTAGTGCCATAGTCTAGATGGTGTGGTGGTGTTGGTCATAGGCTGGACTTGATGATCTTAAAAGTCTTTTCCAGCCTTGGTAGTTCTGTGTGTGATTTAAATATGGTGGAATTAGCTGGACATTTCATACAGCCTAAGGAAGAATCCAGCCTGAAGTTTCTTCTTTATTGAAAGGAGCTGCTGCTGCTCCTTATTAAAAGGAATCACTTTGTTCTCCTCATAAAACTGACTATCATGAAATTTTATTCTAGGTATTGAATATAAATTAACTAAATCTTGAGATGCCCACAGCATGGAAGCAGCAATATAATAATTTGATATTGAGAAGATGTTTCAAGAAACTAAACATTGAACAAATAGATTTTATTTGTAAACAGGTGACACAACCTATTGGTATGCTTAATTATATCTGGCCTCTGTACTGCTCAATTATGCAGATGCTCATTTGCCCAAGTAAATACTCATTAAAACAAATATCTATGCTACAAATAGGAATTTACCTTACTCTTACTATTACAAAAAAAAAAAAAAACAAGACTAGAAAAATCTCAAGGGAAAACAGCATCCAGAGCCATCTTGTAGTTTAAGCACAATTTGAGAAAACAAATATATGCTGCGATGAGATAGTGAGAATATTTACTTGCAAATGTGTAAAAAAAAGGGGAGGAATGATTTCAGTCTAGTTAAATAGAAACAGTCAAAGGTGAAAGGAACTGACTATCAGTTGAATAAGTAGCAAATATGTCCTCTTAAATTTAGAGCAAGTAAAAGAGTTCATGTATTTAATTCAAGACTTCTAAATCATCATCAGCTTTTTCTGGTTAAACCAACAAGGCTTGCAAGAAAACAGGTCAGGTTTCCTCTAAAATTTCAAATTCAGAGTTCACTTTGAAATTTAATGGAATACTATTTGCGAAAGTAAACATTTGGTCATAGTGTGACAGATATGCCCATACAACTGTGTTTTTTTAATGTGTCCCAGCACTCTCAGGGACTAGGTACTATAATATATCATACTAGAATAACCACTTAAAAAGACACAAATTTCAACGGTAGGTTTAGATATAGCATTTTATGTACACACAAAGTTCTTCAGATAAGACATCTGTCTTAGGTATGTCATTACATCCTATATGATGTTGAAGTTTGTATGACATTACACTTTTCCTTAGTTGGTGATTGCAAGAAGTTACAAGGCTTGACTTTGAAGGGTCAAAACCTGAAATTTTACATTCATACAGTAAAGCATTTAAACATATACCTCAGTTTAAATGGTAATTAATGGCAACAGCCAGCCCGTATGTTCTACAAGTAGCAGACATGAATTATTTTTTTAGCCTTTATTTGAGGAATCAAAAAGACACACAGGCCTATTAGTGACTTTTGGTTCATATTGTAAATATCTGCAGCTGCCCTGTTTGTAAATCTTGACTTATTTTTGCAGCTGAGTCAAAGGTACTGCTTGGTTTACAATGCATAGCAATTCCAATTAAGGGAATGGAGCTGCCCAAGTTCTTTTCACATCGAGATCAAAACCCGCTTCGCTAAACCATGTACTTTTTTTCCAGTAAACATAGAACAGAGACAATTTTATGCATTAAAAGGAGTTTCTCCATACAATAAATGTTGCACATTACCCAGTATCTTCTCTTTGTAATATATTTATCATTAATGTGGAAGAGCTGAATAACTGTATAGTGAATGAAGCTCAAGAAAAATATCAATTTCAGGTATTGAAGAAAACAAACATTGGAATGATGAATAACATTGTATTTATTTAATGTCCTGTACATAACATTTTTATTGTCTATGAATATGTCTATAAACATTTCCATTTATCCATACAGAAATGACCTGGACTGTGATCACTGTAATGGCAACAGTTTCAATTAGTTTATTTCTCGGTGAATTTGGTCCTGATATTTCCTCTCTCTTCAGTGAAAGGAAAAAAGAAAAATGGGAGGTGTTCCTTACTGCATGGAAAAGGAAGCACAGCAGATAGGACATCTTTCTTGTATGCCTGAGGATTTGGGCTTGGCATTTGGATCAGGTGACATGGAAAGGTAGGCAGAATGAGAGATAACGTATCTAAACCTGCTTGCAAAATGTGAAATCCCCTCTTTGTTCCAAGTGTCTCCAAGAAACAACAACAAAATCTCTTGAGTTAATGTGCCAAGTAATAAACCAAAGAAGAAATTTTTCCTCTAAAAAAAAAAACAAACAAAAAAACCCCAAAAACCTTTGCAAGAGAAATGCAAAAGATGAGGAAGGAAAGATAAGTGATCTCCTTCTATTAGTTTAATATATTTGTGATGCACTTAGATCACAGGGACAATATTGATTTAGAAGTGTAGATGGTAAGGAGTAGATGCTAAACAAGGTATGCTTTCCTTAGATGAACCAAGACTAATTTATTGCTGTGAAATCCAGCATAAATGAAAGATGTTAGATTAAAAATAATTTATGCTCTGTGATCCAGGAACTCTTGAGTGAGTTAGCAAGTATGCCAGGAGGGGCAAGGAGCTATTTACATCATGTTTTCCTGAGTATATTGCTGCTAACAAAGAGGAAAGTTGGAATGATGTGTGGTTTTAATGAGCTTTAGAGTGTTTCTGAAGCTTCTGAAAACTATTTAAAGTTGAATGGAAATTAGGAGAGTGAAAATAGTTTTGAAATACCTATTTAATTCTATATTTTTTCCCTAAGTCTTCTTATGTCCAAACGAAACAAAAAAGATCTATTTTATTGTATGGAAATGCAGCATCTGTTAGGTCTGTGCATACTGCTGTTTTTATGGTTTAAGCTGTTCACCTAGATGAAAATGTATCAAAGTAGTTTCAGAAAAGCCAAGAGGACGACACTAAAACACATTCGCAAATCCTTCCATTCTGATCCCTACATAATTTCCAGTCAATGAATAACTTAACATTATGTAGCACTTGTTAAGAAGCTCATCTGCACACACAAAGAAATAACAAAGAAACAGGAGGAGTAACTCAATAACCTTCTGCAGCTGCTCCCAGGCCAATAGCAACAAAAGAGCCACTATATCAGCAAGACCAGAGGAGCACAGGGGCACAATGACAGGCAGGAACACAAATCAAGGGTTCTGGAGGAGTATCCACCTTGCCCAGGCCCCTCCTGGGGTTGTCCCAGGAGAGGCATCAGTTCTGTTGCCCAGGTGTGAGATGTCACAATGACCCATTTGGAGAAGCTCTCTGGATTCAAACCAAGGGGGGGTCACAGCCTAGAGGTGTGGGATACATTATGTGATACAGGGGAAGTGTATTTTGGGGTTGCACAAGGCTTATTATATGTTGTTTAAAGGAGGAACAAGAGGCAGAAAAAGGAGGGATTTAGTTGATAGGGGTAGGAACAAGTGTGGGAAATGGAGGGGTAAGGAAATAGATGGATCTATTGATTGAAAATGTTATGATTTTTACTGGTTTGTCATTTTTCACAAAAACACACAAAAACAATAACGATGAAAAAGAAGCAGGAATATAGAACTTCTTGCTGGTTTTGGTAGCCTTTCTACTTTAGGTTGTTTGCTTAAGGCATGTAGTCAAACCAAACCCTTTTTAATGCTAATTACTGAAATAATGTCATTATGCTGAACACAAATGCCCAATAATTAAGAAAATATAATCACCTGCATTCCAAAGCCTGAGATGAGGCTTCCTGTTTCACAAAAAAGTTCTGGTTTGCTTTTAATGGTTTATGACCTTTACAGTGGGATATTGTGTGCTCCCTGCAAACCTCAGAATTTGCAGTTGTATGCCAGGTGACACTAAGGATAAGCATAAATGAGGCAGCATGTCTGTATCAGCTTCCAAATCCTTCTATCTTATCTTTGAGACTGCTACATCTGTCATTTTCTAGAGAGATGTTAAAAAATGAATCTACCATGCCCAGCAAAGAGCATGAAGTCTTGTACTGTGTGAACAGCAGACACCTCGGCAGGCATTGGTGAGAGAGGTATCACAGGAAAACAGAACTGTATGGTGCTGAATTTAATCTGGTCCAGCTCCCTACTCAAAGCAGTATCAACACACAGACCTTTATCTTCTCTGTTTCTAAAGCCCTCTGATGGCAGTGATGTCCATGCCTGCTCTTTCTCTCCTGGTACTCATGGGTTTGACTTGAACTGGCATTTTTTCCCAAAGAGTCTTTCTGGCCTTCTTGTCCTTCTCATATCCACCATGGAAAAAGGGAAAAGATGTTTTTTTCATCTGTAACAGCTTCTTTTGTAGTTAAACTGTATTATCCTTCCTCTCTTTTCTTAGGATAAACAACATTACATCTTTTAAATATATTATATATAAAGATTTCCTCAATGATGTATCAGTTCATCCTATCTGTGAAGGATCTCATACTTGTTCCAGAACATTTTTTTTTTGCTAGCTTGTTTACAATACAGTCACAGTGATCAGTGTCAAAAGCCATCTTAAAAGTCAAGATGCATATCCATACTTCTTTCTTCCTATCCACAAGATCTGCTAGTCAGTCGCAGAAAGAAATACACTTGGCTTAACATGATTTGGTTTGAGAAATACACATCAGCTACTTGTTATCTTACTTATATTTACAAATTGGTTATTTGATAATTTGTTTTGGAGCTCTTTTGAAGGTAGAATCTATAATCCTTGATGTATTCTCCTTTTGTTTGCTAAAGTTCAGCACTGCATTTTTCCTTTTTATTGTCTTTTGATCCATCTGCCATCTTCTAGAAAATCTCAAGAATAACTGCTGTCATTTCAGAGCATTCCAGGAACCACTTCCATTCAGCAGTTTACATGCAGTCTCCCTGTTCTGGAGCAAGAGAAGGGAGTTACTTGCAGAGATACTGTCAGTTTTGTGCCAGCTGGTCTTAGTAAATGAAACTGTTTACTATTATAAATGAAGTCACTGAGTCACCACACTGAATGGTAAGCTACATTTGGAATTGTACTTGATTAATTCTCAACAGTTGCTTCCTTGAACATTCTTGCTGCCCCTTTCATGAATGCTGGAAATTCCTTCGTTTCATCACGTAGAAATATGAGATGCCTCAGTGGAATGGCTTTAAGCTGGAAGAGGGTAGATTTAGGTTAGACATTAGGAACAAATTCTTCACCATGAGGGTGGTGAGACACTGGAACAGGTTGCCCGGGGAAGCTGTGGATGTCCCCTCCCTGGAAGTGTTCAAGGCCAAGTTGGATGGGACATTGAACAAACTAGTCTAGTGGAGGGTGTCCCTGCCCATGCAAGGGGGGGGGGTGGAACTACATGAAATTTAACGTCCTGTCCAAACCAAACCATTCTATGATTCTGTGATATGTCCAGCGATTGATCAGACTGCAGCACGTTGCAAAAAAACTCTGGTCTCATTGTTTAATAGTACTTTGTTCTGTAATGCAGAATTTGCACCAATGTCATTTGCTCCCCAAATGTTGATCTCTTCTATAAACAAAACATGGTGAAGAAGGTCACAATAAACTTTATATTACAAATTATCTTTAGCTTTTACTGTTTTGTTCCTATTTTTTAATGTATTACTGTTCTCCACCTAACAACTTTGTCTCTTTATCTTTGTATATAATTAATTGAACATCAGAAAACATCATCAGCAATTCTTCTTCACATCTAGTAACAAAACAAAATAGCAAAACAATTTTATCAGCATAAAAATGGATCTGACTCAGGGTTCTGAGTGCAGCTCTCTTTATAGGCTCTTGTTTGCTGAGAGAAAAAATTAAAGCTTTGGAGTAAGTTGGTAATATATATTGTATAATACACTTCCACAGTATTAAAAATGTTTGGTATTTTTTCAAGCCACTTGTGTTGACTGGAGAATTCCATCACTGATAACTTTTTTGTGTAGAACACCAGAAGAATAAAAAAATATCCTAATAGAACTGCTGAGCCAGCAGTCCTGATTCAGCAGAGTGTGTATGTCAAAAACAGTAAATGGGCTAGTATGCTTAAGGAATGCTACATTCTCTAGCCAATATGTGGAATAAAATGACAAAATAATGTATCAGTAGTTTTGATGCTCCAGACAAAATGGCTGACAGGTATTTATAGCTTTTTGAACCAGGGGAAGATTTCAGCATTGTTCCAAAGGGAATCTCAGACTCAAATCTTTGAAAATATAGTGAGATATCAGAGTCTTTCCACTATTATACTATTCCTAGAGAAACCCTTGGTAACTCCACTCATACTTACCATAAGCATATTTTTAAATACCTTAGTGATAAAAGGCCCAAGTAGTTACAACTTAGAAATATCAACAGCCCTGCTCCTCTTAGATGATAAGTTAGTCAAATGTGATTAAGAGAATGAAGTTGGGGAATTATTTCAACTATATAAAGTACTTCTGACAAGTTACACTCACAGTAGCAGAGCTGTACTGAGTATCAGGGTTGGATTTCAAATATGAGAGTTGTTTCAGTTTTCTGAAAAAAATTTATTGACTTTTTATTATGAAGAAATTATGTTTCTTTAAAAAAGCAATAAATGTTAAATCTTAGGAGGTTTTTTTTTTTGCTTAATTCTTATATGATTTAGACAAAGAGTGCTGAGGCATAAAAATCTCTTCAACACTAAACTCACTGAATATCTGAATCTTGATCTTTGGAAAATGTTACTAGATGACCTTGACAAAAGTTGTAATGACCTTGTGAAATCTGGTGCTGATATAAAAGCATTTCAACATGGAGGATGATCAAAATTTTAAGAGGAAAAGTCAACTGCTTTAAGAAACAGAAATTGGATGGAATATAATAAAACAAATTTCAAGGTCACTTGCTAAGGAGTTAATAGGAAAATCCAGAATAAACTTGGGCAGAATACAGGAAGAAAAAGATCTGTCCATTTTGATTAGTCAAAAGGCATCCCTGAGCTTCAATATGATGAAAGCTGAAGTTTAATAGCTACGCACGTAGTACGGCCATAGAGAAGATAATGGTTATCCCTAAGAATAACATATCAGGTGTTTCTAAAAGATTAGAGAAAAAAAGGATGCGTGTGCTGTCCATGAGTGAATTTATAGGCTAGAAGTTAGAAGGAATTCCTAGGTTATAATGCAATCAGGATCATCCTCCCAAATTACAGTGGTATCATCAAATGTGTTTCTGGATGGAACTGGAAAGGCTAATGACAATGATTGGAAGCAACATCTGATTATGCTAGAGGTTATTTCCAGTCCTATGTTATGTCAGTGGTCTGATTCCAAAGAATAAATTTATTTGAGACAAAAACAAAAACATGTTACAATACTTCTGGTGGATGTCAAAGCTGGATGGATACTTCCATGCAGTGAAATAATTTCTGAAATATTTAACTTGGATTCAATGACATTGTTTCTAGCATTTTTAACTTGGATTCAGTCTTTGCCTGAGCTGCTAAGTTTGAATGGTATGACACTGTGCTGTGTGAAATTAGTGGCCTGGATGTCCTTCAAGATTTTTCCACAGTGTTTTATTTGCAGACACATCTCAATATGTTGTTTTCCAAGAGTACCTTCCTTCTGTCACAGTCTATAAAAGAAAATGAAGTTTCTTTATGAAAACAGGTTATCTGCATTCTGAAATACACACGAGCACCTTGGCTATTTCTGAGTTGAAAGAAATGTTAAACTATCAACACTGAAACTGGGAAACTGGGACATGGGAAATAAAAGGCTGAATTAGTGATGTTTGGAAGCCAACTTCAAGATGGCAGAAAAAGAGCTGGACTGGAAAGAGGGAATAAAAAAAGGCATGGTAAAAACACTAAAAGGTTTTTTCTTCTGCCTGGTGCTTTAATTCAAAGTGGTTTGGAATAGGAAATCCTAGTCTGCCTTGGAAAGGGAAATAGAAAGAAAACAACCATTCTGTTTCTATTTTTCCAGCAGTCATCATTATTTTGTAGCAAGATAATTATTTCTAGTCTAGATCAGCATTCCAGCTTTTCACTAAATAAATATAAAAATATCATTAATCTATAGAGACTACTTTGAGACCTGAAAGAAAGTTGTTGCTTTGCTTTGTAAAAATTCTACTCATTTTGAAATTTGAATGAATAGGGGAGGTCTTCTCGGCATATCCCAGATGAAGTGAAAATACAAAGTGAAAGAGAAGGGAGGAAACGAGGAGTCAAGGACATTTTCAAATTTTAATGAATCTAAGGAATATTCCTGTTTATATACAGGTTGAGTTTTGGCAGAGTAATTTATGTATACCCCTCATTTAGATGTCAGAGCAATGATTGTTGTGGATGCATATTTAATCCTAAAGAATGGCTTTCTGATCTTGCATGCAAAAATTACTACATGATGACTTATTGTAATAATTTATTTTTGAATATTAGCATTTACAATTCTATGTGCTTACTCATTTTTGAGCCTATTTTCAATACACAGAACGTTCAGCACATTCGTTCATTCCATGACCTTGTTTCCTGATGATTTGAGGAATGTAATTGCCTTTCTTACCATGCACCTAAGTCCTAAAGAAACAACTTTGGCTATTTAAAATGTGAGCAAATAGAAATAAAAGTGATACAAAGGAAATGTCCTTGCTGTGGGACAGTGGGGAAGAAAGTGAGAAATGTAATCAGTCCTAAACAAAAATATTTACAGACTTGTGAATACCTACAAATTAAAGTTATATTTTGAAGCTACAAAGGAATTACTAACAAAAAAAAATATAAATACATGAAATTAATGAGATTAAAATCTGTGTTTTTACTTTTCCTACAAAACAATTATTTTTCTAACAGAATAAAATCCTCTCAATATCAGTGATTCTTATGTGTTAGCTAAGCCTAGCTGTTCCCTTTGAAATTTCTTGCCATTGCAAGAAAATCCACACAAATCAATTGTTAAAGATATGCACATGGTTCCGGCAGGTTCTGCTAACAGAGCTCCCAACTTTTCATCTTTTAGTTAATTTCTTGAATGCCTACACCTTCACTGTGTCATCACATTTACTCTAGAAATAAGAATGAGACAGCTATCCATCACAGAGGAAAGTGCTAGGTCTATATGACTTGGAAATGCTTTGAGGATTTTGAGGAAATACACATAACTGTGTTTTTGGTATCTTTTATACCTAAAAAAAGAGTTTTGATAGTTTGCAGGAGAGCATTTTTTTATTTTTTTTTTATGCAAGGAGAGTAAGATGGTAGAATGAGGCCAGTCTAAGGTTCTTGGGTATGGATCCCTGACTAGCAGTCAGTCAGTACCTGGCAGTACCAGTGTGCATTTCTGTTTCGCCTCATTGGGAATTTTAGGGATTTCACCTTTCAAGAAAGGCCAGACTACAGCCTGTCCTTCAAGGTTGCAATGGGTGTAGGTCTCAAGGATTTGGTAGCAGGGGAGCTGGAAGGGTGGCTTCTGTGAGTAGTAGCCAGGGCTGCCCTGTGTCAGACACAGCTGGTTTCAGCTGGCTCCAGCTGACCTACCGCAGAGCACGGCTGAGCCCCATGGCCAAGATGGTGGCACCTCTGGGAAAGTGTGTTTAAGAAAGGGCAGTAAACATCAGGCAGACAGAGGAGGAGGGAAAAAAACTGAGAAAGAGATATATGAACACCGAAGTGTGAGAAGGAGAGGACAAGGTGCTGCAGTAGTTTCCCCTGCAACCTATGGTGAAGACCACAGTGAAGTAGATAACCATGTTAAAGCCTGGGAAGGACCACAATGGAGCAGGTGGAGCATTCCCTGAAGGAAGTATCACCCTCAGCAAGTTTGCTGATAATATCAAACTGTGTGGTGAGGTCGACATGCTGGAGGGACGGGATTCCATCCAGAGGGACCTTGACAGGCTTGAGAAGTGGCCTCATGCAAAAAAAATATGGAAAAGATTTGTAGTTTCATGATGTAATGATGATATCAGGGTAAAGAATGCTGCAAATACTGGATTTCCCTGGTGCAGCTACTACTTTTGCATTTGTTATGTGCCTACAGAAATCTTTCCCTGAAAAAATACATCTGCGTGTTTAAAAGAAATTATTTATACAATCTTAACACTGCTCTGGTGATTGATGGTCCATAAGTACAACATTTAAGTATGTGTTTGAAAAATGTAGAAAAAAATGGTGATTTTCCCAAGTGCTTTGCTGAACTGGAACATAGTATTGCAGTAACATGAAATACATTATCAAAAAATGAAATCTTATAATATTTCTTTTTTTTTCTTTTCTTCTTTTATTCCTGTCAAATCACCACTCAATTTGAGAGAAGTTGCAGTTCTTTGTACACTCCAGTATTTATTCCAAAGTGAACTGAACCAATGCTCTGAATATAGACAGTTTTACACAGGCTCCTGCTATGGATTTCAGTTGACATTTCACCACTGTATTTGATATACACAGTCTCTTTTTATAGGTCTCTCTTAAGGTAACTCAATTTTACGACCATGAAAATTGCTACCTACATAACATTAAATTTTAAAAATAACTTGCATGAAATATTATCCTTATACATGGTACTTACAATAGTAAATATAATCTCTTTGTTACAGGCTGCTTGTCACAGTGAAATGGAACTGGGAAGTTTATAAGTAAGGAAGGTACAAATATTAAAGCACAAACTGTTCTTGTGTTCCTTTTATTTATTACAAAAAACAAAATTGGGTCAACATAATTTCTTGCTTAGTGTGACTATTTCTTACAAAATACTATGTATTTTCCTTGTTCATATAAATTTTGGTAGTTAAGAAGAGGTTTTTTTCACACAGGAGGTCTTAAAAAAAAAAGGGAATAAGGGAATATAATGTCAGTCCTGAGGGCCATGTGGTCTTGGGCCTGACTTGCACAGTTACCAGTACCGAAAAAGTGGAAGATCAGCATAAGCAGCATTTGGTAAAGTCTTAGCCACATTGTGCTCTAAATGTTAGAGGTTTCCTAACAAACTGGGCTTCTGGACCTTCAGGTTCCTCCTGTCCAGTCTGATAGCAGTGGCTGCTGCTTCTCACATTTGCAGGTCAGACCAGTAAGAAGGAGCTCCAGAATGCAGGTGCACACACATCAACACAAGCACCACATAGCTCAACACAGCCACCAGAGCAGGGCCTTATTGGCTGCCTCAGAAATACCAACAGCACTTGCATAAACATGGGCAACATAGGCCCAAGCTCTGCAGATCAGGATGGGGCTTCACTAATGTCTCTCACACCACACATACTCAGAGATTCACACAGTGGTTGGTCATGGTCTCTTTGTCCTCCAAGCCTGGCCCTCAGATCCCAGCCACTGCAGTTGCTGGTCCCCCAACAAACAGACCTCTGTGGCCCATTGCCCCTTCTCCACTTGTTGCCACCCAGGGCTCTTGTCCTACTTGCTTCCTGGTCTTGCTTGAGATTTGCTGGTGACTGCCTTCATACACCACAGACACACACACCAGAGAGGCCACTCATGCAGCAGCAGGAATAAAGGTCACTGAGGAGACAGGACAGCAGTCAGGTGCAGGGTTGGTCATACAAGGATAGATTGCTTATATCTTGGCAGCTCTTTAATCTCTCTTTCTCTCCATTTTCCCACACTTTTTCTTCTCCAAATGACCTGGATGCCTTCTTTTTCATGCCTTCCATTCTTCTTTTAAATGTGTGATAGTAAGGTTTATATAATTCCATGTGACACCTCAACTATCCCAAAATAAATCTTTTTTTTCACATGAGTGTAAGGACAATCTTGTTTCCCCTTCCTATCAGTTGGAAAGTTCAGTTTGAACTTCCTCAAGGCTTTGGGTGATTCTTTCAATGGCTCATCTATCAGGAACCTTAGAGTCCTAATATCTAGCATTGTCTCTTATCTCCTGTACCTTAGAGGTTATATATCCAGGTGTTTGATTTTTTCCTTCTCCTGTGTCTTTTATTAAAACATTATACTAAATACACAGTACCCAGATATCCTCAAAATCAGATATCATTCCACTAAGGTGATTGCTCATAGTAAGTGTCTAGTTTATGTCTTGAGGCAAAGGGCTTAGCAGTCTTCTCAGTTTCCTCATTAGCATTCTTAAGCTGTTGGAAATGAGTCCAACAGTCTAATTACACATCATGTGAAGAAGTATGTTCTCCTACTGGTTTTTAAAATCCCTGATTCTTTTATTATCATTGTGCTATCTTTCTAATTATGGTATAACACCAGAAAAATAGACATTTATCTTCTGTAGGCCATTCATTATCTGATATGCATTCATCATAGATCTTTATATGAATAGTCTTTGTAAAAAAATTCTGCCTTTTCAACCTCTTTTCAAATGAGTGCCTTCCTTGATCTTAGTAATTCTTTGCAGGCTTCTCTTCTCCGTGTATTTTTTTGACATAACCAATAAAAAACATGGACAGGAGATTTAGGTAGCATTCAACTTCATCCCCCCCATCTTATTTTGGCCTTAGTAACCCATTCACTTCAGCTGTGCGCATATTCTGTCTTGATCTTGCAAAGCCTGGTAGAAGCTGGAATAAGACACAAAGGCTGGGATGTTGTGAGTAATTTAACTCCCAGCACCGTGCCGTAATATACACAATGTTCCAGATGATGCCAAGGCCTTGATAGAATCATAGAATCATTTTGGTTGGAAAAGACCTTTATGATCTAGGCCAACTGTGGACAAATGAACTTTGAAACATCACGTAGGTCTTGTGCAGCCTAAAGTTTTGATTGCTTTGTAAGTCCATTAAATATATTAAATATGTCTAAAAGAATTTAGAAGCCTAATTCTCATTCTTGTAATGTCATTTGAATTCCTGAGTTATCCAGTGTAGAAAGTACAGTTTTCCAAGGTCTTTTGCTAAACAAAGTTAATAAATTTTGATGAACTGCTCTGGCCAAATGCTTCAAAATCTGTAGACAATACTCTTGGTTTTGCTTAAAAGAAGTCTGGATTTGCAGAGTGGTTTAGGACACGGTGTGTGTTTCCAAATGTCATGACATTTCAGCCAACTGTATATTAATAATTCCTGATCTAGCGTAGGTCATCTGTACTTATTCTCTTAACTATCCTTCTATCATTTTTCTGTACAGAAATATTCCATGGTTATAAAACTGGCTTTGATAAAATTACTTTGGAAGTTATTCCTGATGTAAGAAGTCCTGACATTAAACTTCTAGAGAATTACAATCAATAGTCAAAGATATATATATCAAATCCATACTTACAGTTGACTTCATTAAGTACAAGACTTGGCTTCTCCTGTTGGAAACAACCAATGGTATCTAATATCCTTCTACTATCAATTTCCATCCTACAATAAATACTGAATATAGGTTCCTAACACATTTTCTGAATGCATTTGTTCTCCTTCAGAGAGAGAGTGAGAGAGCACCTCTTGCTTGGGCTAACTCTGATTGACAGTAAATGAGAAGAATTCTACTTTTTATCACCCATATAAATATAGGAGGAAGGCATAATTATCTGGCAATTAAATATGGCATTAAAATGTCGGACTTTAATTTAGGAAACAGCTCACAATATTTTTTCAGCAAAACACAAACAAACATGTTTGTGAAAAAATTATGAATATTATTGCAGTCAAAAGTAGATTAGCAGTAAGTGACTAACTACATCTTTCTGTTTATACTAAAGATCAGTGACAGATGCTCTGCCTTATATTCAATCTGTTACAGTAAACTCTATCACAGGAAACAGCTGAGATTTTTCATTTGCAAATTAAAAAAAAGGAGAAAAATCCCTTTTTCTCAACCTTCAAATCTTTCAAGCCACATTTTCACTTAAAAACTTATTGTTCGAATGTCTTCTTTTAATGCTGAACTCTTCTACTATAGTGAGGTTGTTACAGAAGAGGGTATCCATCTGCACAAATTTTGAAAAGCAACATCTTTTACCAGGCACAAAAGGGAAGAACTCTAATACTATTCCTTGAGAAACAGCATTTAAACGATGTGTGAAATAGACAGACTTTTGCTTCTGTGTCCTCTACTGGTACAGATAACAATCAAGTCTCTCAAATTCAAGGACACAGTCCTTCACAGGGCAAGGGCACTAACAATTAGAGACTTCATAGCAGAGTTGTCTTGTAAAATACAAGCAGGCTAAATCACAGCTGTTCCTAAACCTGTCATTATTGCCCTTTGCTTTTTTTATAATAGCAACAATTGATACATTTGCCAATAAATCTCTCCAACCAAGGATCTGAGAGCAAAGAGTCTTGAAAATCTCTTTAATTCGGTTTGGTTTGTGTAAATCTAGTATTTAAAAATGTTATTTTCTTATTCTAAAATAGTTTCTCAAATTTCAGAGGGCAGAACACTGCACAGACAGGAGGACAGTGGCAGAATATTCTCAGGCTTTGCTGCAGCCCTGCTCTCTTGCTCCTTCTCTTCCCACTCAGTAAGATAAGAAACAGGGGGCTGTGTATCCCCTCTTATTTGGCTCATCCCACAGATCTGTCTCCTTTACCTGGTTGTTGGGTTTTATGCTTGGACTCCAGAGCAGATCTGCCCTTCTCTGAAGCACTAGTCATTTGACACATTCAGGGAGTGGATACTAGATTTGGTGTGTTATTTAACTGGATATTCTAAAGTTTATAAGCTTTATTTGCATCCAATTTTACAACAGGATAGTGCTATATATATATTTGGTCCACCCCTGAAATACACTAGTATGAATGAGTATCAAAATCTTACTAATTGGCCATATTGAGTAGGGAATTTTTCAAGGGAATAATAGTCCTAAATTTGAGAGTAGCATCATTTCAATGTAAAAGGGGTACTTTTTACATCTGGGTAACATTTATGGCAATGTAAATATATTCTTTTACCATCATCAAATTCCAAACATTTGTTGGAGTTTAACAGAAAAGAAGCTTAATGAAAACACTGAAAATACAATTAAATATTAAACATAAGGCTAGACTGTCCATGAAAAAAAATAATCAGTATCTAAATGCCTTTACTTGGACAAGTAAAACGAAGTCTATGGAATGAATGATACATAAGCACACATGGTTGGATATGCTTATCAAATGATATATAATGTACCCAGAATAAGATTTCAGTGTTTTTCACTATAAGGGCAAGATTTTAAATTAAGTTAAATTCTGTAACAAGAATAATAAAATAAACAATAATGATCTTAAGTTGAGTTCAGTTCACTAGTGTGATTCGATTTGCCATACAATTACATGGTGTGAAGTGAATATAATGAACATGTTTAGAGAATGAAAAGTTTTGAAGTTATTCTTTCATATGGATGTTCTTGGTGAGATGTTCATTGGTTGGTGTGTTGTCTTGCTCTTTTTAGCTATGTTTTCTTTTAAGCATTTTATGTTCCACATTTCTACTAAGGTAAATAAAGTGAATTAAACCAGAAGGAAGAAATTAAAATTAATAACAATAAAACCCCAAAATTTAATCTCTGCAGAAGCTAATAACTTCAGATTTCTCTGCTGTCAGCACGTAATATGATTTCTAATCCATTCATAAAGTGCATTCCTTAGAAAAAAAGCATATGATTCTTTTGTATCTATTGTTTGTTTATTTTATAGTTCACGCATCAGCAAAAATAAAAATAAAAAATCAGCATCATCCCATTTTTCCTTGCTGACACTGGTTTTTGGCAAAAAAAAAACCCAGAGGGATTTCACATTTTCTAACTGAGTAAAGATGTGTGGCTTATTAGACAAATTTTAAACATGTGGGCACTGGCAAAAAAAAATGGGTCAGATTCCAAGTGATACATGTTGATAGAGATTTTTGAAGAAAAGGAGGTAGATCGGTCTACCTTAGCTGAATATCTGGTCTACACCTTTAAAAGAAACTAGATCATTATTCAGTTACTGTACGTCACAAATTGCACCTATGAAGACACCACTGTATCACTGTCCTTTTCACTGCTGGCAGTAGGTTTCACAGAGAAGCCTATTCTACCCTTAATTAGGACATTCCATTTTTTAGTAAGTTTACTAGAGAGCTGCTGAATTTCGCTGGCTTGTTTGTTGACCTCTTATCATACACTTGAGAGTCAGGAAAAAAATACACACTATTTTCAGTGAGATTTTAATTTGAATAAGCACTGCATGACTGGACATCCGAGTATGGTAAAGATGGGTAAACTCTGGTTCCATTTGGTTACTATAAAAGCAAGAAGATGGTATCAAAAAGCAACTTACTTGTTTTTGGAGGTCTAATTCAAGGCTTGCTGAGGTCAGATGAAAGATTCTTAATTACTTCAATATGTTTTGGACTAAGTCTTATGTCTGAGAATAGAGTAGACGTACAATATTGAGACTGAAATGCCACACTTGCCTCTGGTGATTTTATATCCCACATTTTTGTCTGGCAATACGGTGCTGCACTTTGTCAGCTGTGACAGGGCTCCCTAGGCTGGGGGGTAGCTCAGCATATGGCTGTTCACAGGCTTGATACACAGCATATCAAGAGAGAGCCCTCAATGTTACAAAAGAGAAATTTGATGGGGGAAATGGAAGGGTGTATGCTGTTAACAATTTGAATTTGGAAATAAAACTACTTTTAACATAGTTTCTGGCTGTCAGACTGCACCTTCTTTAACAGTGGCTTCCACCAGCAGTGTTTATCAAAGAAAGAAGTAAGCTTTCAGATAAAACTTCAACTTCCTTTTAAAGAAGTTTACATTGTGAAATATTTTTCCACTGGATGGACTTCTGAGATGTGAGGAGGGTAACACCTAGGCACTTGTATGACCTCCAGCACTATGTGACTGAAAGGTGCATACCTGTGTTAATGCCAATCTATACAGGACTTAGGTGATATAGTTCACAACAGGACATTCTGATGTGGTATTATTGTTACGTGATCTGAACAGGAGTTTAGATACTTGTCAGAAATTCTATTATACAAGAGTACAAATTATTGCATGACAGAAAATAGTCCTCAAAATTTATTTTAGGGAGAAATGTTTTTCCTGCACAGGGCAAAGGCAATTTCAGGCCTCGTTTCAATGGAATAAACTGGACAGGGGTTAACTGCACTTTAGAGGAACCTTTGTGTTTCGTATTACTTGAATAAAAAATAAATAGATTAGTCTTTCAAATTGTTGTTTTCATGTGAAAAATCCAGCAGATATAAGAAAGTTGTCTTACATTTATGTTTGTTCCTGCTATGAATTATACAGATGCTGAACAACGAGCACAAATCCGTGATTTTGAATATGTATAAATGTGTGAGAAAATTTCCTGTAGATATTTCCTCTTTCCTCTCACTAACATGGTTAGGTTAGATAGTATAAATATAGCCTTTCCATCACTCTCTAGTGCTCAGCAGTAATGGAATAAGGAACTTCAACAGCCAGCCTTGCTGATCATCACTATTTGTTGGTTATGTACTGTCTTTGTTGCAGTGTCTATAAGAATGTCCCTCCACATTTTTTCTGAGGAGCAAGATTTTCAACTGTTTGGCAAATATTCTCCTTTCAGTTTCATTGTGCAATTACGTGCAAGTTTCATTATGGATTCACAACATTCGTTTCACTAGAAGTTTCCCAGATACTACATGTGTTCAACACTATTTTGTATACAAATTAAGACTAAATATTTGAAAACAAATAATTGTCCTGACCTTTTAATTTTTGTTTTGTTTTGTTTTGTTTTGTTTGGGATTAACTGACATTAATTGGAGCTATTTAAAAGGCAGACGTGTGGTTTCACACTCCTTCCATATGCAGTGGGAGAGAGAGAAACTTAATCTGGGTAATTCACCCTGGTATAATAATACAGGGTCATCAGCCCTATGCCTAGCTTACCTTTTCAGTGACTAGTAGGAGCTCCTGAGTAACCTAGATTTCAGGTGACTGAATTAACTGAGATGAATTCCACCATTAGGATGTTACATTCTCATCTGTCTTTTTTAAGGCCTGGTGACACCTTGTTCTTTACAGAGAGAGAGTCTTTTGTTCTCTGATTCTCCTGCTGTTTCCTGTATTAATCAGTGATTTGAAAATCTCCATCATCTTCCAGACTCCTGTATTAATTTCTAGTTTGCGATTTTAATTATAGTTCAAATCAATCCCTAGATAAGAATATGCTTTGTGCTACATCCTCATTTTCCCCTGAAACTCAATTTCTGCTGATGTTTTAGTTAACACAGTACATGTCATTGGTCTAATTCTGTTTATGCTAATAGATGAATTCTACTCTCTTAACCTGCTATTTAGAATAGAATACAGTGGAGTTAATTATATTCTGTGCGTAATGTAATTCTGAACTCCATGGGATGGAAACAGCATTTGAATTTTCTATAATATCATCTTTGCTATCTTATTACTTCTGAGGTTTAAATAGATTTAGTTCAGGTGACCAAATATTCAGAGGTTTTATAAGTGAACTGTAGACATCATCTTCCCGTGGGCTTAGCTATGACTTTTTCAGTCACAAAATGGCAATGAGATCTTATGTCACTGGAGATGTAAAAAAAAAAAAAAAAAAAGGTAATCCCTTCAAAAATCCACAAACATCTGAAACCCAGTTTGTTACCACTACAGCCATATAGTAGTGTTGCTTTCACTTTATTAATTTGCTTCTTTTTTTGCATGATCAAGTAAACCTGTTGTCAAGTCTGAGGAAATGTATAGATTCAGTGTTGCTTTTTTATTGCTGCTGTGTTTGATATGTTGTATTTAGGAAGCTAATGGCAGAAAAAGCATGTTTTTCAATGCTAGATTCTATTGCATTGTTCTTGGTAATGCCCTATGACCCAGGCAAGACTATTTAAGGTCAAGTCTTGTTGCTACAGCAATATTTTAATTTATTTTTTTTTTTGCCTTGTTTGCTATCTTTTGAAAGATTATTTGGACTCTGAAAACTATCGGAAGACTAATTCTCCTATTGGATCTGTAATTATTTCTAGATGTAATGGCAAATTTATTCTAAAATTAGAGGCCACAATTTGACCTTAGGTTTTTAAGAAGTTTTCAAACTTTTCTCAGAGACAGGTGTTATTTTTTATGGTGTTCTAGGCCTATAGGTTATATAGTCTTTTGCAGAGTAGCTGTGCAATAAAAATGTTGAATCACACTGTCCTTGTTACAATTTTTAAATGTTTCTGAAAAAACTATTAAATTATTTGGAAGAAGAAAGAATAAAGGAATAGGGATTCCACTGCAATGACAATAATAGTAACAACAATAAAACTGAGAATTTTTGTACCCCTAGCATGGGATGGGATAAGTAGGGGTGAGTGAAGTGGAATTCTTAGATTGCAATATATATGCTTCCTCATACTCACCTGACGTACTGTTAAATAAACCTTTCTTTAGGTTATTGGAAATGTGATTTTCCTTTTTTGTCATGTGCTGCTTTTCTTGCAATAAAGCAAGGACTTTGATAGATCATATTGTTTTCTTCTCTAAGAAATGCAGTATGTTATTGTATCTCTGGCTGTCCCACAGAGCTGCAAATTGCTTCCATTAGTTTCCCTCCTTTTTACTTTTGTTGTCGTGGCAACAAAACATAATTTGTTCTTACATGTTTATTATAGTCAAACTCTATAAGTTAAGATTGCAAAATTTCTTTCAGTAATAAAATCCTATTTCCACCTGGACTTCCTGGTGAAGTCTCACTTTAAACTAAAACTTTCTTGGCTGAAGTTTATGAAAGTGCACTTTATATTTAAAAGTTAATAGAAAATAATTTGCTGCATTTGAATGATGCATAATGCAAAAAAAATATTTCCCAAAGGAAAAGATTAATAAGAGTGGGATTCTTCCCCATTAATTAGGTATCTAATAGTTAACCATAGAGGTCTAATAACGGTCCCTCTCAGTGGAGAGAAACAGACATCTCTGGAGATCTATTAATTTAATTCCAAAACAGGATTTTAAAATAAGGGAAAGTGTGAAGTTGAACTGCCCTCCAAATATGCCTATTTCTCACCTTTATTTATAAAGATTGTTGTGAGATTAGCTGAAATTCAGCTGGCTAAATATTAAATTCCTAAACTGAGGCAGATTAATCCTATTCAAGAACACTATTATTTTTAAGAGTAACTCAAAAGCATGTGATCTTAAAACCTCCTCTTTTGCTATGGCTAGTCCTAAGAAAGGTGGGATTTGGTTTGTTTTGTTTTGGGTGTTGTTGTTGTTGTTTAATTTTTTTTCTTCGTTCTCCATGAACTTGATTGCAAACAGTTAAGAATCTGTTCATCAATGGACAGATTCTTTGAAGCAAGAGGAGTCATACATCCCTGTCTGTGCACATTATAGAGCTTCATAGAAGTGTTTTACTCAAAGAAGACTGAATGCCAACCATTCTATTTCAACCCTTCTACCAAAATAATCTAATGATTTTATGGTGCTTGCTGGATACTTTTCACATTTGATCAGGACAAATATAGAAAATTATCCAGGAGATGGAAATGCTCAGTTGGATTCTAGGCCACAGAGTAGTCAATGATGTTTGAGCTGTCACTGAGTCTGTCCTTCTCTGTCACGTGGGTTATAATACTGAAGACATTGTACTGATTACTTTTCAAACTGTTTGCTCTTTCTTCTTTGAATTAATATCCCTTTAGGACATAAATTGTCTCCTGTCTGTTTCTGTACATCACTCTGAATATTCTGGTCTTCTACAAATCCTTTGATAAGAATTTCAACATTTGATTACTGATTTAGCAACATTATCTTTCTAAATTTCTACTTTTTGCACCTTAACAACAGTGTACAAATTAGAATGTAGACTAATAACATATAAACTCTAGTGACAAATAGCCTATATCTTACTCAGAGCAAGTTATATATTTCCTGGCTAGACGTGTTAGAAATTTTTTTATTCTTAGTTTTGGACAAATGCTGGCCCTGCAGAAAAAAAAAAATAAATCTTTTTCATTGCTTGGTTTTGTCTCTTTCTCTGGGGAAAAATCTGAGATTATGAGGCTGTAAAGGTAAGTTTTGTGTCCTTTATATATTTTTCAATAGAAAGGTACATTTACTTTTATATGCAATACTCTTTGCCCAGCCAGATGCAAAATCTGCCCTTGTCTTGATGATCTTGTCCACTCTTCTCTTTTTTAGGCCTTTCAGGGGCTACCCCTTTTGAGATGTCTGTACAGACTTTAAACCTCTCTAGACGTTTACACAGCCACTCAATGATATTTTCTATTTTATTCCTTTATCCTTTTCTAAAAATTTTCAAAGTGCAATATGTCTTCAGTGCGATTAGTCATTCAGAACTGAGCTGATCCATTTTTTAAATCTAACCACAGTGACCCTGAGCTCTCTTTCAGAGTCGTAATAACAGCTTAGTGCCCATGATTTTGCATCAATAACTAATATTGTTTTACAATCAAATTTCATTTTTACCATGACATAGAATTATACATAATCAGCAATTTTTTTTTTCTGCTGATACTTACACATCAGAAACTTTTTGAAGCCTACTTTTTAACAAATTGGGCATCATTCTGCAAGCCTGCAGAGTAATTCAGAGAATTCTAATAGGTTTGTGAAATGGTTTCCCTCTACAAAAGTTGTGTTGATTCTTTCTCCGTGTTAGCTTATTTAATTGAATGTTTACTTATTCTATTCTTTGTTAGAATTTTAAATTATTAACCTATTACTGAAATCAAAACCTATTAGTCTATAATAGCTTGGCGATCCCTGAAGTACATTTCCAAAATTGTTATAATTTTGGCCTTTCATTCCTCCAGTTTTCCAGTTAATTTAAATGTTAGTCTATATAACACAGTTACTAGTTAAAGTATTTCTAATTCTGAGGTCCTTTAATGGACCTTTAATGAATGAATTAAGCACTATCTAGCCTTAACAAGGAGTTGTTATTTATTCTATTTGTTCTTATATTCAACTAAGTTTTTCTGTAGTGAAAAAGCAATGCAAAAGATTATTTCAGATTTTCTGCTAAGGTCTTAATCCTTTTCTATATTAAGTATCTTTCCTATATTAAGTACCTGTTGACCCTACAAACTTTGTGGCAAGTATTTTGCTTCTAGTATGTTTGAAAATATCTTAAGGACTTAAATCCTTTAGCAGAATGTTCTTCAAAGTCTTTTTTTGCTTTTTAAACTTTCAGATTTAGTTTGCCAGAGCTTATAATCTTCTACATTCATCTTATCTGAACATGATACTAATTTTCTGAAAGATGACTCTTCACTTCTATTACCCACTTTACTTCTATTGCTTAACTATTGTTGTTTTCTACTGTTTCTATTCTTTAACTTTGTACCTCTAATAAGGTGTCCTGAAGGAACCTCTGTACTATCTACAGAAGTTTCATTCTTTGATTGGTTCTTGTTGTTTACTTTTATCAAGTTTCCTGGTTTTACATAATTTTCCTTTCTGAAGATGAGTGTCTCTGTAGCGCTTTGTTTTCTGCACGCTTCACTCCTGCTGTAGGTTTGAACTGGAGCATTAGGTTCTTGAAGGATACATTTTGGAACCCATTCAATGTTTCAAGAAGAAGCTGAGTCCATCAAACTAGCTTGTCCATCTGTCATCTGAAGGTTGATCTGATACTGCTTGTTCAGATGTTTGTCCAAACCTTCATTGAAAATTTACGATTTCTCATCATTATTGTGTTTATTGCTCTTGCAGTCTTCCTGGTCTCTCTTAGTCACAGTTGGTATTCAAAAATTGATATGGGAGTTGAAATATCATTTTCTTGCTGTTTTTTTTGTTGTTGTTGGGTATTTTAAAGTGTTTTTGGTGTTTTTTACTTGTGGGGGGAGGAGAGGGTTGGGATTTTTCCTATTGTTGGGGGTTTGGTTGTGGTTTGTTGGTTTGGTTTTTGCTGTGTGGCTTACTAAATTATATGCTGTAGCCAAAAGCTTTTTCTGGCATGCTTAAAAATTTTGTAACCTGGCATGACATGTTTGAAAGATTAACTTCTTTCCACCAAGTTCATAACTGTTACACTACTGCTCTCATTTAAAATCCGTCAATCTAATTCACCCATTTTATGCTTTTTACTTCAAACAATTATATAGGTGAACATGTCCATTTTCTCTTTGAATGGTTGTCTCCTTGTATATGGCTTACTTAAAGGGAGCTTCATTCACAGAAAACAAACTTGGCTTTTTAATTCTTAATTGTTTTATGAACTCCTCATTCCTCTTTACGCAAAGAGTGATTTCAGTGTGATCTGTGTGCTCTTCTGCAGCTCTAAACTCTCCCATGGTGTCTAGTGTAAAAGTTCCCCATAAACTTTTAAGTTTCTGCAACACCATTCTATTTTCACCTAGGTTGAGCTCATCTAACATAATAGACAGTTTCATAAAATAGATATTCCACTTATTTAAATA
This sequence comes from Hemiprocne comata, assembly GCA_020745705.1. Taxonomy (NCBI): domain Eukaryota; kingdom Metazoa; phylum Chordata; class Aves; order Apodiformes; family Apodidae; genus Hemiprocne; species Hemiprocne comata. The sequence continues at coordinate 113,822,933 of CM036588.1, read as the reverse complement.
AATTTTTCCATTTACTATTGTTTTATTGCATTTTCCCCACACAACAGTCTTGTATATAAACAGATTGGTGCACGACTTTGAGCATTTAAGTCTTGGTCTTTAATTCTCATCCATTCATTGAATTTCAGCTTCAGATTGTCTCCTGTCCCATTTCATGCCACAAATATGGGCCATGAAGATTGTTTGTACCTTAGCACTGTCTAGACCATAACATTTTTCACTGCACTTAGTCAGCATTCTGTCATTATTATCACAAACACAGTTATCTATATGCTTCTTCACCACACTGTTCTGGGGGAGGTTCTCTAATCAGATCTTGTCTGATGAGTATTTTCAGCCTTTTGTAGAATCACAGAATTCTAGAACAGCTGAAGTGGGAAGGGACTTCTGGAGATCCTCTGGAGATCCTCAGGAGATCTGTAGTCCACCCTCTTTCTCAGAGCAGAGTCAACTACAAGGTTGACCAATAGCATGTCTAGTCAGGTTTTGAATATTTCCAAGGATTGAGGCTCCACAACTTCTCTGGGAAACCTGTTCCAGTGCTCAGTTATCCTCACAATGAAAAAAGCTGCTATGCTTAAATAGAAATTCCCGTGTTTCAGTTTGTGCCCATTGCCTCTTGACCTGTCATTGGGCACCAATGAGAGGGGTCTGGCTCTGTCTTCTTTACCTCATGCCCATTAGGTATTTATATATGTTGGTCAGATCTCACTGAACCCTGTCTTCTCCAGGCTGAACAATCCCAGCCCTCTCAGCTCCTCCTTGCATATCAGTTGTATCAGTCCCTTCATCAGCTTCATGGCCCTCTGCTGGACTCCACTGAGTTTGTTCATGTCTCTCATGTAGTGGGAAACCCAGACCTGAACCCAGACCTTCAGGTGTGTCTCACCAGTGCTGAGCAGAGCAAAAGGGTCACCTCCCTCAACCTACTGGCAATGCTCTCCCTAGTGGAGCTCCAGATGCATTTGACCCACTTTGCTGCAGGGGCACTTCACTGGCTCATGTTCAGCTTGTTCTCCAAGACCCTTTTCTGCAATACTACCTTTCAGCTGGTTGGCCTCTTAGCATGTTCTGGTGCACAGAATTACTCATCTCCAAGCTCATGTTTTGTTGGCATTGTCCTTTGTGGAACTCTATATCCTCCTACTAGGAAATTATTTCCCCCAGTGACAACATTAGTTTATGGCCTTGAAGTGGGCCTACTTTGGCTGTGTACTTTTTCCAAGGTTAATAGTGTCACATTTAATTTATGTCACATAAAAACAAAATCATAAAAGGAAGAAAAAAGACAACAACATGTTTTTGATCTATTGGTCTAGTGTAGGTATATTCTACATCAGCATGCTTGTCTTTTTATTTCTAAATTTATCTTTGTCTTTCCATACCTATGATACTCAGAAATGTGCTTCCTTGGCCTTATAGCATGAATCATTTCAGTAAGCTAAGTGGTTCTCATTCAGATATTCTTAACATTTCTAATAATCCTAACTGAACCTATACCATGTGTTAGCAGACCTTGGCAGCTGGTGCTGTCCAGTGTCCTACTGTTCTTTCTAGTCACTCTTTCTTAAAGTAAAGAAGTGAGTAACGATTAATTCTTTCTGTAAAAAAATCCAACTTTCCTTAAGTTTTCTTTTGACCCCCTGCCTGGGCTTTTCCTAAACACGGAGTGATGTCTTGCCATCACAGGACTGCTCAACAGAGCCTGAAATTAACAAGAGGAGCTCAGGCTGTCTGACAGCTAGTCCTACCATGGCCGCCAAGTCTGAACAAACAGCAGCAGCTATTTTGCTCACAGGGGAAATAAGGTTAGGGAAAATATTAAAGAAAAGTGAACGCCACTGCTGGCATGGCAGCACTGCAATAATTGGCTCCTTGTGATTCCTGCTGGCCTGACTCTGAGAGCTACAGATGGGAAGCTTAGAAGCTTTACCTTGGGATCTCTAGCTTGGAGTTTATAAGCCCTTATTCACTAAGAAGTGGGAAACAGATCAAAAGTTCACAGAAGTTAGTGGAATTCTGTAAATTCCAGGAACACTTCTTGCTAACTTACTGTTATGAACATGTAGGATAATAACTATTGTAACCATTAAGTTGCAGATGCTGTTTTTATTGAAAAACTACCATCTTTGATCTTGTTCAGAACTAAACTGTAGTTCATTCAACAGGTAGTACTGTCCATTCCTTCTTATTATTGAAAGTAGATTTGTACAAATTGATATTGTAAGTAATTTTGAAAGGTGTCTTCCTGACACTTTGGTATAAATATTATTAAAGTGACAAAGAAGAAAACATGTTCAAAAGTAAAATACAAAAAAAAAAGAAAAAGTCATTAAGTGACAGAAATTATGACAACAACTTGAAAAAAAAATTTCCACTCAGATATATATCTCAGTTATTGAATGCAAATATTAACCAAATCTAAGCTGTCCATAATGGCAAATCAAACTGGAATTCTCAAATTAACTCATTAGACTCCCAGTAAGGTTGAGGAGATTGTTTGCTTTTGCACTCTGTTGATTGACCAGGAGGGTGGTGGCTGATGGAGTTTATATTTCTATTCCTAGTTCTGCCTTAAAAGGTGAAAAAGATTAAATAATAATAATAATTTTAAAATATTTAAATTTACATATATTGCAGATGATTTTGAGTGAATTCACTTCTGTCACTTACAGACGATAAATCCTGCTTTCTTGATCTGATCAAACTTCTACTGATTTAAAAACGTTAATGATAATTAATAGGTTGTTCAGTGAAGCTGTGTGTCCTGGTTTGAGCCAAGATTAAGCTAATTTTCCTTTTACTGATTTTTTTTTTTCCTTTCCATGACACTGTGGAGTCCCCATCCTTGGAGTTACTCAAAACCCAATTGGATGAATCGCTGAGCAACCTGCTCTAGCTGACCCTGGTCTGGGCAGAAGGTTTGACCTAGGCCATCTCCAGAGGTCTTTTCCAAACTCTGACATTCTGTGATAATGTAAGTATAATGATAATGTAAGTATAATCCTTCAAAAGAAAAGCTTGATGAATTTAATGATTGTGATATTTTTCCTAATATGTTTGTTTCTTGACATGTTACATTAGGGCCCTGATCCTCAGTCTTCCAAGTCTGCATAGGGTCTTATGAGCCACGTAGACATTTACATTTAGCATTTTCATTCTCCCCCAGTTTGTTTACATGTAAAAATATGTAATTAATCTGAAATTGAGTATACAACAATATGTCAAGATAAAGAGAACTTCAAAGAATGTTGTTGTCTTTTCAAAACCACAAATGTTCATCTGGAAATGTTAATGTAATGTTGCATTTAAAGAAAAGCTTAAACTGTGAATTATGCAGCATGAAACAGCTGCCTTTATAACTGACAATTCAAAAGGAATAAAGAGGAAGACAAGAGTGAAGCAGTGTGTTTCAGTCACTGTATCAGGTAGGTGCAACCCTACTCCTGCTGCTGGCAGCTACTGAGCCAGAAAATCAAGCTTTGCTGTGAGTGAAGCATTAGATCCCACAGGAGCCTATTTTCCAGTCTAAATGGTTAATAGCTTTAGTGGCATTTCATTAGGACTACTCACATCATCACATCCCAGTGATCCTGTTCCATATCTGCTCTGCCATCAGTTACCAACAAAAAACTGCTATACTTTGTTTTGATTACCTGCAATATGAAAATGCATTCAAAGATGACCTTTTAGTGAGTTATTTTATACATGCTGAGTGCAGTTCTATTTTGACAGCTGAAAAAAAAATAAATGTAGAGAATATAGCTAGACAATGCTTCAAGCATATATATATAATTTTTTTGGGTGCCATAACAACTAAAACCAAAACTTCTTTAATCCTCCACATTTAACCTTGGAATTAAATATACATTTAAATGTGATGGTCCCACACCTCAGTTCATGTAGACTTCTAACTATCCACTGGATCATGTGTTTCCAGATGCCTTAGAAATTCAGGTTGCCAGTTCAATTCCTTAAAGACTTGTCATGCCTGCCCGGGACAGTAGTATTATGGATGTTTGATTAATGTCCTGATATTCCACTGAAATTAGCAGTGCCATTTTAAAGTATTTCATCTCCTGAAGGGAAATTGTAGCTTTATATTCAGAGGAATAAGCTACGGATAAAACAATTATCTTATAATGACATCTCTCCTCATTTTCTTATTTTTTTTTCATTATAATGCAATAATATGATTTATAAACAGGAAAAGGCTACGTAGCATATTTAGCTTTTATTAGTTCTTCATCTTCCCAGAGATCCTTCATCTTATGACTATTTTTAAATTAAAAAAAATTAAAAAATCTTGAAAACCCGATATATTGATGATGTATTCTGGATAATTGGAAGCAAATATCATGTCTACAGTGCACAGTATGACTGAGCTCTCCTAAACAAACCAGGACTTGTTTATTGTGTTCAAAAAGGGCAATAAAAGATCCAAGAGAAAAAAGTCTGAAGAACACACTCAAAGGAAGAACATTAGAGGAAACTCAATTTATTATAGTAATCAACAAACTTTGACACCAAATTTATTCAGTGTTATATTGATAGGAATAAATAAGTAAATATTTTTATCTCCATTCAATTATTGTGGGACACAAGATGAGTTTATATTAGTCTGTTTTTCATTTTCTTGTTTGAACCTGTTCTGTGCATCAATCCAAAGAGAGGGGGGTGCAGTTCTACAGAATCACAGAATCACAGAATCACCAAGGCTGGAAAAGACCTTTAAGATCACCAAGTCCAGCCTATGACCAACACCACCACACCATCTAGACCATGGCACTAAGTGCCACATCCAGCCTTGCCTTGAACACATCCAGGGATGGTGCCTCCACCACTTCCCTGGGAAGTCCATTCCAATGTCTAATCACCCTCTCCGTGAGGAAGTGCTTCCTAATATCCAGCCTAAACCTCCCTTGGAGCAGCTTCAGGCTATGCCCTCTTGTCCTGCCACTGGTTGCCTGGGAGAAGAGACCAGCCCCCACCTGACTACAACCTCTCTTCAGGTAGTTGAAGAGAGTGATGAGGTCCCCCCTGAGTCTCCTCTTCTCCAGGCTAAACAACCCCAGCATCCTCAACCTCTCCCTATAAGACTTTCCCTCTAGTCCTTTCACCAGCCTTGTTGCTCTCCTCTGGACCTGCTCCAGCACCTCAACGTCCTTCTTGAAGTGAGGGGCCCAGAACTGCACACAGGACTCAAGGTGAGGCCTCACCAGTGCTGTGTACAGGGGGGAGAATTACATCCCTACTCCTGCTGGCCACACTATTTCTGATACAAGCCAGGATGACATTGGCCTTCCGGGCCACCTGGGCACACTGCTGGCTCATGTTCAATCATTGATCTGAATGAGCAAATTCCTTGGCCTTGTGGCAATAATGATACTGTACAATAAACGCATTGCAGATCCTGGAGTAAATAGGGACCAACAGGCCTTGTGAATTATGTCAGGACACATAATTCTTTCTGTGTTCTAACAATGCTTTGCATATTGGTCTCCTTCTGGTCCTTTCCAAAGAGAAGCATGTGATGTTAGGTTTTGCCAGCAACTATTTCCCTCTTCTTTCCTTAGCCAATATTGGGAAAAAAAAAATCAAAAAAAAAAAATCAGTGAGATACCTGTAAATAGAGAAGATGACTTTGCGTTTTCTTCTGAAGTTGCTAATCTCTTCTCAGTATGTGTAATGAAAATACGATAGGGGTATCTTCAGTTAAACACAGTCCAGACATACCACTGAATCCAAGGCCTTTTCTGAACTTCCTTGTTAAATTATCTCTGCTGCAATGAGTAAAAAAAATGTCTCTGGAGGGTGTGTTTACATTTAAATAATTCTTTTGTTCCTTTCCTTCTATTTCCTCTACCTGAAGTTGGTTCAGGACTGGCTTGTGATTTGTGCTACAGTTTCTGACCAAGGAAGACTAAAGATGCCACATTGAGAGGCATATTTATTCTAAAATTTCACAGGTCTTTACTATGAAACAGACGGCTCTAAAATCCTTTCACAACCCACTTGATGTGAAATGGGTTTAAACACAATATGCTGAGTTTTCTTCTGCAACACTTCTTACACTCTTACACTTTTTACACTCTCACAATTTTTTAAATTCACAGAGTAGAATGTGAAATGCTTTTTAACAGCACACCAAGAACATTGGCAGGGCTTTCGTTTCCTATTAATATATGTGTGCACAAAGGAAAAATGTGCTCTCATAAATATTTGCAGTAAACAGACAAACTTAGGAGTACACTCTGAGTAAAGAACTTGGTGCATCCTTATTTTACTAAAAATAAGATACCTTTTTGGAAAACACTACTGATCCTGGATATATTTTAGTTTTGCACTAATAAAACCTCAGGTGCCTAATTCTGTACCTATAAAAAATAAAGCTTGATTTATTTCCCCAAGAACTAAATAAATACCAGCATCAAATACACAGCACAAACACACACAGGTGTATGAATGCACACAGTCACACACACAAAGGCAAGTCATTAGAGAACATGTGGCAAAATCAAACACTGCAGAGTGGGTCAAAAATTTTCTTTCACATTCATGCTTCTATTATTTGTAGAAAAGAGTACCTAGGAAACTTTTTCAAGCTTTGCTTTTCTTTTGCCCAAAGCCACAGCAGTCTGACTTCACACTGATGGATTTTCAACAGCAGGAAAGGCCCATCCAAGACAGAAATCTGCAACCTGTACTTTGTTTCCCTAAAAGAGGAATTACTGAACATTCTCAAGAAAGGTCTGCCAATGTATTTTTAACATAGGCAAGGAGAATATTTTTACTTCACTTGTTCTTAGAAATATATGAATCGTTTCGGGTGAAATGTTCTGGTTGTGTCTTCAGTGACAAGATGGATTACAGATCTGGCAGATGAGCTAAACTTTCTAGTAGAGAAGAGATATTCTGCTGTGTGTAACCTTTGGGTATTCAATCTGTCTACATAAAAAGTTAGAATACATATTTCCATGTTTTTCCACATGCATTTCTCAACTAAGCCACCTTTGCGTGTGGCACTTTCTTGTTGTTTGATTATTCATTTTTTTGCCTTTATTTTTGTCCTTAAGTCATTAGACAGTTCACTTCCCCTGGTGCAAGTTCTATTCTTTTCACTCTTTTTTTAAAGAATCGTCTCCTTTTCTTTGATTCTAACACAGGCAGCTACACAAAGAACCTTTTTCATATGAATAAAATTATTTTTTAAAAATAGGGTAATCATGAAGAGGAAAGAGACAAGAGAGGAAGTGAGGAATGAGTTTGCCATTTTGTTGATCTAGCACATGAAGCGTGTCGTTGGCACTTAAGAGTATTGCATTGAGTCCTGCTCAGGTGCAGGTTTCCTGTGTGACCTTGGTTTCCCTGCTGTTCAATCCATGTGTGTAAGTTGACAATACTGTTTCTCCAGTATAACTAGGTAATGAGAGAGAGAGAGGCATCTCTGGAGGCCATTTAATCCTATTCCAAAACAGATGTTTAAAAGGGAGGAGATAATTTAGCAAAGAAAGTGATTGTTTCTCTCCATTGCCTTAGAAAGTAGCTTAGATTGGATAACAAATTTATGGATAGGTAAAAGTAAATGAGACATATCATAATATTGTGAAACAAGGTATTTTTGCTGCTTAAACTATTGGTTGAATGTTGGTGTAAATAATTTGAAGTAAAAATTTTTGAGGAGTTTCTTTTTTTCCAGGTAATAAAGAAAAAGTAATTTGCTTTGCTCTATGCTTCCCTTGAATATCCACCATATTACTTTCATTATCATTGGTTTTGGGGTTGTTTTTTTTTTTTACATATTTTAGCTTCTGAGTTTTAACCAGTAGCCTTGAATCTCTGCAGCCTTTGGAGTTGAATATCTAGCACCACCATTGTGAAAAGCAAGTGATTTATGCACATGCTCTTTTAAGTTAAATATACACTCCCTGTAAGTGAGTCAAAACGTTTCTTCCCTCAGTCCCCCCTCATTTCCCTGATTGTTCTTTTTACAAACTACTTTTTTTCCTAAACTACATTTGGCAATCTTAGAAATAACTCTTCAAACAAGAAGTTTGCATCTTAGAAGAAATAAGCTGATTTAAAGTAGGCACTTTTCATATACACCTTTAGGCAGGAAAACAATTCTCAAATACACAGGATATGAGGTGCTAAAAATCCAGTTATTTCCTCCAGAAATTATAATTTAAATCCATATAATTTCTCCTAAAGTGCATTGTTTGTTTTATAGACTACCATCCTCACTTACCTCCCAGAATAATTTTATAAAATTCATAGCTTTACAATCCTCCATTATAAGGGGAGATGAGGGAAGAACTGCATTACTGAACTGTATTTGTCAAGAAATACAACCCTTTTCCACTTTAATACATTTAAAATCTCAGAAAAATCTGTCCCAACAGCTGTTAAAAACTGCAAAGATTTTGCTGCCAGAATGGAAAATACAAAACATTTATGGTAAACATAAGCAAAGTCTTCTATCATATTTACATAGTTCTCCTTCGTAAATCTAGCAGGCTTCTGAAAATAGATTTTTTTAAGCCAGAAGAGATCTTAGTCCCACACATTTGGGGTTTTACATATGTCAGGATATAGAATATCACCTACAACTTATAAGTTATCATATAACTTGCAGTTTCCTAAAGTGGATGTCCTACACATTTATTTTATCTTCCTCTGAAAATTTCAGGAAATGGGAAATCTGGTGGAAAACAGAACTCTACCTAGTTTCATATAATGAACTGACTTTTGACCAAATAGAGACCTTTGTAAAAGTAATTCAAAATACCCATTGGGCTTGATCAGAATTTATGTTACATCCACATTTTATCATTGGTTCAGTGACAAATTGTGACCGATTAATTTCTTGATCTGCCACCTTTGTGTTTCAGTAAGTACTTGTGGGTTTCCACGTGCCCATCTGAGAGGTTCACAAAGTAAAGTTCAGGGAATAGCTGAAGTTTAGCTCAACCAACAGTGAATCTTAGCAAATCTGTATCCTAGACCTTTCTGCATCACATAATTTGGGAAGTGCAGTTCAGTAAGAATTACCTCATTGAGTTTGTCTCCCAGCTGATGTATGATCTCAGTGTCATTTCTCTTATTTCTTTCTCCAATTAGAAATTTAACATTTTACTTGAAACCACTAGTTTAGGTGAGTTTAGCAAAAAAATTAGTGCATTGAAAAGAATCTCAATCTGAAAGTAGGTATCTCCTACTGGATCACACTATGGCAGTAGAAAAGGTTACTTTCCTCAGGTGCTTGTCATGCCTTCCTAAAAAAGTTCTGACCTTCATTGATCTGTCAGTGGCATAGATTGTATGAATACTCTTTAACTTGCTGAAACAATTTAACACCATATTTTTGGTCAAAAGTGCTGGAGCTAATTTTGACAATGTTGTAATGATGGCAAATTTGCAAAATACTCTCATACCTCATGAAAGTGTTGAAGAGTAATGTCAGTTGCTGAGCCAGCTGAATCTGAGAAAGACATCTGCTCTACTACTTTAATTGCAGCTTAGAGCCAGTGTAAGAAGCAGCTGACTACTTTCCCCAAAATGAGATACTGATGGTAACTACTGGTCACTAACCATGTGAGCATACCTTGCCCATTTCACTGCAAAATCAAAACAAGTGAGTATCAACTACCTTTGGGAATGACAAACTCATTGGTTTGACTTCCTCAGAACTGGGCTGACGTTGTTTGCAGTTAGTGAGAATCTCAAGGTGGTGTAAGAAGCTGTAACTCACCCACTTCTAACCCATTGTCTTCAAAACTGTAGCTCCAGACAAGGCAAGAGAAGGTGAAACATCTAGGATCCAGGGGTGTAAGAGACTGAACAGCTAGCAAGAAAGAATCAAGTGCAAATGGGACACAAGTGGACATACATCCAGCTGGACTCCAAAAGGTAGAATCTCATACAGGCTTGGCCTGTTTTAGCAAAATCAGTAACAGTATTGATTCAAGTACCAGCTCTTGATTAACTGTATTAGTGATTAATTAGTACTTACATAGAGAAGAGTGGCTTTCCCAATTAACAATACAGGCTTGAAAGGGAAGACAATTCACTTGCATGAACATAAGCTATACTACGAAGTTCTCTGTGACAGAGACAAGTCCTTGGCCTGTTTGTTATATAATCAAATTATTTTTTTGTATCAGAGAACTAACCATAAATTCGTGTTTTTCCTTTTGATTGAAACCTGTTCTGGCAAAACCTTTTAGCTCCTGAAACTTAAGAGAACTAGATCTTCTTCTAAAACCTTATATAGAAATTGTTGTTACCAAATGCATGTACTAATTGAGGAGCAGATTTGAGGCATGCAAAATATGCCTGCAAGACAGGCAGATTGTCAGTGAATGTCCTTCTCTAGTATCTTACAGCTAAAGTACTTTGTAGAGTTGTCATCATACTGATTTTACTATTACTTCTTGTTAGCCAGAAAATACCCTTGCAAAGAAATTTTACTTTTTTATTTCAGACACATTTGCCCTTACTCTTCAGGTAAAGTCCTACCAACCCTGCAAACCTGCAATTTGTATAATGCAGTCCAGACTAAAAATTCAACCCCCAAATTGATATATTATCATAAAAGTTTTAGCCAATAAGTAGGTGACAGATGCTCTGTTATCCTGCCACTACCTCCCAGAGGAAGATAAAAAGGTGAAATAGGGAGAGAGACTTTAAGGTTGGGAAAAAAACTACTATAGGATTAATTAAAGTAGTAACAATAATGATGGCAAATTACAAATACAAGTAAATATGTAAATACAGAAGCTACACTCCTCAGTTGACTTCCCAATCAGAAAAGTTCCGAACTGGACTCTGCAGCAGATGGACATGTCCAAATCCAAGGTCACAGTGACAGTCCATAAAAGCCTGGGAGCCACAAAACCAGTCCTATTCAGAGAGGCAGGAGAAGGCAACTGGTCTCAATGAACTATGTTCTTCTCCAGGAAAAAAAAAACAAAACAGGTCCAGGTACAGCAGAGGGAGCAATGACAAACAGACTCCAACCCAGTCAGCACATCACCAGGAGATGACAGGAGACAGCTCTCTTAGGAGCCCTTTCATGTTGAGCACCATAGACAGGAACACTATTATTGGTCCATGTGGTTCACCTGACCCCTCCTTTCTTCCCCAGAGGTACAGCTGCTCCCCCCACAGTAACTGTCACATTCACAGGTTGGCAGCAGCTGTGGGGGGTCCTGGGCAGTCTCAGGTCAGTATTGCCATAGGAAATGTTAATCCTGGTCCTTTCAAACCAGGACAGTGATACATACACTGTCTACTAAATGCAATGCATATTGTATTTTCTAGGTAGATCACAGACTCAAATGATAGCTTAAAATATCTTACTAGCACAAAATTTTAAGTTGCTAATCTGGGTGATAAGCATGCACATAGATGAGATGGGGAGAGGATAGAAAATATATTTAATAATTTTTCCTGTCATATAATTAGTATTCCTCCTTACCTATAGTTTTAAGGAAATAAAATCTTTTTTACATTAAGGTTTACCTAATTTGTTCTGTTTCGCCACCTGCCCCTCCAGTGAAAAGGTACATTTACTTGAAAAAACCTTGATTCTCAGCTCTGTTATTTTCCCCATGATGTGACCTGACTGATTCCAATTGAGTGTGAAGAACATCGTGTTGTACATGGGTTTTTTTTTAATATTGAGTTCAACTGCAGTTGCCTGATTTAGCTTTGGGTCCACTACTGTCTGCTGCTGACTACTTGTCATATTTTTCCCCATGTATTTGCTTGTGTACATTTAAGAATATAATTATGCATCTGACATATATTTAAGATATTCACTAGTTCTTATGTTTCACAGCCTTTGTGTAAAGGTTTGTGATTTTAACATTAGAAGAAAATGTCCTTACTAGATTGTAAATCCAGCACAGTTTAAGCCATAGCATTTTTCAGGAAGTCAGTAAGTGTTATAAATCTTCATTTGGTTGGGCTTCTCTTCTGCTTCAAAGCACAAAAGAGAAATTAATATTAGTTTTAATGTATTTCATTATTACTCTGATGATGTGTGAAAGGTTTGCTGGGATCTTTTTCTTGAAAACTTCAAAGCAGGGTTTAAAAAAATAACGTAATTTCCCTTTTCCATCTGAATTTCACGTGGTGTGGGATGAGAATGAAGTTGGGTGCCACAGCTGGCTACACTTGAGTTGATGGGACTGATTATTTGAGGTGTGTAAAATTTATTGTTCATTGCTAAGTAGGGATCCTATACTATGTCATACTGCAATGAAAAGCTGCAGAAGTAGCCAATGAATTACTGCATTACCACAAAAGAACAACAAATATATTTTATTACTACCTTTACATTTTATTAGATTGTTTTTCTACACAACCCACACTGTCCTCACATTTCTCATAAACTTCTATAATTCCAATAAAGTACCTTGATATCCAACTGTTTTTATTTATTTAGTGATTGAAGAGAAATCAGAATATGTAAGATAAGTGAATGTTAGAAAAAAAGAACCTTACTATTTAACTAAGTTGTGGATACATATATATGTGACGTACAAAGCAGAGCTTTAACATCTGATTTTAAGTCTGAAGACAGCTAAATAGGGATTCTGGTGTCCATCTTCAACTCTCTAATGACAGAGTATAGTAAAAATGGAGTCAGAATGTTCTTGGAGGTGTGCAGCAAAGGAAAAATAGAAAACAGACGGAATTGTAATCAAGGAAAGTCTAATTGGATTATTAGGGGGAAAAAAAAAATCACTAAGAGCTGTTAAAATCTGGAATGGGCTTAACAGAGACTCTGTGGCCCTGAGCAACCTGACCAGGAGCAGCTTATCTCCAGAGGTCCTCTCCATCCTAAATTACTATCTATTCTACACAGGAAATTTTCAATAGATTTGTAAATGGAACCCAAATTTCCTATACAATAACATAGTGTTACCATAACCCTATGAGCAACAACACTCTGTGCCCCATAGCTTTCTGCATTATGTTTGGATTATTTTGAGCATAATAAGGCTAATCTGACTTTGTAGTCTTTCCCTGAGGAAGGTTACTAACAATATAATTCTTAAACTAGACAGGTCAATGTCATAAAACTTGTAGGAAGATTAAGGACTAAAGACCTTTATCTCTCTCTGAGAATCTATTGCAGTTGGTGGGTGGTTCAAAAGCCATTGACACACATACCCAGTGCGAGCACGTAAATGTAGTTTTCTTAGACAAAAAGGTTTCTGTGCCCATCAGTCAGCAAGGACATCTTCAATTTCATGCACATCAGTGCTTCTTCCTACTTAGCTTGCTGGTTATATGTGCCTAGATACAGACAGAAATTCTTGTACAGGACTTTGTGGACCTCTTCCTTCTCTGTTGTAACCCTGTTTCCATTTTTCTACAAATGGGAATATGGGTAATTATGGTTCTGTGACAGTGCATTTTGACTTATTTCATTGATTTTCCTGATTAAGAGAAATGAGATTAGAGAATAAAAAGATCTCTGTTATAACTTTCTGCACTGATATAAATTGTAAACTAGATTTTACGGTTTGGTGTCTTTTTTTTTAATTTCAGAAATACAGAGCAATGATGTGTGTGCATGTATGTACAGGCACAGTCATATCATTGTTCAGGACTGCAGCCAGCAAGATTTGCAAGTAACTAGTGAAAGGGTTATTGCCAGTTCTTTTAATATTTATTTAATACTGCTGTGATGTTTACAATCAGAGAAAAAGCTAGTACTTCAACATTTTGATGCTTGAAAATGTCATAAACAAAGTGGTAGATATAAGAAAGTTCCCCGGACAGGCTGTGACTTGAGTGAAGCCTAATTATTACAGATTATTAATATTGAAGAGCATAGATAGCCATGATACTTTTGTCTGAAGATTAGCAGGTAATTTGAGAGTTTCTCAGCCACAAAAGCCATAGCAAAAATGGTGACAGAGTCAAGTACTACTTGACTATATTTCCTGTTATCACATACTCAGAACATCCCCAAATGGCCCAGAGAGCTGGGTGTGCCTCTGCTCATGGTTTACAGTGCATTGTAAGCACACTGTGTTATAATTATAAGCCACTAATGAAGCTCACCTTAATAATCTTCAGAGGCAAAGATATTGGATGACATCAGAATTTTATGGTACTGATCGAAAGAAACATCTATGCTCTGTCACAAGCCCTGCTAGTAAAATATGAAAAAAAAAAAAAAAATTGTTTTGACAGATACTGCATTTTCAAACCAACTGGCAAGTATTCAGGAAGGGAAAAGAATTCTATTAATTTCAGTTCTATTTCCCTCTTCATGCTGGCATGATAAAAGCATATGGCTTCAACATCTTCTACCAAAAGAATATCCACTTACTTTTTTTAATTTATCCTAAACTCCAACTGCTCCATAAGCTACCATAAAGTTTATGAAGTGCAGGCATGTTATTAAATTTTGTACATAATACACTTGGCAGAATGAAAAACTGAACATCAACCTGGGTCTTCAAAAGAAACAAGTTCCATTCCCAGTGCTGACATCAGCTTTCAGTAGTTTTTCTCTTGTTTTTAAGTCCACCATATCTAAAAAGCATTCATCTTTTTTCTATGCCAAAAAAAATTTCTATTGTTATTGTTTTTAAACAATCCCCAGTACTATGTGAACATATTTGTTTCCACTGTGGGTATTATGATGATGACGATGATCAGTCAGATGAAATAAGGTGCAACATCACTTTAGCAGATATAGTAGCTGACAAACTAACCTGGTAACTTCCTTTAATAAATTTATTTTCTGAATGACGGAAACATGGTAGATGTCATGCTTCTTGACTTTTAGTAAAATGTCAGTTTCATAGGAGAGACACTGAAAATCATTAATTAAGCCAAAACGAATGCTTAAGGAAGAACTAACTAAAAGAAAAATGACACTAGAAAGTGATGTCAGGATCATTATATTGCTGTCAGAATTCCTTAAGAATCAGAATAACACAAAAGTTAAAATCAGTGAATCAATGTGTTGTTTAAATTTGCTGATATCCTAAAGTTCAGGAATATTGCTACAATGAAAGCTTGCTGGATTACCAAAAGGAATTGTATGATCTTGAGAAATTGTCCAATGAATATGAATGAAATTTAATACTAAGGATTTTGGAAGACTCTTGGGAACTTATAATAACAATCTAAGTGTTACTGTGGAAATGTCAGCATTTGGAATTTACTGAGGAAGAAAAAGAACTTTACATGTTAATTGATTACAGGTTGACTATGAGCAGCATGTATCATATGGCTGTGAAAATGGAAATGTGATCCCAGATAATGTCAGTCTAAATATTTCCAGTCAGGTTTGGAAAACATTAACAAAATGTAGAGCCAACAATGTAATAGATATTGTGAACAGCTCTGTCACACAAGTCACCCATGTTGAAGAAGGATAAATTTAACCTCAATAAATGTAAACAAGAACTGCTTTAATGATTTGGAGTGCCTGAAAGTCAAGTATATAAGCATGGTGAACAAAATGTAAGTCTGCTTAGCAAAGGTCTAGATAAAGGAAGGAAGGGGAGACATGGTAGGTCATTGGGTATGGGCAGCTGTGTGGAGAATGAGTGCCAATGAGGGAACCAGAAGTAGAACATGCTTTCATTAGTGGACAAAAATGGTATTAAATTAATTAAGTTATCCTGTACCATGCAGGAGTCCCACAACTTTTCAGTGGGAATATGGAGGATAAAAAGTAATTCATAAATGGTATTTCATTCATTAAAAAATAATCCATGATGTAATTCCATTTAGGGGCCTGGATTCAATAGTCTAGATGGACTTTTCCTATAAGAAAGTCCCTTATCTAAGTGAAGTACTTATGAAGTCAGTTGCTGCACAATGATCTGCTTTTGGCACTATCTTAACAAGGTTACCAGGACAGAGGAGGGGAGCTATGGAGTTACAACTTTACCTGCATATTGAGAGAGAGGCCTCTGCTGAGAATCAGAGTAGCTTTAGGATGAGTCTATATTAGCATCTCAGTTTGGATCAGAAGTGTGTGTTTGAAGGAAATCTGCCAGTTGTATCTAGTACTATGCTTTGGTTTGTAACACAACAAGATCTTGCACATGTAAATTAGACTTCTTCTCACTGAAACTAAAATACATTTTTCACTTTGGGAGCCATCTAATACACTTCATGTCCAGCTGACTGCTCAGTCCGCAAAGCAGCAAGTCAGAAGTAGAATTTCCCAAAATGTACTGTGCACACTGGATGGATCCTTAGCACCAGCTGCTCCTCTATATGGATCTCTTCCCATTGGATACCTGCTTGTTAATGCAGATAAAGCCCATGTGTCTCCTGGGGCTAAGCATGCTGCAGAAGTAGCAAACCCCACATTGCCTCTGGAAATCTGCCAATGGATGACAAAGGACTTGACTACTGCTCTTGTCTACAGATGACAATCAGCCTTGTCACAGAGCTGCAAATATCTTTAGGAGTTTGATGTCCTTCCTGTAAAAAAGTAGAAGAATGTTAGCTGTAAGTGTTGTTTCTAACACAGGGGAGTGAGTCATGCTTATGTTTCATTTTGTCTTTTTGTAATGGGTTCCCACTATAGTACCAATATAGTAAACACTTGCTCAAACTCTTATGAATATAATTAATTAAATTCCATTCTGCTGTAAGCTGATTTAGCAGTAGATACTTGGGTTTGGTTTGAATGTGTCTATTAGAGACACATTCAAACTGCTACATATTAGCACTGATAATCTTAGAACAGATATTCTCCACGGACAGTTTTTTGTGTTTTGGTTTTTTTTGTTGGTTAAAGCACCTTTCTTACGTCTTTAAAGATAATAACATTAAAATGATAACATTAAATTAGATTTGGATTTTATTTACTGTCTTTTTGTCTTAATGATACTCTATATCTTTTTTTACAGATTAAAACAGCTGCAGGCTCTGCTTAATTTGCTTTCTGCTCAGTGCAAAACTGTATGAAGAGCATACATGTTAGTTCATTACCAAGATGCAATAAGGCAGAATTTATTGTGGTACCAGAATGCTTTCCTACTAAAGCTGAGTTATTAACACTGTGTCACTTACACATGGATTGCCTGTGATGAGTGATACCAGGCACAGATAAAATAATGTAACAGTTGTAGATAATCCACTTCCATAACTGCAAATGATATCAAGTGTTTGCATTTATTTTAGAGTCTATCAGAAGTAACAGAACATAATGATGACAGGTGGCAGAAAATGTGTTGAACTTTTCTTTCATCTTTGTGCACTTGTGGCTAACTCAAAGCTACAGGCTTCACAAATAATTGTATCATAGAAGGTGAGTGGGCAAAAACATTATTAATGAGTTACCTAAACCTTGATTTATATAAAATTATATTTGAAAACGTATATTCAGTACACACATCTTCATCCAAAGAATAGAAATTTGTAGATAGGGGTAATTGATGTTGGCTGTATGAGAACTTTTTTTGGGGCAAAAGGCAGTTCCAGAAAAGGATTATTCTGGGACCCTATTTTTCCCCAATTTCTTTTTACTAAGCATCTCACTTTCAGTTTGGTACTCCTCGAGGGAACCTGTTTTCAAATTAGGAAATGGATTTGGACTCAGCTTTAGCTCATTCCAGGGCTAGAATACTGGTAGTTCTGAATGACCGTGTGTACTTCAGTGTCTGCTCTGCAGTCCTTGTGCATTGTAAAGCAAATGAAATATTCAGTGGCATAATGAAAGACTGAATGGATACTTGGTCTATGTCTGAATTTTTTTCTTTATTTGGCCCAGTGAATTTTTACTTAATTCATACAAATATGGTGGATCTTCTATATCAGTAATAGAAAGAGCCTTTTCAGCCCCAGGCCTATTTTTGGTGGAAGGGCTGTTTTCTGTGTTGCACGTTTGTGTCTGTCTTCCCCAGGCAGCAAAAGCTATTCAGACCTGACACTCTTAAAAATTTAATTGTCCAGCCAAAAGCTGCTGGATCAGAGATGACTGGTGAAAACGTACTGTCCTGGTGTTTGCTTTCTGATATGGTTGGTGAGGAGAGACTGAGTTGCCTAAACACAGGCTATTCTACACCCTCTGGGGTATTCAAGACATCTGCTTGCAATTTACAGCTCTCACAGGCCCTGTGTGAGGCCCACATCCTTCTGGGGTGCCAGCTGGAGATTTTTTGTTAGGATGACTCAATACTATTGCTCCTGCATTTTCTAACTCTCAGTAAGGTTCTACTCAGTCCCTGTTATTATGGAATCTACACAAGTTGGGGTAATATCAGCGCATGCTCAGTGACAGAAGTAAAGGACCATGTGCAATTTATTGATTTAATTAGTGAAAAAGTGGGCAACCATAACATTTCAAAGGCTCTAGGATTTGAATTCTGAAATTAAGATTGTTAAATTGCTATTTCACTAGATTCTATATCTGAATCAGACTTAAAGGGACAGAAGAGCAAGGCCCTTGGACAACCACACAAAAAATAGAGACTAAATATAGCCAGGTTATCACAACATTTTCCTTAGGCTAATATTTCCTCATCTCTACAGATCAACTCAACAGAGTGTCACACTAGAACAACTTGAAAATCATCAACTAATTTTCACATGTTAAAGTAATAAAAAACACAGAAGAAGATAGAAACAAAAATAAGGTTTTTTTTTTCTGCTTCTGGCAAAACACACACACACACAAAATAAAACCCAACACCCCAACTTTATTTTTAAGATCCCGTACCCCACATTTTTATTTTTTTTCTTCATTTACTGTGTCTAGAATAATCCTTCCTGCTTCTACAGCAAAATATTTCTGGTGTTTTAATTCTTTTTTATAAAGCAGGAAGTATAAAATAAAGTAAAATTTCAAAGAAAACTCTCTTTTAAGAGATTTAGACAAAAGTAATTTTTCTTCAAAATATGGGAAAACCTCATCTGCTCTAGGTAAAATGCTGTGATATGACTGCAATCATTTGTACAATTAATATGTTTGTTAGCTCTTAAATTTTATACATATATGTATTTCATAAACTACTTTTATACTATTTATTTGAAAACTGAGGGATCAATTAAAAAATAGCTATCATATTTTCTATGGTACTTTCATAGAACTGTCAGGCAATGCTCTGTATTTCCAAGAAGTTATGAAAAAAAAAACCCTCAAACTTAAAGACAAGCTTAACTTAAACAGTAGTGTTACCAAATTACATGCAAAGAGATACAAACCTTATTTCTTATTTCTGTAAAATGTTTTAAGATTTTATTAGAGATTAATTAGGAGAGGAGAATTGGATCCAAATCTCCCTGGGTTGACCCCCACCTCTGGTGAAGTCTAGCCATGCCCACTTTGTGGGATGTGATATTTAATTTGGGTCCCCACCTCTGGGGAGCCTTGCCCAGTTTTGGGATGTGACACAGATGAACAGTCATATCGTTATACTATTTATAAAAGTTATATAGGATTGTGAAATGAGGAAAGCAGCTGCATCACAGTTGCAGTAGAATAGCACAGATTGTTAATATGTTATCAAGTAAGTAATATAAAAATCTAGCTTTTGTTAAAAAGTTAAATTCTTTTACTGTCAGATTCAATAACACTTAATTTTATCCCATTTTTAGAGTATTTAACTTTTCTTCCTTTAAAAAAATTTACTTCTAGTGCATATTTAATAAAAATCAATATCCACATTTAGTCTAGGCTTGTGTTTTGAACTACCCTGAATGCAACTTACTTTATGGGTGTAAAGTCTGAGTAGTAGGCTTTGTGTCTTTTGAATTGTGGAGGAATAAATCAAAACCTTTATGTTTAATCTCACAGTTTTAGGCAATCTGACCTTTCTTTAGCAAAGTGGTTTGGAAAAGTGGCTACAAGTCTTACAGGTGCCCAATTTTTACTATACAAATGTCTTGTCCTATTTTTAAAGTTTACCAAAGCCCACACTTACCACTTCAGTAAAAAGATCCTATCCAGGAGAGAGCAAATGTTTCTGGAAGTATTAAGATGTGAAAAAGGACCAGCCTAAATCCTGATTTTTGTGAAGGTAACTTGTTCTTCCTGTTGATCACCTCCTGTTTTATTAACTCCTCCATGACAAGTCTGTATCAGAAAACCTTGTTGATCCTTAAGACAGGATTAACAAATTGAATGTAGGCAGATATCTTATACTGTAGCACTCTGCTGATGGGACCAGGCACTGAACAGGTATGTCCTGAAGTTCAAATTCTGTTTCAATGAGTCATTTTGGTTATTTCTCCTTCTCCCTTGTAGGTTCCTATGTGTTAAGTCTGTTGTGTGTGCTGAGAAAATTTAATTCATTGAGGCATGGGAAACTTATAAAATGGCTGGGACATAAGATCCCTTATTTGAGACCCTCCAGGTACTGTTGCATTAATAAGAACAGCATGCACAGATAAGGTCACCTTCACAACAAGGAAGTGTAGACCCATTGGAGGCACAAAAGGTTTATGTCACTACTTCACTAAAGAAGTAGTAGGAGAACTAAAAAAAGTGGACTCAGGGAAGGCAAAGACTAATGCTGTCAAAAAGTTGATTGTATGTGAGTACAATAGTGTGCCACTAGAGGTATTGTTCATGAGGAGGCTTTGGTTTGTGAATGAGGCATCATTCTTTGAATTGGATCAGGTAAATAAATAAAAAAACCTGTGTTATAGATTAATTTTTTCCCTTTCCTTTTTAAAGGAATAGAAAAGAGAGAGAAAAGAGAGAGGGAGAATTCATACACTGTGGAGTTTTGTGGGGTTTTTCTGGTTATCGAAGTAATAGAAATCTTCTGGCTCATTATAATTGAATTGTCATTGAGACATTCAGAATGTCAGTGTGTGTTTTGAATCAGTTTGGAGGAAGGAAGTAGCTATTGCACAACTATTTAACATTGAAAGGGTAATTATTTTGAATGCTGCAATACAATAAGAGCAAAAAGGTTCTGAAAACATGTGAAGCCTATTGATGCAGGTTTATTCTTGCTCAGCAATATTCATGCTAAGAAGGAGGTCCCAACTACACAGAGGTTACACAAACTCACTATATATGCTATTTATATAGGTCCCATCACATCTCAGGGTAGCTCATTATAATCATCACTAGCTATGAGAACGACTGTGTGATCAAAGACACAAATGTTTTTTTAACTATTCACACCTGCACACATTCAAAACAACATACCCTGCTGTATCTTTTAGATGCTGTAAAACCAAACATATCGTTCAGATTCAGTGTGCTATTTTTAAGGGCCCACAATTTGTTATTTAAAGAACTGTTTATCATGCAGAGATGTACAATTTTGTTTCATTTGGTATTGAAGTTGTCGTCCCATTTGAACTGCAAATAAAATGTTTGATGTTGGTCTATTGTAAGAAATCTAAAGGTAAAGGGAAGTGGATTCATTGAATATATATTTTATCCAGCAGTTTTGGAATTACAGCATTTCCCCAAGACTGGAAGAGATGGGTTCAGTTCCTTGCTTTGTTTGAAGAGATCTGAAGCTACACTGACACCTGTAATGCTACCTGTAATTTCTGTGTTAAGGCTGAAGAATTGTAAGAAGGAGAAAAGGAACCAGTTCATGTAATATAATAATTTGACAGTCACTGAAAAAAACCCTCCTGATATCACCACCTTTTCTAGTGAATATATCAGATAAAACCCAAAAGATATTCTGGTGCATGAGTCTCTGACTCACAGAATATTTAAAGAGTCTTTACGAAGTGAACCCACTCTGACAGGAAAGATAGGCATTGCAGTACTCAATAAGCAGTGCTTAGCCTTCGTGCTGATATCTAGACCAACTCTGACATTACATCTGTCTTTCTGATTCAGAAAAGGTTTCTAAACTTGGTCTCCAACCCTTCAGCTGAGTATGTTAACTGTACTGGGATACTGGCCTACTGCTGTCTCCTAAGAGTAATATACCTAGAGAAGAAACACTGATACTTTGTTTTGACAGTGACTGTGATTTTATATGAGCTGTCCCTTGCTTCTGTCTTCACTCTATGTCTTATATATTCAGGAAGCCCCTGGGAGTCTGCTTGGCCTATCCAGGCACAGCAAGATTTACTATTTTAACTTATTGAGCCTCAAGGAGGCTGCTGGACCCTCTCCAAGAAAGTTGTCATAGCCACAGAATCTTGATTTTCTTTATTGGTATATTCTTCCCTATGTCATTTCCCCTATGGTGGTAAATCACATTAGACCTCCAGGATGCTGCTGTTTCTGTGCCTTAAACTCCATCTACGTCACCTGTCATTATTTTCAGGTCAAACTACAGCCAGGCCTTTTTCTTTTATGGTTAGTTGGTGCTGCTGCTTTTCACATTACCTCATCTGGCTCCCTTTCTGTGAGAAAAAGCAGAGAAGAAACTCATAGCCTAATACTTTACTTGCTCTTTGTTTTCTCTTTTCCATCTTCCCTCTGGGTGGGCATGTAAGGAGTTTCCACCTTTCCTCGCTTGTTTGTCCTTTTCCATTCCAAATAGGGACAGAAAAGAGGAGAATAAAGCTTGCCCAACAACAGCATAACTCAGCTCCTAGAATCCTTCCCCCTCTTTAACGTTTATAATAAAATTGTCTAACATTCCCTTCACCAAAACAAATGCATATATTTACTTTAAAATCAATCTATTCAGTAAACCCTGTACAGCCGGTGATGCCAGCTCAGCTCTGAGCAGGCAGCGTCCCTGAGCACAGTAGGAACATGCTACCAGGATGGAAAAATCACCCTCCATTGTGGAAGAGAAGGAAGAGGGAGATGAGCAGTCTCAGTCACACAGAGGGCCTGTGGGCTCTGGGGTGGATGAGGAGATGCATGTTTACCCATATTGTCCTACACCAGGTTACTTACCTTAGTTCACCAGTCAGAGCCCAAAGGGTTCAAGTGCCACAGGTTTGTAATCTCATCCACCTGTCTTAATGAGGGCAGTTCACAAGCACTGTTGTAAAGCTTTTGCTGATGAATCTGTCTATAAACAGCTGGATGTAGCCCGAGGATGAGTAGCCTTTCAGAGCTTTCCACAAGCACCAAGATCTGTGTAAATTTGAACTCCCTGATACTTAATGCAAAAGAAGAAAAACAAAAATGGGCACTGTTGAGCTCTTCACAGTATGTTAACAACTTCACAGTTCCTTCTGGCAAGAAAGATTGTGTGAATATATCTCTTCAGAAAACCCACACTGATGGGAACCTGAATCCAGCTGACATGTGAGAATACCCACAGCATGATTCAGTTCCTACCTGCTCGTACTCCTCTGCTTCTCCATTTCTGAAATGCATAGCCTGAATTTTCGCACACAGAAAGGTTACTGCAGATAAAGCTGCTAACTGCTGGGGCCCCTGACTGCACTACCAGCCCTTGCTGTTCCTGCCCACACTCTGGGACTCTCTTGACCCTGCTTATGGTGCAGGATCTGACTGCAGCCCCCCAGGGCCGTGAGCCCCTGCCCCATTGATGCCACCACAAGGCTGATATCCAGCGGCCCACAGCCCTGCCCTGCCTGGCCATGGGCTTGTGACCAACCTGTCCCCATTCCCAATAAGGTGCCCAGTCCCCCCTGCCTGCCCTGTTCCTGTCTGGGGTGGTGGGACTGCCTGGTGGGCCCCCTCCCAGGAGACCCTGGCCCTGACAGTGAGGGGGAAACTGAAGAAAATTTCATGCTTTCCATTTTGAAAGACAGAAAAAAGTAGTATATTTCTAACATTGAAATATTTCTCTTCGAAGTTTCTTTCTTATCTATGCCTTCACACAGCTTTGCAGAAAGAGCTGTAACAACCTCTTTGAGCTGCCATAATTCTGTTCTGGAATGGCATTGGGCATCCACCCACCTGTTCCACAGTCTGTCTCTTGTACCCTGACTGGGGGTTTGTTTCTGTTCCTTGCCTTATGCTGGCAAATTTATCTTTTTTTTTTTTTTTTTTTCTGCACATGAGGGGTGGGAGGAAGACAAGGAAGGCATGGCCAAGGGAAACTGCAGGGTGTGGGTGGTCTAACTTTATCTGCAGCAGCATGGTTTTTAAATGACTTAATCTGCTTGAGTCATGTGTGACACGTGTGATTCTACACATAAAAATCATGAGAAGATTCACAGGTGACTTAAATAAGGGATCATATCACCTCATGGCTGGTGGGTGTACATGGATGAAAGTCACATAAATATAGGAGAGAAACACGGAAACAGCTGAGAAGGTGTTTGAGAGTGAGCAGATTGATCAGACTTGTTTAAAAACAACTATGGAAGCATGTACTGGGCTGCTCTTGCTCTACCTCTGAAGTGCAGAGCACCCAGTACTGAATGTGCTTTCTTTCCTTTATGAGTAAGGCAATAACTACTTGGTTGTACAACAGGCTTTCAAATTAGAATTTCTTCTTTAATCTGCAGGGTTATTTCCTGACATATGACTTCACAAATGTGTATGTGTAAAGCTAATTTATGGTGCATGGAGATTGAGGTTCTAACTTTCAATCAGCAATGGGGAAGCAAGCTACCCCTATGCTGATGGATACTTATCTTAGCCTTAACATAGTTCAAAATTAACATATTCCCTGCACCTGTACTCCATGGTACATACGTACTGAAAAAATAATGGAAAAATGGAATGTTTTAATGTGACTACAAAAACTTCTGAAGAATACAAGAAGCAGTGTGCAGTTTAAAATGAGACACGCACACAGGAACTACAGAGAGAGGTCCTAAAAACCATAATTTGAATTTCCAGAACACATCTGTGGATATTGCAAATAAAGTATCAGGGAGTTACTTCATTGGTGGCCATTGGCAAGAGCTAAAAATCAGTAGGTAATATAAAGATCCCAATTAAAAAGTAAGACAGAGATGACAGTGGAAGTGCAACAATACTTGACACATTCAGGGCAAAAGGCTCCTGATGGACAGTTGTCATAGTGCCATTGCCAGTCTAATTGCTGTCTGGCTGATGGGTGTCAGATTACAGACTGAAAACTTTTGCTTTTTTGAAGTGATATGATAGCTATTCAAATAGAAAATCCAAGCTTTGGGTTACTTTGATGCAGTGTTAGAGCCTACACTGAAGACAAATCTGCTAAGTATTACTGTTCCTCATCTTCACCCTCCCCAGTTATCCCCAGCACCACTGGTGCAGCAGATTCTCTTTGTGTCTTCACTTGCAGAAATTAAAGATTTACCACAGGAGAACAGTATTCATTGACAGGCTCTGAAAATGCGTTTTTTAGACAAGGTGATTCACATTTATTTTAATTTAATTTGGTGATGCCCAAATTTCTTTGTTACTTAGTTGTAAGCTGGGAAGATACATATAATCTGAACTGAAGAAACACATCTGTCTTATCTGCTTCCCCCAGTCCTCTGCTTTTAGAGTCCTTTGAGTCACTGCAGCATTTTCCTGAATTTTATTTTATTTAAAGAATGCCCCATCGCTTCATGTTCTGCTGGTGGCAGCCATCTAGGTTAAAGTCTATTTAGACATTTTTAAACTTCACTTATTGAATGTTTTATCTTATTAGAGGTTTGCTAAGAAAGGAATAGTTTAATAATGCCTAAATTACATGTCCATGCACCAAATCCCCAAGTTTTATTTAATATAATTTAGCATTTGCCCTTATGCTGGCAAAATATCCTAATGTTTGTTCTCATGATACTATCTATATGTTATGTTGAATACTACTTCACAAGTATTTGCCATTGTCTCTAAAAAATGACTGTTAGGTCAATAAGTATTTAGAGTGGTCAAAAGTTTTCACATTCTGCATTGTTGTTTATTAAACCAGAGCTCCCTTTCCTTAAAGACTGCAGTGCAAAAGAATTAAATTGTTTGAAATGAACAATGATGTATGACGAATGGAGAAAATGAAATGGAGAACTTCTAATTCTCCAGTTACTGCAGGATCTTCAAATCAATGTAGGCAGAAAGATATCCTTTATTGCTGCTACAAGAAGATTCCTTCTGTTTGACAAAGTTCCCTTTAGCTCTTGATAGGAAGGGACACTCAGCATTTCTTGATGAAATAATCTCATGGCTTCTAAACAAGGGTCTGCAGTTTGACAAGAGAGATAACATTGAAAAGCCTCCATATTTTGTAGCCTGACATTTAATATTTACAGATACCATATTAAAAATGACTGTTGCTGCTGTGTCAGGTTAATTTGAGAAATTATATATGAGATTTTGTTATTTTAAAATAAATTCCTGAGTAGATTGTGAAGATGCTTTGCTTTAATACATTCAACTAATTTATGTTCAGTTTACATGCAAAATCTCAACAAATGTCACATAACACACAATATATGTGTTACAATTATGTATGGCATCTACTAATGATCAGTAGGTTAAACCTCAAGTGTTAAACGATTTGCAATTATAAAAGGTCATAGATTGCATCAAGAGCATAATTAGGCATTTGGGAATGCTGTTCCTGAAACCAAACATGGAAAAGGTATTTAGTGAAAATTCCACCCAGATATTTTATGTTATCTATGCACTGATGAATATTTCCTGTTATCTCCTGAGAATATACATCTTGTAATGGGGCTTGAGCATTTTTGGTTGGGCTACGTCTTGAATTGTGTCTGAGAGAGTGCTAGTATGGTGTGTGCCAAAACCGTGCTGAAAGCATGCTGATGAGGGCACAGTATGGTCAAGAAAGTGCCACTATTAGACCATGTATCCTGGCCTTGCTTAATTTAGTTGAACAGACATAGTCAATGAACATAATGACCACAAGGCTAGGAGGTCCTCCTAGTCCTCATCATTCCTCTTTTTGAAGCTGTGCCACTCTGCAGCCAGGAATACTTGATTCAGAAGCCCAGAAGGAACAAGTGAAAGGTAAGTAACCTTGTCAGTGGATTTTAAACACTCTATAAACAAGACCAAAATCAAATCAGGAAGTCTCACTTGCTCAAAGTGGGTTCTAAATGCATCACCTCCATTTCCCTCATTCTTATTATTCCAAAGAGAATAAGAACTGCTCAGTTCCTTGAAAGCATGGTTTACCCTGTGGATTCAAAGTGGATGTATTCACCTTCAGCTTGAGGGGACAGAAAGATAAGGATTCAAAGATGCCCATATCTCCACAGTTCCCTGCACATGTAACCCTACAATGCAGATTGCATCCACTTTAATAAGCAAGGCTCTTCCTAAACCCTAACTCATTTGTACTGCAGATTTTGCACTCCATGCGCCAGGTAATCACTGAGATAAGGTGGATTCTGATATTCTGGTCAAAATTTCGATAAAAGAAAGATGCAAAGAATTCTTGAAGGGCATTACTGATATTTTTTTCCCCATCCTCCTTTAGACACAGCTTGTGAAAAATATTTATAGGTATTTGCTGACTGTAGAGATGTGATAAGTCTTTGGAGAAAGCCTGAAGGTTTTTTTCAGGCAGAGTTCCACAAAGCTGAAACACCTAAAATGTGCCGGCTAGAACCATTTCAAATCCACTTTAAATGGCAGTTATCAACAGAACCCATGAGCCTCAGTTATTTAATGCATGGCAATGTTGTAAGGAGTATTCATTATTCAATTATAATAAGAACAATTGCTGTCTCCCAGTTTTGCTAAAAGTACAGTGATCTTTCACCGGTTCATTAAATAAATTGTCCGCTAGGTGGGGGTAGAAAACTTTATACAAATCAACGGTATTTCTGGAACGGGAGAATTTAGTCGAAGCTGGTATAAAAAACCATACTAAATTTAGATTCTTTGAAAGGTTTTGTTTTGTTTCGGGGTGTTTTTTTCTTGTTGTCGTCGTTTGTTTGTTTGTTATAGTGGGTTGTTTTTTGTTGTTGTTGTTTTGTTGTGTAGGGTTTTTTGGTTTGGTTTGGTTGTGTTTTGGGTGTTTGTTTTTTTGTTTGTTTGTTTGTTTTTTTACTGTGATAAAACAAGGGTTACTGTGGTAAAAAACTGAAGTCATAAAGTTTAATTTAAGTTGATGGAGAAGTACAATGTTGAACTTTCAGCATTGCAAGTCAGGTCATTCCTATAGCAATGCAAAACAAGTACTTTACTGGAAAATAAAATAAGTAGGTGAATTGCTGATGTATCACACGTGAGAGCAATTTGTGTGCAGACAAATGTGGATTGATTATTTTCAGCTCCTTATTGAGCACCAGACTTGATGACAATAGGAAGTCCGAAGTAGGCAGATTCAGGTTTAAAGTTAGTCATAGGAACAGAAGCAAAATTATTTACCTTGTCAGAACACAGTGAGGCACCATGAGTCAATGTAAGTATGACTTCATTAGCAAGTTCTCAAGACATAAATACTCTATGTGCACCTGACACATTCCATGCAAACCTCTGTTTCTGAGTGAAAACTGCAAGGAAAGTCGAAGTGAAGTCAGAGTGGCTTCAATTTCTAAGCTCCAGCACAGCTGAATCACACAAATAAGACCAGATACATATATCACAGTGAATGACTGCTTTTTCTGGAGGTCAGCAAATAAAAATCTATTAAAAGAATATACTTCAAATATTCTGAAAGCCTCGTTGGCAGGATATGCCAGCTGCAGCAAATTCTAGAGGCCTTTTATAAAGCAAGTTAGTGAGGAATGGGAGGATATGGTCAGCTTAATGTTTTTTGTGACTTCAGTATTATAACAAGTGTTCTACCTGGAATCAAAGGTTTGTGAAGTAATGTACTGTTCATTTCCTTTTAAGTAGCACCTTTACTGCTGCACATATTTCTTACTGGTTGTAACACATAGTGTGATTTGAGACAAGAAGGTCATGATTTTATGAGCACATTCAATTTTGTTTAATTATACAAAGCCAATATGTTATTTGAGAACAGACAATTAAAGTTCAATTTCCAGCACTTTCAAGCTATCATTAAAAAAAAGAAATTAAATTAAAAATGGAAACATGTTGTAAAATTCTAATAGTTCAAAGTATTTGTGCTGTACTGACTGTCCCAATTTTAGTTTAGACACTGTTTTCTAATTAATTTTGTCACTTCCCTTTCACAAGGTACAAATTTGTTCCATCTTCTGTCTGTCTCTGTCACCTTTCCTTTGCTTAAGCTATTACTGTCTGCTTCTGGAGTTGTTTGTTTTTTTTCTCATTTGAGCTAATAAAGAAGAGTTGTTTTATTTCACTACCACATTCCAGTTGCATAATTTTGTCAAATCTGGAATAAATGTGCAGGGGGTAAAATGATAATTGTGTAAATGTAAAATTTAATTCTGTATGTTAATGTTTTCCCATAATTGAATATTATGCACAGTGGCATTTTTCCTACCTGTGAAAAGAATAATCAAACTCATATTTGGAACTGGCTTCTTTACAGTTGTAGCAAAACCACTTTCAGCAGCTAGAAGTGCTATCACTGGTAATCTGATTCTTTCACTAGTGCATTTAATGATACAAGAAAAGGTTTACAAGGTAGTGGATATACTTTGAAATAAAAAATCAGACTTAGATATATATCTATTTATATACACCTGTCTGATTTCTATAATATTGTATGTAATAATATTTAATTACAATGCATTACAAGTACTTTTTCAATGACAAAATTAATATTATAAGCTTCAAATATATTTATTAGATCTTTTCAGTGATGTAAATTATACATAAAAGTGTACTGAAGTATTTTAGGCTAATAACCACATCATATTAAATAGTATCTTACACTCAAATTTGCTTAACACAGGTTTAAAGAGCTTCTAAAGAGTTTTAATATTTAATTAATTATTAAAAATAGTTTAAGATAAGAGGAAGCATCCAGCACTGAATATGTTTGCATCACTGTCAAACTACTCTGAGTGGTCTACATTTTTCAGAAACATTTTACTGGTAGGTTACTTAATATAGGAAACTTTCATTTACTGAAGTAGTTCCAAGTGGTGCAGTGATACATACTCGTATGCATGATGAAAACTTGCTACTCTTCAGAGTATCAGCTTGGGTTTTGAATATATATTTTCTTCTTAACTTATTATATGCAGGTCAGAAGATAATTTTCAATTTCCCGCTGCTTTATTCAATCTATTCCAGAAATCCTTAAGTAAAGATATATCCCAGGGACATTAATTGCTCTTCACCTTCTTTGTGCCACAGCAAGTTGCTGTGAAGCTTCTCTGAGTGATGGGACACCTCACCTCTTCCTCTGTGCTTACCTTTTTCTACACTACACCTGTCTCCACCATTTGTCCAGTGGCATAGTCTTCACACCCTTCTAATCTAATCCTTCTTTTACAATCTCTTTTTTTCCACAGTCAAGGCACTTTGTACGTTTAAGCATAATTATGCAGTAACAGTTGTCACAATACCAGAAGGAGAGAAATCTGGTTCCCCCCAAAGATTTTTGCACCATGAACCCATTTTCACTATTGAGCTTCTAAACTATAATCTGAATATTCAGGTCAGTTAGAAAAACCTCTTTTTTTTTTTTCTGCTATCTCCTAAATCCCAAGCATAAATAAGAGTGAACATGCTGTGAACTATGGAGAGCTTGATCAGTTGAACTGATCATGTGCTGCACACAGCATGTGGGAATTGATTACATGTGCAACCAGTTCAACATGCTGGAAATGTGTCAGGTGTGTTCAGTGCTTACTGATACACTCTGTGAACTATCTAATGCATTCCTGGTAATTTCTGCTCTATTTGACTGCACAGAGTTTTAACTGCTTTTTGTTTTAATTTGTTTTAATTGCTCTTGCTCTGATGGAACAGCTCTACTTCTGGGAATGCAATAAAGGTGGCCAAATTTCACCTTTCCCACTTAAATTCCTTTTCCTCAAGGTGGGGAGAGGGGGGGAGGGCGGGGAAAGAAAAAAAAGAAAAAAGAAAAGAAAAAAACATGTTCAGAGAAAGCAGGACACATAACTGTATCAGTAGCAGTAAATCACTGTCGAGACCTGCCATATCTAATTAGCTGTTAATTTTCTTACTCTTCAGAATATGGCATCTGTATTCAAACCACTAGCTGGAGATTCTCTTGGCCTCCACTCTCACTTCAAGTCATGCATAGGAAATATCTGGGAGGATATTGGTTTGATAATGGCCAAATCATGCCAAGGACTAATCTGGCCACCTAATGGTATGAGGAAGGATTTGGCAAGATTTAGTTTATTAGATTGGAGTGGTCTGTTGATTGTGTGAAAAGGTTTCCCTGAGCAGACTCCTTTGCAATATTAAGTCTGCAAGCACTTTAGAAGTTGAAATAGATTTTAGTTTTGTATTAGGAAATTCTGAGTCCCTTACTATATATAACACGGTGTAATAAAGACTATATTTATAATTTCTTTTAGGAATGAATTGTTCACCAAACTTCTTCTAGTAGCTGAAACTACTCACAAATTCAGATTGAATATAGCACATGCTTTGACTTGAACAAAAAGAAGTTAAACATTCAAAGACATCAGAGAAGAAAATTTCAGCAGTTTCCAGGTGATGTATTCTGACTTTGGTCTGCATGGAGGCATGTTGGCACCCAGCTGCAATTCCACAAATTCAAGCCAGAGCTACTAAGGACAGTGGAGAGAAATTAACTGTAAGGGAAAAAGCTACTGTTGTGTTTTGTCTCAGAACAGAAGTCTCACCAGAAATTTTTCCCTCCCTCAGCAAAATGCCTTAGTCTGCCAGATATAGAGCAGCCTGGAGTGTGAAGCTGTTCCAATTTGTATAAATTGAATACTTATTAATGCAGAACCCCTTGCAACCTAACCCTCCTCCCAGCTGAGTGCTTGAATCACAATGTTTGTTATAGGTGGCATGAAAAAAGGTATGCATAAAGATATACTAATTCCTTTAAAAATCTTCTTTTAAATTTTGTGGACTTGAGACTATAGCCTTCTCTTGATTTTGATAATTTCTTTGTTTTTCAAGAAATGTAAATCAATTAACTCCACACTGAATCAAGTACATTGAACTGAATGTATTTCTTTTTGAACTGTCAGAACAGCAAACATTTAATTATCCATTGGATTTGAAATAGAAAAGAAAATCCCCCAAAACAGATTTCTGCATTTATTTTTTTTACTTAAGTCTTTGAGAGGGAAAAGAGTTATTGCTTTATGTTACTCAGTAATCTTTTTCTCCCAATGTCCAGCTGAAGTTGAACAGTTATTTGATTTGATCTCCTCTTACTTTATTTTCTGTGTTTTAGTCAGAAAGTCAGCAAGGGCACTAAGGTTCTGCATAACGTGGTGTGTATGCAAAATAAAAGGCTCAAAGAGTACTAATGACTGCCAGTTAACACTGTCTGAGGAGGATTACTAAGGATTACATGTAATTATCTGAAATTGCACAGTTTTTTGCCAATTTTTTTTTAAAAAGTGGAATTGGTACGGCTTCTAATTTCCTGCTAAGATTTTATTTATATATTTTGCATTTAATATTTTATCCTCTGTGAAAAAGAAAAAATTACCATAATACATGGAAGAAGTCACTCAGTGATTAAACATACATAAGTCTCAAAGTTGAACTAAAAATTCAAGTACAATACCACTAATTTATTCTACACAGTACAGAATCTCGTGTAAAATATGGTTTTCAAATAACACTGTTGGGACCATGGACCAGATTCTGAATTTTGTTTTACTGATTTCAATCAGAATAGCAGAAGTTTGGGGTAATTTCAGATTGGCAGTGCAAGATAGGAAGATCTGCCACTGAAACAAACAAAAAAATAACGATATCTGGAAATTTCTGTAAATTTTCACATTTTAAGCACAAAAAAGAAAAGTTCTATAAACCATGTCAATCATGACTCTTTGAAATGTAGTGAAAATTTAAAGTTAAAAAGATTTTAAGATGGATGTCTATGCTGTTAGACAGTGAAAGATTAACTTTTCTAATTAGCTCTTTACTTTACGAAACTTGTATAAACAAAATTATTTTTAAGAACACTTCTCTTTTGCTATCATTGATGAAATTGGAAAATGGGTTTAAAACTTAAGCAACTACTGAAAACAAACAAACAGATAAATACAAGGTTAGTAAGAAATTCTAATTTTATTGGAAAAGGAGAATGGAATTTATGGAAATTTATGTGCTACTGCAGATCCCGAGAAATATTGCTTATTTTCTGTCTAAAATTTCAGACACCTAAAATTCTTAGGCCATTTGGCTTGTTTTTAGTAGTGTGCAGACAATTTTCAAGTTCTTATTGTGTCATATGATTAAACCAGTGGCGAATGTTTTTTTTACCATGCCAGTGGAGAATGTTCAATTCAAATTAAATTTCAAAATAAAAGGTCTTCTGAGGTAGAAATTATTTCAGCTTATTTATTGGGGTTGGCTGGACAAAAAGCAGCCAGAGATGACCAATATAAACATGGCAGACAGACCCCAGAGCCCTCTGCCTGTTACTCATGTGAGAAGATAAATTCTTGTTCTGCTAATATGGAAGTAAGTAAAAGATAAACAAGTTTTGTTGCTTAATTCTTGAAGATTTAAGGACAAGGCTCTTGGACACAGTTAGGCATTCTCAATTGTGCAGTCAGACACACAGAGGATCTTTTAATTATGGTCTGACAAGCTTTCCTCATCAGCCTGACTGGCCAGTTTACATGGTACCTGTACCATGGTACCCTGCCCTACCCAGGCTTTTCAGTTCTGCGGCACAGGAAATTAGTGTAACAAAACTCAGTCTAAAAATCTGTATTTTCACAAAGTTTCTAAGTGATTCCATTTACTCACTCAAACTCTGACACTCCTGTCTTCACAAGATGGGGATTCAGACATCTGGCCAGGACCACTTGTAATTGGACTGGGACACCCAGTTACTGGGTCCTCATCACGTCTCCTGCAGTATTTTTTATTAGTGATGATGAACCAGTTTTTCTGTTAGTAATCTCTTACTTTTTTTAGGTGCCATCAGTTAATCATGTGATTCTTTTGCAGCAGAATTTAGCTTATCTAAGCCTTCATAAATATTAGGCAAGGTTGCTACTCATTGCCTCTTTTTCTTTTTTTGGAATACACAAATCTTCATGGTTATAGTCTAGTTTATCTTCTTTTTGGACAAACAGGGGAATTAATGGCCTGTGCGATGGGCTGTAACTTAGTTTCATTCTCCTGTTGTCACAG
This sequence comes from Hemiprocne comata, assembly GCA_020745705.1. NCBI lineage: Eukaryota > Metazoa > Chordata > Aves > Apodiformes > Apodidae > Hemiprocne > Hemiprocne comata. The sequence continues at coordinate 113,788,915 of CM036588.1, read as the reverse complement.
TGCAGTCAGTGTCTTGTGCCAACAAGTTATCTGTGCTGTGGTCTTATATAGACTGCAGGCCTTTCATTCTTGATAGAAACAACACATTTTTCAGTTGTATTGCAGTGAATCATGTTTTTTTTTGCTAACAATACATACCACTCACTTAAAACTTGTTTTGCTGTTTCTTCTGATGGTTACATGTCTGCATTTCCATTCATAATTCATATCAATCCCAGAGAGTTTAAAAATAGAACTCCAAAGGGCAGGAAGACACCTGATGAACAAACGTAAATGGCTTTGAGGATATAGTTCTCCCCTTGTTGAGCTGTATGAGGGACTCACAGTAAAAGTGATCAGTTTTAAACTGTAATGGTAGGCCAGTAAGGATGAGCCTGTCCTGATAAGTTTTATCACATATGCTTAACAAATTAGAAATTCTGTGCTTCAAGATGGGAAACAGAAAAAACAGAGAAAACTATACATGAGATGGGGCAAAACCAAGATGGTTTAATCTGCTGCAAGCACTTTCATCACACCAGTCCTTACCCTCACTAAGGCATTGGCAAAATGCAATGGAGATTCACCATTTCTAGGTGTAGGTTAAATGAGCAAAGGCTGTACATCCAGTAGGTGACTCTTGAATATTACACAAAGTTTCTGCTGGGATAGGAGAGAGATTCTATTATTTAAAAATCATTGGACCATATTTGCTCTCACAGTCACAGGTGCTGTGCAAAAGACCACTCAGCCTTACTGCAGCACTTGATCCACATGGCCTTGCAGGCTACTGTTGGAGTAAAATTTACTTGCTATGTTCAATTTTCTTAAGGTTCATCAAGAATTGTCACTTGCTATTTAAAGTTTCTCTTGCTCATTTTGGTTTATCTGTCTACATTCTATGGAACCCACTGTGACTGAAATAAAATATTTTCATAATTACAATGTTCAATTTTGCAGCTTATAGGAAAACCTTTTTTTTTTTTTGTCAATGCTAATGAGTGATATTATGTGATGACTGGTACATTCTAATTTTATTTCCCAGTCTAGGGAGTTACCATAATTAGACCTTCCAACATAATTCTTGTAACTTTACCATGAATCTCAAATTCCTGGTAGAACTTGATTATTGCAGGTTCTAAAATTTGTCAAAAAACACATAAAATTCCATCTCTACACCCAGATTACACCTTAATTAGCAAAAGTAATAAGCAGCACAAACGAGGGAAAAGAAAAGGAAAGAAATTTTCAGTTCTGTTGCAGGCAACTAAGTATTTGACAGACTATGTAATCTGTGTAAGAGGATTCATGAAAACAGAATGTTGAATGAAAACTAACATAACATTCAACAGAGGATTTCAAATCATTGAATATATCATACAGGCAAATAGGAAACTATTTTGTAACATCTCACATACTGAGCAAAGGTTGCAAAACAATACTCATTAGAAACTTGTTCAGGACTCACCTGATGAGACCAAAATAGTCCAAAGTGTCAGAACAGTGTCTTGATTTCTCATCCTCATTATTTGTTAAAGTAATAAAAACTGCTCAGTCTTTTCCTTGCTGTAACTTTCATCTGAGGACTGTGCAGATATTATTGGCCAAGGTAAAACTTAGAAACATCATTTCTTTTTTAAAAGTTTCAAAGACGAAAGAGGAAGTTATATAGCAAAGTCTTTTTGATTTCCTTTGGGAGCTGACGACATTAGAGCTGACTGTGCCCTTGAAAAAATTCCACTGACAATCAGTCTAATTTGGAGAACATCCCAGAGTATCATCTCCGTGAAATCCTTTGGCTGCCCTACATCAGATGATGAGGCCATGGGGGTGTGAATGTGGTATGTGTAAAGAAAAGGACAGAGCGACTTTTTGAGGTCATCCAGAGTTGTAAAGGCTGGTGCTGACTGAAGGAAAAATATGTTTCCATTTTATTATTTATTAGGACTGTACTGAACTAAAAACTATGTATGATTTTGGTAAGAATGCACGTAGAATGGGCTTGTCCAAAAAAGCAACATGAGGCACATAAAGAAAAATGTCTCAAATGCCCATATAATTCCTGCTTTGTCAGCTGCTCTAAATTCATACCATTCCACTGAAGTCTGAAGGGTTATTCCTGTTCATCCCTGCTGAGCATTTGGACAATTAAACGTATGAAGTTCTGCCAGTCATGTCAGATGTCAAGGAAGAAGTCAGTCTGAATGAAAACTTAGAGTTAAGTGAAATCCTCCACATGCAGTTAAAGAGTGGGCTGCCAAAAGGTTAAATCAATGCACCTTACAAAAAAAAAAAAAAAAAAAAGAAGCAACCCTTCATAGTTCAACACTCAAGGAGTTAAAAGTGGATCAAGAGCTCATGAAAGGTCTAAATGCTAAGGTGGAGAAGTGCCAGAGAGAGGTTCTCAGGAAGTTGTTCTTGTTGCAGGACTATCAAGAGGCTGAATAAGCTTCCCACAGTCTCAACTTCCTCAGGTGGTTTGTAACCTGTATTGAATTTAAAGCCTTAAAATGTCTCAAAGGTCAAAACAGTTCAGGACAGATTTAAGAATGACACTTTATAAAGGATATCTAGTGCTAAAGTCAAGTCTGAACCATAGTACACTAAGAATATCAACCCCCCTGGATTGCAAAGAAGTCCTGGGATTTGGTTGTATAGAGAACTTGTACCTATGGGATGCTATCATTGCCTTGTCAATAGTGTGGACAACATCTATTATGCCTTTTAGTGGGCACTTTTGCCAGCTCTCTCTCATCAAACCCTTTAAGCAACGTAAAAAACCACCTCTACTACCAAAAAAACCCCACCAACCTATAGGAGGGTTGCTTTCTAATGGGAAACTTAAGAAGGAGAATGATTTAAAATACAGATTAGAGAGGATCAGCAGCTGCCACCAGGATGCCACAGTAGATGAACACAGACTGGTAAACAAGGAGTGAATTGTTACCATGCCTAAGAGGAGCAACTGACAGAAACTAATTCTGCTCCAACATGTGCCTGTGCTGATTCTGCTGCACCCTTGTGCATTGCAGAAGGTAGATGTGTGAGAACCAAAGACTAATTAGGGAAAACAGATTAGCCCTTTAAGTTGGCCACCTGGTACCCACCCAGTTCCTGCACAGCTATGGACCCATGCTGTTCATTGTAAGAAATGTGTGGGTTTGTTTTCCTTTTCTTTCCTTTTCCTTTTCCTTTTCTTCCTTTCAAAAATATGTCCTCAAAGCTAAGCTTCTTTAGGACTGTCAGATGAAAATCATATAAAAATGGAATTAATCAAGGTGGACACAATATAGAATTAAAATTCAAACATCAGATTAATTATAAAAATAATTAATTTGTATAAATTTTAAGATGATTGCTATCTACTTGGATATAAATTCTAATTAAATAATTTGGTCAACTCAATCAATACAATAATTTGAATGCTTAATGCTGAAACAAAATTATTATCTAATTTTTAAGTCAAAATTTCTGCAGAAATACTAAAGTTTCCTACTTAGAATTGATATTGGATAAAAGTTGAAAAATCCTAACTTGTAAAAAATTATGTAGGGAAATAATAATATTTGTAGGGTTCTAAATGCAGTAAACAGAGCATAGTTACATGGTTAATTCTGAAAGAAAATATTTAAATGACATTACATCTAAAGATGTTGCTTTTTGTGCCTGCTCAATATAAAAATTAAAAAGGTCTATGAATGTGCATTTAGAAAGAGTACTTGGGAAATTCGAGCCAGCTACTTAACATTTATTCATTTGCAAAATGGAAAATAAGTTCAAATTTATGAGTAATAGACTGACATCAGACTCCTCTGAAACACGGCACTTTCTGTTGATCTTTCCCCTTTGGAGCTATCAAATAGCTTATCTTTGGGAACAGGACTAACCAACCTTGTAACATTTGCATTTTTTCACTGTGTTTTGCTCAGTGGTTGGTAAAAAGTATGTCTAATAATACAATGTGATACTGGAAAAATTTGGTTTAGGCAGAATAAATTAATTTACTAATAAAAATGTCATTTCAAAATGAAAAATAAAAATATTTTGCTTAATAAAAATATCTCGGGTGTTTCAATTTTATATTTTCCATCTTTATATAATGATAGACCTTCATTTGACTAAAGTTCATGAATGTGCATTCCTCTACCCCACAAAAGATTCTGTTTTCTGGTTTTGGTGGAGGGGTTACAAATTTGCTGTGCATCAAAAATTCTGACTCAGTTGTAATTTAAGAGCTGAAAGTGTTTGAATTAGTTCATGAAGAAAAAAAAATAGTAAAAACCTTTATTGGAAAAACAGAAGAGGCTGTCAGTATTTCACAATATACATTTAAGCATGGTGTTACACTGTGACGGTCTGACTCAGAATCAGCAAACAAACCAGAGACAAACAATGCTCTCGATCCCCTCCCCCTCCCACCCACGTAGAGAAGGAGAGAGAGAATTAGGAGAGAGACTTTGCTGGATTGAAAACTAAATTAGACAGCTTTAATTATATGTACAATTATATACAAGTATGTTCAGGAATGTGCAAAAGCCTCTTGCCTCCCCCCACCCCCAGCAACTCCCCCAGCACTCTCCTGAGCTGTGAGCAGTCCTGAAATGTCTCAGCCCCCTGTCTGAGATAACAGCAGAGCAGACAGGGCTGTGGGGAGAGTTATGAGGGTCAGGGCTGAGCCTGGGGTCGATGGGGATGGATGGATGGAGTCCTCCCTGGACACCAGCCATGAACGGAAGAGAAGGGAAGAAGAAGCAGGAAGGAAGTTGTCTTCTGTGATCTCTGACCTTCCTCAGAGCTTACATAGATCTATGGAATGGAACAGCTTTGGTCAGTTCTGCTGTCTGTCTAGTCCAGCTCCCCTACGGGGGGTCACAGATACAATTCTCCTGCCCCAGTAGCCTCTGTAGCAGCAGAGCTAAGAAGCGAACTTGGAGTCTCAGCAGAAACACAAACATTCCAGTGTTGTCAGTCCACTGGCTGGAACACTTGCTGCTAGTTAAAAGAGAGCTTACTGAAGGAAAAAAAATCAGTGAAAGGAATATTAGCTTCATCCTGGCTGAATCCGGGACATACAATACACATTGAATGTTGCTGATAAACAGCTTTTATGTATATTAAAAGAGATAAACAATGTTTACATTATTTCTTGTTATATAACAGCATTCCAGTCCTATTCAAGACACAAATATCACAAGACATTTAGAGTACTGTTTCAGGATTTGAAAAGGTAGGTTCTGTAGTTATTCGTATATTTGAGACTGTGTGTGTATGTGGATGTACACAGGTATTTATGTATACATATTTATAGACCTATATATTTTTCCATCGTGACACAAAAGCCTTTTAAAGAGGTGGAATAAGAAGTCCATGCAGTCATCTTGCTGAGGAGGTACTTAGGTTTCTGTTTGCAAATGTAGTTTTACATTCATAGCTTCAGTTACAAATTGAATAGTTGCTAATAGATCTTTAGGTTCCTAGTCTCTAAACCCACTTATTTTATTTAACAAGTTGTTTTTATTTTATCTAAATTTCTTTGATGGTGCTATTCCAGTTGCTTCCTTATTCCACTGAAATATACAAGAATGAAGAACAAAATGATTCAATCTAGATAAATGTAATATTAGTGATGATAAAAAAAAAGTCTTGAATATAACAAACAGACATTCCTTCCTACCCCTTTCATCATAATCCAGCTAAATAAGGACAGCTCCTTAAGAAACTCTAAGAAAGGTTAATGAGTCTGTCTTCAGTGAATCATGAGAGAGGGAGTAGGGAATGGCTTTCTGTGTGAAGGATCACTCACATAAAGTGCCTTGCTTCTGCTATGAACTTCTTCTAAATTAGCAGATGCAAGTTCAAACCCTTGCACTAAATACAGTAGTGGTGCTGCCACATGCAGGAAGAGAAAATCTGTCAGCCAGCCATAATATTAAGCTTAAAATATTCTACCTCTAATCTAACTTCAGAATTTAACACCATCACTCGAGCAATAATCACTTACAATTAGTAACTAAGTGGAATGGTGTTTTCTACAGCTTCTGATTCATACTGCAATGTGTAGATAATTTTATTTGGATCAGTCTCTCTAACTTGATTTAAGACTTTAATTAGGGAAATATTATTTGCCCTCCATTTCCCCTTCAAAAATGTACTGAGTTCCTTGGAAGCTTTATTTTCTTGGTAATAGAATTTAATCTGAGGTTAATGACACATAAATTCTACCTGAACACTTAATTCCATATTTAATTCATTTTTTTTCTTTTTTTTTTTTCATTTAACTTGGTTATAAAAGACTATGGTAGAGCTGAACTAAACCACTGTGCTTTTTAACGTTATTTTACCTTTGATCTACTTAAAAAAAAAAAAAAGTTCTTCTACCTTTTCCTGAAAGTAAGTGGTTTTAATCATAATAATTCCAAGTTAATAGACAAAGTGTCTTGCCTGTTGAAGAGAGCACTACAGATGCTAGCAGGATCATGTTTGTCTCTGCTTTGCACTGGATGTGGAATTTGGTTGTGTGAAAAGTTTGCCATAGGAAAAACATAGGGAAATTTTTGTTGAGAATTTTTTTTTCTTGGGAATACACTAGTTCTAGTTCATATTTATGCTCCCATAAAACTGCTTCTATGGAAAGTTACAGTGAAGACAAGCTCCTTTTGCCAGACACAAATGCAGCTCAGTGCCATGCAGTGCCACCTTACACCAGGGCTGGAGACACAGCTAGGGTGCAGAGTGCCGAGTTCTGATAGGAAGCTCAAAACACTTGCCACTGTGCTTGCCATTAAGCAGAGAGCTGCCCATGAAGCTAACTACTGTTGCTCTCTAAGGCTCTTTTGCATGTTTGCATCACCTTCTTGTTGCAGGTTTTCTCTGTTATTATACATTCTCTGATGATTTTTTGCTGCTTAACTGTGGTTTGTACAGCACCTATAGCGAAATGGTTCTTTGATTCTCAAGCAGAGATAGGTTCAATCCTCGTGGACAAGCTGCTGCCTGAAGCATCAGGATGATGGGAGCACAGCAAAAGCATGTCTGTGAGAGAAAAATAGAAGGCACTAGCCCTCTCAGGCTGGGCTCTGCAGGAGTTCAAGGGACAGAGCTGCTCCTCCAGGCTTCATCCTTCCTGAGCACCTCAGCATGCTGCAGGCTCCCAAACCCCAGCAACAGGATAGACTTGTGAGTCTGTGCCTCACTCTGCTCTGACACCACTCTGACAGTGCTAGCTGCTGTTAGCTGAGGAGGGACACACACAAGGTAGGCACTGCTTTATTTAAGCAGAAGGAATAAACTTGCAGCTATCCATAGTCTCTTGATGTCATCTATAGCATTCATTTTTTAAAGGGGTCGGGCAAGCTGTTCAGAAGGGACTGGAGAGTGGGCACAGCCCTCATGTAGGACCAGGCAGATGGGCAGTATAGTTATTTGCTGAGGACAGTGCCTGGGACAATCACTGTCTGACCCATCTTGCTGAGAAACCTGAAACAAGCCCCACAGAAATCGCAAAGCCTGGGAATCCCCAAAATCAGTCAAGGTCAATGTCTGACATAAGGAGTCTATGGCATTGCTGAAACAGCTCAAGAAGTCTCTAAAACAGTGGTGAATTAATCAGCTTCACTCTTCCCTCGAGAAACGCCAGCACGCTCCACAGAGAATGAAAGAAGTATTAAAACAAAACTCTTAGGGAGGGAGGTTAAATCAACGTCAAACTATTTGCAAAGATGATAACATCAGAAACAAGGAGGAAATGATCAAACTGAGTATGGGAATCAGACAACAAAACATTCACAAAAGAACTAAAACAATATATCATTGTTTCAGAGAAAAATAAAATCAAGCTAATAGAATTAAAATAACACTCCTTGCAGAGCGAGCCAAAAGATTATTTCAAGAAATCTCTAGAAGATCAGTCATGGAAAACCCAAGCTCACAGACCCAGAATACTTTATCAAGATCTGGAGAAACATGTAGGAGAATCCAGCTGAACTGCACAACTTCAAATGAATTCAACTGGAGATTCAATAACAGGAACCTGTAAACACAAATAACAAAAATGACTAAGACAACCTTTAAAAACAAAGAACTGGAAAGCGCAAGGACCAGATGTCATCCCTGGTTTTGGATTAACTGCTTTGCTCTGCTACAGCCACTATTTCTGTGTGTTTCATAAGAAAAATAATTGAAAGGATGACACACAGCAGAAGCGTGTCAGTAATGAAAAACAAAAGCCATCAAGTGATTTCTAACAACTAATCAGTCATATGTCTCTCTTCCTTTCCCTTCCTCAGAAGCTGCTAAGGTTGGTTTTATAATGTCAGATTTTGAACTCTGATTGACATTTAACTTAGGATAAAAATATACACAAATGAAAAGCAAAAGACATGAAAGCTCTGCTTCTGATTGACTTCTGGTTTCAAAGATTGTTCAGAGCAAGTCAAGAAATTATAACTGGGAGGGACTTTTCATAGACCCCAAAAAAAGATTTTATTCCACAGTCACTGGGACTGTTGCAACTGTTCCAGCCTGTACCTGGCTGTACATACAGCCAGGCAGCAACAAGAGCTGCAAGATGTCTTTTTTCACCAGATTAGGCAATGTCTTTCCAGGGGAACACTGCCTTGTAAACTGTCTGGTTGTCCTAAAACTGACTCAAGAAAACAGGAAGCATACTTATAAATCTTGATATTCCTATCTTAATTTTGGCTTAAGGTCTTCTCAGACTTTGCTGGAGTGTCTCATTGCATGTACATCCTTTCTTTCTCCATCTTTGTTTCTCAGATTCCCCAACTTCAATCTTAAAAAAAAAAAACAACAGAAATTTAAAGTCAAAAGCATGCAAGTTTAATCTAGAGATGCAGAAGTTGAAATTCTTGATTACAAAGCCAGAAATAACATTACTAAAACAGGAAATTAAACCAGTAAAAGCTGTTCTTTGTTACCCTGCTGGCATCAAAGCAACCTGCCATTTAAGCTCCTCGAGATACATATGGGCCGTAAAAAACAAAGGTACAATTCAGCTGAGCATTCACCCATCTTCTGGATGCCAACATTCAGAATAGGACCTAAAATTACTTCAGCAAGCAGTACACCTATGCCCTTTCTCTCTGTCACTGATGATGTTTTTCTTAACTACATTTTCTCTCTGTGTTCAAGATGTTTCTCTCACTTTTGTTTTTACATGGATCAAAGTGTAGCTGCACTGAATTGCAGTTCAGTACATTTTCCACTTTTCATTGTCATTGCCATACATTTAGTTTATTTCTAACTTACATATGCTTTCCAGCTTACATGCATTTCTACCAGCAATTTTTTCATGATGCAATAAGACATATATAATAAAAAAAAATTCCTGAATATATGTCTGATAAAACATAAAGCCTATACGTTTGTTGTGAACTTTTATAAAGTCATGGCATAATACTAGTTAAACAACAGCCTGATTAATGAAACTCTTTTTTTCAAACCACTTTTTCAAAAATTTTAGGAATTCATGGGAAGAGTATAAAAGACAAGACACAAAATGTTAATGTGTTTCTCTATTGGTAACACTAACATTAAAACTATACCAGAAATCAAGAAAAGCCAGCTCATGGCATCCAAGTGGATACTACCTTGTCTGGCAGAATTGTGCCTTTCCAGCTGCATCATAAAACTGGGCTTAGGAAAAGCTGACACCACTAAAGAGGATGACAGACAATCAGTGTGTGTAGAGTTTTACTTAATAAATTATACCAGCTGAAGATCAGCTTTAGAGATGATAGCTAAAACCCTCTTAGATGGGCAAAAGTGTTTGGAAGCTGATGAGTATTCTGCTAAATGATCCAGAACAGACTACTTTAAACTGTTCATTTGTTACAAATTCACAAAACCAAGCTCTTCACACAAATTCACTAGCACATCATGTTTTGAAACAACACATAAATACAGAAGATGCAATATGTGTAGCAAGATTATGTTTCTGATTTGTGGTGGTAAATTCATTACAAAATATTCAAGAAATAAACAGAGACTTTCACTGGGACCTCTATGGCTAATGCTACCTCCCTACCAGCACGAGATAGTAGGAACACAGGCATGAAAACTGTAAATATTACTAGAAATTTTCACCCAGCAACATAGTGACCACTTAGTTTATTAAACTATGCACTCTTCTGACTAACTATGCAGTCTACAGACACTGCATGAGAGATTTACCTGCCCAAATGTAGATGTCCTGTATCATTTTAGGCAACCTAACATATTTTAACTTGCTTATAGCTGAATCTCCCGAGCTGCATTCGGTGCTAGTGTTAAACATCTTAACCTCTCTCATATTCTAACACACACACTTGGCCCTGGAACGGACACCTGTTCAGGTAAGAAAAATAAAATAAAACAAACAAATACATAAATCCCTCTTCAAAACATTTATCCTTAAGAAGGGGGAAAAATATCAGATTTAAAAAAAAAAAGTGGGAATCACCTGCCTAAGGTGGTTTAGCAGTGCTGATCAAGATCGAATACCCACACCTTTGGGTATTTCTATCAGAATGCAGGGCTTGTAGAGTGGTGTTATTTTGAAGAGATATTCTGTACTGGTAGATCTCACTGACCTCCTAAAGATTCAACTCCTTTAACTTCTAGATGAAAGATTACCAACTTGCACACAGTGACACTAGCACATAAAGGTATAATTTGAAATAACAGTGATCATGATGCAATAAAACTCTCTGATTACACTTGAAGCATTTATTTAAAAGCATAGGACATACACCAGTTAATAACAAAGTGTCATAACTCCAATATTTATAATGCGCTGAATACATTTAAATCTTAAACGTCTTTTCATTGGTGTTACTCATTCAAGCAAAACTGATTAATTTCTAGAAGCATTTTGGCTGAGTTAGAACTATAGACTCTGTAAATATCTAGACCTACCAAGGTGCGGGGCAGATAGCTACAGCAAACATAATTAAAATCTCAAAACAAAGATTAATTCAGCTGTTGAATTTTAACTCTTCAGTAGAATTATAACAGGGAAAATGAAACAAAACCTCTCTCTAGTATCTGAGTATACTCCCAACCCAGCTAAATAGAAAAGATCATTCAACAGTGTCCCTGCTGCCAGTCACTGAAAAGAAGAGGACAAATCCTAGAAAAAGAATTCTCAGAGTATAAAGTTTCATCATGAAAATAAAAATAAATGGAATTCAACAGTTTGCTAACTGCAACCTACTAACTTTATAAAAATATAGCAATGATGTTAATAAAAAATACAGCCAAGGAAAACAGCCATATTCCTGAGGGAACAGACTGAAATCTCATTGGCAATGCTCAGCCACTCACCTTTCTCATCCTGATAAGCAATTATGATGCTATACTGTTAAAGCCCAATGCCAGCTACTCTTAGTTTGGCTCAGCTCAGATGGATAAATGAGCGCAGACTATTCCTTCGGTTCCCTGCCTTTTTTATTAACTGCCTATGCACAGCAGGTTGGCAGATCTTGTGCAAAAAGTGTTAATTAAGGCTGCTGACATGTTTTGGTTTTTTTTGTACAGTAGATATTTAAAATTCACTATACTGTTTATCAGCCAAATGGTATGAAAAAGTTCATATGCAGTATTCACTCGACAGTCATTGGAAGCTTTGAGTATCAGTATGCTGCAGAAACACTTCCTCAATTGTGGCTGATGGGGAGAGCTTGGAAGCCTTTTAGATTTTCTCTTTTCCCCCATAATTTCATGGTGAGATAAAACACAGATCATTTGTATAATTTTTAATAGCTATAGCTATTAATATAATAGCTATAGGGCCTTGGTACTACACTCATGCTAAAATCATTCATCTGAACATGTCCATGCCTCTGTGCTAGGAGAAGTTTATTTTCTTACACAAAAGGAATAGGTCATACATGAGAAATACCCTCAACACAGTGGCTTTGGGGGTTAAAAAATCACCTGCCACTGAGATGAAAAACAAAGCAGAAACTTGAACTTCTTTCACTTATATTTCACCATCACACCCTAGCATTTCTCTCTGCATGCTGTCCATGACTCACACCCACCAACCAGCTGGCTTAGGAAAAACCTTTCTCTACAAAAATTTTAAATTTTAGCAGATCTGGATTGTTCATGTTAAAAAACTCTAGTTATGATGAATGTTCATCTACAAGAAGAAGAAAAAAACCCACAACAAACAATACAGCTGAGAAAGAGAAAACATTCTGATAACAATTCTTTGGGGTTATCATAATTCTAGCTTATCTGTTTCAGTTTTGAGCACAGATACATTTCAAACACTCATAATCTGACAGTAAAATAATTTCTGACTCTACAAAGCCTGTCACTGGTTTCAAGCAGGCTGCAGCTTTTTGTCATTCATAGAATGAGAAATAAATGATTTAGAACTTCATGTGCTTTCAACAGAGCTGAGAGCCAGACTCACCTAGCCAAGGACAGTGTGAGGGTTGTGTCAACACAAACAACTCAGAAATTTCCACCGTCATAACAAAAGCTTTGACGGCACCGTTTCCAACTGACAGCAGAGAACAGCATGTATTTTCAAGCCTCTATTGCTCTCAGAAAAAAAAAAAAAAAGCTCTATTGAATCTTACAGAGGCAGCTGACAGGATTATTTTCCTGCAAATGTTTGCCCTGCCCACCTTCTGCTTCACATTTCTAATGTATTAGTGCAAACAGCTGATGAGGGCAGGTTGGTGGTGGGAGAGTGTCATGTGAATGGGATGGATCAGAGTCAGGGAGATTTTCCATTCTTTGCAGATGACTAGGAGGCTGTTCATGTTGGTTTTACACCAGGTGTTGTAGAGGTATGCAGTGGAGAAGGACGGTCTAAAGCATTCTGGAAGGAAAGTAATAGACTTGAAGTTACAGATCTGGCAGTTTGGGTATGTCAGCAGTTCCTAGTGCTGTTTTGAATGTGGTTGTGAGAAATTAAATTATGTCAGGATTTGGCTACAAGCCTGACAGAAATGGAGGTACTAACTGCAAAGAGGAGATCGGGAGGGTCTGTAAAGGATTTTGTTGATAAATCAGGATGGGTGACCATAGAGTCAAACACATAGTTTCTGCCATAGTATAACTGAAAATATCAGAAGGTCCCCTCATATCACAGAATCACAAAATCACAGAATCCTAGGGGTTGGAAGGGACCTCGAAAGATCATCTAGTCCAACCCCCCCTGCCAGAGCAGGGTCACCTAGAGCACATCACACAGGAACTTGTCCAGGCGGGTTTTGAATGCCTCCAGTGAAGGAGACTCCACAACCTCTCTGGGCAGCCTGTTCCAGTGCTCTGTCACTCTCACAGTAAAGAAGTTTTTTCTGATATTTACATGGAACCTCCTATGCTCCAGTTTGCAGCCATTGCCCCTTGTCCTATCACTAGACGTCACTGAAAAAAGCCTGGCTCCATCATCCTGACACTCACCCCTTAACATATTTGTAAACTTTGATGAGGTCACCCCTCAGTCTCCTCTTCTCCAAGCTAAAGAGGCCCAGCTCCCTCAGCCTTTCCTCATAAGGGAGATGTTACATTCCCTTAATCATCTTTGTGGCTCTGCGCTGGACTCTTTCAAGCAGTTCCCTGCTCTACACTTGCCCTTGTTGAATTTCATCAAGTTTCTCCCCACCCAACTCTCCAGCCTGTCCAGGTCTCACTGAATGGCAGCACAGCTTCTGGTGTGTCAGCCACTCCTCCCAGTTTAGTGTCATCAGCAATGTTGCTGAGGGTACACTCTGTTCCCTCATCCAGGTCGTTGATGAAAATATTGAACAGTACCGGTCCCAGTACCGACCCCTGAGGGACTCCACTAGTCACAGACCTCCAACTAGATTCTGTCCCATTGACCACAACTCTCTGACTTCTTCCTTTCAACCAATTCATGATCCATCTCACTACCTGATCATCAAGACCACACTTCCTTAGCTTATCTACAAGGATGCTGTGGGAGACAGTGTTAAATGCTTTACTGAAATCAAGATAAACCGCATCTACCGCTCTACTATCATCTATCCACCTAGTTACTTCCTCATAGAAGGCTATAAGGTTGGTCAAACATGACTTCCCCTTGGTAAAACCATGCTGACTGCTCTTAATGACCCCCTCATCTTTGATATGCCCAGAGATAGTGCCAAGTATAAGTTGTTCCATCACCTTTCCAGGGATGGAGGTGAGACTGACTGGTCTATAGTTACCCGGGTCCTCCTTCTTGCCCTTCTTGTAGACTGGTGTGACATTTGCTATCCTCCAGTCCTCAGGCACCTCTCCTGTTACCCATGACTTACCAAAGATGATGTAGAGTGGCCTAGCAATGACCTCTGCCAGCTCCCTCAGCACCCACGGGTGCATTCCATCCGGACCCATTGATTTATGGATGTCCAGATTGCTTAACTGATCGTTAACCCAATCCTCATCTACCAAAGCAAACTCCTCCTTTATCCTGACTCCTTCTGGGGCCTCAGAGATCTGGGGCTCCTGGGGAGAGTCTGCAGGATTAAAGACAGAAGCAAAGAAGGCATTCAGTACCTCTGCCTTCTTTATATCCTCTGTCACCAGGGCACCCACCTCGTTCAGCAGTGGGCCAATATTGCCTCTAGTGTAAGTTTTATTGGCAATGTATTTGAAGAAGCCCTTTCTATTGTCTTTGACTTCACTTGCAAGATTAAGTTCCAAGGAGGCCTTAGCTTTCCTAATTGCCTCCCCACATCCTCTGACAACAGTCCTATATTCCTCCCAAGTGGCCAGCCCCTCCTTCCATGATACATAGATTCTCTTTTTCCACTTGAGTTTGCCCAGCAGTTCCTTGTTTAACCATGCTGGTCTCCTGGCTCCCTTATTTGATTTCCTACCCATTGGGATGCTCTGATCCTGAGCTTGGGAGAAGTGGTGTGTCTGTATTCATATTTCTGTACAATTATAATAATATAATTATAAGCGTAATAATTATATTATTGTGTTCTAATATACATTTAATTAATTTCTATTAGAGTCAAGGAGGGAAAATACTGTTGACATACACATTGTAATAGAATCTAACATGAATTGATAATGCTGATATGCATTATTAATGCTGCTTCTGATTTTGGAATTAATAAAACCTATTTTTTACTATGTTGACAACACTTTTTCTTTGGATATCGTGGTTAGACTGCCTTCAAATAAAAAAACAGTAGAAAAACTGTCTCTTTCAGATTTTTGGCAAATTTGAGACTTTTAGAGAATGGGTTTTGTGTCTACACATTATAGAAGTAAAAAAGTGATCGTCATGTTTTGACGGAGCTGCCCCAGAGGCTTATGTTTTTTTGTTCTCTTCAGCTTTTCAAGGAAGCAGATACTCCATTCATACTCCAAAATAACTTGCCTTTTTCTAAGTGCCAGCTTCAAACTTTGTGGAAGACTTAGTCCGAATTTTGCCACCACTAAATTTCAAAATGGTGTTTTTGTAGTCTATGGTTGTCATATGGCAGCAGAATAAGGAACAAATCTCACAGCTAAGCCTTATAGTTCTTACTGAATTGTGGTTCTGAATTTAGACCCCCAGGTGTTTGCTTAAATGCAGACATCTAGAACAGTGAAGTAATCATGAATAATGTTTCAGTTACTAAAGTCTATCTATTTTCCTGGATGCTGAGAAGCTTTGGATAAATGCCTAATAGAACTGCTGTCTAGCTGCCAGACACATTTCTTCCTACCTTTTGGAGCTGTGTTTATGGCATACATTTGAAGATACAATCTCCACTGTAGTTCAGCTGAAATCACAGTTATCCAAATAATGCGTAACACGTTTATACAAAGCTCCTCTCTCTCTGAACTTATACTACTGTGTTTGCATATATTCCCATAAAATCCACACCTTAAACTGCTTTAAAATACTAATTGGCTATATTAGTCCTCTAAATAGCTATTTTGTAATGCCTGTTTAATTTTGAGTATTCGTGCTCTAAGCAATGAAAGAAAATAGACAACATAGTTTTTTTAAAAAGTAATAGAAGACAAACAACCCTTTATAGTTACTTTTATCATAAAAAATAAAAGCATTCTGAAAACAGTAACACTCACATTTGAATTAAATTACACTTACAATGCATATTCCACTCACACTAAGAGAAAAATCATGGCTTTCCTCCAGTCAAAGAAAAATTATTTTATTTTTTATTAATAAGGGATGCAGATCTATGAATTCCATCCATCAGTTTTATTTAAGAAAAGCCTATAATGTTATATTAAATCTCTATTTTGTTTGATTCAGTGTCAATTCTTGCGATTTGTAAGAAAATACTGTGAAGACACCTGCATGGAAACTTGCTCATAAAGTACTTATCAACCAAATTAACATAAGCCTTGTTTCTTTTTTTTCCTCTTTTTTTTTTAAATAATATTGAGACATGCGAAGTATTAATGGTCTAAAAATACTTTACTTTGTCATTAGCAATGGCCCCATTTCGTGTTTTTTCTTAAAGATACAATAACCTGATCTAGCTATAAAATGTTCTTTATTTCTCCTAGGTCTTCCTAAACACTTTTTAAATTGAGGTTAAATCACAGATTGTTATTTTTTATTGTGAATGTAAAATTTATCTTTACACTGCTTAACTCTTTCATGTAGCATGATACAACTTAAAGTTCCTGGACTGCCATACTACTTTTTATTAATATTATAACCAGCACATACACTTCACTCCTGCACTTGTCAGAAAAGCACTTGTGATAAAGGCAGCTTTCTTCCCCAAGTGACGGCAGGAAGTACCAATCCTGTTTCCTTAGGGGAAAAAAAGAAAGCAGAAATCAGACCTCATCTCCATAAATATAGCTTCCTTTATGTTCCGGAAACATTTAAATCTATTTGTTGAAGTCAGACACATTCCAATCTTATATTATTAATAGCAATGAACCAATCTATTAATAATTGAAAATATGCAACATGAGTATAATTTTCACATTTCCTGTTAATTCCAAACAATATCTGTACTATACTGTCACTACGGTAAACATTTAAACATTAATAAATTCAGGAAAGGAAAAATAATAAGAGAAATAAGAATTAAATAATAAACCACATAAACCTCAATAATAACTTGCATAATTTATGACTTATTTTCATCAAAACGCTTGCAATTATTTTACTAATCAGTCTGTGTTTCCATCAGGCATGAACTCGTGCTACTTGACAGCTGGAATATTTGCTTTACAAAATTTCTTCCTTCCCTTCCTTCCTTTCCTTCCTTTCCTTCTTTCTCTCCCTCACTCTCTTCCTCCCTCCAGTCCTTCCTTCACAGGCAGGTAGTGCACATCAGCTATACAAACTCTGCTTATCTGGGGCTGTGCTGTGAAGCAGGGGACAGAGCAGGGAGCATCTCTCCCACCTGGGTGACTGGACCTGAATGGCACTGGCTGAGGAGCCAGGCCTGTGTTCTCTGACTATGAAAGATGGACCTTAATGACTATCATTTTGCCTGTTTCAAGCCTGGAACATAGAACTCTCTTCAGAGTTAATTACTGGGTGGTGTGATTCACTGTCATGAGTTTTATTGCTTTATTTGGGTGATTTCCATGTGTGCTGTCTTTCTTAAAGTGCTTAAAATATTAGCACTGAATATTTGTTGGTTGGTTTTTTTTCTGGAATTCCTGGCTCTTAACTGAGTCCAGCCTCATGTTTTCACAATAAAACAAATACTCTAAAAGGCCCCCCAAAGCAAGTAAATAATAATAAAGCTAATATGTATTACAGTAAGCAGCTGATAGTGGAAATTCAATACTTATTTTTACCTGGTGTGAGGTTTTCTCTTTCTTGAAAATTGATGGGCATTGTTATGAAGAGGTGAAAAGGAGACAAGAGGATAGGCATTTTTAAAATAAGGAGAAATCCAGGGTTCATTCTTTCTGCTGCTGTCTGTGCTTCCACTTCTGTAGGCCAATCTCTGTAATATACAATCCATAATATGTAGCCTGTGAGAGAATTGTTAGTTCTCAGTCCTTCTGAAAGTACATGACTTTAGAGGTGTCGGAATCCTAATCACTCAGCTTACATATTTCAAGCATTTGTGTAAATTCACAAAGAGTGTAGATTTTATAACATGCCAAAATTATTCTTCATGTTGCAGACCTTGCTTTCCTCCTGAGCTGTAGGAAGGTCTTAAAGGGTTCTTCTGACACTGGATTGAAACTCTTGGATCACAGCCAGAAGACTTGCTTTAGCTTTCTAGTTGTCCATTTAATAGATGGAGAAAGTTGGTACCTGATAAGCCTAACTAACTTAACAGTGATAATGGAGATCAGAAATGCCCTGTTTGAACTTTGTTGAGGGAATAGTGAATGTTGTTGAATAAAGCTATTTTTTTTTGCCTAATATATTCTAAGAAGCCACATGCATATCTGCATATTGAAGCTTTAAGATGTAAAACATGGAAAAAAACATTCATTTGATAATGTGGTGACCCATACATTTAATAGAGTTATGGTTACTGATTTCTTTCTGTAATTCTTTACAAAATATATGTGTGAGGGGGGTCAAATAAAATACTTTCAAATTCCTTTATTTATCTCATTACAAAAAAACCTTTCACTTAAACACTAGCTACTGCTAAGAGAATTAGCAATTTAAGCTATCTGTGTAATTAATGGGCAGGTTTCTTTGAAACCACAAGAATGCTTGCCTATTTAAATCTTTTTTACAAGAATGGTATATTTATAATATGTATTTTAGATCTATGGCTCTCATAGCTTTCCACTTAAACTTCCTGACCTTATTAAGGTTTGCTCCTCTAGAATTATTTTTTGGGGCTCTTTAGAAATTAAGTATGGGATTTGAAAGGAATCTTTCAGAATTCATATTCTTGACATGTAAACAAAAGGTCTGGAATGGACTATATGGAAATCCACATCTGAGGATTCTTCTCACATGGCTTTGTCTCTCTAAAACTTTGGTACCTATTTTACACTTAAAATCTGGACTGGCTCCATGGCCAGTGGGTGAATTCCTCCCACCCTAATGAGATGCCTGTTTATTTTTATTGATTTTGAGAGCAGCTTCAATGGTTACCTACGATGTTTGAAATTAAGCAATATGAAGCCATGTAATTATTTAATTATTTCATAGTGATTATATAATTGCTTACATCAGAACACAGTATTGATATTCACTAAATTTTAAAAATATATGAAAGTATGCAAAGAAGGAAGTGGATTTGAAATTATTTGTACTTAGTTCTTTAGACTGCTTTTTTGTGAAAGAAAAAAGGGGAAGGAAGCAACCGTTATGCTGCTACCACCACAGCAATCTACTGTACATCAGAGTCCAAAGCCCTCCAACACTGTAACTGTTTATCATCTGGCAGGAGGATTAATTTAAGACTGTCCCAGGGGAGGCTTCTACTGGCTAAGATAAGATGTGAATTCGTACCTTTGGGTGAGAAGAAAAATAACTTGTCTTAATCCTCTACCTCAGAGCAGTATCTGGAGTCTAAGGAGCTCTCATGACATCTGACATAGAGGAGAAAGGCAGTGAAGTCAGAGACTGAATGGTGTTGCAAGAGTTTCTAGGAGTAAATGGGACTTTGGATAGCACGTGAAGGAGGGAGAACAATGTTGCCTCAGCCATGTTCTCCTGCTGCTGCAGTTGCCTCAGAAGTATTGACTCCTCCGTGCAAACTGCACCATGCTTTGGTATTCAGTGTCATATCAGATCTGTAGGGGCCCAGAACAGGTGTTTGAAATACACCCACATTTTAATCTAAAAAAAAATAAAAGGTAATGAAATTAATGTTTATAATAGTTACAGTTGCTCTTTTAATGAAACCTGGGCCAAATTTCACAGGATGAAAGCAGATGCTTTTCTAGCTTTACAAATACACTTTTGCAAGAAAAAACCCAAACAAACCAAACAATGAAGATTTAATAGCTGCTCAAAAGCCAGCTTCAAACAGTTCTTTAAATGGAGAATGCCATGTACTGTTGAAGCCCTGCTGTCCCTATAGATTAAGCACTATATTATATGATATTAGTATGTCCTCCTCTCTGATCATTCAAATTGATACAGGTAATTTTTTTTGAGATTTTCTGCTAGCGTTCTTCTAGACTTTTCTGTTCTCTACTTTGTTTTGTAGACATTTACCATGCAGCCTTCTACTCTTTTGGTTAGACTTAAAACCTCTTCATATCCTGTATCCAAAGAAAAAAAAAAAAAGGTAAAAAAACCCCCAAAACAGCAAAAAAACCCCAAACCTAAACAAACAAACTAAACAAAAAAAAAACAACACAGAAAACCAGTGTTTGTTTCAGAAGATATTAAAAAACTCATAAATCTTTGGATTTCAATAAGTTAAATTAAATGTCCCAAGAATTTAAAGCCAACTTTTCAACATTCTTATCTGGTTAGCTGTAGCTCATCAACACTATAGCACACTGTAGTTAGCTGCTTCTCAATTTATCTCCTTCAGGAGGAAAAAATAAATGTTGTCACCCGGTACTCCTTCACAGAGAGCAGGAGGATGTGGAAGAAACCATATGGTCTAAAAGCAATAATGAAAGTGTTATCCTTCAACACAGATATCCTCAAGCAAGCTTCAGTGCAATAAATTATCAAATATAACAATATAGCACCTGCTGCAGGAAAGCTAATGGTGCAAATCTCTTAAAAACAAGAACTATCCTGTGGTGTAATCCATTAATATATTCTGCATCTAGAATTTTTAGTTTAATTCTTCAGAAGTCACAGATTGGGCATCAAATATGTTGATTAAAGTAAAATTCTCTTACTTGTATAAGGGGTAGGCCTCACTGTGATTCTGCTAGTCCTCTGTTTATCTTTGTTCTGACTGTGTGGCTCTAAATCAAGATAAAAAGCAACTCAACATGAAGGAAAATAAAAAGAAGGTCATTTAATCACCCCGTTAGCTTAAAATTATTATTGATTCCTGGAGGTGATGTCTAATTCTGCCAGAAAATCCATTTCAGTAATGATTACTGCCCTCTGCCTTATCTATTATCCTGGAGGTTATTAAAAGTGGGAGTCTCCAGGGAAGTGTATAGCTTTAGACCACTAATATTATATTTAATATGTTTTTAACAGGACAGAGTTCCAGATTGTGCCTTTTAACCTACAAGAGGATCAAGTAGACAGTTAGAAAACTGTTGGTCTAATTATTATATATACTCCATTGGGATCTAGTCAAACACACTGCGTGATAGATAAATATCATCTGGGACAAGGGTGTATTGAACTCTTCATCACTCTAAATTACCAGGTGCACACAACTCTAGTAATAACATGCTCAGAAAACTTACAGTACCCCTTTGAAGTAGATACTCAACTTGCTGTTGCACTTCACTGAATAATGATCACATCCTATGACACTTGTATCACGTTTTCCTCCTGGTTGCTCTTTCAAAATCACAATGATATAAGCTAACGACAGTGGAAATAAAGACTTGTCTACATACTGAAACATCTCTACTACAAATATATGTACACAGACATCTCTAGAGTGACCCATTCTAACTAGATTAAATAATTAAACTCAAGGTGAGGGTAACCGGATAAAATGAAAAAATTATGCATTCAGAAAATTAGACTAGATCATCTGGTCTAGTTATCTTTTGTGCTGCTAATTTCTCTATGTGAATCTCCAATTAAATTAAAAACCAGCAAGATGACATATAAAATAGCTTATTAAAAATATGTTATTTTAATATTCCGTCGACCACTTTGTGTTAATCTTTGAACCTTTTTAATCCATTTTTCATAGATCACAATGTGCTTATCTAATGATTTTTAAAACTGCAAAAATGATATTATTTCATGGATCAGCTTCAGATCTTTTTCCATGGAGTTTTAGACCACCATTAATGTGAATGTGGAGACTACAAACTGAGACTCACTCACACATGGGCTATTGAAAATATAACTATTCTGCTTAATTATTTTTTTCCTTTTCAAAATACCAGAGAAACTTATTAAAAAGTTATTTGAAAGGAAAGTGTTTGAAAAAATGAATTACAGAACTTGATTTCTAAAGTTAATTGCTATTACAGTATTTAAAGTATAAAAATGCTTTACTAAAAACAATAGCTAAAAACTATGAAGTAAAATTAATGACTGCCTCCTTATTTATACCACAGTAAGTACCTTCACAATGCAAACAATAAAATAAATTATTGTTATCTTCCATGACCAAGAGATACCATAGATGGTATCAATGCTACTGAAAATGATGTGACCAGATGTCCAGAATCAATGAATAGAGCAAAAAAGTAGCAGCAAGTTGTAGTCCCATCCTAGTCCAGATTTCTGGGGCATTATAGAGCATGGAACACCACTGCTTTTCATTTTTTGCTATATACTTCCTTTAGCCTTGATGAATGGTAATAATAACTAGCCATTATATATCTTCCAGCATTTTGTGAAGGGATTTTATGTGATTATTTTTATTTTACCCAGACAAAACACATTGAAGATTACATGAATCTTTCTTTGTTCTGATCCCAGCCCATTTCCCACAGGGAAAATAAATCTGAACTATTAAATATGTTATAGAAATATAACTACTAAAAATGATGTCTTAGAAATTTGGCTTCGAGTTTTTGCTTCAGTTATTTTCCACATTACACACAGTTGATAGATGTGAGCTGCACTTTACTAATATAGTATGTGAAATACTGGCACTATCAATGTCAATAGGTGTCCTATCATTAACTTTAATGGGGAAAAAAGGTTTCATACTACATTGTAAAATTAAAAAGACATATATTCTCTTTAACATACTATGCCTCATCCTTTAATGGATAAGCATTTAATTCCTGAATTGTTCACTTTGAAGGATCTATGGCCCAATAAACTGTTTATTTCAACTGTGCCTGTGGATGCTTTGATCTTTTTAATGAGATTGTGTTTATAATTATGTATATAAACAAAATTTTTTAATGTAGTTTCAGCAATTCATTATAATGCACAGAGATGTGTCAGCTATGCCACTTTAAGGATAGTACTGTATTTCCTTGTTATATTAAATGATAGCTAGTTCATTTATTTATTTTGAACCTTTTTCAGTGGACTCATATTGCTCACCATTGGGACACATAGCAGAAAAACTGCTGTTGCCTACCACAGGAAGCTCTAGAATAAAAAAATATAAACCACAAAAACAATCCTGGATTAATCCTCTGTGTTACTGTCAGAGAAGTTAGCCAAACCACAATGCATTCTTTAATGAAAGAAATATCAGTTATTTTCTCTTCAAAATACAGACATAAATATAGTCACAGCAATAAGGAGAAAAATAAACAAAATAAATTGGCCAAAGCTGGGGTCAGACCCTCAGCTGGTATGGATTTGCATGCTCCATTAATGTTGATTGGATTTATGCTCCCTGAAGACCAGATGTCCCATGTTTCTCTGTGTATAGCTCTTTCATAACTATAGTAGGTTTTTGTTTTTTTAAATATTTGTTTGTATTTTTTACTGACTGGGTATAATTTTTTTGTTCTGGTCAGTCTTTTGCCTTATTTAAACTTTGATAAGATTTAGATAGCTAATTATCAGATTGCAGACTCAGATTTAATCAATCAAATATTTTGAGTGTACATCATTTTTAGTTAAGAAATTCTTCTGTGTTTGGCATATTATATTGTTTGTTTATTATCTTTTCAACAGCAATGGAAGCAAATAAGATTTTAAACTCCACTGATGGTTTTAATAGTTTAATGTTGATAGCTCCTCCCTCATCCCACCTCTGCTAACACCTCCATTCTCTCTATCCCCTATCAGAAACAAATCAATTCTAGCCATGTACTTTAAATAACTCATTTCCATAAAGACGTATACGATACCTACTGTGGTATTGGGTTTGTTTTTTTTTGCTGAGTGAAAAGTTTGGATTGAAAAAAACAAGCAAAAAACCTGCTACACCTTCTTTAACATAGTCCAACAATGAGGTTGCTTTTTTCACTTCATACTGAACATTTCGTTCAAGATTTTGTCAATCAGCAGTTCTTCAGTTTAGTTGAAAAACTTGCCATTAGTGATCTTTGTTCATGTAAATCTCATTAATCAGAAGCTATTAAGATTTCGTTGATCTTTGTCTCTTTCTATAGATTTATGGAAGGAAAATAATGAGCTATTACACAAGATACACTGCATTTGTCAGTTATTAAATTTAATACATTGTTACCATTTTTAAACAGCGCAATAGCTGCATTTTGTGTCAGAGATGCTGACACTTCTGCTAAATTACAGAGAAAAAGGCCTCCATTTTCATATGGAAATCTTACAAAACGTGTTAGCGTCTAACAAATGTCACTTGAAGAAAGTACAGCATATGTACAAATTTGAGGGAAGAACTAGCACAGACAGTTTGATAAATTGACCAGAAATTTTATCATGCTGTTCTTAGCTTTATTTTGCATAAACCTATAGTTCCTTGTCTAAACTAAAAGCACTATGGGAGTAGCAGTAGAGTGATTATTATGGTTTTCTTCTTCTCCATCATTGTCCCCTAAAGTTTTCTAGTCTTTATTCTTTCAGCTCATTTTCCTTCTTACCACACTATCATAAGAAAAGAAGATATATGGTGGGAGTTATTCATAGTTCCCTTCTTATATCCATTTTACCTCTAAGTTCACCCATTATCTGTGGCAAGTATAGAAATTTTATTTTTTTTTCTATAGCTCCTGACTATCAACAAATGACCCAATGAATGCTCATTGACTGGCTTTCAGAGGAGCAGAGGTGTCAAACCCAGATCCTTCTTCTTGTCATTGCCAAACATGACAGTGAAGACTAGAAAAACTCATATATGATGGGAAACTTGGTGCCTGTTCAGCTGTGAAAAGAGCTGTTATTAGGCAGCCCAAACATTTTTGTCAGGCCAGCAAAGTAAGAGAAAAGTTGCCATTAGGCAGGTTATAACTATACTCTTCCTTTTTCCTTCCCTTCCCTCTCTCCTCCCCCTCCAAGCTTTTGATAGCCAGCAATTCTGTTTTCTGGCACAAACTGTGGCCTTTCTCCGAGTATAATTCACAATGTTTATAACTGTCACCATTTCAGTCTCTGTACTTTGTATTTTTCCATCTCATAATCTTTCTCTTTTCCAGGTCCTTGTCACCCTGGAAAAGTACTCGTGTTTATAACCTCTCTGGCTACATTGACTGGCTTTGTCATCAGAGGTTTTCATAGCAGCCTTAATGACCTGTTAGGAGGAATCCTGTAAACATTCTGTCATAGTAAGTGTTAGGCAGAAAATTTTCTGTTATCTTAACGTGTATGCTCAGAATATTGCCATATTAAGTGCTTGGGCACTGACTGATGTACACCCTTCAGATACATTTTTTTCTGAGTAGTGTTTCTTTTTGGCAGAAAACATACCATATTAATTAAAGAATGGGTGCATTATTAGGCTGTGAGTCATTGGGAACTTCTGTACTAAATTGTTATAATGAAAAAAATTATAAAAAATCAGCAGTATTCATCTAGAATAAAAAGTAAAAATAATTGGAGATAGTTTTTGAAGTTTTGAGCAATATAATAAATCAGATATACAGAAAATTCCAAGTTTGGGTTTGTTTTTAATATATATATTGCTCCTTATTTTTAGTGAGAGGAAAATGTAGGGAAGGCCCAATTCTACTCTATTATTATAACAACAGGAAGTGTGTGAGACATTAAGAAAATTCAGGAGAAAGTTGTGTCATTTACCACTCCAGGATGGCTGGTAGGTTTTGTGTAACCATTTGAACTAGTCTTGAAGTAGCTAAATTCCCAACTTGTCTGAAATAGTTTTGTGGTAAAACTGGCTTTCTGTACTAACACTTTATAGTTGAGAAGTAGATACTGCTCAACTCAAAAAATGCACCAAAAATTGAGTTACTATATTTATAAGCTCTGTTTCAATTTTTATTTCTGTTTCAACTTATCGTTTCTTTTTTATGATCTGCAGGAACACTCAAATTGAAATAGAGTGCTGGAAAACCTTTAGTTACAGTGTCTCCAAGGTGCCACAATCATCTCTGTCTCAGATAGTATCCATATGTATGTAAATATACATACACATATATATATTAAAATATGACACAAATATATGGTAAGGCTCACACATTTTGAAACAGCGGTGATGATAAAGGGAAATACTTTCATTTATCAATATGTTTGATTTATGAATCACAATTTTAAAATATAGACTTATGTCAAGAAAACATAATCTCATGTCTCAAGGAAGCATGAGGCTGCCTATCTGTAATGGCTTAAACAGACATAAAGTTGTTTTGAAGAGCAAGGAAACCTCAGCTATTATTTTCGTAGAAAATTGGGATGCAAATCAAAGGCATTAAGTAATCCTCTTAACTATATGGATTTATATCTCCCACAGATTTGGAAGTCAAAAAGACAAGTATGGGTTCTGGCAAATGTTCCATTTCCCTTTGGAATGAGCCAAAGGACTCATTGCTGACTGATCACCAATTTACTGCTGCCAGGAGAGTGCACTGGGCCAAATGGAGAAGTCCTTTGACAAAAGTCTGGGTTTTGCTTGAATGAAATTGTAACTGCATGAGTACTAGTGACACTGGAAAACCCAGTCATCTGGAAACCAGGAAACAAGTATCACCACTTTATCCGACCCTTTTTGCCATGCTTAGAGATAGCAAGACATATTGCTTCATTGTGCAGGGATCAAACAATCCTTATGAATAATAGCATCACAGTCATGGTGTTCATGTCAAAAAAGGCATGCACTGAATTATTTGAACACCAGGAAAAGGAGAAAAAACACAGTGAATGCAGGAATTTATGCTGGAGAATGTTAAATAGAAGTAGCCAAAAACCCCTTAGATTTATTCCAGGAACCACTTCATGCTTATCAAGAAGAATGCAGAAAGCTTCTCACAGCAGTCAGATGAATGAACTACTAATGGGACAAAGCAATCTGGAATAATTAAATTTTTCAGATAATGCACAAAGTGTAGCTGAATGGATAGTACTGTAATGCTATGCCTTGATCTCTGTCAGTTCTATATTCCTACACATTAAAAAAACCCCACAACAACCCCCACACTTGAAGGTGATCAGACTCCAGAAATTTCCTCAGCCATCTTCTTATCAGTCTTTGATCTCAATGGAACTGATCAAGGTTTTAATTTCTTTCATGAAGGTGTCCATGAAATTTTTTTTTTGCCAACACATTTTATTTTAAATACTGTTTAATTAAAACCCTGTAAAATCAGAACTTAGATCCCTATTGCTAAAACCAAATATTTATCAGGAATTTAAAAACTGTATTTAAGGTGTGAAAAAAAAAAAGATACCACATTTGCAAAGTGTGTGTTTACATTAAAGTATAACTAATTTTCATTGGAGGAAAAAGAAAACCAACAAAACCAACAAAACAAACCACAAACTGACAAGGGAAGGATGAATTTTAGACCTGTTGCTTTGATTTTCAGACATTAGTATTCAGTCATAGCATGGGCAGAAATATAATCTGGATAGACCAAATGCTTGAGAATTGATCATTTTTATGTGGTTGCTTTTTTGGCTGACAGTGATATAATCAACCCTCTGCTGGAAGAGAAGGTCAAATATACCTCAGCATCAGTAGAAGGATCAGCTGATAGCAGAACTAGTAATGATTTTTTTTTTTTAAATTGAGATATCAAAACAGATAGACCTTTTTTTTAATAAAAATGGTATAAACATGAATCAATGAAAAAAGAGAGTAGTTATGTGCTGACCCAGTCTGAGAAAGCTCTGGAATTAAGACACTGTTAGAAGTAAAAGTTTAGTAATACACCAAAATCAGTGAAAAAATTGTGACAAGAAAGCTGTGGGGGAAGCAGGATGAAACTGCTTTAGCTATAAAATAGCCATTCTGTCCAGATTTATCATCTATACTATTCCATAATAAGTGGAAGTTGTTGTGTTGGTTAGCTGTGGAGGACTAGTATAAATAAGATTTTGAATTTCCTGATACCTGAGATACAAAGCTGACCTAAAGCCTGATTATCCTCTTTTTATCCTTTTTATTTTTTTAAAAATAAATTACAGAATCATTGAATAATTTAGGTTGAAGGAATCCTCAGAAGACCAAGTGGGTCAACCCCTTGATCAAAGCTAGGCCACCTAACTTGTAGCTGACCTTTTGAAATCCTCTCTCACCAATTTGACTGTAAAATATTATGGAAGACCTCTGTTGAAAGCCTTGCTGAAGTGAAAATAAAAAGTATTGACTGCTGATCAGCATTATCACTTCTTCACCTGAAGCAGCATGATTGGTTTCCATGGTGGGTGACCGCAGCAGGGGTTATCTGTATATTTCTTCTCTTAAAAGTCAACTTACTTTCTCTTGGTTTCCAGCTCAAGTGTTGAAGTTTCACAATAGCCTACACCCACTTCATTCAGTTAAAGACAGTTTCCAGATATGAAAAATGAAACTAAACAAACCTCACATATCAATAACCCTACCTATTAAATGTGATACCTTTTTAATGAGAGGTCTCCCTGATTTTTGTTGAAATTATCATTGGCCATGAGTACTGCATCTGAGACTTGAGATTCCCAAACTTCCTTTTTGGACTGGCCACTGCAGAATTAATATATGCAAACAAAAGGTCACAAGATATATGCACACATATTTGTAGTACATTTATTTAAATATAGAAATGTACAAGGTACTGGAAAACCTATAATACCTCCAAAGTCCGACTGTAAAAATTGTCTCACTTTAAGGTAAAAATGCCTTTTCAATATGTAGTAAAAGTTAAAGTGAAAAGAAAGAAAATATATGTCCCGGTGTAATGTGTGATACATTGATATGTATTCTGGAAGACAGGGAGAGGTATGTGTCAGCCACAGCCAGGCATTTTAACCCATCAGATAACCTCAGTGATTTTGATGCTCAGGAATGTTTTTTATTACATTCCTAATTTCTTCAGGCAGAAAAGGGACAGGTATTTTTTTTCACTACTAAAAAGATGTGAAAGCTTTGGTTGGGTTTGGTTTTTGTTTTTGTTTTGGGATGGTTTTTTGTTTGTGGTTTTTTGTTGTTGTTTGTTTTTTTTTTTGTTGGGGTTTTTGTTTTGTTTTCTTTTAAATCAAGAAATTCTGGAGAAATAAAATTACAGAAAAAAAATACAGTTAGTTGGTATCAGTCAGTACAAACCTGTTCCATCGAGTTCACAGGGCCCTAATATCTTCTTTTAAACGAGAATTTAGTACTATTTTCCCTTAGTGATTCAAAATAAGTAACATGAGAGGATAATGCAATTGTTTGTTTCTTTTGTTGTCATTCTAGCTCCATTAAAGGTATTCTACATAGCTCTTTAACACAATTAAAAGCTGGAGCAATGCACATGGAGATTTAGTCTAGAAATATGTGATGATACACCACCCAAGAACAACTGGAATATGAAGTATTTAAACCCCATTTTTATCTGATTGCACATTAATGCTGACACCATTAGAATACAAGCAGTGAACACAGCAAGAGAGAATTAAGATGGGAATGTGAGTTCTCCTGATTTCTCCAAGACAGTACTTTTGTTGGGAAGACTGTAAATATCCTATTCATAAAACCTCAGCTTCTTAGGGATGTCTCATTGCACTCCACTCCCCCAACATCACTCCCCTGTGACATTAATGTCACGATCCGATATTCAGATATGTGGCAATTTTTTATGATCTCGCCAGGACAAAGCAAAGGTGCACAAACAGACACTGGGGCTGGTGTGTGGTCTTAGGAGAGATGGGGCAGAACCCCCTTGCTTTCTGACACTCCTCCCCACAGTGGGAGGCTGGTGTGGCTGGACTCTGCCTTCCCCCTCCTGGTATAAGCCACACAGCAGCTGCACCCGTTTGTCCAGCAGGACCTGTGAAAAGGTTTAAAGGTGATCCCAAATGGTGAAATCAAGATGCAAACGAGGTCAGATGTCATGTGCACACTGAACTTTATTGGAGTTACACAAGAAAGTCCCTAGAGCGGATAGGACAGAGAGGAAAACAGGGACAGGAAAGGAAGGAGAAAGCAGAAATACGGCGATTAGCAAGATAATAGTTACCACTGTGGTCCAGCAACATTGTCGGTGGGGAAGTGCTTCAATGGGGAAGTGTCCCAGATTTTTATACAGTTCTTGCTCACTCCCCCCTTTCTCCCTGTCCTCTGTCTTTGTGCCTTAGAGATAGGAGGGGGGGGTATGGTGCCAGGACTAGGTCCTGCAGATAGTCTTTGTTTGGCTAATTAGCAAGTAAACAGGAGGTTGAGAGGAGGTTGAGACAATTCAGCATCACGTGATTAGTTTATTGCAGTAAAGGTTCAGTCCTAAGAGGTGACTTGAGACTGACACCCTCTATCTTTTCTCAGGTGCCTGCAGCATTTGTACACATCCTGCTAAGTTGGTGATTTTCATGAAATCTCAAGGCCTTTTTATGGCTGAATATTCCGCTCCCAGCGCCAGCTGTAGAGCTCCTTTGTCTTCAATCTCAGCATGCCCCACACCAAACTCCCCAGTACTCATCACAGGGGAGTAAAACGGTTTGGTGAGTTGTTGAGACATCTCTTTAGTCCAGGAACAAGTCCTGTTTACCTCTTAGATGCCTCAGGACAAACACCAGACATCCTGAGTACCAAAGTACACAGCTTATCTCTTGGATTGTTAGAGACAAACACTATCCCGAATGTCACAATATCTCTACAATTTTTTTCCCAACATCTCCCAGTCATCCTTTCTCCTCTTGTTGCACCTTGAGGCCTAAGCCCCTAACTGCCATTTTCACCTTTTATTCTGTCTCTGGCGAGCTGCTGCATCATCCTGCTTGTTTGCCTTCCATTCTGTTACTGCTTTAATTTTTAAAAGTCTATGTAGCATTCTCCCACCCCAATTGCACTTCAATTCTCTATTTATTTGCCATTCTCTGTGTCCCTTGCCTTCCTCCATGAACCTAAGTCCTTTACTTCTGTTTGCTGACAGTTCCCACCATCCTCTCTTCCTGGAGGAGATGCTCTCCCTAAGTTCTCTTGTCTTAGTCTTTTCCAGTTAATCCCATTGCAAAACCTATTGACAAAGATGTAAATTTAATTATATATTTATGTATAAATATACACATATAAACTGCACACACATTAGAAACACATTTTCTTGTCTCGACTCTATTTACAGGCTAGATAGTGAAGAATAAAGGACTTTCAGTGCCATTGAATCTGAAAGAAAAATTATTAAATTAAGTAAAAGAAGAAGACTTAATTTTGCAAATATGCAGTATGTGAATTACCATCTAACACAAAACTTAGGATATCACTGCTGGTATAACTGCTGACTGACTCATGAAAACTGTCAGATTTCTTAAGAGCTTAGCATCATCTTCTACTCAGGAAACATTTTCTGGGTCTTTTCTAATAAGTCTACATCTGGAATGTGATGTAGAGCAGTCCTACTCATTTCATTGTAAGAAATGTATGACAAAAGGATGAAGGGCAGAAGTGAGGGCAGGCAGGATGTATGAAGCCAGAGAAATATGAAAATTTAACTTGAACCAGGTCTTCCTTCAGACAAAAAAAGATTAAATGGTGATGTGTTCTGGGTAGAAGAATATGAAGAAATCAGGGACAATAGATGTTATAAGATTATTTAACTTAAACTTTGATAATATGAACAAGTAGGCAAAATATAAGTATAAAGAAGAACAAAAGTCTATGGGACTTTGTTATAAAACCCAAAATAAATGAAGTCACATACAGAATAAATGTGGGTGCAGTGAAAGTTTCTTATCAGAAAATACATCTCAGTAAGTTACTGAAGATCTCCTTTCCATTCAGGTGTATCTACCATTATTGAAAATAATGCATTTTCCAAAAGCAAGCAGAGTGTTGTTGATTCATTAGCAAATGATTTATTTTTTTTTTTAACATGAACTAACATTATCTACATTATTCTGGGAGAAATGAACAATTATTCTTTATGCAGTGAGAAATATCCTGTACTTCTTTAAACATCTTATTCAAATTCATATGCACGAGTAATTTATTGGCATAAAAATAAAAGCAAAGATCACAGTGTAATAATATATCTTTAAATTCAGAGCCTGGTCATAATGCAAGTCAAAAGCTATAACTGTTAATTACAATGTGGACAGATGCATAAAGCAAAATTTCTCATATAATGTTGCTTGTGTAATTTGTTAGAATTTCACAATCTTTTTATCCTAGCCAAACCTCTAATGAGAGGAAATCAGTAAGTGAGACACAGAAAACCTCTAAGGATTGTACAGAATAACTTTAAGGGTGTATTTTGGGATCAAAATACTTTGTCATATATGTCTTGATCCCTCTATTTAGGAATTATCCTCCTCTTTTTTTTCTAGTGAACAATGGATAGTCTGCAGGTGGACATGTCATTCTCAAATGCGTGAACTTAGTATGTGAGAATATAACAACTTTTCATTAATTAAGATAATGGAGACCCAAATCTAGCAGATAAAACAATGAAACTTAACTCCATCTATCATTTTCTTTCCCAGCATTTCTAAGATTAATATCTAAATGTGAATCTATGTCTCCACTTAAATATGGATCTATAGGTTTTCTTTCACAAACACGTTTTCTGTCCTCTTCAAAAAAATAAAATCATATTGAAGCCGATTTTTTTTTCAAAATAGGAGCTTATTTGGTGAATAAAAACAACGAAAGGTAGCTTTGCATGGCTTGTAAAGAAATAAAAATCAATCCCTCCCCAAAAACCACAAAACAGATTACACAGAACAGTCGTAGTCTCACATTTGGATGTAAGCATAATTAATCAATGTACATACACTAAGAAAAAATAAAAAGAAATACATACATTTCATCAGAGAATTATTTGTATGTAGCATTTGTAAGATGAATCATTCACTACAAATTATTTTCTGGTCAGTGGCACTTGAGTATGTCCAAACAACTTGGCAGCTTATTCAGAAATGCAATTTCATTCCTTCTCCATAAGCATTTAAAAAAAAAAAAAAAAAGCATGATGAGTGTGTGATGGTGAATACATGCCAGACAGAGTACAGAAAAAAGAAAATAGGTAAACATCTCAGCAAGAGACATGGAGCTCGTGGTTGTGAGAACATAATGTCAGCCAGGTGTATAACAACTTTCAGTGCTAAGAAAGAGATTTTCATCAATGGTTTGTGTAACTAGAAGAGGAAAATGAAGTGATTGCTTGCATTTATATACAGTGACTTTGAAAATGTCATGTTCACTTCAAAATAGATTTCTGACTGACAGTGCAGCAGTAGCACTAAGTGTCTTTCAACTCCTCTTGAAAGCATTGTTCTGATTTCAGTGGCAACACAATGTTAAATGACTGACTCACCAGCAATGGAGGGCACTCTTAATTCAGTCTGTATACTAAAGTAAGAACAAATTACTTTTTATATTCCCACTAAAAAAACCCCACAAAAATACTTTTTGGTTTGTGTACTGTATGCAGAAAAAGGAATGTGGCTCTATTTTTCTATTCCTTTATGTCAAAACTATTTTTATAGTTCCACTTCAATTATTTATTTCAAAACTGTTTTTTTATGACTGGCCCATTAACATATTATTTTCAGCACATGTAAACAACTGCATTCATTTCTTTAACTTTGTACAGGAAGAATTAAATAAGAAATCAGATTTGCAGAATTATACCTCGATTCATGGGAATAGTTTCTTAGCTTTACAAATCAGTTTCCAAGACTAACATTATCAGCTGAGACCCAAAAATCAGGCTGAGCTCCAGTGACCTGACAACACAGAACAGAAGTGTACCTCATGTTAATATTAGAACTTTGGATTACGTAGAATACAAGGCCTTTAGGGCTTTAGCTTATCTTCCAGAATGCTCCACTTGGCAGTTTTGATAATCTCTACGGAAGACCAACTTCAAAACTGCCAACACTTAGATACCTTCAAGGCTGCATAGCATGGTGTCCTGCCATACTCATACTACTACCTGGTGGCACATAACTTTAAAAACTTATGTGGCAAAAAGTGGGTGTAAAATAACCTTAAAGCTGTCATTTCTCTCTTTCACTAAATGAAATTATCTGAGGATGTAAGCAGGTGAACATGCATGATTCTGAAACTGTTGTGAAACATTTTGGTTACTAAAATGCAAAATTCAGACTTAAAAAATGGTCGTAGACGGTACTGAAAAAATATTTATTAACTGGATTAGAACCACAGCCTGAGCTCTGTCAACAAAAAATAAAATTATGATTGATTTTGCCTTTCAACAGGGGCATCACACATCCACCAGACTCCTGCCTGAGACACTGGTGCAGCTGTCTAGAACAATAAAATACCTGTGGATTAAAAATCATCATCTAAGCAGTCATAGAAAATAAAAATGGATTTTCTTTACAGGCTGGACCTACTTTCAAAACATTTTCATATAGCTAAATGTATCACAGAAAATAGTAAGATTGCAACAGCAGCTTATACAGACCTGCCTTCAGAAGAACTTTTGGGCAACCAATTCAACATCAGCTGTTGTTCAAATATAGTGTAAGAAGAAGGTTTGTGCAACCCTCAGAGGTATAAATCGAAGATTAAGAGTGAGAAGTTGAGATCACCTTTGCACAGCACTGATGACACTGATACTAAATGTAGTTCTGTTGTTTAAACTTGGAATGTGGAGCAAGGAAAGAAAGAACTGCAGAAATAACTCAAGTGTTAGGAAAAATAATTTATAGAGAGCTCAATATATTTGGCTTTTCTGAAGAGAATTGGAGTGTGTAAGTGCCTTCACGGGGTGTGTGGACACTGGAGACAGGAGTACTCTTTAATGCAGAAAGGCACAAGAACCAATCGCTAGGAAACGGAAGAAAAACTGTAATAATAGACATGTGACACAGAATTCTGTTTCTGTATTTTGAACTAGTTATTTATTATGTGTATTTTAGTGGTGTCTGGGAATCCAGAAAAAACATGAAAAGACATGTTCTAAAAGGTGAGGGGATCACACCACTGTAATGCCAGTCTGAATAGCTACAGAAGTGAAATAGACAGCTATATCAAACGGTCTCCATAACCAGCATAACCAACCTCTGAACCCCATAAAGAGATGAGAATTGCATTTTAGCAAGTAGGTTATAGAGACTGCATAAAAAGACCAGTTGTGCTTCAGAAAATCTACAGTCTAAGGTTTCAGCAAGATCTATAAACTGAAAATGAATATGCCATGTGATAGTATAAGAGCAGAAAGACTGGGTAAGAATGTAAAGTTTGATTGATTTATGTTAAAGGTTCAAACAGCCTTCATAAACACACTTGGTTTCTAGACTAATCAAGGATAATGGTGGCAAATTAATTTACCTTAATTTTACTATAAAATTTTTCTGTGTTGGTGGTTACTCCAGGTGACTCTACGGTATTATTTTTATAGTGACAATTGTGCTGATACCTCAGCCTTTCTGTCTGAGGTATTACTAATATAATTTAATTAAGTGCCCTTTTATGCATATAGTTGAGAT
The DNA here is from genome assembly GCA_020745705.1 of Hemiprocne comata. NCBI lineage: Eukaryota > Metazoa > Chordata > Aves > Apodiformes > Apodidae > Hemiprocne > Hemiprocne comata. Next base: position 113,753,472 of record CM036588.1, on the reverse strand, counting down.
GGATCCAAGTTGAAAGAAATAACTCACAATAACTTAAAATTCAATAATAATTCAAATAAGATGAACTTCTGTTTTCCAAGATTTGATCAAATATCCACTCCTTTTCAAATCTTGTTATAAGAGTTTGTTAGTCTGACCTAGAGATATTATAAGTTTGATTTTTTCCTTTTGTTATGCTTTATTATAGATGAATTTTTCTAAATCCCCATCACCGAAGATCTTTTTTGAGTAAAGCTGTTCAACTTTCTATGACAGAACTGAAAAATACTTCTTAAATAGACTATAATGAAACATCAGATCTCATATGAAACATTTGTTGCCCCTTTCTCTGTTTGATTTTTCCTCCACTTGAGCATAAAGCTGAGGTAAAAGTTATCAAATTATAAGAGGTACTAATCTTTTTCAAGTTTAACTAGCGCAAAAGCAGGAACCCAACGTAATGTTCAGTATCACAACATTTCAACCTAATGAAAGATACAGAGCTCAGTCAAGATTTTTCTTATGCCAGAATCATTGTTCACCATGATTAAGCAGCACGATTGGACTGAACAACTTGTTCACCAATGATTTCTGTGAAAGTAAAATTACATCCTTAACTGGCATTCAGTTTCATTTCAAATAATTTTGTAGACCTCGCTGGGGCTGCAACAACAGCGCAGGCTTAATTTTTCTCCATACTTAGCCATGAAAGAAATTTGAAATCTGGCAAGATTCACCATCCTCTAACAGGAAGGTGGATGAAAGGGAAACATGCTGGGTAAGAATGAAGTTCTGGTAACCTTTTGCTGGTGCCTACACTTGTTGGTTTTACTGTAATAACCTATGCCAGGCCCTACTAGAAGCAATGTAGTGCTTTGCAAATGCCAGCTGAGAATTAGCTAACACTCAAGAGTCCCAAAGGGAGCCTGTTCCCAGCCCAGGGTGATGCTGCTTAATGGCATTCTGGCTCCATCAACTGCAAATGTAATCTGTATAGGCCAACACCTGGCTAGTGCAGATGTTGCCTTGTGCATGTACGCCAGTATGCCAGCATGGGGTGAAGGAAATGCATTATTTCCACCTCTTAAGTGCTAGTCAACCAGACACACAATAAATAAATTAATAAGTAACTAAATAGAAAATCAGGAAGCATGATACTGACGCTCAAAATTCTCATCCAGCAGCTCCTAACCCATGAGTGCCCAGGCATGAACTACAAAAGGAAATAGAACCAATGTCAGAAGTGAGAAAGAAAACTGAAAAGTAACTTAACTGGTTAAAATACAAAAATTAGTATGCATTAATTTAGAAGTGCTACCATAATCCTATGCATGTTTCAGAGATGGTTTCTGAAATTAGTATAGCTTCATACTGGGACAACCCAATTTAGGAGGTCTTCTCCAGTGAAGAAAACTGTGACCATTAAATACTCTCTTGTTACTAAGAAAAACCTTTTCCTCAAGCAACACCATACAAAGGTGAATGTAAAATTACCACTACTGAGAGCATGTAAAGATTAACATAAGATTTCATTGAATAATCTGGAGAAAAAAAAAAAAAGGAATAATAGTTTTTTTGTTTTGTTTTTAATACCTGACTGTTTTAGTGAGCTAAAAACATGAAAATCAGTTGTAATCAATTGAAGTTATTCTGTGATATTATGCTTTGCATGCATATTATTTCAGGCAATGCAGCTCTAATCTGAGTGAACTTTATATGCAGCTGACATATGTGGGAATGTGCTGGCAGTGTCCACAGAGAATCAGAGCCCAATTATCCCTCTCTCCTGCACCCAGTAACAGCATGTACAACTAGGAGTAATGGAGCTTTTTAGGGTGTATTTTCAACTGCAAAAATATATTTAAAAGTAACAATATATTATTGTTCTTTTATAAGCTTTTTGTAGCTTGCTTCTTTTAAAATAATTATTTCCAATACTAAAATTAATCAACGCATTGTGTCACACAATAAGCAAAATCTCTTTCAAAACATTACAAAATTTTCATTGAACACATTCCTAATCAAACTAGTTGGTTTAAATTAGAAAAAATGTTTTGAATCAACAAAAATCTGCATGCTTGTTCATATCCAGTAATTTCTTAATATTTTCTGATGTCTCTTTGAATTAATTGATTTTTTTTCTTCTGAGATGCTATAGTCATTCATTAGCATGAGAGATTTTGAGCTTTGTCTTATTGTATTCGTAGGAAAAATGTGAATTATTTCCAAAAGAGAATAAATCCATAAATAGTGTTTTCATTGTTTCTTACCCTGTGGATATGTAATAGTGACTATTGAGCCTTGCAAAGTACTTATACTTAATGAAATATAGGGAAAAAATATTTCTGAGGCAAAATAGGCTCTCACTGATAACATTAGGTAACCACATATACAATTAAACAAAGAGCTGTAAAATAAACTTCTTCAACCTGCAGGCCAGGAAAAATTAAGATCTGAAGATGGCAATTTAGCTAATAAGTCAAATAGCAAGGTTGGATAAGGGAGGAATTAGTAATGGTTGCCCACCCCCCATTTCTATGCTATTATCACAGCTGGGTGTTCCAGTCAGTGAATGATGTGACATCTACATAAAAGCAGCCTTGTAGTCTTTTACCACTGACTACTAAAGGAAAAGAGAACAGGGAAGGTACATCTCATCTGGCCCCTGGCTCCCTGCAGGTAATTTTCTTTTGCCCTCTGACAGAGTTCAATCCTTTAATAATACAGGCAAACACTGGGTGAACACCTCAAGTAGTGCAAAGGCGGGAGGAATTACTCTAAATTCAAAAGCCACTCTGACACTAATGGCCAATTCAACAGGGCAGAAGGAGATTCCCTTCCTCTTTCTAATTACGCCTGAGCTACTTGGCTTCATTGTTTTATTCATGTGCTTTCCTAGAGATTTCCATCCTCTGTATTTGACTGTGTTTGTGTGCAATGTCAGGAAATACAGTTAGCCTTGGAACAGCAAGGAAATCCTATCAGGAGTTCGTGGGGTGGGAACTTGTTGTTTCTGAAATCAAGAACAAAATGTTGTAGCCAGAAGTCCACCTTTGTTTTCTGTGCACTTAGACCACAGAGATAAAATAATTCCTACTTTTTAGTCAAAGAATTGCACAATTTTCCATAGAAATAAAGATGGGGTAACTCCGCCTAGAAGAGAGTGGTGATGGGCAACTAAGGAAAAGTGTTTAAATGACAGACATCTGCAAAGAGCTGACACCCATTACAACATTATTTCTGACACACTCAAGCTCATCATTCATTTTTTCCTTTTTAAGGTGCTTTCTCAGACTCTGCTCTGCAGCACAAAACTGCCATACTTTGGGTTCTAAATGCTATCTGCTGCCACTTACACCACATCACAATGTTTTTTAAAAATGGATCTTCAGCTGTTTTGTTCCTAACGTTCAGAGGGTGCAGCATAATTTTCCATCCCTTTTCAAGTAATGTGTTTATAACTATATGTGTATCATCAAGCAAACAAACCAGAAGACAGGAAAAAACAAAGCATGAAGTTTAGATGTAAAAGCTGTGAATGACCCTTAGTTTCAAAATTAGTGCCACCTTGACTACTCTTTTTCTGTCTCAAAAAAGGAATGAAAGTATGGAAGAAAAATATAGATATCATAATAGTTTCTTGGTAACATGTTTCCAAATCTTCAAAGAGTTCTGCACCTTCCTTGCTTGTCATTTCATCTTGAATGTACATGTTTTGGGCTGAGGAAACATGACAAAAATTCTTGTCTCTTTTGACATAATGAACAAGGATGGAAATAATTGCATCTTTTTCAAAGAATAGAGTTCTTCAGACTCCAGGGGAAGCAGCCTGTGATGGTGGATTTTTTGTCTTCTCCAGTAGCTGGTAGCTGTGTGGAGAAATGACCCAGACAACTTGAATATTCCAAGCCCCCTTATTAAATTGCTATCCAGAATAGAAGCTGAACCCTTCCCTATATGAGCAAAGGTTAGACAAAAGGAGCATTTCCTTTTGGGGGTGAAAGGGGGAGGCTCTCCACTGGGTGGCACTGCTGAAATGTGAGAAGATTCACAATTCGGCCGGTTTGGTATTCAGATTTTTTAAAAATAATTATTTACAGAAAGATTATTTTCCCCCACAATTATATGTGTATTTCAGATGTCAGAGATAAAAAGATACATACATTTATTCAGAGGTTACCTTGAGATGTGCAGTTATGTATAGGAAAGAATATTCTCGAAAAGAAAAAGAATAAGGGACCTCTATTAAATTCTAAATTTGTGGTTTGTTTGGTTACACCCTATTCAAGAATTACACATTTAATTCTTATCTGTTAGTGGCACTGAAAAAATCCTATCTTTAAAGAATCTTCAGTGAGCTTGCAACCTCAGTGGACAGAGGAGGACAGGACTAAGGGTGAAATCCTCTCAGCTGTAGATGAGAAATTCAAAGAAAGTGCATATTTGATTGTATTTCCACAAGTGAATCCAGATCTTCTGAGTCTTGTTTCACTGATAAATCTCAGTTGCTTATTTCCAGTGTACCACTGTGGACTATTATTCACTATGAATCCATTAATGAAACATTTGTCATCCGCCCTGCCCTCTGGATACATATTATATGGTGACAACAACAAAAAAAATGTACTATATTTTTGGTTTAGTGATTGTTTACTTTCTTTCACTAAAGCAAGAACAAACTGTTATGAAGTATTAGGCTTCAATAAAGTCCCTGACTCAAATTAAATACTAGGTGTCAATACTCTGTATTATGGTATTGCTCAGGAAAACTTGATTTCTGGGTGTAACTGATCCATCATTCAACACTGAGTAGGATGACAAGAACCATAGTTAGACATTCAATACAACACAAACTGAGAAATACATTTTCACTTTTTTTTTTTCCAGTGAAAATAAATCTTGTGCTTATTAATACTGGTCACTTGCTAGACTTGCACTAACAGATGCTCATTGGTTTATCCAAGCAATATTTAATCACTTTTTTAAAAAGTTCTAAAAGGTTCCTCTGGTTTATTTGGAGGTATCTCACACTTTGTTGAAGTCTCCAGGGCTTGCTGACATTCTGGACTCTTTGTGAATGAAGCCTTTTTTAAAATTTTCTCTTCATTTGTTTAGCATTTGTTTGCTAATACACTAAAGGTCTGAAGAAGGCAGAGCCTCAGGTGTGACAGATGAAATAAGGTGCTTTTAGTCATTGCTTTTATCTTCCATGTCTAATGTGTTGGTTACAGCTGTGCAGTTTAACAGCAAAATCAATACATCATTTGCTGCTGATACCTGAAAGAATTTGGAACCCTGTTGGTCTTTTAACTATTAGGTTTCCCCTAAAAGGCCTTCCTTCCCCTGCTCCCCCCTACCTTGTCCCTTCTGAAATCAAATGTTACAGGAACTCAATATCCCTTTCTGTCTCCTGGTGTTTGTGTATTCATGTATATTTGTTAACCTTTTACCCTACTACCTGTGACCTAAACTGCCTTATTGAAAATTGCACCTAATACTTGATTCACTAACTTTGCCTTTACCTCAAATATAAGTGGTATTCAGGGCATACTTGCTACTAGTGTTTTGAGAATACATTTCATGAACATGAAAATTATGGAAGACAAATAGGGAAATAATCTACACAACAATGAGTGAACAAAACTCATGATCCTACACCAAGTCCAGTCGACTGATGCAGCCATGGAATTACTGCTATGTAACTACTTTGTCCCTATTCTTTAAATAAGCACATTTTGACCTCAAAAAATGACAGAAAATGCCAAGAAAACAGGGCTCTGCCAAAAAAAAACAAAACAAAAAAACCCACAAGTGGTGGCTTTGAAATAATGTCCTGAGTCATAAATCTGTTTAATTCCTAGTCATGTAGTATATGTGGTAGTATTTTCTCCTCATCTCCTGACTGCACTATAATTTTGTTGAATTTAGTTCCTGACATATTGGTGCAGTGTCATTTGAGTCTTGTTTCCCTCTGACTGACATTGTTTCTGTGATCTTTCACACTGTTACACTTGAGGAAACCCTCAAACACAAAAATTGCCCTCTAGATAACATGATTACCTTACTATTGATTTATTTCATAGTTTGCTGTAAATGCTCTTGAAGTCACATACTGAGAGATCTGTGCCAAACAAATAACAGCCTCCTGCCCAGAAAGGATGCACAGAACAGCACTGTCCTGCAAAGGGCTCAGTCATTCCCATGAAATTCTGTGCACTTTTATCTGATCTCAATTTTGACCTTGTCTCCTTTGGTCACACCCTGCACCATGACTGATCACACTATGGTGAACTGATTCTGTGGCTGAATTTTGAGAGTTTGTTAAGAACTTACCTGGTTGAAATAATCATCTGAGAAGGACTCATCAATTCGACATTAAAGATAACGAAATGCTATTATGATTATAACAGCAATTGACCAAATTAATATAGATAATAGAAGCAACTGTAATGAAACAGTAATGAAACAGATGAAATGTTTCAGGTTCAGGATAACATGAATCTTTTCTGCTTTTTCTTTCTACATGTATTTTCTAGACATGCTATAAACTGGCATAATCGAGTAGTAAAAGTAACCATTTGAATGGTACCAGTATAGCTGAATCCAACAAGATTATTTTTATTACTGTTCAGATACCATCAACAATATCCTCAACAACCTCCAACTGTACATGAGGATAACATGTCTGTACTGAGGAGATCTTTTCAGATGTAGCAGAATTACTTTAAGAGACAGTACTGGACACACGTTCAATTTGGAATACTGAAGTTTCATAGCAAATTAAATTGTTATGGCTTTATTAGTGGTAAACCAGTACTTGAATAACACTCCTCTCCCCCATATTTCTGACTGTTAGTAATTGCAAGTGATATTTAAACTAGTTTTCACCAAAGCAAGTCTTTACCTTCAGCATAGCTAAGAGATTTCCTGATAGATTCCTCAGGCCAAAAGGTGTCGTTATGGTCAAATTGACTGTTCATACAAGACAATTAATGTAACTTTACCACCGGGTTCCTGAATCAAGTTCCTGACATCTTGCTGTCTCAGAACATAACTCTCACTCTGTCACACTAAAATGAGTAACGTATTAGACAGGCACAATCTTCAGAAATTGTGCCAACTTTTAATTGCCCTCACCGTTTAAAATGTTGATGTGGATGATACTGGCTTCCAGTCATTAAAGTTTACTATGCCTTTGTTTGCTACTTTAAATAGAACCTTATCTATTTTCTATGCCTCCTGGAAGTATAAGTGGATAGCAATCAACATATTCCCTCCTTTGGATAATAAATAAACTCCAGGCTACAGAATAATTTATATTGACTTGGAATCTTTTCAAACTATTAACATGTTTTCCAACCTGTTGGCAACAGATCTGGATGTGCTGTCCTGTTTATAGACTCATCAGTTAATAATCACATTAAAACTAACAATGCTACCTTTAATTTTTATTTGATTCGCTCCTTTATTTTGTATACCACTGTGGGAAATTACAGGTTTAGATATTCACTGTGATATCCAAGCCATTTCTAAAATCACCATTTTCAGAAATAATCCATAAAAATATCTCTGAAGGTCTATATAACTCCAAATACAATTAACATTTTTTGATTTTTGATCAGTGAGCTTTGATCAGCTGTGCTAAGCTCAGCACTGAGAACTTCAGTGCTAGACATCTTTAAAAAGTTATTATTAAAATACAATACCTTTGTATGATTTGGAGGTTTTTTGTTTTGTTTTGTTTTTTAACCTGTTATGGAACTTTTGAATCTAAGATGCCCCTAGGAAGGTCCATCACAACCTTTTCAGCTCATGTGGCAAGAATTGGAGACATCAGAGTTCATTATAGTCCATCATAGAGCCAGGGCATTTCATGGCACCTTAATGGTGCTCTCCTGTTGTAGCCATTATGTCTTATTTTTCAGGCTCTGCTACCTGGCTGAAGACCCCTGCCATATGGGTGTTTTGGATACTTTTGCACCAAGATAGCCTTTCCCTCTCAGAGTACATTTTTCTACTATTAATGACCCTTTACTGCCTGAGAGGAGGAAAGTTGCTGACAATGGTGGTAGAGAGCAGATGTTTGGCACCTTGAAACCACACACACAGGAAAAAAACAATCTTTCACTTCAGACACTAGCTTTATGTTATACAAGAACCAGTCTTATCTGTACAGGGATACATAGTAAGTCAGATGCACCTTTTGAGATTCTTATATTATAAAGTAATACACATTCATGTAATTCTTAAAAAAAAAAAAATTGAGCTTGTTATTCCTGCATATTTAAGGCTCTATCACAAAGTTGAGCCTCAGGTACTCACATTGCAGTTGCTTTTTCATCTGATACATACAACACGTTATTTCTTAAATGTTGGTATGAAGAACTCTGTAGCGTATTTAAATCTGCATAACGTCCTGATTCAGTTGGCAGCTGTGAGGATGCAGCAGGCACAGAGGGCTTCAGGGGGGCCACTACCCAGGGCCCATCCTGCCATCCCAGCCAGTCCTGGGTGTTGGTTAAGGGAGCACAGCATGTGCCCTATAAGCAGATCACATATGAGCTTGTTAGCGCTCCTGCTGTGCATCTCCCAGGGGCTCATGCTTTCCCTGCTTCAGTGACAGAACACAGACACTGTTGGTACTTGACCTTGGTTTGTAAACACAAAATAAATGAAAGTGTGGTTTGCATGTTTATTCACAGGTGTCTTTGCTGTGAGCGTTGAGAGGAATGAATGAAGTCAGATGTGTTTTGGCTGTAGCTGTTTAACGACAATATTAATAATAATGAAAAAAAATCTATTTTGGAAAAAAAACAACATTAAAAAAAAGAAAATAAATGGTCCTGTGCATAAATGTGTCTTTTTTCTCCAGTCCTAGTGTGAAACGAAAAAACATTTTTGGTGATTATCTCAATCACTATAAATGAAAAGAAGTGAAGAACTTTAAATTTGGTCAACCCAGCTATAGATTAAATGGAAGGTATTGTCTTTGAGGTTGTACATATTATTATTTAAGTTTATTTGGAGCTTGCATTTAGACCTTTTATTTTTATTTAGTAAGTATCTCTTGGACAAGGAAAACCATTGCAACCAGCTGGAGATATGTGACTCCTTCTGCCAAGGATGGCAGAACTCCCTGACATACCATACGATTTAGCTACTCTGGGCCAGAGGCTTCTTTTCACTGGAAAAAAAAAGGAGGCAGTGTGAAGGGGTAGGGAAAGAGAGAAGCACGGAGCTCAGCCTCCCAGTTGGGAAAGAAGGGTGGATTTTCTGGAAAACACTTCTTCCTTATCCAGAAAGCTCCATCACACACACAGAGTAAGAGGTGATTAACCCTCAGATTTGATCTGGAAAATGGTTTGTAGATGCAGGATTCATTCAGGCAGTCTCTCCTCTATAAAACATGCTTTTATTTGAGCTCAGTGAAACCCTATTGTGCACTTTGCAAGTTCTATTCTTCTCTTTTCCAGGTTTATTCTTGCTTTTTATTCAATGACATTTATCCAAGATGTGCTAACAGTGATAAAAGCCAAAACTAGCATCCTCACTTTTTTTTCTCAGCAAGCTCAGAAGTACTCACTGAATGCCTGCTTACTTTCCTTCTGTGGCATGAACATTGCATTCTAGTTTTGCTGTCACCCAAATACAGATGAAACGGTGGGGAGAGAGATACAGTGACTTAGCCCATACTGTATTTTTTGGAGTGTTGTCCTGGGAGATTGAAATCTAAATGCTTACATTTGATTTTAAGTCAGTGGAGGAAAAAGTGATAGGGAGAGAGTAGCTATCCATGATTACTGCAACATGTGGCTAGTAGTCACTTGTACCTTTTTATCACACCTGGTCTTTACTGACAGTAAGGCAACAAAGGACTTTGTCTAAAGCACTTTTTCCTTTGACTTTAATGACAATACATTGCTCAAAGGAAACAAAACAAAAAACCTCACACGCCAGTATACTCGAAGTGGAATATTCTGCTTATCCTCTCAGATGGAAAATCAGAAATCTTCTCCAGTTAGGCACATCCACTTTCCTGGTTCCTGACTCATATTTACCACAGGTACCATAAATATATTTTCCACGATTTTCCCACAAAAATGAAAACTAGTGATTTAAGCTGATGTGTCAAAAATGTGAGTATGCCTTAAAGATCGTCTTTTATATTTTCCATAATGTAAAATTAATTTAACCTGTCATACTTCTTTAATTTAACCATCCATACTTCTTTTTTCTTTTCTGAAAGCACAGGCAGTGCTCCTTTATTTACCTAGAAAATTTTAAATCCTGAACATATATTCTCAAAATAAATAAATCAGTGTTTTTGACCAAAATACTTTTACTCCTGAGATGTCCCCTGGTGATCTAATTTGTCTTTCTTTGAAAACGCATGCTCCATTCCAGACCCCATGAAGGCAATTGCTTCCATACCATCTTCTGCAGCTCACAGGAATCAGAGGAGACAAAAAAAGGAGAAATAAACAAAAAGGTGAACATGTACATATTTTTTTGCTAAAAGAATGTTTAAAATCTAGTAGTGTCTTAAAAACTTGAGTGTTTGGCAGTGTTCAGATAATTCAAGTCAAGAACAGGTTATTTGGAAATTTTTTTCAAATGTGACTTCTACTACTATCCCTTATTTTTTTAAATAGTTTTTCACTACAACCTCTCCCTCTCATGTGAGCTTTTATTATTTGTTCAAACTGCCTAGAACATGAAGAATTCACATCCTTGTGCTCCACTTTCGATGCCAGTTTTAAGCCGAGCTGCCTGTTCAGCCCAGATCAAAGCTATGATTTGCTGCACATTCTTTAGCCTATGTACACCTTTTTGACAGTGATTTTGTTTCTACAGCTGAGCAAATGACAGCATCATCTATTTACTTTCTTTCCCCATCTCCTCTCCAGACGGAGATTTCATAACAATATTTTGTTCAGTCATGTCCCTGATATCTCTGTGTCTCTCTTGTTTTCACTGTGTGTGAACATTCAGGTGCTCAATCTTGATTAGTGCAAATAATCAGGAAAAGGACATGTTAATCTCCAGTTTGTCAAAAGCAATTTTAGAATTGGCTTTTTAATTGTAATACTCACTTCATGCTGCTTTGGTTAATTAGATGTGTTAACAGAAGCGAAGAGAAAATATAGCAGAAGCCTAATAATGTAACTATGTGCAAACAGTGAACTTCCGTTGAGCATGTTATTTACATACTTCTGCATTTTTAAAATAAAAAAAAATATTGAAAGCTTATATATTTTTTAACTTTTGAAATACGACATTCTATATGAAAATATGAAACATTAATTATATATTTAAAATAAGTATTGTGTGAGTGAAACTGTCCTCAAAAGAGCAATTTCTATTTGAACTGTAAAGTTTTCCTTTTTGGATGAGAGCAATTCGTTTTTCCTAATCTTACATCTGTATATGCAATGAATGTCAAAGTCACTCGGTTCCAGAAGTACAATGTTTAATTTTCTTCAGTTTAAAGCTGTTTAAGTGAAGCTGCGTTTAAAAATCTGAATATCAGGTGTGTTATTTCAGCTTGCAGCAAGCCCCTTGAGGTTCAATGCTCCAGCCTACTGTCCAAAGGAGGTACCAGGATCAGATCGGGGGGGGGGGGAAAAAAGGGAAAAACATGAGTATGAGGGAGTGGAGAAGAAATGAACTAATGTTCCTCAACAAATAGGAACCCTGTGGGTTTCCAACCTCTGCAGAACCCCACCTCAGTCAGTACGTCATACTCTCTTTAGGCAAAATTCTGTTACTGATGTCCAAGTCTCTCCTGGGTAATTGATGGGTGTCCTACATCTGTGCTCAAGTACTAAGAAGTCAAAGCCACTTAACTAGGTCTTTCAAAAGACTACTTACCTGAAGAATGTCAGAAACTTACAAATAACTCCCTTTTCTGAAGTAAAATAATAATTTATCCCAGTGAGACTAAGTTCTTACTCTTCTTTTTAATAATACGTTCATGCTTATTTATGTGAAAGTTTCCATCACCAGAGAACTACATTTCATTTCCATGTTTCCCACTAAGGTTGAAACAGGGTGGAGAGTAAGTTTTATCATAATATATTAGGGGCTCTTTGACTTTTATAGTAATACAATATAAATTAAATACTTCCAGCAGATGTGAAAGCAAAGTGTAATTGTATTTGTGCAGCAATATTTCATAATGATTTTTCATTTATTAATTTGTTTTATTGATTTGATGAATCAATATTAAGCCTATATATGACAGAACAAAAGAAAAGGAAATAGACTAAATTAGTATTTACAAGTATGAAATTAACATCAAGAAGTGATAATCTGGTTGAATGAACTGGAAATGGAATAGCTATCAGAAGCATTTTTTCTATATCTTACAGTTAAAATTGTGTGATTATTAATTCTTCTATACTGTTTTATACATGTTCTAAAGTCAGAAATCAATAAAACATTGATTGTTATTATTTCAGACAATAATTGTGATGCGTCATGAACAATATCAGATTTTGGCTATCACTGACAATCAAGTGTGAGAAAGAAATTGTGTCAGTCAGTGATGAAAACCTTTTGAAGAGTATGCTTGTGTTCTCATTCACAGAAACACATATCTAATGTATTAGAACATGATGGAACCAAAATGAATTTAAAAGATCACAGATATTACTGCAGTTTTGCTTACCTTTTCCTTCATTTCACTGTACTTCAATGTATTTCTCAGTCCTATAATTCTAAGGTTAGCTATGATCTCAGTAAATATCTTAGTTACAGTTTTTATTATTTGGTATTTCTTTCTGAAACATTATTAAATGTAAAATATTTAGCAGAAATAGTGGGGGAAAATTCCACATTTTGGTCTATTTTTAAATAAAAAAGATTTAAGAATTCTGAAGCCCTTTTCCATTCCTCCTTTCTCCTTTTTCTATTTTCTTCTGCCTCTGGTTTTGTTCCATATTTCCACTGATGAGGAGTTAAGTCAAGAAACACAGAGAGGCAGAAGGAAGAGAAAGTATGATTAATTCTACCAAAAATATTTTAACATTAAAAAGTATTTTTTTAAAAAAGATTTTTTCTGTTGTTGAATTTTAGAGGATATTTTTCAATCTCTTCAGAATATTAGTATTTTAAATATTTTTGCATATTTTTAATGTATAATTTTTCAAAGATTAATTGAAATTGATAACTAACGGGGTATTTTTCTTTCTAGACACAATGTATGTCTTCACACAAATCGATTTGGATATTTTGGGTGTTTCTTTTCTCTATTTCCTCCTCAAAATTATTATAGGTTATAAAAGTTTTATGGTTAAACTTAGTAACTGATACACAGAGAGTCAAAATAAGTTTCTGTCTGAACATTTTTACTTCTTTATTAACATATATGCTTTAATTCATTCTTTTTATCCATTTATTCACCAGCTTTTATTCATTCTTTTTTTTTTTTTGTCTATTTCCTCCCATGCCAGTTTTCTGAGGTACTGTTCCTTCCTTTCCTCTCATTCTTTTTTTCACCCTTTCCCTATTGTGTTTTCTTTCCTCAATCATGAATCTTGTTCTGTCTCTCTGGTTGTTGTTTTTTCATCATCTGTTTTTCCTTTCTAATTACTTTCCTATCCTGCTCCACTCACTTAAAGGTTCACTTTTTCTCCTATACTATCCTTCTCTGAATAAAATCCATGCTTTGCTCTCATCCATTTTAACTACAGAGCGAACTCTCACAGCCAAACTTACCCTAATCACTCACCAGACTGAAGGATAAACTAAGGAAGGATTTTTTCTTTCTTAGTTGGAAAATCCCCCCAAAATAGATTGAAGATTACTGAAGGGGAGGGGTGTGAAAAGTTCTAGCTGTTGGCTGTTACAAAACAGCTTTATGAAGAGAGTCAGGTTGCTCTTCTTTGTTAGAGAAAAATTTACACAACAAAACTTGTCTGTGGATTTCAGTCAAGCCAAGGCAGAACCAAAGGCATGATCAAATCTAACACAGACATCAGGCTAAGAATGCTATGGATATTACTATAGAACTGCAGAATCATGGTACAATTGAGATAGGAAGGGATCTCTGCAGATTGCCTAGTACAAGCCTGTGGTGAAAGCAGGATCAACGACCCAGGATTTTGTCCAGTAAGATTGTTAATGTCTCCAAGGTACTCCACAACCTCTTTCAGAAATGTGTTCCAGAGTCTGACTACCCTTATATGCAAAAAAATAAGGGAATTTTTCTTAAGTTTGAATGGAATTTCCTGTCTTTCAGTTTGTCCTGTCTCTCTTGACCTGTCAGTGGACATCAATGAGAAGAGTTTGTGTCCATCTTCTCTACTCCCCACTGTCAGGTATTAATACACTTTGATCAGATACCACTCAGCCTTCTCTTGTCTAGACTGAACAGACCCAGTTCTCTCAGCCTCTACTTAAATCTGTGTCAGATACACCAGTTCTTTAATAATCTTTGTGACCCTGCTCTGGCAGGGGGGGTTGGACTAGATGATCTTTCGAGGTCCCTTCCAACCCCTATGATTCTATGATTCTATGATTCTATGATTCTCTTTTCAGAACTTGCTCCATTTTGTCCATGTCCTTCTGGTATTGGGGTCCCAGACTTGTATTCAGCACTTCATCTGAGCAGCGAGGAAGGATCACATCCCTTGACCTCTGGCAATAGTCTTCTTAGTGCATTTAAAGATGTTCTTGAGCTTTTTGCTGAGAGGGTGCATTGCTGGCTCATGGGCAGCTTGTTGTCTACCAGAATCCCAAGGTCCTTCCTTGCCAAGCTGCTTTCCAGCCAGTCAGCCCTCAGCATGTACTGGTGCATGGGGTTGTTCCTCCCCAGGTGTAGAGCTTTTCTTTTTACCTTGTTAAAGTTAATGAGATTCCTCTCTGCCCAGTTCTGCAACCATCTGACAGATCAACCACTCTTCTCAGCTTTGTATCATCTCCAGAATTACTGAGGGTGCATGATCCAGGTCATTAATGGATATGTTTAACAGTACTGATCCCAATATCAACACCTGGGGCATACTACTAGTCATTGGTCCCCAGCTGGACTTCATGCCACTGGTCACAACCATTTGAGCCCAGCAGTATGAATGGTTCTAAATTACCTCACTCTCCTTTTATCTATCCTGTACTTCACCAGTCTATGTCTATAAGGATGTTGTAGGAGAAAGAAAAACCTTAGCTGAAATTCTAGATCAATCATATTCACTGCTCTCCCCTCATCTACCAAAGCTGTCATTTCATTGTAGGAGACTATAGTTTTGATTGAGCATGAGTTACCCTTCATAAATCCACACTAACTACTCCCAGTGACCTTCTTGTTCTTTATTGCCAGGACTATCAGTTGTTTCATCACTGTCTCAGTGATCAAGGCCTTTCCTGAAGATAGGAGTGATATTTTCTTTCTTCCAGGGTCAGGAATCTCCCTCAGTCACCATAACATTTCAAAGATGATTGTGTCCTCAAAATAACATTGTCCAACTACTTCAGCACTCATGGGTGTATCCTATTAAGTCCCATCCCTGAGGTATGCCCACTTTGTTTAAATGTGCCCTAAGCTGAAACTTACACCAAGGGTAAGTTTTATTTACTCCAGACTTTCCCACTGCTCTTAGAGGCCTGAGATCCCCAAAGTGAAATCTTACCAGTAAAGACTGAGGTGAAGACAATTTTAACAACCTCAGGCTTTTCCATGTCCTTTTACACCGTTTCCCATGCCCCATTCAGCAGCAGACCCACATTTTCTTTAGTCTTCCTTTTGTTGCTAATGTAACTGTAGCAGTCCATCTTGCTGCTTTTCACATTCCTTGCTGGATTCATCTCCAGACTGCCCCTGATTTTTCCTAATCTTATCCCTGCATGATCAGACAACATGTCTTTATTCCTTCTGGGTCACCTCTCCCTCCTTTCATCTCTAGTACACTTCCTTTTCAATCAGGAGTAGCTTTTTTGTCAATGCAGGTCTCCTACTGTCTTTGCTTGACTTGCTGTGTATTGGGGTGGAGCCTGGAGGAGGTGAGCCAGCTGAAGATCTAGCTCTCCTTGAATGTTTCTTCTCTTCTTATCTCTGATAAGATTCTTCCAAGTAGATTCCTGAAGAGGCCAAAGACTCCTCTCCCGAAGACAACCATTATGATCCCTCTACTCAGGATTCTAAACTCCACTATCTCATGATCACTGCATCCAAGGCTTTCACCCCATCAACCAATCCTTTCCTGTTTGCAAATACGAAGTACAACAGAGCATGTCCCCTCATGGGCCACTGGCTCATTTATGTCAGGAAGTTGTCATCAATGCACTCAGAAAACCTTCTGAATTGCTGCTGTGTTGTACCTCCAGCAGACACTGGGGTAACTGAATTTCCCCATGAGGACCAAGGCAAGTGATCCTGCAGACTCAATTGCAAAAGCATAGGAGAAGTATTCTGTCAGAAAATAGAAACTCCCCAAAACTAAACCTTCTTCATAATGCATGTATCTCCTAGACAATCTTAATAGTTTGTTCTGAATGCCAATATCTGAACCTACAATAATTGTATCTGTAATAAAAACATAATTATAATTTAATATCTGGGATTTTTTCATACTCAGATTTATTTTCCAATGTGAAGCTTGCATCGATGATCTTCTGAGAGCTTCTTTTCCTTTAGGGTCTATTGGATGAGCTGACCCGTTTTTAGGTCTGCCTTCAACAACTTCCAGAATCAATTTGTGATACTTTTCAAAATGTAATCTGGAAAATAATTGTAGAGAAAGGTTCCTGTGCCTTCAGAAAGTGTTAGTAAGTGTGTAGGTGGTGTAATGTGGGAGATACATTACTTGCTATACATAGGAATGAAGTATGCACAACAAGAATAAGAGGGAATGTGATCAGTGCTGCTGCCCACACTGTTATGGATTTTGAATGGATTGTAGTTGGTTTGACCTCCATACTTCAAATGGTAATGTCTGGAGAATTCTGGAAAGTGTAACTTATTATTATTAGCATAATTAACTGAAAATTTAAACAAATATCTATATCACCACTAAGAGTTATGTTCTATTCTGTACTCTCAGCTATACCTAGACATTTTCCTGCTCAAATCAATACCCAGTTATATCATCATGGCATTTTTTATCATGTATACATATCCCCACATTTTAAAATCCTAGGAGAGAGCAGGCATTTTGTTGTTGTGATGAAATGTCTGGGTTTTATCATTCAGAAGGATGGGAAAAATAAGTACAAAATACATGTTAAGCTGAGATTGTACTTTCAACAACAACAAAAATCAATAAAAAAGCGACAAAAAATCCTACCCCAATAGGCCGCACCTAGTGAGTAATAACTTCATTTCTGTATAGCTCAGGGGGGTTGCAAAGGGAGTGTGAAAAGTTCATTATTATCAACCAGAAAAAAAAGCAAGTGCTAAGAAGAAAGGATTGTATTTCCTATTGGGATTTCTCTCAGACTACATGATTTGCATGAAGGGCGCAACATCAAACACATTGGGTGCCCTTTTTCAAATATTAATGTGAAGCTTGTTTCAAGTTCTTTCTTGACTTTGTGCCACCTTGTATCAAAGGAAGTTAAAAGCAGGACTTGGGAGGAAAAATTCTTTTCCAACTGTTTCAACACTTAGCAAAAATCTTCTTGTATTTGATCAGTTCCGCTTCAAACTTTTATTATTTTGACAAACAGGCACATTTTTATAGCTGTGCATGCTATGACAATCTGATACTGACTTTCAGCCTCATTTTTTGAGCTTTTCCTTTTTTTTTGCAGCGATGGGTGTCATGACTGACCCATTCAGAACATTTATGCAATACCTAATTTAATTATCTGCCTTAGTTGCTTTATTGTGATGATTTCTGTTAAGTATTGATATATCTGAGCAAGATTACAACATAGTATGCCACAGAACACAGAGCCCTTCAGATTAAATGTGTGTAGTCTGAGCTATCCTAACCTTACCTGACTGAACTTTTAAACACCAATTGTAATGGAGGCACCTACAAACACACAGGGGTTTACTAGGAATAATTATTTATTCCAATCAACACCTTTTAGTACTCAAATAAAACAAAATAATATCACCGGTTCGGACGTCGGTCGGGAAAACACTACAGCACAACTACTTAAGAATTCCTAAGTTTTTTTTTTACTAGTCTTAACATGAATAATAATAATCCTGTGTGTGCATGTTCACTCAAAGACATAAACAGTTAATTCCCACTGTAAATAACTCAATAACAGCACCAACAAGAAAAAACAGTGGATGTAGTTTCTATTTCTCCCTCTCCTCAGAAACAAAGAAAGCAGGAGAAAAGTGGCAGGAATTTTTTGTTAAGCAATGCAAGTATAAATATACTTGTAATAAAAATTTTAGAGATTATACATATTATATAGCTTGAGAGCAATTATTAGAGATAAGAAATGAAATTATGGAAATCTGCAGAATGGTAGTCCCAGGAAAATTGGCCTTTTCAGAATGCACAGCCCAAGGACAAATATATGAAATTACAATAAAATAGGAATAAAATGTAAGTTGCAATTGGTAACTTAGGAAGTAGTTCTGTCCTAACCTGAGAACTAAATGGTCTCCACAGACCCTGTGAAGAAATCTTCATTGAGCTTTCACAAGGTATATAAAAAGAAATTTTAAAATCACAATAATCAGCCAGATTTGTAGCTGAAGTAATTACCACGGAGGTGGTACAACTAAAGATCCTGAAGCATTTTCAGGCAAAAAAGTCAAAAGTTTGCAAGACAATAAATATAAACAGGTTGTTTGGTCTGTAAGACAGAGATCTTCTAAGTCCTTTTCCTCAAGTTTTTTCATATAAAAGAAATTTGAGAGACATTAAAGTGAACTACTGTCAACAAACACGTGAAAAGCCTAACAGTGCTTCTCAAAAACAGAGTAAACTTTAGATCTAATGGACTCTTTATGTGCTTTTTACCATGCAGAAATGTCTTTACTCTGAAGTCAGAAAGATTATTTTTCTTCTAAGTCTCAGAAGTGGCAAAGTTTTATGGGAATTTCCTGTCAACATATTTTTCATGTAAAAAAAACCCAAAAGAGTAATTAACATTTTTCTGACCAGTTCTATGGCCATAAGCAAAACAAAATATAATAAACCAATCTTTTAAAACATTTCCTAGTCCACACACTAATGAAACAGCAGCCTGATCGTTAAGAATGGATTATTTGGATAATGATCTTCCTTTTTGCATAGAGATAAAAATTCCTGATTTTAATATAGTTTTCTTTTTTTGTCCTCATTACCTCAGGATGGGATTTTTTCCACTTGTAGGCTATATGTCTTTGGCATGAATTTTTATCTCAATTTTCTTTGTTTTTTCTTGATTAGTTTAAATTATATGGGCATTTTTCACATTTTAAAGTATTAGGGCCAAAATTTTGATAAAAACAGAAGAGCTGAATTTACTATCATATTGTAATCCTATATAATGTATGTTGATGCTAGTTTCCAATTTTAAATTTTAATTACTCTTGGGAGACTAGATTCTGCTGTACCATTTTGGCAGCCCCATATATATTGAATTAGTCCATACATCTGTTGAAGCATATAAAAGCAGAATCTAGATCTATGAAATTAGTGATAGAAAGGTTTATTAGATTGTCTAGCTGATAATACAACAAATCACTGACTACTCTAAGCTAAAAAGGGTGGTCATAAGACCTTTTACCCCTTAGAAATGCATTATCTGTGTATTTGCTGCAGCCATAAATGACAAACATGTAGTATTAGAAAAGACCTGCACTAGCAATTTTTTGCTGGATACTTGCCAAGTAACACGTCTGAGCTATTTGGTTCTTGGTTTCCACCATTATCCGTAAAATGAAGTTAGAGGAAAGAAAAACAGCATTGTACATGCAACTACTCTTACTTTCTTTCCACTCTACCAACGTTTCCTACTGTAGGTTGTTTACACACAAAAGAGTAGCTAGAGTCAGCTGAGTTCCAGAGCTGAAACAAAAGCCGTTTACTATTCCAAGCTTCCTCCTAACTCACAAGGAAAGGCTACAGGCAATGGCATCTGAAGCTAGCACAGTAATTAAAAGATTTATATTTTAAAAAGAAAAATGTTTTCTGTTTCTTATCTTGATTTAGTGACAGCTTGAAACAAAGATAAACAGAGGAATGGGATCGCTGTAGTTGTATATTGCAACTCATTCAAATTTAAGCTACATTTTCTACCGAGTTTAATCAAGTTTTAATTTCCTATCACCTTGCTCTTATGGATTGTACTGACCATCAACATTCTGCCCTATTATAGAGTAAGTTGGAAGGATACATGTAGAGGAGGAATTCTCGGAAAAGGCAGACCTTCATAACCTAAGATTCCTGAACCTGTTCCCACGCCATCTGCAACATTCCTGCATCAGTTGAAAAAAACCCACAACCACTCTCTTACCACTACCAGTGAGACCCTATCTTTCAAAGCCACCACCAAGACACTAAATGACCAAGTGTTGTCCTACCCACTGTTGAGGGGAAGCTTCATGATTTTTCCCTCACAATGAAGTTAGAGATTTCTGTCCAGGAACATTTTGCATCTTTTGCAATTCCTCTGGTTTGAAAAGCCCTGAGAATGCATGACTTAGGTAATTCTATTTCCAGAATGCCAAAGCAGTTTTCAGTTCTCTTCTTGAGAGCAAAACCAAAATGTTGTCATTTTTCACAATTATTAAAAACTCTGTCTGGTTTTCAAACACTATATTCTTTGCTTCTGCTTTTTCCTGAGCAGAACTTTCTGCCATTTCAACCTTTTTAAAAACAGGAAAAGGAAAGAACAATTAATTTGCTCTCTGCAGTCAGAGCACATCATGTTATAATGACTTAGCTGCCAGCTTACTTTTCCTAAGTATTCAAAAGCTGTTTTCCAATTAATACACATCTCTTTAGAAGGCACAATTCCTGAGATGACCAAAATTCAAATTGTCTTTAAAAAATAATTTCCCGTTCAAGAGCTCTAAAGCTACATAATATAATGCATTGTGACTGACAAACTCTAAATAATGATTTTAAGAAAGGGAATTACTATTTATGGCCATAAAATACAACTTAATATCTGTCTTTCCAGCTTCACCCTCAGTAGACATCAGATCAGAAACTCCCTTTCCTGGACTGAGTTAGAGGTATTCGAGTCTCCACCGAACAGCAGTTCTGGGTAACATGAGAAATGTCCAGTTTTTGTACTGTTGGGCAATGATTCCACATGGCAATGCAGCCTCATGGTTTTGACTAGCTGCATAGCCATGAGGTGTGTATTGTGTTTAACAACTTGGCATTTATATTATTCATATATTTCATATATTTCCTTGTAACAGGGCAAAGTCATACTCATCAAACAATGCAATAAAAAAAAGTTTATGTGAAATAATTTTGTGTCTTGACTATTCTAATGGATCATGCTTTTGACATGTTTGAGAGCTGTGCTTTCCCACCTTTTTATCTCAAATCACCTTTTAAAAAATAAAAATAGTGCTTAAAGTCTGGGTAGAAATATGATGAAAACTCAGTTTTCTGAGAGAAAAGCAATAGAACAGGCATCTCATATATCCAAGTCTCCAGATACTATTTTCTAGTAATTTAAGTTGGAGTTTATCCCTTGGTACATGGAGTTATGATTTCTTCACACTGAGGGCTAATACAAAATGCATTAACTGCAAGCAGGGAGCTGTACAAATCCTGAAAGCCAATGGTTTAACACATGAATTTCCAACTCAACAGATACTGTATAAAGTGTCAGCAGTAAACACTGGGCCACAAGGGGATTATCAGATCATATTGTACATTCAGTGTAAGATCTCAACCTTGCTTTTGTTTGATGGTTGTGATGTTACTTTTTGCCTCCCCATCCTGCAAGGGAGTAGAACAAGCAGTTAGTTATTTTCCACTGATGTCTCTTTTTTGACCAGTATTTTATAATACGGCAACATATATGGACAAAAGAAAATTTGAAAGGCTTCTTCAGAAAAAGAAATGAGAATTAAGTTTAGAGATTACCTTAATACTTGTTGGATAATGTTGGTGTATTTCACATACCAAAAGAAAAGAAACATAAATATAAAAGTTCTATGAACTGTTAAAAATAAAACTAATTGGAAAAAAACTATGTAAAGTATCCTAGAAGTATCCTAAATTTATGGAAAGTGTGATAAAAGATATACAATTATAGAAAATTAAATTATAGTATATTTTTTAACATCTTAAGGAGGGTTTTAAGTCCAGGATGTAGGGCCAAAGTCCTTTATTTTTATGGTGTTTATTGAGAACTTTTAAACAGAAACTTTATTTTGGAAATTGGATAGTTTTATAGTTACATTACCCAGATGAGCTGTTCTTTTCCTAAGGTAGGATTTTATAAATTAAATATTATTGGATCATTAAAAAAAATTCTTAGAATAGGAAGAAGTAATAAATACATAATTGCATTAACTGCAAAAAAAAATTAATAGACATTTTAATTAAAGAACTACCCTAACAGGATTAGAATTCACCACCCTGTAACGGCTGAATCGTGAACGGTTTCATTATCATTTCTGAGACTGTACAGGTGCTTAATTAACTACAGGAGACCTCATCTTTTGTTCATTGCACAAATAAAAACATACTGTAAATTAAAATGAAAAATTAATTTACAAGGTTATAACTATGAAGTTCAGAAAATGCCTGTTGGCTAGTAAAGCTGGTCGGGAATTTGCTGAGGTGCATCTTTATTTGAGAATGTTGATGACCTGAATGAGTGACTTCTGGGAAATTGTTCTATTTCATAAAACTTTAATAAGAAGTATCTCAGGACTTGTTAGGTTCTTTGTTCCTAACTAGAGCAGAAGAGACTTGTATGTTTTGATGGTCATACCTTTTACCTTGTAATACTGGCAGGTGCTTTGTACAGAGCCAGGTAAAGAAGTGAACCTGAATTTCCTACATCTACAGAGCCTGCCAGCGGTGAGCCAGGTGCTGTGCATTCAGAGCAGCTCTTGACTTCTGGTTGACATCTGTCTGACTTGTGTTGAACCATGTGGATACAGAATCTCAGTTACACAGTATCTTGGAAGCTTCTACATGGTACCTTCCCCTGAATTGTAGGGAAGGAGTAGGAACTTTTTTTTTAGTTATTTTTAAACATACATTATACTCCTCTGACTACTCTGTTAGCACCCTTGCTCTCAGTCCCATGTAAAAAGTATTTTAGAATAATAAATCCTAAAATTTTCAGATTAAACAAAAAAGAAAAAAAGCTCACTTTCAGTCAAGTCTCTATTTTGCAGAAAGCACATACACAAGCAAAGAACCATGAAGTGTAGACTAAATACCATGCATTGCTTTGATACTTGGTCACCAATATGTTATTCAGTGCAGAGTATTTTTTCATGCTAAAGATTACTGGAAGAGATTGATGGACACTGACTGAATTAATAATTTGTCAAAAGCAATCCGTTGATGGAATACCAAATGCAGATGATTATTTCCACTGGTTGGAGTAACACATAAATGATCTCTGCCTTTAACTTCACTAACAGTAATGTTTTTCATTCAGTCTCCTGCTGGATAAAAATGAAATAAGAAATCAGCCAGCATCCCTCAACTCAGCAATATGATGCCAAAAACTATTTGCTCAATTTCTGTGATAAATGCACCATTCCTTGCATAAATTTGTGCCTCTGAATTCCCAGGTTTTATATATATGTTTCTATAAGCTAAATATTTCCACAAATACGTAGAAATACATGAAAAATAAAAATTATTTTAGATAGCATTGAAGGCTGGCCCTTTTTAACAAAGGTTCACATCACATATTCATCTACTTTCTTATCAAAAGCTTTCTACAATGACAGAGAAGTTCAGATTCATCTGATCTACCACAGACATCTGCTTTGTAAATGTTTGTATTTGAGCTTGTCATCAAGGCTTCCTTCAGTCAATGGACTCAAATTGGCACTGGATGTGCAACTCATGTTATCCTAATGCTTATACATATAAAATAGATAAGGATGAAATCCTAATGGATGTATGCCTATTTCTTTCCATTGGCTACAAAAAGAGCCTAAGGTTATAAGATCTGAGTTGCAAAGAGCCTGATGCAGATACCTGAGAAAAGATGAAATGAAAGACTAATAAATACATTTGTAAGATGTTTATTCAGAAAGCTAACTTAATGTAAGCTAGGGACAATAGAATACACATGCACAGGTACAATGCAATGGGAGAAAGAGTAATGACATATAATATTAATGATCACATCTATAATGAAATGTTTCAGTTGCTCTTGGAAACTGCTGTGGTTGCTGTCTTTAAAAATGGCATATACACAGGTTTCCTTCCAGACCCAGTCCCCTTTCTTTGCTTAAGACAGGAGATATAAGTTTTCAACAATAAGACTAATAATACTACACAGGAATTATTTCTTTATTGCCACTCTTACACAAACATTTAGTCAATACTGTATCAGATGCAGCACTATAAAAATAGTGTAGAATTATCAGTTATAATTTCACAGAGCCACAGTTGGATATGAATTTTAAAGAATGCATTTTGATTCCAATACAATTTGAGAAGCGAGCTCTCCATCTGTTCCTTCCCACTCTTACCTTATGGTTGATATTTAGTTTAAAAACAGCAAAGTCAATACAACCCATTATAAAAGGGACTTTAGTAGGCAAACATTTCTATGCTATATTGAATAGGCTCTGTATAATAGAAGTGATTTGAACAACCTGCACTCTACATCAAGGTTATTAGTTTGCATAAATGATGCACTTGTGTCAGGAAAGGGGTACAATGCAGTTGCTGCTGTATTACAGCAGTGTGAACAAAGAGAATAATTATCAAAATAGGACATCATGAATAATCTTCATGCTTTATACTCTAAGTACATGAAAAAATAATTTTAAAATAATGTCTTCATTTTACACATATTGAACTCCTTTGCACTCCCCTCCCCCTCACACACTGATTTCAATGGAAGAGGCCTAGAGCCAAGAACATTTTATTTATGCCTTTCATCATTTTGTGGAAAATAATTTCAATACAAAGAATAGGAGGGGAAGAAAACAGAATTTGCCATATGTTATGCTATATAAACAAATGCTGACACATCATGGAACCAGCTCTTCATTTCCCGGGCTGTCCCCTGCACCCCATTTTATACTCAAATGCAATCTCTGCCCTTGAGCTGATGGAGAAGTTGGGCAAGCCTTGAGTCCCTCAGGATCCTGAGGCATAATCTATATGTACATACTCTGTATATTCCAGTAGATAATCTAGGTACACATAAAGGAATGGCCATTATTACTGCATGCTGGGCTTTGGTTTTGTTTTCATCCCATCACAAATAAAATTATAGAGGGTAGATGTTGATTACCCACTTCATCCAAGTTACTCCAAAATCAATGACTTTGCTTTATTTTATTAATTTTTTAACCCTTTATATGTTATATATATGTAACTATTTATACCAATTATAAGTTTTTTAAATACTAAAGGTATGTTGGGTGCAACTAAAAGTAATTTTCTATGAACTTGCGTATTTCGAACACGATAAATGGATTGCCATGGGGCAATGTGTGTCCTGTTGGTCACAAGACACAGAGAACAATAATAGCATCCCAGAAATATCCATTTGCATCATGCAAATGCATCTCAGCCTGAGTTAGAAGAAATTGTATTTGACAGTGAGTACTAAGCTAGTACTTATTACAGCTTTTTTACTTTTTTTTTCTTTACTCTTGAAAATCCATTTATTGCAAGAATACAGACTAATATGGTACAAAAAGCTAAGCACTCATTATTCCTTCTGACTATCTTTTTAAGCAGTAATATTGTTGCTCTTAAGCATTTTTTTCTTAGACTTTTGTAATTATTTGATATTAAACCATTTGGTCAACTAGAAATTTCTTGTTCTCTATTAAGGCCTCACACAAAGTAACTTTCATTCTTTGAGTTGTTCTTTCAGAATCACTTAAAAATCACAAAAATAAAATTCAAGCTCTCAGCATGCTGAAAACAGCAACAAAACTAGAAATTAGGGGAAGAGCAAAGTTGCCTATCATTTTATACTGCCCATTTCTCTAAAGCAGGCAGACAGTATGTACAACATTTTCATCCTGGGAACATTTTTTTCTTTGTAGTAAGTGTAAATTTAGACTAACAAAGAGGTTATACTGTTGCTTGATAATGCCTTATCCAGTGTTTTACAATCCATTGGGGAGACATCTGATGGACCTAACACAAACACTTAATGTAATTTTACTTTAACTTTATTGTAGTGATAGGCTACCTGCTATGCTTTGTGACCTTAAAGATTCACTGCTCCAGGCTCCTGTCAATTCACACTTTTCAGAGGCTCCTGGGTAGTCTGACTTGACTTTGATTTGTCTAATGTACTGGAGAGGAGCTGAGTGTTATTAAATACCTGTTGTGCAACAGCTATCCAGGCAAGACTGAGATGAGCAAGTCCATTAATTTTTTTTTAATTCCCTCTGGTTTAAGCCATGTGACTACCTGCTTATTTAAGCTGCTCAAGCAAATTTAAGTTTCATCTTCCACCTCAGGGTTATCCAGAAGCTGTCTCAGTTTGTTGTTGTTAGTATTTGAAATAATTAATGTAAATAGATTATTTATTTATTTGAATGTGAATAAAGACCATATGATGCTGCCCATTATATACTTTTTTCTTTCTTCTCCAAGCACCATCAGGAGGAATACATCCAAACCAATATGGGATTTGACACCCAGTGCGACTCATAAAGGATGGCTCTGATTTGGATAAGCCATGCCATTTTTTACAAGGCACAACAGCAGGCCTGCAGGAGGACAAAGGGACCTCCCATTTGACTACTCAAAATATCACCCAGATAGCTGTTACATCCAACATCTTGAAAGTCACCATAGCTCTTGAGCATAATTTGAACAGATCAAGAAGAAATGTCAAAGGGCTTAATCTAGGATCATTTACTGTCCTTATGTTGTAGATGAGGACTTTTCTTCTGTTGAATTCTAATACATTTTAAGCACCTCAAATATTAATTAGTAAATGAAATGTTTTTTTTTTTAGTTTAACAGGATGAAAACATAAATTCAATTTTTCGCATGCCATTAGTTTATCTAAAGTCTTTTTTCCAATTCTTATAACATGTCTGTTCTAAATCTCCTGAATAGAAATAATAATCAGAGAATCACAGAATCATCAAGGTTGGAAAAGACCTTCAAGATCATCAAGTCCAACCTTCCACCCTACAATCCCTAACCATTAAACCATCTCCTGAAACACCATGTCTACCCATTTTTTGAACATCTCCTTTTTTGAACACCTCCAGGGACGGTGCCTCCACCACCTCCCTGGGCAGCCTGTTCCAAGGCCTTACCAGTCTTTTTGTGAAGAAATTTTTCCTAATATCTAAACTGAACCTCTCCTGGTGCAACTTGACCCCATTTCCTCTTGTCTTGTCTTAGGGAGAAGAGGCCAACACCCACCTCACTACAACCTCCTCTCAGGTAGTTGTAGAGAGTAATGAGGTCTTCTCTCAGCCTCCTCTTCTGCAGGCTGAACCATCCCAGCTCCCTCAGCCTCTCCTCATAAGACCTGTTCTCTAGACCCCTAATCAGCCTAGTTGCCCTTCTCTGCACCCTCTCCAGCACCTCAACAATCCTTATAATGTGGCACCCAAAACTGCTCACAGTGCTCAAGGTGTGGCCTCACCAAGGACAAGCATAGGGGTAGGATCACATCCTTGGTACTGCTGGTCACATTATTCCTGATGCAGGCCATGATGGTGTTGGCCTTCTTGGCCACCTGGGCACACTGATGGCTCATGTTCAGCCAGGTGTCTATCAGCACCCCCAGGTCCCTCACTGCTGGGCAGCTCTCCAGCCACTCCTCCCCAAGCCTATAGCACTGCTGGGGGCTGTTGTGGCCAAAGTGCAGGACCTGACAATTGGCCTTACTGAAACTCATGCTATTTTCCTTGGCCCATCAGTCAGGCCCTTCCAGATCCCTCTGCAGAGCCTCCCTACCCTCAAGCAGATTGACACTTCCACCCAGCTTAGTGTCATCTGCAAACTTACTGAAGGTACACTCTATCCCCTCATCCAAATAGAGATGTTAAACTGGAGCAGCCCCAGCACTGAGCCCTGGGGAACACCACTTGTGACCGGCCACCAACTGGATTTAACTCCATTCAACACAACTCTTTGGACCTGGCAGTCCAACCAGTTTTTAATCCAGTGAAATTTGTGCACATCCAAGCCACGAGAAGCCAGCTTCTCTAGGAGAATGCTGTGGGAAATACTAAAGTTTTTCTAAGGTTGCACTGTTAGCTTTACATTTAAAGCCCCTGAATCCTTTGATAAATTTAGAGCAGGACAATTATGTTTAAGACAATATTAATTATTAGAAATGGTTGGTTATTTAAGTCATAGAAAACAGGGTTCTCAGGTGAATTGAAAGTAAATGTGTACTGATGTACAGGAGAGTTTTAGAATTCTGTTTTTGCATGGAAGATTAAAAAAACACAAAACACCTTAATATTTAATAGCGTTAAAATTCTAGTTCAGGAGGCCTGGGTTTCTGCACAGAACACAGAAACATGAAAACACTGTTTATAAGTGACTGACTCTAAATTTGTGTATATGAATAAAATTTCTGGCCAAGACCTATAAAAGAAGTTAAGATCCCAGCTCTTGCTGAAGTTGAATGGAAAATTAGCTTCCTAGATATCTTTAAATATAGTTCCTTATCTTTTTTATGCCTCACAGAGTGGCAGATGTACTGATTTCATTTCAAGTCAACTTTCAAAAAACTTTTTTCAAGAGAAAAAAGAAATAAGAGAAAAAATCCAGAAAAAAAATATTTAACTGTTATTACCCAGAGCTATGCATTCATCATAGAATCAGAATCATAGAATGACAGAATGGTTTGGATTGGAAGGGACCTTAATGGTCATCTAGTGTCCCATTAGTGTCTAATGCCCCTGCATGGGCAGGGACACCTCCCACCAGACCAGGTTACTCAAAATAGGCAATACAAATATTGTTCACATTAATATGTACTAGCAAGGTGAAATGTTGCAAAAAATTGAAGGATAATGAAGTTATTTACTTTTGTGTCTTGGAATGCTCATAATACTGGCATAGAAAGTCCTGAGATATCTAAATCTGAATTGATGTTCAAGTAACCTTTGAACACTATGAAGCTTGAGTATATTTGAATTCATCTTTCTAGTTTAAGTTCAATTCTAATTAGAAAGGTTGTTTTATTAGAATAATTGACTAAAATTTCTGCTTCTAATTGTTTCTTGAACCAAAGTTTATCCATTTAGTCTTGAAATTTCTTTTAAAAAAACACCTCTGCCCTTTACTACTAGTGTCTTCTTTCAACAATTATGATTGTGTATAGCAGTGACTTACTTGCTTTTTTATTTTGACAAAGTTGCTTTAAGGACTCATTATTCATAAAGTAGGAGGCAACCTTTGAAGATGATAAGAGCCATGCAAGTTGCTCAGTTAAGGGAGCAAAAAAATAGTACTTGAATTCAATCTTCTTTCAAGTTTGATCTGCCTGTGAGGATCTGGAATAGTACAATAGAAATTACTATGTTCCTGAGCTACCTACAAAAAGACTTTCTGCAAAGGGCTCTGTCTCACCCTTCCCTTGCTCTCTTATGCTCCCAGTGAACTTTTTTCTAGCTTGTTGTATGTGATATATTAAGAATTTAAACTTGGCTCACTAGGATAGGCATGCAAAGCAAGTAATCAGAGACATAAAAACTTAGTACATCTCTTTTACCATTTTACCCTTTCAACCTACAAACAATGTCCTATGGCAAACAGAGCTGACCTACGTGAGAATTTTAATCAGCTTTTGCGGGGAAAAAAAAAAAAGAAAAAAAAAGAGCAGTGCTCATTTCTGATCTAACTAGAGAAAAATGAATAAAAATAGATAGAAACATTGTGGTAGCTACGTGGATAATTTGCTTAATATCACCCTGTGAAAATGTAAACTGAATACAATGTCTTATGTGTCTGCTTGATTCAGTGAGACAATAGCCTTGTAGTTTGCTTATTTTTTATTTCTTCCATTTGCTGTCCTGTGTTTATTTTACATTATAGGGAATTTATTTTTGCAGGAAGAACTTTTCCTCTTCTATAATTTTTCTCTCTGGTACCCTACTGTGCATGTTATGTTTATTCATGAACAGTGAAATACATTTCCTGGGCACTAAGAAATGTATTGTTTCAGACCAAGTTTTAATCTCTAAGTCCATTCCCATTCATCATAATTTACTTAAAAGGACTTAAAAGGCATTCAAAGAAGTTAATTCTGTGCTTGAGTGTTTTATTTCACAGACATGAGCATTCTACTTTTTTTTTTTTTCTAGTTATTAAAATGGTATCGTTTTGTAAACTATTTACTGAAGATACTGAGGCTGGTATATTAGCCTCATCTTATTACTAGA
Organism: Hemiprocne comata; assembly: GCA_020745705.1. Taxonomy (NCBI): domain Eukaryota; kingdom Metazoa; phylum Chordata; class Aves; order Apodiformes; family Apodidae; genus Hemiprocne; species Hemiprocne comata. Next base: position 113,723,039 of record CM036588.1, on the reverse strand, counting down.
TATTCCTTACAACGTGATCATATACAGCTTCAGCAGACACACATAGGGAAGTCCTGTGTGTAAGAGTAAGTTTCCATATGATTAAGTCAAGAAAGGACCAAACTATAAATCCTCCATGTTATTTGAATGCTACTTATTATCCAGCTAAGTAGATCCACCTACAAATCTCATGGAGATGCCATCCCAAACTATGTTTTTTATTTGTCTCTTCTGTTTAGGTTGTATAACATGGAATTATGGTTATTTCATAGAGCACATTAAAATTTTACTTCCGGGTTCTCCAGAGAATGGCAATAGAGGGTTCAAGAACCTTGGAAGTGGGCGCCCCTGCAAAATCAAATCTTGATATGATTTTGACTCCCTCTGCAAATTTTACACAATATCAAATATCCTTTTTATCAGTTTAGAGGTAGCTAGCAGTTGCAGCCTTTGCTTACTTCCTTGATATAGTCATACACTCTGGTATCCTGCTGTGGCTTATTAGGGTTATAGAGCCAGCTGTAACTTCAAAACTACATACACTTCAATGGGGGGCAAAAGAGTGGGTATAGAACCAGGGCTTTTATCTCTGGATTTGCCCCAAAAAAAGCAGAACAAATTTGCATCACCTTCACTGTAACTGGCTTTTAATCAAAAGTGATTTTAACATAAATATTGAGATTTTTGTTCCTGAAGCGGCATGATTGTTTGGATTTCCCCTTGAAGCAGGATGTAAGTGCAGATGCCATTCAGCTGGAATGCTGACATCCAGTCCAACTCCAAGGGTCATGATCCCACTGAAACAATGATTTATGCTGAGGAAAAACATGCAACGAGCTTCCAATGCAGCAAGTGGAAAAGAAGAATTTTGTAACAAATCTATAAGCTCTTAGTTATAAGCTGAGATGAAAACCAACCATCCAAACAAACCAACAAATTTTTCATTCCAATGCTCATCCAAAAGGCTCCATCAGCTGCTAGGACAAACACAGCCTTACTAATATAAATAATACAATTACTATAAAACTTAAAATTGAGCATGCAGTCCTACACTGAATAGTACTTTTTCCCACATCAGGTCTTTGAGGGAAATTTAAAAGCTACTTTTTCACATGGACAGTCTAGGCACTGACATAACTGAGGTAGGATGAGGTTACTCTTCTTACTCCTATCTGTCAGCAATACAAACACAAGCAAGGTTATATCCCTGTTAAATTACTCTCCAGAGTTAATGGCTGGAGAGAGAGGACAGATAAGAAAAGGGTGAATTGAACAAAGCTTATTTAGGGTTGCTTGCCATGGCAACACAGCTGAAATAGTACTTATGCTACTATAAACCAAAAAAAGCTCAGAAAGATTGTTGTTTGAGTATGGCGGCCAGGTTGTATTTTGTCAACGAGTATGACTTCCCTTTATTTACTCTCTGATCACAAACAAGGCATTTGCAGAGTAGAAGTGTATCTGAAAAATCATACACCTGGCACGATCTAATGAGCTTTCTGAGAGGTAGCCAGTGTTAGTCCAACTCAAGTATCAAACCAGCTCAGTTTGTGGGTAGAAATGAACAAAATCTAATGCAGTCATGGTCTGAGCCAAAATGTCCCTAAGGATTTTCTCTGGAGGAAGTAAATCTACCTCAAAGTTGTATCAAAAGAGGAAAGGCTGAGGGAGCTGGGTCTCTTTAGCTTGGAAAAAAGGAGGCTGAGGGGTGACCTCATCAATGTTTACAAATATGTAAGGGGTGAGTGTCAGGGAGATGGAGTTAGGCTCTTCTCAGTGATGACCAGTGATAGGACAAGGAGTAATGGGTGTAAATTGGAGCATAGGAGGTTCAAGGTGAATATCAGAAAAAACTTTTTTTACTGTGAGAGTGACAGAGCACTGGAACAGGCTGCCCAGGGAGGTTGTGGAGTCTCCTTCACTGGAGGTATTCAAAACCCACCTGGATGCGTTCCTGTGTGATGTGCTCTAGGTGACCCTGCTCTGGCAGGGGGGGTTGGACTAGATGATCTTTCGAGGTCCCTTCCAACCCCTAGGATTCTATGATTCTATGATTCTATGAAGAATCAAAATAATTTAAAAAAACCCAAACAAAGAAGAACAACCAACCAAATGAATGAACAAACAGAAACAAACAAAAAACCACAAAAACCCAACCAAACAATGTAGGCAAATGCAAAATTATAAATTTAAAGAAAACCCACAGAAGTCACACATACACCATAAAGACCCCAATATCAGCTGTCACAAAGACTGTGGCCTCATTGTGTATATATGCACTTTTAGGACCATTAGCTCAATACTCAAGGACAAATGCAACTTTAGGGAGTACTGGGAAGGAACTGAAAACAACTGAGAAGCCATGGAAAAAAAAAAAAAAGTCAATTTATTAATCTGGGGTTCACTCATAGTTCGAAAAACACATGAACTCTGGCCACAGTATTACAAAAATGATAGAGAAGAGCTAGAGAAAGACACAAAATGTTACCAGAGATGAAGAACCGTTTCATTACAAGGGGAGATGCACTAATGTAATAATCCCAAGCTTGAAGGGAAGACAACTAGGGAAGGAGAGAGGAACACACAGAGAAAGGAATGGATAGTGCTGATTAATTACAACTATTATCTACAATATTTAATAACAGAAAACCCCAGGGGCACAAAAAAGGAAATTATCAGGTGGAAGCTTTAAAACAAACAAAAAGAAGCTTGTTTCACACAGCACATAATTAAAATTTGATACACATTGCCAAAGGATGTTTGGAAACTAAACCAAATGTGTTTGAAAAGTGAGTAGGAAAATTCATAGAAGAAAAGTTAATTAAAGTCTACTAAGCAGAATATTGAAGATAAAGCATCCAGCCCAGGAAGCCCATAACTGGTGATTTGTCACAGGTTAGGAGGAATGTATCAGTTGGTTCACTTATTTGTGATTAAATTAACCACTGTAATAGTCTTTTTTAGAAGAATATTTTGCTGCAAAGTCAAGATTTGTTAAACGCCCATAGAGGAAGATAGGAGTTAAGGCTGATGGTTGTTAAGTAACAATTTATTTTTCTTGGATAAGAGTAATGTGGTTCTTAATTACATGGGCTATGTGAGATGCATGATGTCTTTAATATTCATGCTCTTATTTTCAAAATGGTTGATTAGGTAACTTACGTAGCCTCCTACAATTCACTGCCTGCTAAACCTTTTTTTAAACCTTTTTCAGTGTTGAGATTTGTAGAGGGAATTATAGAGACCCACACAACAAAGACCTTAAATTATATGTGTATATATATGTGTGTGTGTGTACATATACACAACTTTCACAATATTCTCTGGGTTTTATATTCTCAAGGTTAGTCATGGATACAAATGCTTTTCTAAATGAGGACCATCAGCATATACAATCTCTAATCAAAACTCTTACAGAACTATATTTAATTAATATATATATGATGTTATTGCTTTAGAACACTGTAAAATATCCTAAAGAATTAAGACTCAAATATTTAGTTTAATTCAATCTTTTTTTTTTTTTTTTTGAAGTGCATTGTGTCAAATCCCAATTCCTGTAATTCCAGTTTAACCCCAGGGCCAATGAACTAATCGACCTGGGAGCCAGTCCTGAGAGTAGGGTTTGACCCAGGAAGACAAAGCATGGTGAATTTTGGAAAATCTCAATGCAAAAAGTTTCAATATCACAAGGTTTATATGTATAAGAGCATTAATTGAAATATGGATGAAAGCCATGCTATTTGTAAAGAGGGGGCTGTAGCTGTAACTTCTATATTTACACCACAATTTACATGTACATCCATTATTTCTCTAATGAACCTGAGTTATTTGGTGACTAGGAAGGACTAAGCTAGAAAAAATCAATCTAAATGCTCTATCTTGCTAAATCTTCTTAATGAATACTGTAAACTGAAACATAGTTGCAATAAGACACAAATCTTAAAGTTAATTAGTATTTTAGTGCAGTTGTTTATCATCTTGACATAACATCTAAAGAGCTTAGGTGATAGATTTGTTCCTGGCTATAGGTCTAAAATGCAGGTTGACATTGATTTTATAATTAAAATTCCATTTACTGCATAGTCTTTTACCTCTGTCATGAAAGGGAAACCGTGTATTTGGGATTATTCCATAAGGGAAACTCCTGCTGTCATGAAGTTACTCCAAGAGAGGTAGAACATGGTCTTCAACAGACTAAAAGACTTAAGAGTATGTAGATTCTACATTATGGGATAACTACATTATTTTCTTCCTTGCTAGGCAACACAACTGTCTCCCAGTCTAGTGTTCCCTTGGTAATACAAGAGACACAGAGACATTTACAGGCTGTGAACCTTACCCATTTCAAAATAACTGCCATGGAACACAGTAGTTTCAGCATCAGCTTTAGCCAGTTTGTCTTTTAGCAGAGCTTTTCTGAGCAATTAGCTGATTTTTTTTTTTCTTTTTCATCTGAGACAATGTCTATATGAAGAATTTACACAAAGTACTAGCTAATGTTTGTTCCTTAATTTAAAAAAAAATACAGATTTTCCCTTCCATTCCTTAAAAGACAGGTGTCCTTCACAGAAAACAGGTTTTTGAGTTGGCTGTTCATACTGCTCTGTCCTCTTTCCTGAGAGCTGGATATGAATTGTTTCCAAGATGTAATTACTAAGGATGTCATGAGGGTTTTTTTCTAATCTCTGTCATTTCACTGCCTTTCTTCCACCAAATATCACAAAAGGTTACTCACTCTGCATTCATTTTCCTTTCATGCATGAGCCTTTGCACAAAGTAGAAAAGCAGTAGTAACTTATGGTGCTTTAACCACTATAATAGCTAATGGACTTTGAAGGGAGTATAATGGGCCGAATACTGTTCTGCTAACCTGCTCCTTGTCCCCGCTGCCCTTGACAGCTGCAGAGGTCTACACCACAGCTATACTGTGACTAAGCAATGCATTGCTAGTTCCTTTGCCCTTTGCCTGGCTCTTCAACTCTCCTTTGTGGTATTTGCATACAGCCCTTTGTGAATTCTTCTCCAATATTTTTTAAGTACAGTAGAATTCTTTACAACTTGTCAGGAATACACAACAAAGATGCACTAATACCTAAAAGCTTCAATGGAATACAAAGGACTTGCCTTTGGGATGCCTGATTTATTTTCCCTTTTAAGGTAAGTGTTACACAGTACATCATTCTGGTTGGCATCACACTGGATGTCTGTCAGAAGATACCTTTTTTAACTGTCAACTCATCAAATTAATTGCTTTGTTCTGAATGTGGGTTGGGTGAAGACACACTTTTTTTTTTTCTTTTCCTTATTTTTTCTTTTTCTTTTTCTTTTTTTTCCCTTTAACCTGCTGATAAAGGAGCTAGATGTTTGGAAGACAAAGTATAGACAGTTTTGAGAAGGACAAAATGGACATTACAAGAACTTAAAAAATAATCATGTTTATATCCTTATGAGGTAAGTAAAACCATATTGAAATGGTAGAACAAGTGCAGGCAACTTGCCAGCGTACCACTCAGACTGCAGCATAGCTCTTTTAAAACTCTGTCAAGTATTTTGGCACTGAGAAACTGCTGACAAATTAATATGTTTATGTGCTGCATACAGCATCTATTTTGGACTATAGTGCTGCACTAAACATATTTTCCCCAATACACTCACTTTATCAGATTATTTTTTTTCCTCTGAGAGGTTTCCTTATCTACCTTCAACTATGCGGGGAGGTTTTTCTTTCAACTGTTTTTTAGAAGTATTTCAAATTAAAAATTCATTATTCAACCCTGTAGGGTCTTTGGACACTGCAACAATTATATGTAATTTCACTATATAGCATACAGTTTTATCAAACATGCAAAAATTTTAGGCAATTGGAAACTTTAGGATGGTGCTCATTATGGATAGAAGGGAGTGATGCTGCGTAAGTGAAGTTTCATTTTCCTTATTAGTTTAAAAAGTAAAACAAACAAAAAAAACTTTTTTATCACTGGACCAATAAAATTATGTATAAACACAAATAAATACAAATATTTTATCTTTTTTATATTTATATACACCCACACATATTTGTTTGTATGCATTCTATTAAAAGTGAAAATGTTTCCAAAAAAACCAGCTTGTACATATTCTGCTAAAAGGTATCTCTATTGAAGGAAAGTAAAGGAAATGAAGGGCTAAACTTTGATACAATACCCTTCTTTTATTGAATAAACTAGTACTCACAACCCCTATCCACAGTGCAGGAAACAATTCAATTGCTTCATTCTTTTCAATGAAATTTGAATCCAGTTTGCCCAGTCTGAAAAACTGTTCTAAAAGTCCTGCAAAAAAAAGTATAAATAAGGAAAGAAAAGCAGATTCACTCAGTCTTCTCTCTTCATATTCTTGCACCCTCTCTATACTCTTCACACTTCCAGTATGTGAAAGTGTGTGTACTCAACACACATCATTTGGTGTCTTTGGACATTTGCTCAGAGCCTTCAATAGCCCCTACATTGAGAATAAGGCTCCATCACTGCCACTCCCCTGGACAGCCCTTAACATGTAAGTATGAATCCGAATCCTTTGGGCACAGGAGGGAGTTGCACTGTTTCCTAACATGAATAATGTCACGAGCTGAAGGCTGATAAAACAAAATACTGAATTTGTGAATCTCCAGTCTCCCCCCAGATTTCATGGTTGGTGAATTGGCGAATCTAAAGCAAATAATTAGTACTTAATATTTAATGAATAAATTCTTTACAAAAAGCAAAACAATTTCATTCAAGGCTGAAGACAGTAGGCTTCAACAGCACAGGCTCTTTTTCTTATGCCTGACGTGGCAAAGCATTACTAGTACGCTAGAGATGAGGCGGATTGAGATCGTTTAACATTTCTAAATTGTAAAGTTCAAAGGCTACTTTGGATGATCTAAATAGAAGTACATTATAGGTGCTCTGATACCAAAAGACATCAAAGTTGGCAATGATTCAATGTAGTAACTGACACACTTTATCATCCCTTATTATAATGTCCATTATTTTTCAAATGCTAGCCTTCTTTCAGATTCTTACAAAACCAGCAGATAGACATGTCAGTAGAAGAGGCAATGTACACTCTGTCTCTCAACAAGTCTATTTAGGAATAGCAAAGTACTTCACTAAGAAATGGCTGTATCCACCTTCTGAAAGCTCATTGGGGTGCCTGTAAGTATCCAATACCTGATTGTCATGTTTATCATTTTACCCACACACCACTGAAGTTGGTAAGATAATCCTATCTACTTCCATTAAACAATTTTAAAGAGTAGGCAGTACCTGCGTTTGGAAATGCTTAATGAGGAAACAAAACCAGTTTTTCCTTCTTTCCTCCCAGCCCTTTGAATTCTAAGTAAGGAAATAGTTGCCAACTCTACCACATCTGTCAAATTCTAACTAACCAAAGTGTATATTTGCATCTCATTAATACAGTTCTTGCAATGCGCTTTGGTGGCACAGAATTGTGCTTGGAGAAGTGCTAGTATAAAGTAAAACACAGTCAACAGGGCACGGAGGAAGGCAATTAATCCTATTTATCTCCCTTTGTAAATGTCTGTCTACTTCCAAGAGCAACTTGTGTTAACATAATACTATTAAACTGAAGATGTCATCCATTCATGTAAAGATACATTTTCAACCAGTGGGGAAAAAAGAAAAAAAAAAAGCCTGGGAACATTATGTTCTCTGATAAATTGATAGTTACAGAAGTCCAAATAAAGATACCAAGAAATACCTAAAGTGTGTGTTCAAACACAATGTTATTGTATAAAAAGGAAAGCAAAAAAAAATAATGTTGTTGGAAAACCTTGTAGCAACAAATACAAACAATAAAGAACCAGAAAATTGATAAGAAACTAGAACTGGCTTGATTAGATCAATTCTATTAAAAGCTCTGAAAGATAATAAATGATTCAATAGAGGTAATCTGCAGTTCAGGTTTACTCAGTAATCCACTGGAGGTCTTTGTCAAAATCTTTTGACAAGGTAATTAAAAGGAGACAGTTAAGCAGCACTGAGTATTTACCTCTGTGAAACAAATCAACCCATCTTAAAGTTTCTGTATCCATATTTTCTTCTTAGCACTGTGTTGTGGTTTAACCCCAGCCTGCAAATAAGCCCGAAGCAGTAGCTTGCTCACTCCCCCGCTGGGTGGGATGGTGGAGAGACTCAGAAGAGTCAAAGTGAGAAAACTCACGGGTTGAAATAAAGACAATTCAATAAGTAATGTAAAAGCTGTGCATGCAAGGAAAGCAAATCAAGGAATTAATTCACCACTTCCTATGGGCAGGCAGAGGTGTTCAGGTATCTCCGGGAAAGCAGGGCTACATCACATATAGTCGTCACTTGGGAATGCCAAGACTCCCAATTTGCCCCTGCTTCCTTCTTCTTCACTCAGTTTTATATGCTTAGCATGATCTCATTTGGTCTGGAATGTCCTTTTGGTCAGGTGGAGTCAGCTGTCACAGCTCTGTCCCCTCCCAGCATCTGGTGCACCCCCAGCCTACTCACTGGTGGGGTGGGGTGAGGAGCCGATAAGGCCTTGACTCTGTGCAAGTGCTGCACAGCAGTAACTAACACACCCTTGTGTCATCAACACTGCTTTCAGCACAAAACCAAGACTTAGCCCTATGCTACCTACTATGAAGATAGTTAACTCTACCCCAGCCAAAACCAGCACACAGTGTCACAGGAATCCTCTGAATACCATTAATAAACTTCTCATTCATCATGATAGCTTCAGAGTAAAATGTTATTTAACATGTTACTGTTTTGGGAAGGTTTTTTTGTGTTTAAGTAAAAACATGAGAAAATATGATATAGTAAATTTCTAGATACTGTAAGCCTCAAAAACTCGTATAGTCTCCATATATTTCTGTCTTACAGATAAGGAAGAAATCATGAAAACAAATATAATAAAACTCTGCATAGAACTCCAAATAGCCCGAATACATTATGAGAATACTTAACTATCTTAAGACACTGTGATGATGTTTCATTTAATAGACATTGATATTATTTCCTGAATGATTCCAATTTGACTGGAATAATATTACTTCTTCATGCCATTTAAAAAAAAGTTGTTTAGAAAAAAAAAAAATTAACAAATCCCATCTCAAATCTTAGCCCAGTGTCTGACATGCTTCTTTTAGGATTATAAAGATCTTAAATATTTTCATCCCTTCTCCAAAAGGTTATGATTTTTTTTAATATATCTCAAAAAGGATCTAAGAAATCATTATCTGTTTTATTCTGCCAATGGCAAAACTGTGTATATTTCTGAATTGTATTTTTTTCTGTGTCATGTGAAAAAAAAAGGGTTGTCAGACTCTGACTCTACAGAAGCTAGCAGTATGAGCTGCAATCTTTACTCAGTAACTGGAGGTTTGTTTCAGATGTCCTTGACCAATATCATATCTACAGTGAAAGTAAGTGGATAACCAGGGGTCTAGTCACTAATCCATGACTGACTTCCTGTACAACCATCCCTTTCCTGCACTTCACTTTGTGCATCAGTAGAAAGAGGGTAATTATGCTTGGACTAAAAAAGCTTTTTTAAATATGTGAATGGTAAGATGCCTTGATGGTTTAAGCTAAAGCTTGTTTTTCAAAGCTGGGACAGATTTTTTAAAAACACACTGTTCCAAGACATATGTGCAGAATCCATAAAACTGTGTTCAGATGCTGCAGGACTGAAGTTAGGGCCAACAAAAGCTAAAAAGATAAGTCTGTTCATAAAAGAAAGAAACAAAGGGAATAGTCTCCAGAGGGGATTGCATATAGCAACTATTAGTTTTTCCAAAAGAGACCTCATGAGCACACCTACTACCTGTGTACTCGTTCAGTTGGATGGGTTTTATGTAACCTACTCCAAAGCAGTATTTTGGAGGGAAGAGATTAGGGTCAGTCTAATTTCTTTCAGTTATCTGTTAGCTGCTGTTAAGGGGCAGGTTAATGTCATTCTTTTGTGGAGTTTGGGGCAATATTGGTTTATGCCACATGTCCCCTCAGGCAGAGGCCTATCACTCCCATATTTGAATTACTGCAGGATGCTGAAAAGGGTGAACTAACACAGTTGGTGCTCTTATTGTAACTGACCCTTCTGTTAGAATCTACAGATCCTCCCACAGTAGCACGTTATTTTAGCCCAAAAGTGAGTTTTTGAAGTTGATCTACCCCCAGTTGTCCCCTCTCCTAGTGCTAGATAAGAGCACAAATGCTGGATTTCTGCTGGACAACACTTAACTGGTGTGCGTGTGCTCAGAGAACACCTCAGATGCTTCTAGGGCAAGCATGTATTCAGCCCTCTCAATCAGGGTGGAATATACCTGAAGCACCCCATCATCTAAAATTCACATAGTTAGGAAGTCATGTCCTCATCAACAAATACTATGCTCTAGAGTCTTATCTACTGGGAAAAAACCTATCTACTGGTATAAGACATAGCTTGTTTTAACAATGAGAACTGCCGATGTTACCTTCTCACACAAAGAATACATGCTAGACCTATCCTCACAGTAGGCATTCTCTTACCCAAGTTAAAAAGCAATTATTTAATGAATTTATGGTAGAATAGAAATATAGAAATAGAAATAGTAATAACAGAAATAGTGACTGAGCCTTTAGTTTGCAACACTGCAAAGTTATACATGTATGAGCCTTAGAAAGTATGCCACTTGCATCCTGTGTTTTTATTGATTCATTTTGGAAGGACTTCCTCTTTTTTAAAATAAAAATTAACATATCTACATAAAAGTCTTCTTTTCCCAAGACCATGATATAATTTACTAGTGTACTTGATCCTTGTTAGTTTAAGCCCACTTGATCTTGGATAGTGTAAAATTCCTGTAATGTTACCTGTATGTTTTATATCAGCTTCCAAATTTCTAAAGCAATGTCATTACCATTTTAGATTTTCTCAATGTTTCATAGTTTCAAATGTGCATTTTGCAATCTTCAGAGCCTGTTTTTAATGACTGACTTATACTTCTATTTTCAGTTTTTGTTGACTGGCATTTTATCAGTATTTTGAGGTATGTTTAACATGTTCTTGTTAGATACGTGAAAAACTAGAACGCTCTTATAATAGTGAGCTATCATAATTTGATACACAGCTCTGTGCACCATGGAGGTCATCTACATTCCCCACATTTCTTCATTGAATAAATAAAAAATGAATTTATTCTCATAGAAACTGGAGCCCGTCCTCTAGATAAACGATTGTACTCCTTTTTAATGCCAAGTGAATTGATTTTGTCATTGCCCTATTCCCCTTTTTGCTCTGATGATGTCTGAGGGTGCTTCCAGAGAGACTTCACCTTACAGCATAGCTGGCTGAGGGAAGATATGCAGCATGCTAATATTCAGGGACTTTATTCATGAGCCCAGCAGCTATCACATTGCACATTCCAGCCTATGATCAGGTCTCATGTTGCATTGTCAAAAAATCACTAAATGACTTAGGCCACGCAGTTAATTTGTATTCTAAGTCAGCAAATGGTCCTTATTTCAAGTATGCATCTAAGAGTGAGGCTCTTCTCTAGCAAGTTTTGTATTCTGAAAGTTTAATCAAAATGACGAGTGGTCATTTAGGCTACTCCTATGCTTAATGGAGAAAACTAAGAATTCTAAGAGGGTAAATCCTGTCATCTGCTTTAGATGCCTAGTTTAAAGTGGGATAAATTGCTTCTGGAAATATGTCTCTCTATCTCTGTAGACAGAACATAGACACTGAGGATGGTATTAATCTAACATTTATTAGTCACTAAGAAGTAGTTTATTAGACTCAAGATAATTACTCCAGACTCTGTGTATAAAGAAATAAAGAAATCCAACAAGTGTATCAGCCTAAGACACGGTGTCTCTGAAGTGAAATGACTTCTGAAAATGCCATTTCCCTGCTTTGTGTAAAGGAAGACTAGCTTTGACTACCTTATGTAAACAACTTATAAATGTTTAATCACATGTGAAATGAGTACCTTGGTATGTGAATGCCTTACTTGACACCCCTTATGCCTTTGGGTAAGTGGCTTGTGGGCCAGGAGTGCCTACCATTTGCATTTATTCATGGTCTAGCTGATGTATGATCCTGACCATACGTTAGAGAAAAGTACACGTAGTGTTACAACGTCCAGTGCAGCTTCTTTTCTCTCTACAGTGGATATCCACAGTTGCTATAGCTGATTAAAGAATTATCATAATCTTTTCCAGTTTTTGGCATAGATGATGTCTCAACAATTTTCTGTGACAGTGAATTTCCCTGGCTGACCACACATTGACTTAAAAAAAAAAATAAAAAAAATTCTTATAATTGTGTTCCATTCTACTGAGTTTAATTACATTAAAAGACTCCCTGTGTTATAGGATCATTATGCATTATGCCACTGTTACTCTGCCACAGGATAATGAGGAGGGACTTTTCAGTTCTGAATTTTTAGTGCCTTGGCTAAGTCCCTTGTATCTCGGTTCAATTCAGCATTAAATAATGTGAGGCTTTGCAATTTCCCATCAAATGCTAGGTCTACCATGATGCTTGCCAGACACCTTCATGGCTCATCTCCAGATTTTTCATTTGGTACAAGACACACACCAATTTCAGGCATCTAAAACCAAAAACTCTAAATCCAGCATATTGACTGATCTAGCTGTGTAGTTCATAATAGGAATCAGTATTTTTAAAAGCCAGTCACTTCATGCAAAGATGCTCTCTCTGTGTTTTCTGTAGGCTATTAACAAATGCAGATACAGTGGTACTGCCCTGAGAATCGAACACAAAATATTTCTTAAAAGATTACAAGATTTACAGATCTTCAAATTGTTTATTTTTTTTTTGTTGTTATTTTTGTTGAGAATTGCGAAGATTTTGATTCTTCCAGGGAACACTTCAGAAGGAGGACCCAGGGAACTACAGGCTACTTAGTCTCACCTCTGTCCCTGGGAAGATGATGGAGTCACTCGTTCTGGATGTCATCTCTAAACACAATGAAGAACGGGAAGTTATTGGGAGTGGCCAACATGGATTTAGCAAGGCTAAATCATGGTTGATCAACCTGCTAGCCTTCTATAATGTCATAACTGTTTGGCTGGAAGAAGGGAGAGCAGCAGGTATCATCTACCTTGGCTTCAGCAAGGCTGTGCTGCCATCCAGTGTGAGTTGGACAGGCTGGAGAGCTGGGCAGAGAGGAACCTAATGAGGTTCAACAGGGGGTATGTAGGGTCATGCACCTGGGGAAGAAGAACCACATGCACCAATATAGGTTAGGGCTGGACCTGCTAGAAAGCAGTTCTGAGGAGAAGGATCTGGGACTCCTGGTAGATAATAAATTATTCATAAACCAGCAGTGTGCCCCTGTTGCCAAGAAGGTCAATGGAATCTTGGCATGCATTGGGAAGACCGTGGCCAGTAGGTCGAGGGAGATCATTCTCCTCCTTTACTCTGCCCTGGTGAGGCCACATCTGGAATACTGCATCCAGTTCTGGGCTCCCCAGTTCCAGAGAGACAGGGAACTACTAGAGAGAGTCCAGCGGCAGGCAACAAAGATGACGGGGTGACTGAAGCATCTCCCTTCTGAACAGGAGGGCTTGAAAGAGGCTGAAAGAGCTGGTACTGTTTAGACTGAAGAAGACAAGGCTGAGGGGAGACATAATTAAGGCCTATAAGTATCTAAAGGGTGGGTGCAGAGAGGATGGAGCCAGACTCTTTTCAGTAGTTCCCAGTGACAGGACGAGGAGCAATGGGCACAAGCTGGAACATGGGAAGTTCCATGTAAATATGAGGAAAAACTTCTTTACTGTGAGGGTGACAGAGCACTGGAACAGGCTGCCCAGGGAGGTTGTGGAGTCTCCTTCTCTGGAGATATTGAAGACCAGCCTGGATGCAGTCCTGAGTAATGTGCTCCAGGGGATCCTGCTTTAGTGGGGGAGTTGGAGTGGATGATCTCTAGAGGTCCCTTCCAACTCTGACAATTCCATTATTCCATGATAAGGGTTAATAGAAATACTTGCACATTAAAAATACTATTTTGAAGGTAGGAACTAAAGCTTGTGATACGCTTATACACTTTCTTTTTTTTTAAATATCTTATGCTTTCATAATCTTTAAAGAAGTGTAAGGGAAGTCAATCTCTCCTTGTTGATCATGTTGCACTCTTTTTTATTATACTAAACCCATATTCTAAGACTATCCAATGTACCTTCCAGTTGACAGAGATTTTTTTTTTCCCCTCTATGACATAGCTTACCCTCTCATTTCTCTACAGAAGTTCTGACCAAAAATCAACACTACATGATCAGCCACTAAGGTGGTCACAGCCCTTATCTTGACATATTTTTCTAGGATATTAAAAATCCTTTATGTGGCTGTCTAAGTTTTTTGTTTTGTTTTGTTCTGTTTTGTTTTTTTCCATACGTTCAGACCCCTGTTGCTTAGTTTTTATCTTGGGCGGTTTATGCCTTTTTTTTACTCCCTTCCCCTCCTCTCCTGTAACTTTCAAAATCAAAGCAGGACACAGTCTACGTTCCATTATTGTCTGGTTAAGTTTGTGTTATTTCAAAAACATAAAGTAAACCCCTTAATCTCTAGAAATCTTTCGATGTAGCAAAATACAGTTTCTGGCTTTTGGTCTTTTAATGTAGATCTCAAGTTTCTTACAGATTGCTGTGTTCTGTGACCTATGTTATACAGGACATGTGAACCAGACACTAAGTTCCACTCAATAATCTCTATCCTGAAATTTCAGATGACTCTGTCCAATCAACCAGCTATGCCACTCTAGTCTTTTGCTTCTTTATATTCAGGCCCTGCCATTTTCACTGTCAAGTCAATATGAGTTTTTGAAAGTAATTTCAGCAGATTAAGACCCATAGGATTGAGACAGATGTTAAGGTAAAGCCTGTAGTGCTTAATCCTGTGAGACTGTGGCCACAGAATCACTCACAGGAGGCACTCAAGGACAGTGCTCAGCATCTTAATGAAGTACATAAGCCCTCATCACACAAAAGCCAATATTTGCACCTAGTTTTCACAAGAGAAATTGATTCTGCAGAGCTGAATCTGCAAGTAAAACTGTTTCTGTTAGAACTCCTGCCAGGAAAAGATTCTGGGGGTTGGGTTTTTTTTGCCATGTCGTGTATTTGTACACACTTGGCAGGCTTCTACAAGGCATCAAGCAGCTGTATCCTCAAAGATGTCGATAGGCACGCCAGAGTAGCCTAACATCTCAAACGCTGTAGCACCTTCCTCTTCTTGATCAGTCTTTCAGTATTTGTTGAAGAACATCCTCTAGCAAGCAAATACAAAGCCAGTGGTAGATAAAAGGCTTAGCATACAAGAAAAGAAATGGAAAATAATGAAACTCCTTTAACAATTAATGTAAAGTTGGTCGTAACATATGAAGTGAATCAAACTTGCTTCCAGACATAGCAGCAGCTCCCAGGACAGTTCCTTACTCCTTTCCATTTTATGAGTCTACGATTCGATGACCTTCAGCAAAGAGTAATGTCAAATAAATAGTTCCACATCAGAAGGGACAAGGCAATACAGAAACCTCAGGTTTTGTCTTATTCTTCATGAACATGCATGCACATATTTTTGAACCAAGAATACTTTGCCCATATCATAATTTCAAACCAGATTTACTTTGATTTTTGTAACTCATGAGAGTATCAGATATCATTTTTTTTAATATTATCACTAAGGGATTCCTGAAATTTTCTAGTAATAACCTTGATCCATAGTCACTGTCTTGACTAGCCAGCTGTTGACCCAACACTTGCTAATAGCTCTACAAAACCAGACCTGCATGCAAAGGAAAACAAAAAGAAAGCAAACAATTAAATAAAAAATCAAAGGGACTATAGTTATATCTAGATAAATATTTTTTCACACACATAGAGCATACTAGCCTATATATATGATTTTATGATTTTGCCTGTGCTTGCAGTCCTTTAAGTTTCAGCCTCAGTGAAACCTGGAGGCCACTTTGACTTGTACAAATGTAAATTTTAAGCATCCAGACTAATTTCTCATGGAGATTTTATATGCCATAGGACACTGACAAAACATAAGACTCAATTCTGTAGCAAAATTTTAGCATGGAGACATTGAAAGAGCCAGTCAGCTCATAACAATTACTGCACATACAATTGCTTTCCAGGAAAGTGACAAGAGAACTTTAAAATTTAAACTCAGCAAATAGCTAATAAATCTTTCAGATCAATAATTTTTCAAAGAAAGGAGCCTGAAGCAAGCTCTGGGTGGCCTATGGAAGAATAAATTAACAATCTTACTTGTCTATTACCCTAATCTAATCTCTTACGTGCTCCACGTAGTTACTTCCTTCTGAAACATTTGGATTTGGATTAGAGAAAAGTAATTCAGTATCTGTCTCGATTGCAGCTTGAGGATGTGCTTTATGAGAGTATGTCATCTTGGTACTTCTTCTGTTCTTCTCCCTGGTTATCTATGTAGTCAGGAAAGATGCGAAAATATAAAATTATTTTAATTTTTTCATATAATGTTCAATTTGAACTTTCAACAATCAAGCACTTTAGCTAAACAGTTTGTATTCAACTCATAGGGACAAACAAAGATATGAACAGCTGCGAAATTTCAAGCTATTGAGATTTGTTTGCACAAATTTAAATTTTCTTTCTTTTAAAACAGGAAAGAGGAAGATTTAGTATTTTATATATTAGTCTTGTAACAGTCTAATTCACTTTTGAAGTGAGAAATGTGGTTTAATTCTCTCTCAAAATAAGTGTTCTCATATCCAGATTCTTGGTCTCACAGGATAAAGCTTCACGAAAAGTTCCCCTGTCAATTACTATGATGATAAAATTCTTACACTTGTTGCTATGATAATATTGATTATTCAGTTTAATAAAAGTGTTTCCACCATTAAAAAAAAGTACAATTAGAACATTTGTCTGGTTTAAAACAGGCTGTAGTCTGTACAGACAATGTCAGTATGGTAGAGAAGAGAAAGGACAGAACATAAAAATGATTCCTGCCAAAAGTTCAACGGTAATGAATTTATATTGCCTGTTAAAGTGATAGTTTCAGATACTTCTTTTTTCTGTTTGGTTGGTTGGTTTGTTTTGTTTTACTAAGATTCAATTTAAAAGGTAATTGCTAAATGGATAAGCAAGGGAAAAATGAAGTGAGAAACTGAAGACTGAGGAAAAGAATAGCAGGCAAATTAGCTAGCTGGGAATAGGATATTCTGAAAAACATATGAGGTCTGATGCTTCTGTTATGGTGTTTGGTCCATTCTTAAACAATCAGTTCTGGACTGTCTGCTCTGCCTGCAGTCCCTTTCCTGAAAGCCATGATGCTGAAAGAAGGGAAAACTCTGAGATCTAGAGCCTAGGGAAAAAATAACTGCATGTTTCTGACCTTGGGCAAAGCAAAACTGATTGGGCTACATCCTGAAAGCCAGTCAATTCACACAGTTCACATCACATCATGATCAAAGTGGTTCATTGATTTACTAACATGTTAGCAAAGATCTGTATCAACCCAAGTGGTAAATCACGATACTGTGTGTGTAACTGTGTGATAAACAGCTACACAGTTCCAAGTCCCTGCAACTAATCCCCAGGAGCACACCCTTCCCACTGACCGCCCCCCCCCCCCAGCTCCCAAGGGACTCCCTCTGCCCCCAGCCCCTGGGTCACAAGCACCTCCTCTTCCCCTGCTCTGGCCTTGGTCCAACATGTGTCCGTGGGGCCACCTGCTCCCTGCCAGGGCAGGGGCCACTGCCCGTGCCCCCAGAGCTGTGCAACCTGGGGGTTGGGCGCTGCAGCCTTGGGGATGCTGCCAGCAAGGGCCGGGCAGATGATAGGCGTGGCAGGCATTTCAGGCCCCTTCCAAGGTCTCTCCACCAGACAACTCTTTCCCCTGCCTTCATGCCCCTTTTCAGGGTGGAGCTCTCTGTGTTTCTGTTTCTGGAGTTCCTGTACCCAAAACACACAGGCACCCCACACTTGCTCAAGGTGCTGCTCGAACAGCTGGGGCCATCACGGCCACCTCAAGTGTAGGTCATGTGAGCACCCCCACAAACCCAAACTCTTCTCTCCATCAATTTCTCCATGAACAATTTCCTACAAGACATTTTGAGGCTTTGCGCTCTCTTTGCTCCTTGAAATTTCATGAAAAGGACATGAATAAACTACTTGAAGTGTATTTACACTAGTTATTGCTGAGGACAACACACATGCACACAAATATTAAAATGATACAAAGTCTCTTAGGGAAAATATTCCTAAGTTATTAGACTCTAAGTAATGAACATCCAGAAATTTGATTGTATCAGAATTTGCTCAACATTTTATACAGTAGAGATTAATGAGCCCTGAGCACTATCAAGCTTTTATGAAGAATATATAAACTTTTATTCTTTGTAGATACAACTCCAAAACAATTTTGTAGCACAGTTATGTAGTGTAACTGGTACCACTGTCCACTGTTTAAATAATTTGATAGTATTGTCAGTTTTTGAAAAAAGATTTATATCTGAACTTAAACTTATTCATAGATTTGGTAAAGTTTGAAGTATTTGTTATTCAAATGTTTAAAATGTCCAAATAAAAAAAAGAGAAAAGGATATTCCATTATTTTAGACGTTATGACTGTAGAGTAGAAATTATTTATATTTTTACTAGGGTATTAGCTAAGTAACAAAGTTCAGTTCGAGTTCATCTCAATGTCTTACTCGACCATTTAAACAAATCTGACACAAATTTGCACCCCATTAATAAATTTGTTAGGAGGACATTCCAATGTATTTGAAGATAACTAATTAAAAGTATGTTTGATTTTATTTTCTACTGAGTGCATATTTTATTTATGATATTCCCTCTGAACTTTTGAAACAATAGCTGTCATTTGGCTGATTTGCTTTACTACATAGGTGGAATTGGACATTTACTGTTGTGAAGGCACTAATTTCATGTATGTACATGAAAATTAAGGCATTGAGTCTAAGTTGATCAGCTTATAGTCCCTCTATCTTTTATGGGAAAATTAATACACCCTGTCGAAAAGGAACTGTCCCAAATAGGAAGGATGAATTGCACTTTTCATTTAGTGTAAAAGAGAGGAAAGGCTGGATGGCTAATTTGATCAGTCTCCTCACCTTTAGGCAGCTAAGGTTACAGCAATACCTCTTTCAGGGCATGATTTTCCACTTAGCAGTATTTGTTCTTTTTATTTCTACTGTGCATATCCACAGATCACCTGCCATTTCAATCTGAAAAGTTGCTCTCTTGTGTACCAATGGCATCCTAGCTTTGTGTCTGACAAAAAAGCTTAGCTATGGAAAAACTTCTGAAAAGTAGGAGATGAAGACATAAAGCACTTCAGGCTGAGGAATGTTACACTGCCCACATCATAACTTTATCTTCCTTCTGTTGAATGATAATTTTCTTCATGAAAATGCTAAACTAAAATTAGTTTACATATGGATTTTAGAGATCTTTATTATCTCTGCTTTTTAACTTCAGCTAGTCTTGGATAAACAGCCTCTATATACAGAATAACTTAAGTGTAAACCAGGTGCCTGAAAGCTGCTACTAGTAGTATTTACATTACATGGATAGTGTTCAGTTTCACAGTTTGTCATTTTGAGCATAACAGATTTCATGCAGCCCTCATTTTACATTGCATATGTATTTTTCTCTCATTAGCCCAAATGTGGCTCCCAATTCTATCTCTGATAGCATCATTTTCCTTGGAGGTACGTAAAAATCTTTTCTGAAAAGGTAGTATTGGTGAGTGAATACTCACAGCCACTGCGAGATCAAAATATGCACAAGGACTGGGCAATAAGCAGTAACAAAACTCAGCATTAAAAGATCCAGATGAATATGTGACTCCAGACTTCTCATGCAATGCAGTAGGTTAATCCAGAGACACATATATTTTCCAAACTACATCAGCCTTTTCCTTTCTAACTTTGATTACTACACACTGAATCTCCAAATCGTGGCACCATTTTCAAAACATTTCTCAAGACTTAAATGATTATATAAAGTTTTGTGTGTTTAACAGCAAGGCTTGAAAGATAATCTGATGAAGAGTCTAGGAGCTATATGCCAGATATCTGGGTAGCATTCCCAAAAGATAAAAAAATTGACCTATCACTGCAGATTGATCTATATTATTTATTTTTAAATAGCCTTTAACTAACCACCAGAGGACTGAGAGCTCTAGCTGTTTTAAAATCTGTCACTTACATTGTCTGTTGGCTGGGCTTTTTCTGAAATATCATGGATGGGATAAAAAAAAAAAAATCTAACAGAATTTAAGACAGAACATACATTTATTTAGTTAATAAACATTTAAAATATGTTAAATGCACCCTTATTCTTTGATTAAAAATTATCGTTCCATAATCAACTTAAAATACAAACTTCACAAAACTGTTAAGAATTGTTTAACCATGATATTTCTGCGTTTACATGGTGCAACCTTGAGAAAAATGACATTTGAAATCTCAAACATGCGGAAGGTGGGAAACATCAAGTGCCCTGCTAGTCCAAACAAGGCACATAGGACTGTTCAGATTCCTCAAACTTGGATCCACAGGTTTGTGTAGAACAAAACTCACAGTGACATTCTTCCTCTCAAATATCCAGGTTTTTTCATTTACTCTTATGATGATAGATCTGGAGAAATCATAAAGCACATAGAACTGTATGAGAAGTCAACCTGGCAATTGTCTAGTCTTCACATCATAATAAGACTTTCAGTCATCCTTCTTGTCTCCTACTGAAATCAACACAGCAACCCACCTCTCCTGCGCACCAGGATGTGTCTTCATCTCACCTCCAACCCAAGTAAGAGCACAGGCAACCAGCCCAGCTATATCTTAACTTCAGACAACTGCACACCAACTGTTCATAGCTCCTCAGATTCTTTTTTGCCATCAGAGAACTAAGATCTGGACCTTCCAACGGGATCAATGGGCAAGACTTAAGCACTGTATAGGAGAGGTAAATCACTCATGGTGTGCTGGCCTGCAGTATCAAGGGAGCAGAGTTGATGATCTGGAAGGTCTCTGTCAATAATATGGTCCTAAATATGGTATCTACACAGCTGTCATGTTTTACAAAATAAATGATAATTAAGAGCATATAATGGAGTTTCTTTAATATTGTTGTTGGGAGTAATTAGCATACTAATGCAGTATAATACAAAGCTGTCAGTTGTCAGGAGAGGTAATAAGTCTTTCTGGAATGTAATACATTGAATAATTTCTTTCAAAGGGCTTTAACCCTTTAAGAGAAGTATTCTTAAAATTAAAACTCAGAGTCAGAATTAAAATATGAAAAATAAAAATTCAGAAGATAAAGAGCTTGAATCTGAAAATAACGTATCAGTGTTTAGGAAGAAAATATATGAACCACAGAAATTATTTTACCTTGTTCAGCTCATTTCTTGGGAATACAACAATAAGCTAAGTCCACAGATTTTGCAACATGAGTTGCATTTTCGCTAATCCTCTCCTTTTTGTGGTTTCTGTAAGATTGTTTTCTAAATATTTCAACTAGTTTAAATGTAATAAAACTGTTATTCAAATATCAGAAGTGTGAAACCGCCTTTTCAGCAGTATATTTTGAATTTTGATAAAATAATGAGAAATTAAGTAGGATTTAATGTACAGATTATCATCTTCTGTGACTAGAGCTGGCTTCAACTGTTCATTGCAAACAATCTATTTGATGAAACTTTCAGGTTTGTTTTTTTTCTATTCCTCAATTGAAGAGAGTTTGATTTTCATAAATTTGTTCATTTGTTCATTCTTGGACTTACTGGTTTCTGAAAAGAGTGAATTACAGCAGAACATTTTATTGTAATAGCTTTTCTCCAGAAGAGGAATTTTTAAATGTGTTTCATAATTAAATAATCAGTTGCAACATTATAAAAACAATATTGTATTAGTGTACAATACACTTATGTATTTTAAGATTAGAAATTTGTGTGTCAGAAGAGTTTTACCCTTCCTGAGGTGCAGGCAAATGTGTTTGCTTTATAAACTTAACAGTTTGATAAAACTCCAGGCAGGAATGGATTGAACTAAGGCAGCAGGTGGGTGTCTGTGACACCTAGCTTTTTTTCCTACACAATAAGCATTTGCATAAATGGACAAGGTGAGAGAAAAGTTAAGACCAAGGATGCTTATCATAATTACTGTTTTCCTTTATAGATTAAAGGAAATTGAGCCCATTATTATCTTTGTGGAGTTTTCTTGCTGTTGCATGGCTGATTACAATAATAAAGTGTTTTTAATGGGTTTACCTGGGAATAAATTTTGCAGTACACTGTAAGGTGTCACTACTACTTGCTATATTATAATCAATGCTGTTTTCCTGATCCTCTCCCTCAGTGTTGCTTCGATTGCGTTACATTGCTAATATTTAGAGTTAATTTGAAGAATGGCTCCTACCCTAACTTTCAGCTCACCTTCCTAGAGGAATTTCTTCCTGTTTCAAAAGTGACTCCAATGCTTCTGCATTCTCCAGCGAATGTCCTCTGGTCTGTTTTTTATAAGTTTATTCCTTATAGCAGAGGTAAGGGACCAGAAGTATCCTCTTCTTGGTATCACCTGTGGCCAAATTAAGCCTCTGATAATTTTCCTTTTCTTTCTCTTTCTACCAACAGTAGTAGATTCTGGTGCACTGATTTTCTTCACTGAAACCTGTTATCAGAGTTGGTCCAGAGCAGGTTCATTATCTGTCATTTACTGTTAGAGTTTCTCCTGGGTGTTCTTTTTTGACCCCTCTCACATTACCTGCTTTGGTCTTCTGACTTGCATTTATGTTTTTGCTGTCCATCCATTTCTTCTACCACTCCCTTCTGAAGAGATGAAAATTCTTGGTCCCCCAAGACCCCAGTCCTCTATCACTAGAGGAAGTGATGTGTCTAGTGAGCTTTGACTCTTCAGCCAAAACAACCCAATACTCTCCAACTGACAATTCTACTACCAGCAACCTTGTAACCTAAAGACAACCTTTGTCGTTGTCATCTACCTAGAACCCTAGCAAAATGCCTTTGACAGACAGCCAACAATCCCTGCTTCATTACACCTGTCATCTTATGCTCTTGCATAGTTTAATATTGAATGGCAGATTTCTTTTTCAGCCTTTCACACAATAGCTTTAGATACCATCCTTGGATTTCACTGACATCAGGAACTGAAAAAAAGAAAAAGAGCCAAGGGAAAAAAGGAATAACGTATGGCTGTTTAAAATAAAAATAAATTGTACAGAAATGTATTAGACCAGTAAGTTAAACTAAGGTTTCTGCTGGAAGTAAGTGTGGTTCTGTCTGGGTTCATCTGCTTGAATTTGCACTGGTTTTCTTCTAGTGGGACTTGGGCACAGAAGGAACACAGGAGATGGTGTGTGCTTGCACTTCCTCCTGACAGGCAAGTACGTATTCTTATGTGCCAGAACTAATCCAAGCACTTTTAATAAATGCATAGGAAAGGTCAAAAGCCAGGGTGCAGTTTTTACCCTCAAGAGATAAATCTGGTGAGATAAATAGCTTCTCCTGTTCATCTTTTTTTCTCAGCGCTAACAGGATTTGGTTCTACTAAGGTATTTCTTGGATCTCTGAGGAAAGCTTAAATTCAGGCTAAAAATTTAGGGCAGATTAGCAGCATCAGTATTTTGTCCATGGTGTAGATAGTTTTAATGTGAGTGATTATTCCTTTGTGTGGGGATCTGAAGTCTTTTCTCCTGGAAACTATTTTGTTTTCTTTTCCATTGTCTGAATTGGAAGAGAAATATATTAACCATTACAAGACCACACAAGTGGTGCACTTTCAAACTGATAAACCCTCATTAAAGCTTCAGATTTAATCTGAACATTTGGCATTTACCCTTGTTATCGATTAATTTTGTCTATGACACTACTGAATATAAGAGACACCAAGCTAAACACAAATGCACTCCAACAGCAATAATATTCTTCTCTTTTAAAATAAATTACCATCTGTAGAAGATTGGTATAAACTTATTGAGGTTAAGTTTTGTTTTCCTCTTATCCTACCTGTGCTATTGAAGAAGGGCTTGACTTGCCTTAATTATCAGGTGTTGTGATGTAGTGCATTCTCATTTTGCTCCAATGGTATATATGAACTATATATGAACTTTGGATCAAGGGCAAAGAAGTCAGGAAGTAATAAAGCTTGGCTTTAAGGAAATTTAAAATTAATATTTTTAATTTAATTTTAATGCCTGATTTTACATTATTTCAAAAGGCAGAAGAATGGAAGAATGTGGTTTTTTACCTTGGATTAATTCTGAATCCTTCAAAGTCGAAGGCCTAAAATTCTTGGGTTTGTATCAACTGGATTGAGCCTTAGATCTCTCTAGTTCACTTCAGTGGGACTGTTACTGCCTTTATCAACCACAGAGATACTGTTGGGACAAATTAATATCACACCAATAAGAGTTTTGAAAATGTATAAAGTACAAGTTTTTATCGAGTTCCTTGTCCAGGTTTTGAGATTGGGTAGTCAATTTTTAGACTCCTCTTTTGAAAATAGCAATTATTATGTCTACCTTCAACTTGGAAAAAAGTTTGACTTTTATTTCATTAAGTAAAGTACGTCTTTTTCCCTATTTACAGCATACCAAATTTATAGGAAAAGAAAAAACCTTTACCATCATTGGTGATACTTTTAAAGAATCTCGTGCATTAATTTAGCACTAGTTATTTTTAAATTGACTGGATAAGATCAAAACGAAAAAAAATTCTTAAAAATGGCCTTTTCTGGACAACTTATTTTGCAGTTTGAAATAGCAAAATCGACTCCTGAAAAAAAAAATTAATCAGAATGCACAGAATGTATACCAGAATAGAACTTTTGATGTGAAATCAGCATTTACAAAACAGAAACAGTACTGTAGGTTATAAGTGAGGTTATAAGGCAAGATTTGTACTAAGCCAGCTGGTCTACAGAGAAAAACGAGAACCTCCAAGCTTTTTGAAATGTATCTCTTTGTGGCAAAATATCTCAGATTGTCTTCATCCAAGATAAGCAATGTTCAATGAACATCATTCATCACGAGAGGAGAAAACAAACAGCAAACAAACCTTCAGATCTAATCAGACTTGTAAAATCTGGCCCTTAAACCACCTTGTTTTTAAATTGATTTTTCTTCTTATTAGCTTTGTTTCTTTTTTCTCCCTTACTCTCTTTTCTCAGTGTAAAAACTACTGTTTTTTTAGGTTTATTCACTGAAAGAATTTAATTAAGATACTTATGCAGAATATTTTATACATGACTGTTGTGCTGTATACACAGCAGATTTACACATATGTTTTCCATTAATGCTGTTGGGCTACATTTAGCAATCTCTTTAAGAGCAAGATGAATATATATTGTATTCCAGTGCCTGATCACTGACACAGTTCACTTCAAAGAGACAGTGGGGTATGAAAAAACAAAGCAAGGCATCCAGCAATCAAACAGTAAAGAAGACAGGGAAAGAAAGAAAAAGGGAAAAGAAAAACACAAAACAGTGAACAAAACATACTGAAGAAAGAAAAAACCTTTTCAAATAATGCAACGTTTTTTAACAACAACAACAAAGGTTGAAAATGCTGAATTTCTTTGTAAAACCATTGGTATTTTTAACAGAACTCACCCAAACTTTTCTACAGTGCTCTACTGTCCAGAATACCAGACAGAGAATGGGACAAACCATTCTGTCCACTGTTTCATATGACCTAGGAAAAACAAACTGGGCTTAGACATTTACATCTTTTAACCTTTTATTCCCACAGGTTATACTTTTGGGGAATATAAAGCTGTCCAACTGAACCAGATGCTCCCCTTTTGCAAAGCTACTTCTCAGTTCTGCCCTTGCTCAAGCAGTTTCCATTTTCAGGAATCCAAGGAAGAGCTCAGGCTCTGTGCTGCACTACCTTCTATATAAGGCTGCATATGAGCTTTTCAGCTTTGCTCACAAAGCTTTCACCAGTTTTCTAGTGATTAAATATTATCATAATAAGAGTAGCTTAAACCTGACAGGGAATATGTGGGGAGATTTTGCATAGTGTTGCGGTCCGAGTTCGACCCGGGTTGGAAAACTCGAGTCGAGTCATGGATCGCCCCTTCTCTTCTCCTCAATTAGAGGAGGAATAGCCCCCAGTTGGCTGGTTCTAATTTCCCAGTGGGTCCGTCCCTAGCTTGGGACCAGCTGGCTACACCAAGTATGTTTATAGAACCCAAACCCTGCCCAGATGCGTGTGTGCACCGGCACCAACACAGAGACTGTGTGCTTAAAATACCACTTTACTGGAGCAGCTTTGGAGCAGAGGGAGTGTGTGTGGGGGGAGAGGACATGCAAATGTGGTTACAGGAGACAAACCTGGGGTGTGTAACACTGGTACTTGTGATAGGTAAAGAAAAAGAAAGAAACGCTACTACAGTTGGAGGTAGGGTGCCCGGCGAGTTTCCCGTATAGGGCAGACGAGGTGCGTGTGTGAATGTGGCCGATTACTTTTGCCCGGGGAAAATAGCAGCAGTCCCGGAGTGCAGGGATGCAGGGAGGCAGGATGAAAAGAATGCAGTTCTAGCAGGAGTCCCACCCAGCCACCGAAGGCTCTGGGTTATCTCCTGTTTCTTTTTCTTCTTTTCCTCTCCTTTCTGTCAGCAGCAGAGAACAATGGGTGCCAACGACCGATAACGACCCACAATGACCGTCCTATTTACATGCTCATGCAGGCTGGTCTGGCCTTTAGTCTGCTCAGTCCTCAGCTCCTACCTGTGGCTCCTGTAATACTATTGCCATGGTCCAGCCAAAGGCTGGGTCCTGGCTGCACATACAGCAAGGGGGGCAGGGGTCTCTGCCCTTCATTGTGTAAGTCCCATCCACATGCCCCCCGCCCCGCAGGGTTGTCACTGCTTCGGTTTTGTTTTTGTTTTTGTTTTTGTTTTTGTTTTTGTTTTTTCTTTTTTTGACTTTTACATCTCTCTAATACAATCAATTTGTGTGAGAGACATACCTTTTGTGGAAGCCAGTTCTCCACAGGCAGCAGAGCTGGTCATATGACCAAATGAGATGTTGTGCAGCATACTAAGAATTAACACAATCAATTAATTATTGCTTTGTGCCAAGATAGCACAAAGGTGTGTTTATCTTGCATACCACATCTGGACTGATAAGCCAAACTGATACAAAACACAGTTCTTTCTCTCCAGCAAATTATCATGCATGTGACCTGTGCTCTTCAAATTCATTTATATCAGTAGCTCTTCTTGGAGCTTTTTGGAGACTGACAGGTGTTTCTGACTCATTATTAATAAATATTTTAGAGGTTAATGTAACAAAATCTAAAAGGTTCTCAAAAAACAAACAAAACAACACAAAATAATTGAGAAAGAAATATATTACAGAGTTGCTTTACAAACTACAAAAAATAGCATATATGTTCATCTATGTTATAACCAAAGTCATGTAACTTCAGATACAGAAGTGTCATTTTATTTCTTACAGTAGAGGCAAAGAACCCTTTAAAGAACAAATGAAACTGCCCAATCCAAGCATTTGCTGTTCAGAATCCTTGTTAGAAGTTCAGTCTCAATGCTTCCATGATCTGCTTTCTGATTTTGTTGGGTTTTTTTTGCTTTTTTTTACAATATTTCCTTTCACTTCCCCTTGGAAAAAAAAATAATGTTAAAATAATATCTCAAGCTATGCATGTAATTATAGATTTTCAAGAAAGAAAATAATCTGATTTTTAGGAATGAACCAATCATTCCTATTTGCCAAACAACAGAAATTCCATTATCTCCCTGGTTTACTTGTTCCACCACTTAAGTATCCATAGAGTTTAAGAAATATTTTTTCATAATGACTAATTTAAATCTCCCTTTCTGCAAATGAAGTCATACATTATTTGTTCTGTCCTCGGATAAAGTGGAGATCATTAATTGTCTTTTTAATAGTCGTTTACATGTTTGAAGACTATTTTACTGTCTCCCCTTAAGCATCTCTTCATTTCTAGACTAAACAAAGAAGTTCTTCTGGACTTTCTTCATGCATTATTCTTCCTAAGCTCCCTGTCATTATTTTACTCTTCGGTTTTGTTCCACTGTTCCTACGACTTGCTTAAACTTTGGTGCATAGAGCTGAGGCCTCATCAGTGCTAAATTAAATTAATTAAATAATTACCTGCTCTTTTGAACATATGATGTTCCTATTCGTAGAAGCATTGAATCACAGAAACCCAACCATTTGGGTTGGAAGAGACCTTAAAGATCATCTAGTTCCAGTCCCTCTGCATGGGCAGAGTAATCTCCCACTAGATCAGGTTGCTCAAAGCCCCATCTGGGCTGGCTTTGAACTCTTCCAAGGATGAGGCATCCACAACCTCCCTGGGCAACCCTGTTCCAGTGTCTCACCACCCTTACACTAAAGAATTTCTTCCTGATGTCTAACCAAAATCCACGCTTTTCCAGCTTAAAACCATTACCCCCCATCCTATCACTACACTCCGTGGTAAATAGTCCCTCCCCAGCTTTCCTGTAGCCCCTTCAGGTACTGGAAGGCTGCTATAAATTTTTCCTGGGGCCTTCTCTTCTCCAGGCTAAACAACCCCAAGTCTGTCAGCGAATCTTCATAGGAGATGTGCTCCAGCCCACTGATCATCTTTGTGGCCTTCCTCTGGACTCACTCCAACAGCTCCATGTCCTTCTTGTGTTGGAGGCTCCAGAACTGGATACAGTACTCCAGGTGGAGTCTCATGGTAGCAGAGTAGAGGGGGATAATCACCTCCCTTGATCTGCTAGCCATGCTTCTTTTGATGCAGCCCAATATACTGTTGGCTTTCTGGGCTGTGTCTGTTCTCTGTGTCTGGCCTAGTGACCTCGGTGAACTCATATTCCATTCTTACTGTATCCTCATGTGGATGCTGTCAGGAAAACTGCTCAGTTCATAGGCAGCAGGATCCAGCTTCCTTAAGAGGAGGTAGCTCAAGGGAGCTTTGGGTTCATACAAAGAAAACTCCTGACTTTGTGTCTGCTTCTCCTTTGCTTTAGCCAAGGTACAATCAATCAGTGACACCTGAAGCACAAGCAGCACTGGGGGAGGCTGCACGACAGGGGCTGTTCCTGCCCATGACATTCAGCTGAGATAGGTGTGTGACTCTGTGCATATTCCTGCATCAATCATACATCTATAAACATGTGTAGCTTCATGGTATGCACACTTTAGGATGAGCACTTCTTCAGTTAGTCAGCAAACAACAATCTTTTTCCACCACTGGTGATTTTCCAAATTGCCCATGGACTATTTTGCATGTAGAAAGTTGTTCAAGATCAGATGGAAGACCTAGGTCCTCTCTACAGTAAGACAACCTGAAACTGAATGTGATAAGGATATAGTCCAAGTTTAAACTGTTGCCAGGTCGGAGCAGGATCTGGCTTAATAAGAAGTGCAGTGTTAATCCATTTCAGAATGGCATTTACATTTTCTTAAGCTGCATGATGTTATTACCTTCTATGCTGTTTGTGCATTTTGGACCCAAGTGATCTCTAAACCTTTGGTCTGCCCGGATAGTCCCTGGTTTATGTATGTACTAGCAAGTAATGTGGTACTTTGCATTTGCCTTTATGGAATTTAATATCTTTTGCTTAAGACTATTTCTTGGGTTTGTAGATAGAATTCCCTTCTTCTAGTACTTGTACACATCTGTGTTTTATGGTAGTAGCCTAACCTATTAGTGTGCTTCCTGGAATGAACACATGAGACCCATGTAATGCCTCATTTTGGCCCCTCTGTACAGGTCACCTGGTCTCTTGGTGTAGTCATTGATAGTCTCTCCTGCCTGGGGGAAGAAAAGGAAAATAGTAATTCACTTGGCTAGATGCTATGTTTTCCTAGCCCAGAGGATAACCAAACATTCAGCCACACACTAGATACTTGTAGTTGATTTCCATGACTGATTCTGCAGCACTGAATTACAACATTGCATTGCACGTGTATCTCCTCAGCAGTGTCTGTGACTATTCTGCATTAAGGTAGAGTCATAAAGATGATTAAGGGAGTGGAACTTCTCCCTTACGAAGAAAGGCTGAGGGAGCTGGGTCTCTTTAGCTTGGAGAAGAGGAGACTGAGAGTCGACCTCATCAATGTTTATAAATACGTAAAGGGTGAGTGTCAGGAGGATGGAGCCAGGCTCTTCTCAGTGATGTCCAGTGATAGGACAAGGGGCAACAGGTGCAAGCTGGAGCATAGGAGGTTCCACGCAAACATGAGGAAAAACTTCCTCACTGTGAGGGTGACAGAACACTGGAACAGGCTGCCCAGAGGGCTTGTGGAGTCTGACACAAAAGGAAATGTTTGTTACAATTCCTGGCTTAGTATCACTTTGTTCTTGGAGCTGTTGGTACATCGGAAGTAAAGTTTCTGACAAGGTCTTCAAACATCTTTGGTAACGCTTTGGTAACATTGCCACGTTCTTCTGAGCACTGCAAATTATCATGACCATTGCCTCAGGAAAATAACCTTTTCCTTGGTTATGATGAATGAACAGTCAAATCATCATGAAACACTTTTGCCCCACAATTGTTTCAGAGTAAGGAACCTCAGCTTTGCTGTCATCTGGCAACCATCTGTGCAATGTGTTCTGGGTATTTGATTTCTTTTATCACAAACAAAACCTTGTATCAACAAAACTCTAGATTTTTAAAGCTTTTAGTCATAAATGTGAATGCTATCCCAACTCCAGCAGTTGTCAGCAAATCCGCCACACTGTACAGTGGACAACAGAGGTTATAAGCTTTCAAGTTATGACTTTTTTAAAAAAATATTCTTTCTAGTTTAATTTTTCTTTTAACTGTTACATATTTATTCTTGATGGGCTTATTTATCCTTCTTCTGGTGTCCTCCTACGAATTATTTAGTATTCGTTCTCTTTAGAACTGGTGCAATGAAACAGGCATGCTTAGGGTACAATTCATGTGACACCAATTGTAATGAGATAAGGTGAACCACACTTCAGAATACCTGGTTTTCTTAATAATTATAAAGGAAACTTATCATGATTTGTTTTACACATAGTTCTGACTTGCACCTTAGGAACCTGAGAAAAAAAAATAGACATGAAATTTGAGTCACAGCTCCTTTTTATTTACCACATAAAAGACATTGCCCAGACTTGCAGAATATGAACCAGCATCTTTTTCTTCCTGTATCACTTCAACAATATAAAGATACAGTGAAATAAAGAAATAGTGTCTAATATCATAACCTACTTCATAGTAATTTAATTTAGTCTACATCAGTTTCTGAGAATGCCATGCATAGGAAAGGCTCCTAAGTTAGTGAAATATCTCATGTATTATCTCCTTCCCATCCACCAGGCCAGTTGCCTTCTGTATTCCTCACATTCCACAGTTTGTTCACTTGCCTTCTTCGTGTTCTTGAGAATCAACATAATTAACTCATACTGTGAGTTTCAGCAGTTTATCACTTTAGAAATAATATATGTATAGACACACATAAACACATTATTTTAACTGGCCATGAAGAAGTATCTTCTACTAATCTTGAAGGTAGCTGTATGGTTTAAAGTCATTTATATGGCAGTTTATGGGAGCCTGTTAACTTCTCAGTTTTCTAAACTCTACATTCAGTCTGTAATTTTAATTGTCAGTTGTATGGTCGTTGGACTGAATCTACTTTCTTACAATACATTTCATAGAATCATAGAAGGTTTGGGTTGGAAGGGACCGTAAGATCATCTAGTTCCAACCCCTCTGCATGGGCAGAGACACCTCCCACTAGACCAGGTTGCTCAAAGCCCCGTCCAACCTGTTCTTGATCACTTCCAGAGAGGGGGCAATCGTTTATCTTATTCATATATTTATTCCACTGATGGAGAGGAGCATTGTCTTGATTGTCCTAGATGGAGACTGCTTTATATCCCAAGACTCAACTATGAGACTCAGCTTTGCTGTTACTGGTGATCATTTTCTGACTCATAACAGATTCATCAGCGCTGTTGCCTGTCAAATTGCACTGAAAAGAAGATGAATATTTTTAATTGCTTGTGTGAAAAATAACTAAAAATAAGTGTGTGCATTTCTCTTACATGTAGCAATGAAGACAAAACACTACTTCACTTAATTTTTTTATGCAAATTCCTAAAAGATTACTATATAGACTTCATAGAAATGGCTCTAAAAAGCCTCTCTCTCAAAGTTTGCCAGCTTTTTTCTCTCTTTCTCAGTTTTATTGGCACATAATCTATACCTTTCATTTTTTATCTGGGAAATGTCTTAACTTTATCATTAGCCTTTGGCCACATGAAGCTTATGTTCCTGAAGCTAAGTATAGATGACTTCTGGGGAACTGAGAATTAACTGTCCTTTTATGCAGCTGCTTTGCAACACAAAGTAACCTCAAACAGGTTTGACATTCTCCACTGGAGTCAGCTCTTTTGCCAGACCTTATTCAAGAGAAAGAGAGGACTTAATCCCCAGAACCCCACAGGGACCATTCAATCAGGAATCCTATAGCCAGTCCTCCTGGGGGTTTAGATAGGCCTTCTGCATGTGGAACCTTTTCACTCCAGAGTCCAATATTGAGGATTCATATAAAGAATGCATTTGCTTATCAACTTTTCTTGTGACATTTTTAACTCTCTTTATGATAACTGAAATAGTACCTGAAGATAGATTAACTTAGCTGACAATCTATTTTAAAAGTTATGCATGGTAAAACCACAGTCAGCTGCCACTAACAGAAGCTCACATAAGCTGCCACTCTGCAGCTCACAGACAACTGAAGGTATGCTTTGATACAAAGTGATTCTGAACAAACAAAAAAACCCACCCCATACCACAAAACAAAGAACACAGGTCTTAAATTTGCCAAAAACATTCAGCTCACAGTATGTCTGGGGACATTATTTGTTGAAAAATTACAAAAAAAATATTTTGTAAAAAAAAGCTGACCTCTGTCAACATGTACGCTGAGGAGAGGAGAAGAGAGGAGAGGAGAGGAGAGGAGAGGAGAGGAGAGGAGAGGAGAGGAGAGGAGAGGAGAGGAGAGGAGAGGAGAGGAGAGGAGAGGAGAGGAGAGGAGAGGAGAGGAGAGGAGAGGAGAGGAGAGGAGAGGAGAGGAGAGGAGAGGAGAGGAGAGGAGAGGAGAGGGATATTCTATTTTTATATTTCAATCAAAATTAAAACTTTTCATTTTGCAGCTACATACATCCAAAAATATCTAAAAACAATTCAATCATGTATAAAAATCTCTGAAATGTTGAACCTATGATTATTTTTTTTAAAAGCTTGAATGAGACCATGTTTTTTTAAATGTTAGAATCCAAGGAAGTTCCAAAATCACCAAATTGAATTGTTTCCATTTATCCAAAGTACTATTCCTTATTTTTTGTTTTGACATCCACAGCCAGAACAACAAAGTTTCTCGGTGCTCTCTCTGTCTCTCCCCATCCCCTGCTTTATTTCTGAAATAGAGAAGCCCAGGCATATGCAATAAATACAGAATTATAACAATAGAATTACATTTATTATATATAATAGTTATAATTAGAAATCTTATAACTATGTTTATAAAAGTATTGAATATTTATAGTTAAACTATTTTATAAAATTTGCATTTTTATATCAATGAAGAGTAGTTAATCCTTAGCACCCCAAAATCTAGGTGTTATTTTAATAAACACAGCTAAAGAACCTGGAGAATTTTGATAATGTATGGACCTGAGGCATCTTGATAGAATACATGTCTCCACATCTCCCTAGTCAGTGGAGGACTTAATCAACATGGCTTTATCATACTTCCTTTACTAAAGTCAGTCAGTATTACAATTCCATAACCATCCTCAAAAAAAACCAACCCAAAAACAAAACTAAAAAACAACTAAAAACAACAAAAAACCTATTGTGTTTGTTTATTCGTTTGTTTCATTCCACAGACACAAGAACTGAATCTAAAGAGGAATAGGGGTCCTGCTTCCTGTTTTCAATGAAGTTCAGCATTAAAATGTGGTTGGATTACAGCTCTGAGCTGCTCCCCTGCAACAGCTCCTCCTGTAGCAGAACAAAGAACAGCTTCTCCTCCAGTGAGTTTGGGCACCCAACCCTTCCTCTTCATGTGAGGGAAAAAAAGGAAAAAAGCTCAGTGAGGACATTCCTGAATTTATTGCTCTTTTATTGTAGAGATGCCTTGTCAATAGGAAATGAGCAACATTGGCTTTAAATATTTGAAGAATCAGGGACATATAAAAGCCACAGCCCAGTAAGCAAACATGATTGAAAAATTACCCAAATTAAAGCTTTGTCACACTTGATAATGAGATATCTGCTTCCATGGTCTTTTCTGTTTTCTGTCCTGGTTTGAGCCAGGATGAAGCTAATTTTCCTTTTACTGATTTTTTTTTCAGTAAGCTCTCTTTTAACTAGCAGCAAGTGTTCCAGCCAGTGGACTGATAACACTGGAATGTTTGTGTTTCTGCTGAGACTCCAAGGTCGCTTCTTAGCTCTGCTGCTACAGAGGCTACCGGGGCAGGAGAATTGTATCTGTGACCCTCCCGTAGGGGAGCTGGACTAGACAGACAGCAGAAATGACCAAAGGTGTTCCATTCCATAGATCTACGTAAGCTCTGAGGAAGGTCAGAGATCACAGAAGACAACTTCCTTCCTGCTTCTTCTTCCCTTCTCTTCCGTCCATGGCCGGTGTCTGGGGAGGACTCCATCCATCCATCACCATCAACCCCAGGCTCTGACCTCATAACCCTCATACCCCAGCCCCTGTCTGCTCTGCCTTATCTCCTGCCTGTGGGCTGAGACATTTCAGGACTGCTCACAGCTCAGGAGAGTGCTGGGGGAGTTACTGGGGAGGGGGGGGAGGCAAGAGGCTTTTGCACATTCCAAAATATACTTGTATGTAATTGTACATATAATTAAAGCTGTCTAATTTAGTTTTCAATCCAGCAAAGTCTCTCTCCTAATTCTCTCTCTCCTTCCCTACCTGGGTGGGAGGGGGAGGGGATCGAGAGCATTGTTGTTCATGGTTCAATTGGCGATCCTGGGTCAAACCGTGACATTTTCCTTTCCTGATGATGATGAGGTAGATGTCAATTTTAATTTAATAGTATGGTATTGATTTTTCTTGGGTGATATCTTTACAGATCAGTACACTTCAGACCTGTAGGTGTCAACTGATGCTAACTGTACAGCCTCTTCCTTAAGGTTAACCAGGCAACGTGTCTTAAAAATCATGACTGCATAGCAATACATAGTGTAGTCATTTTTTGCAGTACACAAATATTAAACTGATAATCAGTGTATTTAAATGGGTTTTCCTTCTGTCAAAAGGATTTAATAATAAATGCTCAAGGTCTAATAAGTTCTTTAATAATTAAATGAAACCTAAAGCAGTAACTATTTGAATCTCTCTCACAAAACATGGAATAGTAAACTCTGATCTGAAATGCTTTGTTTGATGGGAATTCTGCAGACAAGAAAGTGTTCATGTCTTGGCCTTTCTGCCCTTGAAAGCTTTTGAGACTGAGAAAAGGAGACTTCTGTACAGACTTTGTAAAAAAGCAGTCTTTGAAATTCTCCTTGATGTGGTATTTTAGGCTTATTAGAAGGGTGAATTTAAGTACCATGTCAAGTCATAATCCAGTTCTTGGATTCTCTGTTTTTTCCTTACGTCCCCCTTCCTCAAAAAAAAAAAAAAAAAAAGCTCACAGTTTTCTATTATTTGAGTACTGTTGAGTAATGGCATTTTGTATTATTTTTGTAAAGGAAAACTTTTAAGGACAAAAGTGAATGAACATATTATTCTAAATACACGTGTCTGTTTTCCAAAGAAGCAATCATCTTCCAGGTTATTGTAAAAATTATTTCTGTATTGTCAAAATAAAGGCCATCATATAAAAATAAACCATCACTCACACACAACATGTTTTTTAAGTTATTTTTTGAAAGGAATGAATTTAGCTGCACTACAATAATGAACTGGGTTATCATGTTAAGAATGCATAATGTGTAAGCTTTTTTCCCCTCTTTCTGAATACATTGGCTGCTTGAAAATAGCTGAAAGTAAAGTGGATTGAAGTTTGACCAAAAAAGGCCTAAAACCTTATTGGCTAAGAGAAAATGTAGTTTGATATAAACAGGGGTGGGTAGTTTATAATTCTGAGAGGAGGAAAATAATTTGTTTCCTTTTTGCAATTTAATGACTTGCACTAGTGAGGTTGTTTAATTATAAATTATGTAACTGAACTCTATAGACTATGAGCATTAGATAAGGGAGTTATCTAGTTTTCAGTACTAAATTAATTATCTGTCAAGGGTCTTATATAATTGCCTTTAGGTTGCACCTTCAAATCACGAGAGATGTGACCCATTCAGGATTCAGATGGATCTTTTTTGACTATCACGTCTCAGGAACAGAGTGAATAATAAAATAAGTTTTAGAATATCTGAATATTCTAGTGACTACAAGAGTATAATGTTTATTAAAATTAGTCAGATTTGACTAACATAAATTCATTATTATAAATTAATTTGTATTAGAAGTATGTTTACAACAAATTTGTTACTAATCAAAGAGTCAAGCTCAAATGCTTTTGTAGCTGTGTTTGCTGAGGTAGGAGTAGATTTACTGGGGCTGCTTGTCTTATTAAAGCCTTCACAAACATATGTAAAACCTTAGCTTTCACTACTCAGAAGGAAACAAAAGCATCTGACAAAGCTCAGCAAGCTAAAAAGAAGGTACAGACTGTACAGTATACAGGAGGAATAACTGGTGCAATCACTGAAAAGAAAAAAGAAAAAAAAAATTCCATTAAATCATGGGAGTAGGAGAGTAAGAATTCATCTTTGCAAATGCACACATGTGAAGAAATTAAGAAACTGGCATTCTCAAAAGAATATTATGTGTAATATCTATCCCAATCCAAGTAAGTGGGGCTGAATGTGACTGAAATTTGGACTTTATACTTTTGCACAAATATAAAGTAAAAAGCTTCTGACATGAACTGAAGCTCTTATATTCACTACATATAATGAGAATCAAATAGCATTTCTTAAAGAAAAACAACTTTGCAATTTCTTTACATGGCAGGTGAAATATTGAGAAATATGACTGATGTAAGCCAGAGTAACTCCCATACATTCTGAGAATTGGCACTTTGTCCACAGTCACTATAGCTCACTTGTTCACTAGATGATTTCCCAGTGCAAATCTTTCGAATCTGATAGGCTTGGTTATGGGATCTCCAAACATCAGTGTCTGTGGGAACACTGCCGTTAGAAAACCACATGCTAAATGTAAATATTTACTGTGTGTATTGATCCACAAGTAGTCTCAGATTCATCCCTGTAAGTTATGAATACACAAAGATGCATTATATTACTGAGATTAACAACAGAAGCAAGAAATTTTCCAGATTAGGTAGTTGAAAAACTGCTGTAAGATCTGCAAAATTTCTTACGACTCCAGTATTTCCTTGCTTTAGGTCTCCACTCAAGAAGATACTGATACTGTACATAAGATGACAGCAGTTTCACATCTAAAAGTGAAACCCTGTGGAAACTTAAAGAAAAATGAAGAAAACGATAGATGTAACACAAGGCTCTTTGGTAAAATCTGGATCTTAGAGGAATTGCTACAGAAATGGGAGATAAGGAATCACACCTGGACAGAGGCTTGTAGTCAGAAAAAGTGGGGATCATTAGACACATCTTAGAAAAGAAAAAAATAAAGCCTGCATTTGAAAGTCAGTCTGCTGAACAAAAGAGATGCTTCAGCCTTCATGGTTGCTGGAGCTTGGTGTTTTACTGACAAAACGGCTGTTGGCTGTACTAAATTGTGTCAAATTACAGGCACTGGTTATATGATGTGTATTAATGTCCATGAGGGACAAAGATGAGGTCACTCCTTTTACTTAGCACTGAAAGATGGATTTAAATTACACTGCTAGGGATGAAAGGCTAGTGCTTCATTAAGTAAGCTGCTCAGCCTTCATGCTTACTCCAGTTTTAAAACTATTATCCTACAATCACAGTGAATACCTTTGAAATAATATTGCAGTCATTCTTTGATAAGAAAACCTGTTTTTTTCCTTTGCTTTGCCTTACAACTAAGTACCAGATACATAATTTATATTAACCTTGACTCGTTCTTCACCTACAGATTCTCCTCTTTTAATATTATAAGGAAGAATCTTCTTTTCCTTTACAAGTGAAAACATGAATTATTTCCCTTATACAGACCCTGTCGTTTTTTTTCCTTTCTTTTCTTTTTTCAGAGGAGCCAGGGCTCATAAAGCACTGTTTCTAGCTTTCAAGATGTAGCAGCTTGTTTCCAGCCATCAGACTTGTCCAAAATCAATCTTGTCACTTTGGTTTGGATTTGCATAATATTCCTCCCTGGGTGGAGTTTCTGTGGCTTGTCTGCAGCAGTACTGTAGGGAGCAATGGGAGCTCTGCTTAAAAATTGATGAAACAAAAGTGCCACTGATGTTTTCACCTGTTCATTTTTACCCATCTATATTCTTTGCAGAGTGCTAAAACCAGTACTTTCAGAAGTTGCACACAATTAGATTAAGAACTGCTTTTGTACTGAAAGCATTGTCATTAGAATGGCTTATTTCCTTGGTACAAAGGCTCTATGGCTCACTGCCCTTCTGATATTTCAATTATTTGGTTGTAATCATGTAACAAAGGAGATATTGATTTCCTGGGTATTCAAATTACACCTCTAAATGCAAGAGCTAGTAAAAGGGCCTTATCATTTAAAATTATACGCTATTTGGTGAAGCCAGTTAGTTCCAGTGTGAAGGAACATGTTCTTTTATTTTAAAAGTGACATTACAAATAGCATCTGTGGGGTGTTTCTTTCATGTTATAATAAATTCAATAAGCCTTACTTATTTTGAGAAATACCTTGCTCTCAAGCAACTTCTGAGACTTACTAAATATGAATAAAGAAAACTAAAGCAGTCCTTGGGACCTGATGGATATATGGGTAGTACATTTATGTCTACATCACTTTATGAATATTAAAAACACAAACATTAATTTTTATATGTCAGGTGACAATGGTTTGCTATCCCTCATCATTCCTCTTTTAAATGAGGTAGTACTTTTTTTCCCAACATAAGGTAAATAGAAACCTGGGAGTTTAAATGTTTAAAAATGAACCTGAAATACACTTTCAAGATTTGGGGAAACTTCTGTTCTTCAAATGTTCTTCAGGTTCCAGATATCTCTTCTTTGTCCATTCCAGACTTGAGCTTGATGGCCTAAATGCAAAGATCTTCTATTAAATCACATGGTGAGAGCTTCACTGAAGACAGTGTTTCAGTCTGGCTGTCTTGCTTGGCCATGATCACCATGGCCAAGGCTAGGAACTGAAGCAGCTGCTCCCTGGGGAGTCAGGGATTAGTTTAAGAAGGCCAAGGAACTAGCCAAACAACAACAACAACAAAATATATGCAGTTTCCAAGAGGAAAACAAGAATCATCCCACTGTTGAGCTATGATGAAATAAATGAAAAAAAAACCCAAACATACAAAACCCCAAAACAAACCACAACACCAAAGAAACCCAAACAAACAAAAAACAAAACAAAAAACATCAAAATAACAATATTTAAATTCCCAGTGACCTCACCATTTTGATAATTTTGCTTTTTTCAGTGAAGCAGCCTTCCAAAGCAGCTTCAGTTTTTTCTAGATTTAGTTTCTTCATAAACCTTTTCACTCCTAAGAAAGGAATCTCTTTGACTGCATCCTCTTGATTTATGACTGTTTCCCCATTTCCTCATCTTTATTTTCCTTCCTTTTCCAGGAGAACCCTTAGGCAAGGAGAAACCTATATAGTTTTTAAAAATATATATTTTCTAAGCATAAAGCTGTATGCATTTATATATGCATAATACTTTAAGGAGGAAATTAAAAGAGTTTAGACTCTCTTGGTTACAACTAGCTCACGTGAGTCTATTGTCTCTCTCTACATATACATTTAAAAAATACCAGACTTCCCAATTAGCAGTACAAGTATTCTATATAACCCTCTGAGAGAAGTGAAAAATACTTAAAGATGCAATCAATTGCTATTATTTCTATCATTGTCCTAGAAAAGTTAAAAAGATTGAAAAATAAAATAAAATAAAATAATCTTCACCTGAAATAAGGCAGCATATCTGAACATCTAAAAGCTAGCAGGAAAATTTTTTTCCTTTTTTTTCTGTTTTCTGGTTTGGTTGGGTTTTTGTTACAGTTTATAAAGTTTTTCATACAGCAAATACGTTCAAATGTGATGGATTTTATTAAAAATTTCATGTTTGTCTTAAGTATTTTGCAGACTTTATGATGCTGTGATTTAAAGAAAACCAAATGGATGCACTCTTACTAGATGATACTTCTTTAGAAAAGAAAGTGTGCTGTTACTTTTTTGTACTAATTAGAACAGTTAATAATCCAGTATTTTTTCATTTCTACCCACTTCCTCAGGTAAATTCCCAGTTCCAAAAAGACTTGAAAGTTTTAAAAACTATTTAATGTACTATTTCTTTTTCACAAATGCTTCTTCACTCATTTCCAAGTCTCAGACTGATCCTGAAATCAATATCTTGAAATCCTAGTGCCTGTATTATGTGTACATCTTACAAGTGTGTCATCCTGTTTTTGGACACAAAACATAAAAAAATTCTAGGCTTTAAAAGAATCCATCTCATAAAATGTCTTTCTTACTTAATCCTTGCTTTTCCCTGTTTTTGAAAATAGGTTTTTACTAAGAAAGTAGCCATCAGCCTACATTTTCTAACCAGTTATGTTACTTGTTTTAATTAGCACCTTGCAAGTAACAAAATCTTAAAGCACAGAGGGCTACCCTAAAGAAATCTGTGCAATTCCAGATAAATTCTTACTCAGGAACATAACTGTAATGTACTTACAGATTCTACACTGTATGTTGGGTCAGATCCTTGCCCTCTTACTGTGACAAATGTATTGAACAACATCTGCTCAAAATAGTCTTTTCTTAACCACCAAACCCTTGCTTGGTGGATGCCTGAGAAAATGCAGACAAAAAATTAATTAATTATACAGCAAATGATAGCCTAAAGCTCAAGAGCATCTGTGGCAGTCATTACAATTTTTGCACTTAGTTATAAATTTTGTTATAAATTATGACAATGAGCTGGCCAAAACCAGAGGGACACTAAAGAAGGTTTAGTCATCTCACAGTGAAGTAAGATGTGCTTTCACCCGTACACCTCCGTTTACACAATGACACATGTATTCATCTACCTTCACCCAGATTCCACATTATTTGTTTTCTTCTTTTTGAATGGGAGAAGAAAAACAAGTTTTGCCAACATACTGAACCATCTTACCTGCTGCTACTCAAATTATTCTGCTTTTTTCCCTCTATATATAAACGTTAAATATAGTGAGAATTGGAATCAACATTTGACGACTCCTTTTTCTTTCTGGCTTTGCATGTTACACCAAACTGTAGATCAGTTTTTTCATTCTAGTCCTATGACTATTATATTAATCTGTGGAAGCAAGGTGGAATTGCTCTCATGTGAGAGGTTTAGTAGAGAAACTTAACCAGTCACACAATAGTTACAACATTCCTCTCTGACATGAGTTTCTCATCCCTGTATAGCCCACAGCAATATGGTCAGGATAATTTCCTGCAAAGTGAAAAATTTAGGTGATGAGTGAGTTGGCTCAGGAACCATGCTTTGTTTTAGTCATTAAGACATTAGATAAAACAGGAGTCAGCCCCAGTGATATTCGGCTTAAAACTGTCAGTACTGATTAGGCATGCTCCTAGAAAGAATGTCCAATCAGAGCCCTCCTGGAATTCAAGCAAAGGAACACTTAGAATGGGATTAATTTCATGCACCTTTAGGCACATGAAAGAAAGACATCGGAATATGAACCAATCACTCCAGCCTGTGCAAAGGAGAGAAGTAGGCACCTTCTGAAGTGTTTAATCTCACACTTCAGATGTCTCTTGGATGTGTTGAATCCCTTCTGGGGATACTAATATCTCTCATGATTTTAAATGTACATAAGGTGATTAGCTGAGTCTAACTTTAGTTATTCCATGTTTATCTTCTGTGTCTGACTGAGCTGATGCTGGAGCCAAACATTGTGCTGCTTTGTCAGGAATATCAATGTGTGACCACTATTTTGGGTGTTATTTCCCAAAGTCCTTATGAGTCCTTCTGTAGGAACTCCAGCATCAAGTATTGGCTTGACTACATCAGGACTGCGTGGGAATCCAGTACAACGTTGCCAGAATAAAAATCCAGCATGCTATTGCCTAGAAAAAGACAAAGTTTGCCCTGTTCTGCCACTTCAGGACTAGTTTTTTAATTCCTTTCTAGATCTAAGCAAATATTAGCAGTGATGTGCAGCTTCTTTTACTGATGTTTACTACCACATGCTCATGCTACAGGGATAATAAGTTCAAGTGGCATATCAATACCAGCTGCTTTTTATAATAAGTCAGTCACTAGTAATTAAAAACCTAATTAAGCAGCAATTGATTCTGAAGGTACCCTGGACAATCTTTGATAGTTTTGATTGAGAGTTTTTTGCTTTTTCTATGAAAGAACATGGGCTTTGTTTACTACATGAAACAGGGAGAATTTTAGAGGTTGCTAGAACTGACTTGATGGACTTACCACAAATATAGAAACAAAACAGACATGCTGATATAATTTGGATACAGAAATCTGTCATTTAGACTCACAATATGTTGGGGGACAGAATCTGAAATACTGATTTGTCATTGCTATTTGTATGGGGCTACTACCTAATAATACAAATAATACCGTGCAGCTATTTAGTTAAAAATGAGCAGTTAATAGAAGAAAAGTTAATATATATACTTAAATATTAAGACTTAAGTGGATTTATGAATGGACTTAGGTTATAAGAGTTCTATGCCTTAGTATGCAGGTAGACAACACAGTAGCAATAAGAAAAAAATTAAAGATGAATGGCACACTGCAAGCTTTAAAGTAAAGCCATTCAGATGTTTTTTTTCATTCCTTACTGAATATACTTCAGTCTTCAGAATGCTGAGCAGGACTTTCTCTGGAAAATGTAACTTGAGAACAACTTAACACTTGGTTTTAAAATGAACTACCATATACATTCAAAATGTTTCTCCAAATTGAGTTTTTGCATCTATTTTAATTCAAAAAGCTATTTTATGTATCTCCTTCTTCACTTTTTATGCAGCAGCTGAGTAGAGAGATAATTAACTCCTTTACAGATATTTCATAATTATTACCTAAAATATATCAATAGTCCTGGAAGAAGGGACTGAACTCCACTCTTTCCATGTGGTTACTTTAGCTGCTAACCTAAAAAGTCATCCTTTAGTTTCTTGAAGACCTGTTGTAGGCAGGTCTTTTTTCATTGTTAGTGTCCTTGATCCTAATCTGAACAGGTTAACTTTTTCCACAAACTGTAATGCTGCCTCACCCAGGCTTCCAGATCTCATTCTGTACAATGAGCTCAGACCTACAAAAGAAATTTAATCAAGAGATTTTTAGGAAACTTACACCAGAATTTGGCAGAAACTGAAGAGTTCTTGTAAATTCCTTTTTTTGGAGTTCAGGTGTGACTGGGTTCGGGAATCTGGGTTCAGAAAGGACATGAACCCATGCAGACATCGCTCATCTAGGTTCTTATGAAATTGAGTGATTCAGAAACTAGTATCTCCTAGACTCAGATACATTTTTCCTTGTTAAACAGAGACAGTTAGCTTAGTTTTTTTTAAACAGGACCAAAAGTAGTACTGCTACATGAACATTAACAAATGAGTTTAGGCACAAATTTAGTGCTGAGCTGAATTGGTCTCCTTTGAGCAGACAGCAGATCTGATCTAGTGGCTAACATTTAAATGATCATGTTTTTACTGGCTATAAATATAAAATCTTATAGACTCTCAGTAATCAAACACTTGGACAAGAATTTTGTTGATCGCTTTGTTAGAACTTTATTACTTTGGACAAAGGTGAAGTTTACCTAGAATGTTAACATCATTAGTTCAGTTTAGCAACGATTTATTGACCTTTTTGTTGTTGTTTTTTTTTGCTAAAACAACAACTGCACTTATGTAGAA
This sequence comes from Hemiprocne comata, assembly GCA_020745705.1. Classification (NCBI taxonomy): domain Eukaryota; kingdom Metazoa; phylum Chordata; class Aves; order Apodiformes; family Apodidae; genus Hemiprocne; species Hemiprocne comata. The sequence continues at coordinate 113,678,893 of CM036588.1, read as the reverse complement.
GCCACCAGTCATTTCTAGTCCAGTGCATAAGTTACCAAACACACAGACCACAATGAAACAGCCAAAAAGGTTTCTTGGTTGCTTTTTGCTCCTAAATTAAAAAAAAAAAAAAGTTGATATTGGCACTAGAGTGAAAAAGGAGAGATTTATACTTATTTTTGTTTAAGAGAGAAATTTTAGAAAAGCATAAATATTTTCCCTGAGTGATTTTGGAGCCCTCAACATAAGGACATGAAGCTCATGGAGAAAGTCCAGAGAAGGGCCACAATGATGATCCAAGGGCTGGAGCACATCTCCTATGAGAACAGCTGAGAGAGTTGGGGCTGTTCAGCCTGGAAAAGAGAAGGCTCCAGGGAGACCTTATAGTGGCCTTTCAGTGCCTGAAGGGGCTACAGGAAAGCCGGGGCAGGACTTTTTACAAGGGCTTGTAGGGAGAGGACAAGAGGTAATGGATAAAACTGGAAGAAAGGAGATTGTATTTTAGACATTAGGAGAAAATTATTTAGTGTGAGGGTGGTGAGACACTGGAACAGGTTGCCCAGGGACATTGTGGATGCCCCCTCCCTGGAAGTGTTCAAGCCCAGGTTGGATGGGGCCCTGAGCAACCTGATCTAGTGGGAGGTGTCTCTGCCCATGTAGGGGGGTTGGAACTAGATGATCTTTAAGGTCCCTTCCAACTCAAACCATTCTATGATTCTATGATATTTTTAGTTTACTTAACTGCATATATAAAAAAACCTCACCAACCTTCAGCTAAACAAACAAACAAACAAAACTCCACAAAGGCAATAGATAAATATACTTCTTATTCCTTTTTTTTTTTTTTTCTTCCAGCACCACTTTTAGGATTGCAGCTCCTATATTAGATTTATTGTTGAAATAAACTAGATTTTTAAAGTCAGAGAAGTCTTGTGATATAACTCCAATGTCTAAGATTAGGCACATCTACTTCTCCCTCGGGTCCATGTCTAACAAAGACAAAGCTTTAGAGATGAAAAAAACAAATCTTCTCAATTCCTTAGACAGCCTTTTTAGTATCCCCTTTACCTTTTCAAGTTCAGAATTATCATAGTTGATTTTCCTCTGCTAGATATCAACCCCTCAGAGAACACTCCTGTGTAAGCTTTTGCTTGGTCTCCAATCCCCTTCCTTCCATTGACTTTCATGGATTGTTTTCTTCTATGTTGTCTTCTTTTTCCTTTTCATTTAAGAACCATAGCACTGACACATTGTGATGAGCCTCAGCTGTTCCTCATTTCAGGTTATGCTCTTTAATGAAATCAAAGAAAAGCAGATGAGAGATCCAGATAATAAAAAATTTAACTTGATAGCTATTACAAAAGGACATCAAATGGAAAAGAGATTTGTAGGCTGAGAAAATTCAATTCAGAGTTAGTTAGAGAGTTGTCTTTTTCATGTAGGAACTTGGAGATTATAAGAAAGTTTGGCAAAGAAGTGGGAGACCATTTCAGTCAGGAAACTGGGAAGACCATGTATGACATTCAGCATGTATGGTGCTTGTCTTGAACAATCCAAGAGATAAGTAGTGTATTCAGACACTTACGGTGTCTGGTGTTTTATCTGGAGACATCCAAGAGATAAGCAGTGTTTAACAAAGAGACTTCGGCAACCCACCGAACCATTTTACTCAACTGATGATGGCAAGACCCCCTGCGACGTGGCAAACGCGGAAGGCGAACGGGAGAGTTTGGTGTGGTATGTGCTGAGATTGCAGACAAAAGAGGCACACAGTTGGTGCCACAGCCAGCACTGAGGCACCAGTGGCAATAACCAGGCCTTGAATTACTCAAGAGGCTCAGAGAGTGTTTTCATGTAAATCACCAACCTGGCAGAAAAGGCTTAAAGTCTATATAAATAACTGGTCCAAAGAAATGCAGGAGGTGATAAAGAATTTTCACTGCAAACTTGGAACAGTGATTGGGTAACTGCTGCAGTGAATCCCAGGAATTAACTGCATAAAGGAGAGAGCACCAGTCTCAACCCACCTGCTAAGGTCAGACCACCATCCCCCCCTCTTCTACTACGAGACCAACAAGACCAACAGGACACTGCTGGAGCTCTGGGTGGTGACTTTCCTTTAACTCTTTATTTCCTTTCCTGATCTTTCTCTTTTGTAGTTTAGGGTTAGTTATTGTATCTATTAGAAGCTTATGACAAATATATAGTTATAACTCTTACCAGTTGATCTGTTCCTAAATAAAAACCTATATGTGCACCCGATATAGTATTATCCAACTATCGGATCGTGACACCATGAAGAAATTGAAGATTTTTTTTTATTATGAATATACAGCAAAAATTCTAAATAATATCAAGGAAAGAGGTGAAATCAGAAAGCTCTTTAAAAATCTAGGTGAGAGAAAGACACATAGTGAAACTTCTGAGAACACTGAAATTTGAATATTTTAACTTATCAAGAGCATCAAAACGCATACTCTTCTGTGCAGAGCACTTCAGAGTGGCTGCAGAGTTCTGCATTGGCTAAACTAAGTAAACATCTCTCAGAACTGATTCACATCAGTCCTTCAAATGGCCCTCAGACATCTTCAATATATGCTGAAAAATATATGTTTTGTTTATTTAATTACTGTGTCTATCCAGCTTGGAAGTTCTTGTAATTGCAGTATCAGCTATTCATAATGAAGGTTTTCAGCTATGGAAACAAAGCAGTGTTGGCATCATTATTCCTCCAGGAGCTCTGGCTAAGTTAATCAGTCTTTCTTCAAGCAGTTAAAATATTCATGTATTATTTCTTTTTATGTATATTAAAAATACTGTCTATTTCATATTCTTAAAACCAGACACAATTCCAAGTACGTTCACATTTTTTCTATTTTTCAGTTTGGTTTGGTGAAGATAAATGCAAATCAAACCAAGCTTCTCCTTTTTTTTCTAGCCTTTCTACCATTATCTCCCACAGTGTCATGTCTAAATTCTGATCCTGATTTTGTAAGAATAAAAAAAAAAATATTAAATCCCACTCCTCTGGTGGGATTCTCACACCATCCTCTGATGCATCTGGTGCTAGTCACTGTCTGAGGTAGGAGTTTGTAACTGTGGTTACAGGATGTCAAACGTGTTTGTGCATGCACGAGTAGACAGGGTCACCACTTACAGTTATGAAATCCAGTATGCAGGGACTGTATCATGTAAAATTTTACCTTTGAGTTTGGGATTTTTATGCAAATTAACTTCCAGAGAGATGTCTATGAAGATGAAAGCTAAAAGAAACACTCCAAGTTTTAAGATTATAAAGCGATTCAGGCCTTTAAATTTTTTGTTCTGTAATACTACTACTGACTTAGTATTGATAGATAGCACTGTTAAATTTTGGTGGGGTATATAAATACTAATGTCAGGTGGTAAGCATTTTGTTCATGTTTTTAGTACTGTCTCCTAGTAGTTAAATTGTTTGTTCGTTTGCTCTTATGCTGTGGAATATGATGAGAGAGATCATTGCTCCTGTGTTTCTCATAAATATAATTAACCGAGGTTCTCAAAGCCTTGCAGGTTCAGAGTGGCTGAGGAGACTAAGGAGTGGTGATTTTTCTTTATCTAAATTTCTCTGTACCTCTCAACATGTTTGTCTTACTTGTATTCCTGCAACCTTGGGTTTACTTTCTATTATGACAAGGTGAAAATGAGATACAAAGCCTAGTTCCGTTATATATAACTTCCAAAACAGAATGTCACAAATAGTTACAAGCTAACCAGAAGCATTACTCTTGCTAAGACTGTACAGCCATGCTTTTTAAGCATCTGAGCTTTAATTCTAGTCACTGTAGAATCATGTACCATAAATCTGTCCTCTGACTCAAAGTCTCATCACACATAAATTCCATTGAGATGGCTTATTATATTCTGTTATCAACAGATAGCTCACCTCCAGCCCACATTAAAACACAGAATAGATTGAACAGATGTGAAATGTTTTAAAATAACAAAATATTGGGAAGAGGAAAATAATAGAGCTTGGAACAGAATATGGTACTAGTCAGTAAGATACCATGGTATTCAAAAGCTCTCAATGACCCTCATGGTCCTGGCTCCAGTAGGAATGAGGGGAGAATGTTATTTGCATGTGCTTTCCTTGACCACCTGTGACAGCCACAGTGCTGAAGCATGACAGAAACAAACAAATAAAAGAAACTTTAAGAAATTACTGTGTGAAGGAGTTTTTACATACCACTAATAGGAACCCTCCATAGAATAATTCATCATTTACTATTTTAATATAGCCAAGTGAGGGCAGGATTAATCAACCTCTGGGGGCACTTAAATGACTAGATGGTGACTAGCTATGACTACATGGCCAGATCCAGATAACCCTCTTAGGCTAGATACTTACGTTTTAGACGGGTTAAGGTACTTGGAATGAATCCAACACACTAATAGACTGATGAATAGCACCAAATGTGTAGGCATTCATAAAGCTTAATAGTGATGAAGCTGGCATAAAAGCTTGAATGGAACAGAATTAAAAGAAATTGTTAAATTCAGTTTTAGTTGAACTCTTAAATTGTATTTATCTTACATTTTAACAAATGTTTCCAAAGATTGATGATTATTTCTCTTACAAAAGGCAGAACATATGGCATCATTTGATAGTTACAGCATGAAATGCCAGTTTCCTATAAATACAGGCTTTGGGAAATTATCCTTAGAACCAGTAGCATATGAGGTAAATAATTAATAGGAATGCTAATTATTCGTTGAATTCAGGAAAATGCTAAGAAAATATATAACATCTAATGTTTTTGATTAATCCATTCTGTTCTCCTTCACTTTTCATGGGTCTTTTACTAAATCCTATGGTTTTATTAATTGCAGAAGCTAAAAAAGCAGAACTAAAGTAATTTGTAATGGTGAAAATGCCTCTTGAAATGTTTTTTTGAATACTACATCAGGAATAATTTAAGGTCTGTTGGCCTGAGTTAATGCATACTAAGATAGTACATTTTAAACCAGCAGATGAGTTATTCATTTTCTGAAAAGCTGGAGCTTTGATATTAGGATAATATTCTTACATTACTTTTAGGGAGGTTGTCGGAAAAATATAAATGGTTTGATTGCATTAGATATAGTCGAAGGTTATAAACATATTTAGGAATACTTTTAAATTACTTGCAGGTGTGGTGTCTGCTGCTACATCATTTAAAAAATCAAGTGATACCTGCCGAGGTGAATAAAAGACAAAAAGGCTGTAGGACAATGCATACAGTAAGAACTAAGAACTGCATTCACAAGAAGACCTAAGCACTGCAAGGCTGACAATAGTCTAAAGCACAGGAAAAATTAGGCCTTCCTGCAAAAAAGCAAAATCCAGAATGCTGTTCATTGCTTCACCATTGCTGAGTAGAAAATATAGCACTACATCTTAAATATTACCTGTTCCTTTATGTTCTGTGGTATCTCCTTTCTTATTGTGACAGGTGGTTTGTCACTAATTCCACTGGAGATGCAGATCTATTTCCTGAGTTTCACTGAAAAATAAATGAGAAAGGATGGGTTTTTGTTCAAATTGCAGTCCCTAGAAGAAGCTGTGCAAGCCTTGGCTTTGCAGGGGTACTCTGAAAAAAGTTTGGTGAATGCCAGGTACATTATTTGCGTGAGACTGAGTTTTAACTGAGTTGGCCAGGTTAGGTGGCAACAGGCCTGTTATCATAAACACAGGTAACAAGACTATTTGTTGCTTTCAAGCTGGATTTTTTTTTTTTTAATTGGCAGTTAGGTACTTAAGACTAGTTCTGCTTTGTGCCCAGGAACCTTCACAGATGTCCTTTTCTTCCATCCTTTCTTCTAGATAATATGAGTCTTTAACATAGGGTTTCCAACATCTGTACAGTAGAAGTATTATGGTTGAAACCAGTAGGGATGCTCCCACTAAAGCTGTCTGACTTTGTTTTCAGTATTTTTTAATCTTTTTATACTAAACCTTATTGAACAGAATTTGTTTGTAACAGCTACTTGAAGCAGTTCATATGGATTTTTGGTTGCTATTCTTTTCATAAAACAAAATCTGACAAAATATTCCTCCATAAATATGGAGAACATATGAAGTTTCACAACCTAAATTCTGGAAATCTTTCTATCTAGTACTTGATTCAGTAAGGAAGGTGGAATTTGTACCAGAACTGTTTGTCTCTGATAAAATTAATCTCAATGTTGTGATGTAAAAAAACTTGAAAAAATACAGGTTTCACACGAGAGGTAAGACCTCTGAGATTTCAGTTACTGAACAACCAAAACTGTGCCACACTTAGGGCAACTGGAAGCCAAGGACTTTCTGTGACATTCCATCCTTGGGGATGCCACCCCACCTCTCCTCTGTTCAGATCCTACCCTTAGAGTAAAGAAGAAGAGGCTTCAGCAGAAAGCAGAGGCTCAAACGGGAGATGCTCAGAGAAAAAGCATGGGGTTGGAGACAGTCACACTGTGATCTTAGCGTGGACTGAGTGAGGAGCCTTACTCTGAAATGAGGAGTCTGAGAAGAAGAACGAACCCAAGATTTGCTGTGTGAGGAAAGTAAGACTGAGATGAATAGCAAGAAGTCCAAGACAGACTGGTAGTTCAGAACAGAGCCTATATTGGAATATATGTGATATGATAACTATGTCACACTCCTTGCAATGAGAGGATGCCAAGCTGTCAGGGTCAATCAGTACTAGAGAATGAAAGAATGTCACTTGTATCAGCCTTTTTTTTTTGCAAAACTAGGAATTGTATACTGAATAAGTAGGCAGAGGATTGTTAAGAGGAATAAATAATGTCCCGATTAATTACTCTGTTCTTACTTCTACTAGAAAACATAACTGGCAATATTTTAAGTCACTGAAAGTTAAAGTTTTAAAAGGCTGGTCACTAATGATGTCTTCCTCATTGTCTGCAGGCTCAAGTTGTGGAATGTTATTTTCTGAAGTGCTGAGAGCTCACCGCTGCAATTATTTATAAAAACTGCTCTGAAAATAGAAAATGCATTAATATTAACTATGTTAATAAGTTTTATTTCAAATTGTGCTTCTTTGTAATTCCTCTTAGTTTTATTTAATACGATTGCCATCCCTTCCTGTTACTAAGATGCTTTGAAGAATCTTATTAATATTTATAAACATTCAGATATTGTTGTGATCACTGCCATAGAAAAGCCAAAGAGATATTTAATCATTATATTTTGAATGGTGTGAGGCATATTAGACAAAGGCCTACACTATGAGCAAAACTGGTGCAATAATACTTGGGTTATTTTATTTAACAATATGCTGAAAGTGGCAGTGGACCATGGAAAAATGGTATCAGAATGTAGGACAAAGAAAAACACCAGCAATCGGACATTTAGTATTTCCTAATTTTTTTAGCATGTGACCATATAGATTTAAAGATATGCTAAGAATTATATTGTGGGTAACATTATTGTGTATGATATAATTGTGATCAAGTGTGACTGAACATATTCTGTATTTAGGCTAAAGGATGCAACCTTTGAATGCTAGAGTCTTCAGTGTCATTGCAAAAACACAAGATGATGTCCAGAACCCTTGGCAGGACCTCAGCAGCTGACTTACTAAAAGAGTATCTTAGACACAACAGTGAAAGCCTGTGTTAAATTTGAATGAATCAATGCCAGAGGGAAAACAAAAGTTAGTTCTTTCCCCCAGGAAAAAAAAAAAAAAGAGAAAGAAAAAACAAAAATAAAAAACCACAAAACAACAACAACCACAAAACAAAAAGTGACAGAAATTATGAGATTAATGGCAAGTCAAAATGGAAAATCTTTTATTTTTATCAGTGTTCAGGGAAATGAACTAGTCTTCTCCCACTCCTTTAAGATATAAATACAAAACAAAAATAAAGCACTTTTGAAGCAGCAACAATTTTTGGTATTTTTTCCTTCAGAAAAACAATTTTTTCAGTGTTTTGAGATCTCAAAGACTAGCTTATCACTTGTGAACTCATATGCTAGTTATAGGGAGATATCAAACAGATAGAAAAAAGGACTTCATGTTCAGTCCATGGGACTGCAATAGAAAAGTATCAAAGCTTTTTTGTAATGGAGAACATAAGCTTATATAAACAACTGTAGGATGTGTAAGAGATTGTGATAATGTCAGAGACTAAAGCATGTGAGTCTGTGGGTGTCCCCCACCCAAGAGGGGTTAAAGCAGTCACCTCTCTCTGTTGGTTCTCTTAGATGTGATATGTCTGATAATGTATTAATCTAAAGCTTTAAGGCTTTGGGTAGACAGCTACTGCGACCAAGAATATTTTATTCTCCTTTGATACCTATCTGCACTCTGTAGCATGGGATGATAAGACAGATAAAGCGTCAGAGATTGGTCACAACTAGAGACAAGGTATTAGACATGTTCCTATAGGCAATAAAAAATTCTTTTTACCTGGGGCATGATCTTTACATAATCAGTGCTGAATGGTGTCAAGAAGGTGTTTCCCATATGTCAGATCTTGTATTTTCTTTTCTTTCCCTTTTTGGGGTGAAGATAGTCTAATTCTCAGAATTATTTAGGAATATTTCAGCTAATACATTCTATGTGTTTACATGTGTCTAACACTGGCAATAGCTCTCTCTTTCTCTGACCATGGTTCTTTGTTTCTCTCTCTCTCTTTTTTGACCTTTTTTTTTAGCTTGGTCTTAACCTTCATCTTAGTCTGCATGATGTGCTGTGTTTTACGCATGGGCTGGACTACCTAGATTTTTTATGACCTCATATGTTCTTATACTGTGGAAATATATGAATATTCACATTGTAAGTATTTCATTTGTTTGTTTAGTTTTCTGGATGAAGGAATCAGTGAGATTTCTCTATCCTTACCAGCCATGACTATAATTCTTTTTACTGGTGACATTATAGTCGGTTATCACAGAAAGAGATGAATGTGCCATGTGCCAGTGTCCCACTGCTCATGTTCAATTTGCAAACAGTAAAAGAAAGTTTGTCAAATTCAAATGTTTACAGCATGCTAGTTTATCACCATCTTGCAGGTTAAAAAGCCACCACATCAACTGCTGCATTTTTCCCAGCAGAAAACAGGTGTATGTTGATTACATCGTCAGCAGGGAGACAGCAACTTAGGCTCCCACTTACAGTGTCATTATGGTGTAAACTAGCTGTTGAAAAATGGTGACAAGCTGATTCGTAGAGAACTAAAGATAAAGTTTCCAGGTGTCTATCCAGTTCTCACTACAAGCTGGCAAAACTTTTACATTCCTCCGTAGAATTTAACACTATATCACAATTAAGACTATTTTGGTTTCTCAAGTAATGAGAAAAAAAAAATAAATAAGGATGGGTAAGGCCAAAAGAGACAGGACAAGACCTGGCATCTCTTGCCAATTAAAGTTTTGATCCAGACAAGGAAAAAAAAAAGTGTTTAATTTTTTTGCAAGTGACTTTACAGACATTGCTTCTGTGCTTTAAATTAAGAATATGCTTATGGGCTGGCCTGGATCAGAGCCCAAGTCTTGAGTTTACTTTCTGAAAAGAAACCACCTGCCTAAAGCTGATAAATCATATAAACATTCAGCAAGCTTTGTTTAACCATAAACATTTTATACCCTGATAAAAGCAAAGCAGTTATGATAACATCAAAGGGAAACATATTATTGATTAAATAGTTTTATATACTTCTTCCTAACATGGAAAGGTTCTTTGAAAATAATTAAATAATATAAAAAATGCCATACACCAACATAAAATAATACTATGGGTGCATGATTTATGGATTTTGTTATACAATTGTGCATATAAACAGTAATGCTGTATGTATACTTGGGCTGCCTCAAGCCATAATTTTTATTTTAGTTGTGGGTTTTCTACTTGTTTTTTAGTTTGGTTGGGGTTTGTTGTTTTGGTTTCGTTTTTTTGTCAAATTGCTAAACCAGGTGGTAAAATATAAACTACAGCTATAAAGAACTGTTTGGAAATTATTTAAATGCATTGGGTATTTTTAAAGAAATACGTACTTTGAGAACATATATAGTGAAGACTGCAACAGAGTACAAAATAAATAGTATGAATACTTGTAAATATAAACAAACTTTGTAGGATCTCAGGGGAAAAGAAAATAATAAAAATAAATATCTTTTTATCACATCTGACAACCTACCAGAAACAAATCAATTGTATATGCAACCATACTATTTATGATTGACAGCTGGCATTTTTAGGTTCTGTCACTGCTTTGGTTTTGTGTAGACAAGACAAACAAAACTGGGATGTGAGGCAGGCACAGAGAGGGCATGCAACATATTCCAAGATATTTCTCAGTTTGTATAGTAATATGTCATTGGCATGGAAAAGTACTGGGGTCACCAGCACAGCCTGTTCTCTACCTCTATATCTGGCTCTATTACCTAAATATGATAATCTTGTCAATAACAGCAAGATGTGTAAGACAAGCAAGGCAAAGCAGCAAGAAATGCAAATCTTTTTGGTTCTCAGTAAATTATAAAACTGCAATTTTACAAGAAAACCAGAAACAGGATAATTCTGTCTTCCTCTAGAGTTACTCTCACTACACCTTATGTTTGCTGTTAATTACAAGTGCCACTTAAAGACCTCTTAGTTGATTTTTAACAGAAGTTAATATGAATATTTGTCTTCTCTGAACAAAATTCCAATCAAGATGAAATGCATGTGTTATTGTTACAATAACACAGTATCCATGAATACGACTCTATACGGCATAAAATTCAAGACAAAACTTTGGAGTTTATGCCAGTTGTTATTAAATGATGATGTAAACTAAAAATAGAATGGAAGATGTAGCAACAGGGACATATTAAACGGGATGATGGTATTTTACCAGATAGATTTTTTCCAATATTTTTAATTTCAACTTTATTTAAAGGAAATGTTGTGTAACTCTGAAACTGACATGAGAAATGAGCTTACACCAGAGGTGGAATTCTAGCTCTGCATACTTATATTTTGGTATATGCTAATTTAGATTCTTCTTTTGTTAATTTGCAACCAGAAGATATAAAGGCTGTGGGGATAATTTTATACTAGTGAGCTGGATCTAAAACTTTACCATTAACCACCTACTGCTTTACTGCATTAGTTTAGCTAGATGAAGTGTTCTGTGAACCACTAGATATTTAACTAGCTAGAAGTAGACTTGGACTATTTGAATGTTTCAGCAGGAGGCCTGTCTTTTGCCACTTAGTGAATACAGTGTCACATTGCCTAGCAGCAATTAGTGTAAAAGTGATGGATGAATAGCTTGTAGCTAAAAATTATTGTTGTATGTTCATCCATTAAAAATCACAAGATTTTAAAGTCACCTAAACAGATTAAGAAAAGAGACATATGGGCTGCTTTTATACTGGAGAACTTTACAGTGCCAGGCAAGACTCCCATGCAGTGGTACCTCATTGCCACACTCTTACTTTTTTAATATATTTTCTGGTATGGTTTTGATTTATATCGAGCAGTACTACCTGAAAAATTCCTGAGGCCAGCTGGGGAATGAACATGGACCATAGACCATTCCCAACAGGAATTCATATGCTGCTACCTGACTTTGGAGAATAAAATGTTGGTAATATGGATGCATGAGATCATAACATTCAAGTAGACCTAAGAGTCAGAGAACACCCTGGACAGATTCAAAGGGCTAACATGGGCAGTTATCCCAGTTGACCCGATCTGATCTACATTTAGCTATGTAAAAGTCTAACCTATCTGCCTAGAATTCCTCTTCTGCCATAAGGGAGAGTTGATCACCCCTAGAAGGTGATTCCTCCCAGCTATTGTAGACAGCTATGAAATATGTGTCTTGGGAATAGTGAATCTGGATGACAAAGCTTATATTAATCACCCAACTTTAGATGGTCAAGGTAGAGTGAGGCACAGTCTGGGAATAGGGACGTTGCTAATCAGTCAGGTTGTGTCCATCCTATCCAGCTAGTCACCACCCTTTCCTACTCTCTTCTCCCAGTTTTCTTCAACAGAAAGGTTACTTCATTACTTGCTGTGGGCCTTTAAAAACCAAGAAACTAATCTTTTTCAGGTAAGGAATTTTCACTATCTAAAAGGTAGCAAACTTACTGGTGCAGATTTTTCACATGCATCTGCAGTTGTTTAAATTCTGTGGATGTATTGTCCTCAATGGCAGAACTAACCACCCTCGAGTTTATGTTTTCCTCTCCAGGAGTTTCAAAGAGGAACTCCAGCTCTGTAAGCAGAATGTGCACTTCTTGTCACATTAATAGCATTATTTTTATTCATCTCCGTTACTTAGAGCCCTGGGCATGAGTCTTGGTGTCCCACTGTGCTAATGTTTTTGGTTTTTTTACTTTTTCTTCTAAAACTTAACTCTACACTTATGGCCAGAGGTAATAGATCACAGTGAGCAATCAGTCACAAAATAATTCTTCATCAACTTTATCTAGCTTTATAATTTTCTTTGCAACTCTTCTGTTGTGATGTACTTCTTTAACTAGTTTTAGCCATATTTTGGTGTGGTATGTTTCCCAATTATTATAGTAATAATCATAAATATTTTAATTAGAAATTTCTAATGCAGGTTAGAGGAAAAGAAGGAAATAAAGAGTCACTGTTCGTCCTCCCTGCTTAGAAATCTGTTGTATTTCCAAACTTAGGGCAGTTGGAACACACACATTCAGCCTTACTAATGGTAAAATCACACTTCTCCATACTAAGAACCCTGTATTTAATCACAGTGCTATTCACTAGAAGAGCATCCACTTGAAAGTATATAAAATTAAAAGGCCTACAGAGGGCAAACAGGAAGAAAATTCCTGGCAGATTAGAAGAGACATGCACAGGTCCCACAGTAATGCATAAAAGCGTTTTGTTTTGAGAAGTGTAAATGGGAAGGAAGAGAAATGTTATCAATAAGATGAGACTTATACTGAAAGTAAACCTTGGTAAGAAGCTCTCTTTAGTGCTGCTTCATTTTCTTTTGATTTCTGAGTTGTGCATTTGACAAGAAAAACGGATGAAGAACTTATGGTGTTGATTATCCTCTGGGTCCCTCATTGGAAACTGCTGGGGCAGTCTACTGCAGTACGGGGCAAAACCCAACCTGTTACATCCCACTTCACCTTGACTACCTCCTGTCCCTGCACTTAGCACACAGATCTCACTATATACCTGTAATACTGTCTCCTTTGCTTACCTACACTTCTGCCCCCTAATTGTCATTGCCTAAGACTGAGCTTTCAAATGCTGATTGCAGTTCAAATTGCAAGTGAAACCCAAATGGGGAGAGGTACGTGTGGAAAAGGTCTAGAACTCATTTTCTTCCCACTTTCTGCTTTGGGTCTGTTCATGGATCCTGACCTAAAAGAGTATTTGTGGCTACATAAGCAATTTTAAATGCCAGCAAAGGTGTAGCGATAATGAAAAATATGAGATAATTGATGGAGAATTTCCTTTAGCAGTTCCTTGCAAATGTCAGGTGAAAGAGCAAATTTGGGGAAAATAAGTAAATCTTTTTCTTCAGCATATTAGGAATTCCATGGAAATTTCAAGTGCAATTTTTTTCCTATTCTTTTTCTAGGTCTCTATGCTAAGATTGTATTAAGATGTAAACTAGATAGTCAAAATGGGCTAAGCTGAAAAATTTTCACTGCTGGCCAGCTTTCTAGGAGATTCTAACTGGCTTTCAGCTGACTCAACTTGGAATTTTTCTCTTGTTATTTTTTCCTTTAAGAAAAAGCAAACCTTTAAAAGTGAAGTGTTGTAACCCTGTGTAGTCAAAGCTTCTATTATGTTTAAGAAACATTTTCAAATGAATGGGATCTCAGAGGTGGCAGATACAGTTAGTCACAGTGGATAAATGCCACAGCCTATTGGTTCTGCTATGACAATCAGCAGCTCTCTGGTTAACAGTGTAGGTAATTACAGTGTTATATTTAACAATGCAGTGAGATTAATATGAGGAATTTACTCTTCTATTGGTTTCTTCTGAACACACTTTGCACAGTGAAAGCTTTTCCTAAAATGTGAGGTTTGGGAACTTTTTTTAATGAAAAATTCTGGAAGATACAGCAAAAGCTGCGGGAAGTCCACTGCTAGGCTCTAAATCCTTTTGAGGCAGCAGATTTTCGTTACCTATAGTTTCCTATTGTCTGAGAGCATGAGTACTAAAGAGGATGAATTTGAATCGATAATGCTGGAGGAAAAGTGTGAAAACATAGTAATTACCGCAACATGATGGGATGAATCCCACAGGCAGAATGCTAATATGGATGGATATGCATTGTATTCATGGAAAAAAATAGGAGGGGATGGAGGAGACTCTTTTTGTAGTCTGTTTTCACATATGGAACATTTAAAAGCAAACCAAAGCTTAAAATAAATATATATTTGATGATCTTTTATTAGAATATAGTCGTTATGGAACAGTAAAATATTTATGACAGAAATGTCAAATACATGTATGACTTTTATTTTAATATTCTGCTTTTCAAACAACCAGGACTGAACTCTCACCTCTTCAGCTATAGCCATGGACAAACTCTCAAAAAGAGACAGATTCAGGATCAAGAGTGGACGTAAAAAAATTATTTTCCACATTTCTAACTACAAAGTTATCTCTGCTAGCCTAAATGATTGTATGATTATAAATGTACACATGTATGTTTCAATAATGTAAATTATTTCAAAATAATTTGAACCATTTCATCAAAGATCTTCATCCAGAAAAGACCCTCAAATTTGAAATTCTCTAGGAACCTTTTTCGTATTAAGGGAGGATGTGTCTGCCCACAGTAATGAATGTGAAATATGTTTTAAGGTTTCTGTTATCTCTCATGTTGGGAAACTGCAGTGACTAATTAAGGAAGTTCAGAAAAAACTGTGACTTTAAAAATATCTCTTATTTTCAAAATACACAAAATTGATTTTTTACAGACATCATCAAACTTACTAGAGTATGTTGGAGAGCTTTAGCTGTCCTCCTACACTTAAAATCTCCTGATACATTGCTTGCGTTATACACAGATGTGCCATGGTAATGCAGTGAGAAAGTGGCTCATATAGTCTCCTAACTGCATCAGAAAGGTATTCTTTGTTATTTAAAAAGAGTTGGAATATTGCTTGTAGCAGACAATGCTTTTTAAAGTTCAGAGTCCTATAAACTACTCAACTCTTTAACAATCTCTCAGATGCTTGTTGCTTGCATTCTTGTTTTCAGATAACGACCTCTTCATTTCGTCTGATACAAAATACATCTTCCTCGGCCTACCTCTGTAATAGAATTGGTATTTTGAGCTGTAATATGCTGTATTGAAAATACTAGTAAAACTGAGGTTTATATAGTGTGTGTTCTAAGCATATTATTTTATTAGAAATCGTGATTTACATCACACAGATCTTGGGGTTTCAAAGAAAGTTGGATTTTAAGAATTAGCAATATGAGATGTCTTTCTGTATTGAAAAATAAATAGGAATAATATAGTGGAATATAATAAATAAAAAGTGGAAAAAAATTGAAATCTTCATAGAGGCCTTCTGTGACTATCCGGAAAGGTATAAAGAAGCATTAAACAATATTCTTCTAGGATTTATCTCCAAAAAGTCTTGATTAAACATGTGGAATCACACTGGAGTGGAACAGAAAGATTGTAATTTTGGCTTTCCTGAAACAACTCATGAATGTAGAATAAATGGTTTGCTTGAAAAACATTGGAGCAGAAAATTAGGGTCAAAAATAAATTTATAAATTGGAGGGCTATATTTACAACCAATTGTGTCATACCCTTCTTGCAGGAGCTGAGAAATCAGAGGGCTCAGCCAGAGTGAGTGAGCCCCAAGAGGTGTTGTGAGATGGCTACTCTGGGCGTGTTTGCTCTTGGAACTGCCCTCTGTCAATACATCGCTGTAATTCAGATGTTTATGACACAAGTGAGGCTCTTTGCTATACTTACTCTCTGTCACAGATGTGATTTTAACTGCAAGCTCCTCAAGAGGTAACGAATCCCTGTCTGAATGCCATCCCTCTGCACTGTTAATTAAGAGAATTACCGGGAAAATTAAAGTTCAAATTTTAATTGTGAATACAGGGACTAGCGTTGCACTGACGTCCTAAACACTGCATACATAGTTGAGATGTGTTCCTCAGACATGGGGTTGAGCAAAATATCACATATCATTTTCACAACAGAATTTTAATCCCTGAGCAAATGGTTATAATTACCATCTTCCTCTTCCACTTGCAAATTTTTGAATAAATTCCTTTTTTTGTTGTTGTTTTCTTTGGGAGTTAAAAAAAATTATTTGGAGAAAAAAAAACAACTGAAAACTTTTTAAATTGGATGAAATATATTTCAACATCACATTCAGTGAAATAAAACAAAAATAATCTTAATTCAGCCTCAAAAATTTTTTTTCCATATTTATTTTTAGCAACTGAGATAAGATAGAGAATGATTAACTGAAGGGACAGCTGAAGCCCTTATCACCTATATTTCCATCAGGAAAAAAAATTAGCAGTTCTTCAGAGACATCCAGAAACTTTAATGGAAAGGCTCATGTTTAACTTTTCATAGTCAGCAAATTCATAAAATATTTTGCCTTTCTTTCTGGAATTAGCAAGTTAGATACAATTCATTTTGTGTTGCTTTGTCAACTCAACATTTCTGAAACAAACATAAAAATGCATGCAAAGCAAATATATTTCTTATTTGTTTGTTTGGTTGGTTTTTTTCTTTTAAATCAGGTTGGGTTTTATTTGTATTATATTATGACTGTCTGCTGCCAATAGCAGGAATGTTGTGTAAATACCAAGAGGCCTATAAAACATCATCACTTTTCATTTTTCTCGTATGAAAAATCCCTTTTCTTCTTTATATGTCAGCACTATGTCTCTATTTCACATCACCAGCTGGAGATGAAGTTATAAAATTAGTATTTTGAGTATTTCAGGTATTTTGATGCTCTTGCATTTTTTTTCTTTTTCTGTTTTTTTTTGTTTAAAATACAGTGCATACTGGAAGGTAGGATACTAAGCCTACTGTTTCAAATAACCTTTTTTTAGGTATTTCCTTTTGAATGTTTTTATACATTGCATTAGTGAACACCGGATTTAATAGCAAAGAGGAATGTCAGTGACTGCACTGACATGCACTTTAAAGTACTACATTAAAAAAAAAAAATTGTAAGTATGCAATCAAAGACACTTATCTACAGTCTCTAGGCTTGTTATTTCTATTCTTGTATTATTTTAAAAGAACATCAAAATGCTTTTTTTCCTGACTCCTGAGAATCGAAACAGTTGGGAACTTTCTTATATGTTATAACACACAAAATATGCACAATTATATGCATATTTCCTGAAATGGGGCTGGAAAAACATAATGATCACTATCGTTTTTGCACATTTAGAGTACATCAATCTCTCCATGTATTGGAATTCCAAATTTCTTGAAAATGCAACGGTATAAGGAGATACAGAAGATACTGAACTGGGTTCAATGTACTTTACCTTACAAACACTTGCAGCCATCTATAAAATGGCATAAATTGTATTTGTTTTAAGTAATTATTACATATAATTTAATTTAAAGCATATTATTGGGTTATGCAAGCTCATCTAGCTTGAAGGTGACAATTAGTACCTACTTAAAATGCAATAAGAGGTAGTGTCTTGTGACAGTTATCTGTGTCAGAATTGCCAGCTCTCTTAAAAATGGACAGGCGTGCAGGTTTTAAGATGTCAAATGAAGCATTAAAAATAGCTATTTAAATTTGATATTCTGATCATTCTGATCTTCAGCTACAGTGAATCAAAAGTTTTACCTGAGGCAAATTTCAGTAGGAATCATAAGCTGCTAATGGCTGTGTTTTTTTGCCTAACTCTGAAATATCAAGCTGAAGACTATATTTGCATATAAAAACTGATTGTGATGAAAATCACTAAAAACAGTGAAAAATGTTAGACTTATCAGCTTCTGTGAATTTTAATTGGCTTTTTAAAGGTAAAAATATGAAGCAACTCTGTGGTAAGAGATACTATTTGAAAATGATAAATACTGAAAAGATATAGCTGACATGAGGAAGCAAGAATAGTTACTGTAATTGGATACCAGGTCATGAAAGAGGAAAAAGATGGAGGAGATTAAATGCCTTACAGAGAAAAAATGAGGCCTTCAAGAAAGAATGAGAGTCTAAATGTGAAAAAGAGATTGCATTACTGTAACCTGTCTTGGAAGGCTTAAATAGCAGAGTTAGAGAGCTGCTTCTCTCAGGCTGACGTTTCCTCTTAGTAACCTCACCAGTTCCTCTCTTCCCTCCATCATTTCTATTTTTCCTAGTAAGCCAGAAAGAAGCAAGTGAAACCTGCACACACACACAAACACAAAAGTAAAATAAAAACATATAAAAATTTGGGAGGATAAGTGTAAGAAACAAGGCTGTTTTTATGCTGAGGGAATGTTAAATACTAAAAGTGATACTGCTAAAGCTTGCACAGGTTCATTCAGAAGCAGAAATTTTAACTGTCTTAACCACTGCTGACTTCATCTGTATTAGCCCCATCTATACAGGTGTAAAGCCAAAGCACCTGGGCAAGGTCACTTATATCCTTTATCTGTAATATTTAGCATGATTCTGGGTGTGGTTTTGGTTCAAGCTGATTAGTATCTTGGCACCAGGGGCAGGGGCAGTTCCCCTTCGGACAGCACATGTGAGGCGACTGTTTTGGGGAACAGATGACAATCCAGCCTTATGATGCTGAGCTGTGCTGTTACTTTCTCTAAGCTCCAGAGAAAGAGCTTTGGCTGATTTTGCTTAGAGCGTGGGAGATGTCAGGTGACACCCCAAGTTCCCAACCAGGCTTAGTACTACATAACTTGGAAGAGAAATTTACACAACTTCAGATATTAGAAGAGGCTTTAGAAACCCTTTGATTCACCAAACCATGCCACTGTGGGGAACAGGTGTTATATTTAATTAGAAGCTTCTTTTTTAAGATAAAATAAAATGATAAATGCTACTAACTGGCTCTAAGCATTTAATATTCTCATTTGTTGGTTGTATACGTGAATGCTGCTCCTGGATTTTACATGCTTCTCCCTAGATTAGATCTGAGCAGCATCTGGTTTTCCTGTTTATACTGGGATCAGGGACATACTCTTCAGAGAAGAAAATTTCTCTTAAGCAGGTTCTTGGTTTGTGTTGCCTTCCCAAGTCAAGAGGCTCCATGTCCATCAGTCACACGTTTGCAATATGCTACCCCTCGACTTTCACATCCCTTTATACAAAAACACCTTTCCAAGCAACTCACTGGTAGTCAGTCAGTCAGTGCAAACAACAGCTTTAAGGATTGTCAGTGCAAAAACTGCCTTATTGATGTAAGTATCCTCTTTCCAAGGCTGGATGGCTCTCTAGGGTGCAGCATAACAGTCTTTTCATGATATATACAAATGAATGTGCTCCTTTTATGCATTGCTGAGCCTGTATGAGTGCTGTGTGAGTAAATATAAACACTGATTTTGGAGCTAAATTACAATTTATTTTTCCCAGCCAGCATTTCATGTTGATACTGAGTATATGAAAATTATGAGAATTCATATGACTAACCCATGGAATCTCTTTCTGTGGAAAATAGTACTTGATTTGCAGAGCATTTTGTAATAAGAAAAAATGAATAATTTTTAATATTTATGATTAATCATGCTAAAAGCAGAAGCTGTTTTTCACGTTTCTTCATGAGCTACATCAAAAAGGATTAAACTTGAGAATTTTTAACTGTGAGCATGTATTTACGTAAAGCATGTATCAGAACTTGGAGATGCTGACTGGAAAGGTACTAAATGTGTAGATATTTGAGAGTTGTCCTGTTGCTGAGGTGTGTATTGTGTATAAAAGCGAGAATACAGAAGCATACTAACAAAGAAATCACCAGTACACTGTCAGTTCTTTGGGATAAAGTTGCATGTTTTGTATAAATGTTGTGTCTGTCTTTTCTGTATTGGAAACACTTATAGAGAAAGGAGAGGAAAGTCGAGGTACATGGAAATGGAAGTTTTGGTTTTACATAGGGATTTTCTATAGCGGAGAAAAAGTTCTCACTGTTGTTTTCAAGAAACTGTAATACTTTGACATTTGGAAAAACTCCTGCATAGTCTGAAATAAAATAAATGTGCTGTCTGCCCAACAGCATTTTTGGGTAGGGTATTTTGGCTATTAGAGAAGATAAGATAAATGATACAAATATGATTGAAGCATGAAGAAAGGGAAAAGGACAGTAGTGCTTAAGGTCAGTAAAGATAAAACTAAAACTTGTTTGCGTTCTGATGACAAGTTCTTTGACAAGATAACCTTGTTGCTGACAACAATGCCTACAGCAAACTGGACAATCCAAGTTTCTTGGAAATTGGCTATTGAGAGTGTTTTAGTAAGAGAGGAAATTAGATATTACATATAAAGCAGAAATTTATGTTACATTTTTCAACAAATAATTTATGAGACTTTTATGTCTAGATATTAGACGTAGAGAACTGCTAGGAGGGGCAAAAGTCAACTCAAAAACTTTCAGCTAAAATATTAGCATCAGTAGGAGATTTGTCAAGGACTAGCTGGTCCAAACATGGGAACATTTTAGCAAAGTCAGTATATATGAAATAAGTGAAGACACTAACACCCCTTGGGCCTCCCCACTTCCTGCCTATGGTCCTGGATCCCAATTTCAGCTCAGTACAGTGACATAAGTCCCTGTCCCAAAAATGCTGCATGAGTACTGGTCTCCAGCAGTGTCTCCTGGAAAGACCTCAGTCCAATGTTACAGGTAATCATGGTTCCCTGCAAGCCTGATGTGCTGGCAGTATGTGCTGGCTGGACCCTGTACCCCACTCATTACCTCACCTACTCTGATGTTCACCTGCAGATGACTTGACAGAGCCTGTCACTGTCACCACCTTGGCCCTGCTCAGGCACAGATCTCTGGCCAGTTGGTACAGTTCGACTATACAAATTAAATTTAAAAGTTCAGCGAATTAATAACAACACATTTTTTTTTTTTAAGTTTGATATGACAGACTAGTTTACAGTAGGATATATTTTTCTGGAAGAATTGCCATGTAAAATCATAATTGTTGGAAGATTGCTGACAAATTTTTGATAACAGCAACTCCCACTGATTTCACTTAAGGGAAATGTTTCTCTGAAATCTTTTTTTTCCTGGCACAAAATGATTAATTGCTTTCCTAAGAAATGATGCCAAATCTATTTAACTGAAATACAATTTCATGAAGTTACAATAGCAAACACACGGTGATCTCATCTCACTTTATCTGTTTCACGTGTCATGCTGCAAATCAGGGAGAGAGGATAAGAGAAAAATATCCATATCTTTAACAGGGCACATGGGTGTGCCAACAAATGGGAGGATATTGATCAGGAAATAAGATCCATTTAAAATTACTTAAATCCTCACAAAGTAGTGTTTTGAACAGTTCAAGATTTAATTCATGCTTGGAAGAGTTTGCAAGCAGTTTGAAAGCATGTATTGTGTTTCATAATAGAAATACTGCTGATTCTTTTCTCTTGGGACCATACTTGATGATTTGCAGGCCTAGCTGTCCAGGCTAAAAGGATATCATATAATTAAAACCTCAAGATTCAGGTTGGTCACATTTCAGCTCCCCACCCATGTTTTTCATTCATGTCAAACTAATTCAATTGAAGTAGCAAATGTGGCAAAACCCCACTTTCAGCCCATACCCTCAAAGTATGGGCTAAATTATAACTCTTTCACTTTTGGAGAAAATGATTGCACTGATACATATTTTAATTAAGAAACAGAAGTATTAAAATCTTGACAATCTCTTCAGTATTGTGTGAATGTAGGCATATGTTTATATCTTTATAGATATATTTTATATAACATGAAGACTTTCACACAGGCTTTGGTGTCAATAAGCTTGTGCAGTGATTGACAAAAAGCTGGTAGCTTTTCCTGATTATGTTTTGACAGCTATAGGTAATATTTAAACAATGAAATTGATTAAATCTCACTTAGTTTTACATTCAGGTTGTCTTTACAGTTGAGAAAAGGCTTTTATGATTCAGTTTCTCTACGTGAATTTAATATTATCTCTTTCTAAGATGACAAAAAAAAGAGTTAGAAGCAAGCAAAAAGCCTGAAAGTGTAAATATTTTGCAATGCAATATTTTCTGCACTCCTTGATGTTCTGGGATCTCTGATATGAAAGAAACTAACTTGCTAACTTTGGAAGTTCATTAATTTAAACAAAATTGTCCTTGTCACAAGAATATGCTCTGGTTCAAGATAGAGATCAGTACGAAAACCTCTCCAGAACTGCATTTAGGAATGGACCTTCTATATGTTAAAGACCTCATATTCCTTCTTTCTTGATGCTCTATGAAAATTTTTTTTCTTCATTTTAACTGAGTCCTTTTCTTGTGGGAACCTTGAATTTGAGGCTTCCCATGTAAATGAAACAGGATAAGAATATTTTTTTTTTCTTATCTCTCTCTAGATGTGTAAGCACAGATATAATTTTGTAATAAATTCATGTTTTATCCCAATAATTTGTTTTTCCAATTTTCACTTTTTGAATACCACAATTCTTGAATATGAGATTTGGATAAAAGGTTATTCAGAATGCTGATAAATGAAACTCTCCATTGAAACATTGAAAAACAACAAGATCATTCAACACACAGATTATGCATCTTTCTCTCAGTGATTCAGGGATCAATTTTTTTTCTGCTTTTGCACTGAGGAGACTAAAAGGGGATGGTGAACTACAGATAAAGCTAGTCTGCGAAAAACTGGAAATATTTTAATTGCAATGGGTTACTAAGGCTGTTTTGATAAATAAAGAAGTTTATAGAGTATACACCTTGGTTTTCTAGGTGAAGGGAATAGTTAAATGAAGCAAAAATAATTTTTCAAATAATCTTTCCCTGCTGGGCAAGCCATTTATAGGGGGTTTTTTATTTTGTTTTTTTCTCTTTCTTTTTTTCTCCCCCAGTGATCAGATCTCTCTAAAATCTGTTCTAGAAGACTGGAGTGCAAAACTAATATAGTAATATTAAAAAAAAAAAAAAAGTAAACCCACATGTTTCTAAGGGATAGCCCATCCATTTTGGGAGGGCAGAGCAGTTCCTACTGAGAAGGCCAATACAGGTCATTAAACATCACTGGCTGTGAGTCCCTGAGAAGCAATGACTTTGCAGGCTTAACTGGGGATCACATTTTCCTGTTTTACAAGGTCTGCAGGACGAAAAATAGAAATAAACAGTGAAAACCATAACAGCTGTTTTATCCCTAGTATTAGGATCCAAAAATGTAAAACCACTCTAAAAATCTCTGTAATCCATATGTTTGTCTACTAGTATGGAACCTATTTCTTCATTTGTCCATATTGCTCTATACAATTCATTATTATATTTGGAATCTTTGCCTCTTAGCTAGCCTGGTTTATCCCCTGTTTAGTACACAGTTCCCATGCTTTAAATATGCAACTATGGATCATCATGAGGATAAATAAATAACTAAATATGAGAAGTGTTCTGTCGAGTATTTCCTCAATCTGGTAACCATGGAATTTCCTTGGATTTCAAAACTTTATCCTGCTTCAAAGAAATGTCTAAATGCATCGGGTGTTAGTGAACTCATGGCACATGGCACTTCTGTGAAAGGAGAAAGAGGCTGATGTTAAGTACACTGGCATCTCTCACATACAAAAAAAGTCAAATGTTTGGAAATTCTTTGTGTAGAGAATTATGTAAAAAAAATTGATTGATTAAAGAGCAAACCACAAAAGTCCTCAAGATCAATGGAAATCTGAGCATTGACTCGGCTTTCAATTTGAATAAAAATTATTATGTATTTAACCAGATCCTTAATGAGAATCATAAACAAGTAGTGAACTATGATAGTAAATGTGAAGACCTTCTCTACCAATACCAGAAAATGTTGATAGTTGAAAAAGATACATAACCTCTAAATCTTAATTAGAGTGCTCACTGCATACTGCACATAGTGACTATATTGTGATTTTACTGTGGGCTTCAGTGTCTTAAAATATCTTCATGCAAAAACGTGTATATACCAGCATTGTCCTCCTGGATTCCATCAGAATACCCAACTGTAACACACTGCGGTGACTTTTTTTGCATAAAACTGTGGAGATATGGAAAATTTCATGCTTCTGGCCTCTTTAAGTGCACACAGTCCCATATGTATGTTTGTATATGAGCATTAGGGTATATCACATGACTGTCATTGTTAAAGGAAATTAATATATGTGTTGTGTGTGCAGAAAAGTAAATGAAACTCTCTACAAGGTGTGCATCTGGTCAAAGCAATAATAGTGCAGTCCTCAGAGGATCATTGAAAGTGGCTTCTCTGCAATGAAAACTTGTCAAATTTCAACATTCCTTTCCTTCTGTATTGATTCCAAATTATCACAATGGCAAACTACAAGGATTATTTTCCTTGTCTATATAATCAAAAGTTAAATATTTTCACTTTTATCTGAATTTCTCAAAATGAAGACAGTTATCTCCACTGTCCATTTCAGACAACTTCATATTATGGCAGCATTTTTTATTCCTGAATCAGGAAAACAGGAATTGATCCTTTTATTTAAAAAATGGATAGGGACTCTAGGACATCATTAATAACAATAGCCCAACCAACACACATTTTCTGAAGACAGATGGGAATATTGTGAGTAACTTGTACGTGTCCTGAACAGTGATAATTTTTCTCCTACAATGCTACCATCCTCTATTTAATCTGGTCCTGATCATTTCACTGACATTTTGATTCCCATTCCAAGGGTTTTATGACCACCACTGAAGTGTCATGATTCTTGACACATGTTCTTTGAGAAGAACTGGCATGTTCAGGCACATACTGGTATTTATTTCTGTTGCCCTCCTTATGTATCTAAATGCCAAGTGAGCAACTCCCTCGAATGCTGGAGACTGTTTCCTGTCATATACTTTTAAAAGTCTATCTTCCAATGGCATATGTGTTTGACATAGGATATGTGGTCAAATGAAAGGGTACTTAATGTTCTTTGGCCACATGGCTTATATAGTTGCCTACATTTTCTTTGCAGTCACTCTTCTTTGTTAGTTTACCCAGAAGACTCAATTGAAAGACCATGTACAGAAATATCAAATAAAACCCACCACAAAAAATTACTCTCAGAGAATCTAGTGACCTGAAAAAATGCAACTTGAAAAACTAATGACCTAAGAATGGCTCTAAATCTTAGATCATCCAGCAGAGAAATTCCTTGAAGTGGATGTGTAACTAGTGATCCAAGTAGAAAATTAAATCTAGCAAGATTTCTTTATAAATCCATATATAAAAAAGGTCTCCAAAGTCATCCTTTCTGCTTCAAGCTCTCTCTCCTATCTGAAGATAGCACTGAACTGCACTGAAATCTGCAGCTGATAGTTTCCTGTGAATGCTTTCTATGTTCTACTCATTCTGTTTACTTTTTCCTTGAATTAAAAGAATGCAGAATAAAACTTAATAGCAATTCAGGTATTGATGCATGGATGGAAAATGCTATACTGTCAGAGGAGTTATAATTTTAATCTATTGTAAAAGATATACTACATAAGCTGATATATAGATGTTTACTGCTGAGATGTTCTCTGTTGTCATTTAGAAACCACTAATCTGCAAATTAATTGCAGCAAAAATTACCTTTCATAGTCATAAACTTCTCAAGCCCAGAATAACCGGAAACAGTTTTATTACAGGGTCAGAATTTCATAGTAAAATGTCAATGAATGTGAAGATAAATTCAATTTTCACAAGCTCTAAGGAGAATACAAATGATTGACTTTCTGTTCTTCAGTCAATAATGTATTGACAGTTCTAGGTCCAAATGACAAAACAAAGAGCAGAAATCAATGGCAGTGGAGCAAAGATCAGATCAATAGCTGAATTTCTCATTAATGGAGCGAATGGCAGTTTTACTTACTTTGACGGAAAAAGACAACAGCCTCATGCCCTTTCTGATTGAGAATGGAAGGTTAGAGGTCAAATATGCACTATGAATGTGAATCTGTGATTTCTTTAAACCAAAAGACCCTTGTATCGATGAAATTCATTTTTAAACAGATACATGATCCCTAGAGTAAAGTCCAACAGACATCATTAGAAATTATGGTTAAGTACTTATGGTGCTGTCAGGGGCTATAAACCTGCTTTCACACATGGGGCTGCTGTGTAGGTAGAGGCTCCAGAGCAGAAGAATGTCCATAAATTTACCATTTCACAAACAAAATATTTGTGTGTGTGTGTGTGGTGAGGGGAGCTCTACCGTATTTGTCAATTTGTCACCTAGATAAAAAAAGGAACAATGTCTTCAAAATTCCCTTTGTACTTTCAGAAAAACACGTTGATAAGGACAGCACTTACGACAAATTAATTTTTTTATCTTCAGTTAAAAGAAATAAATAGGGGAAGTTTCTGATAAAGATTGGGAATTGCATAGATGAGTAAAATAAATAAATTAATAACAACAAATATCTATTGAGCCAATTCAGTCTAATTATACGGAATAGTGATTGTACTAGCTTCCCAATGTCCAATCCTGCTTCATGTATCTCTCTTGTGGCTTGCATGGAATCTTTCAATTATTTTAGTAACAGCCTGTTGTATTGAACAAAACCCAATTCAGTAGCAATACACTGGTAAAATTTTGTATGATGCATGGATTACACCGATGCTTCTCAAGGAACTAGTCCTATATATAAAAAATTAGTTTTTTCTTCATCAAAAGAATATTCTAAGAGAAGGATAAAGTAGAAGACAAAGGATAGGAACCTCCAAAACTATTCAAACTCATAAATCAGAGCTCACAAAAAAGCCCCAGTGACAGTAATCACTAATTAACCTAGCCATTTATGAGAATAGATTTATAGATTTGAATACTATTTTATTTAAAAACTTGTTTTATTGACGGTCATATGTAAAGGATAATAAAGGCTTGTATATGACCTCTTGAGTGGTCAGCCAGCACTATAAATTGTTATAGAGTTCAACAGATCAATAGGTTGACTGTAAAACCTTCTATTTACATGCTTATAATGTAACAAGTGGTACTCAAGCCTAACATGCTTATGATATTTATTAACCTTTTATAATCTATTTATACATGCAAATAACATAACAGTTGCAAAAGAGCAAATGGTAATTAAAGGAAAACAACTTGAACTTTGTGAAACTTCCTGGACCTTCCAATTCTGTTGGGACATTGAGGCCCAGCTACCAATGAACAACCTCCAGAAATCTCACAATGTTTCAAAACAATGATCAAGCTCCACCCTGTACGAGCACAAAGGAGATCATGAGGAGAAACTATGGATACTGGATTTAAATAATAGTGCCTCCTCCTGTACAAAAATATTCTTCAGTAATATTATCTACTACTTAAAATAAGAAAATTCCTGATGTACTTTCTGTTGTATTAATCAGTTTGAACTTAACTGAGAAACACCACTACCTATAAAGGACCTGTAGTGCCAGCTGAATCTAGCCTCCTTGGTTTGCCTTTCAGCCTACTGCATTTCTGTACTGAGTCCTTTAGATGGGTATGGTTTCAGGGCTTCCTATTCAATACACTAGTTCTAGCTAATATTTTTTCCTGAATGAATGATCTGGATGCAGTATGTAGGAAAGCTCTGATAACTTAGTCTCCTGGACACTCAAAGGTTAGGTATTGCAGTGCTCCTTGTGAATCCCTAATTCTCTGCCATATTCTTTTTGATACGTGTAAAAAAGACAACATGACCTCACTTACCAGCTTCTCAAATGTAAGTACTGGGACTAATATACCAAATCTTTCATTTAAGTCTTCTCATACTCCTATATTTTCTCAAATAAGTTCCTGTTCAGCTTTAATTTATCAGTGAATGGGACTGTGAAATGGCAATTCCTTTGAATTTATACGTACTTATATTTCCAGAACAGAAACACTGGGCATTGATATCTATGATCTAGAGGATTTGCAAAGGTAGTCACAGACTCCCTGTGATTTTACCTGCCTCCCTGAGGAGAATCAGGCAAAGGTCCTCCAAGTCCTTAATTACCAACATACCAGATAGAGAAAGCACAGAAGGGATTTTCATATTAATAAGATAAGGACTATTTTAATTTATTCACAGGGCTAAAAAAACTGGTTGCTTCTGAAATCCATTAGTAAGTCAAGTAATTATCTTTATATAAGTTAGTTTTCAAAATTACGGTTAATTTTAATCCATTCCTTTTCAAAACTTGTTCCTACATTTTTCAAAGTAAAGCAGAAAATGACTGCATTTTAGTCTGAAGTCAAGATTCTGCATAACTGACTCGATATATAATAATGGGGTCTTCTGCAGTCTTCAGAAATAAAAGAGTATCTGGTCTTTTATTAGTCTTCTACATACTGACTACATTTAATTTGATATATAGTGTTATAGTTGCTTAGTAATATATATTTCAGGATAATTTTTTTACATTTGGGTTTGACATCAAGTGCAGTGATGGGCTTGGAAAATTTTAGCTTTTTGTTTGTTTGGTTGTTTTTTTCCCTGAACTCTGATACAGAATGTATGCACATTCTTTTAATTTCAATATCTGTCTGCTCTGTATAAAGCTCTGAAATCCTTAAATTAAGCTACCTTCATTCCTAATGGGAAAAGAGAAGGGAGACCAAAGTAGATGCCTTTCTCCCATAGCTTAATATATGTAAGTGATTCCCAGAGGAATTTTTTTATCCCTCTGGAAGAGGAATAATTTCAGAGAACCCAGTTCTCTGAAGGCAATTTTGAAGGCCAAATACAGAAATATAGCTGGTGTACTGTGGAAGAATCTGCAGCACTTTACACTTGTTTTCCAGTAGTGCATAGTTTCATAGCAATCAAATTTGGGGAATCATGTTAGGAAGGAAATTGGAAGAAAGTTCTGAAGAAAAGCAAAGACATGAACAGAAATTAGAAGTGAGAAAATGGCTTTTCTTTTCTGCTGTCTTAAGACAGCAGATTGTGGTGACTATTACTGGTTTTAGTTCTAACATGGAAAATGGCTGAAGCATGTGCAACAGGGAAATTCTCCAAATTGGTTTATCTCAAGCAGCTATGGAATCACAGAGCAGCTGAAAAGGGGAAAAGAACCTGTGGAAATCGTTCAGTCCAAGCCTTCAGTCAAAGCAGGGTCAGATAGAGCAGGTTGCCTAGGACCAGGTCCAGCTGGATTTTGACTACCAAAAGAGTCAAAACTTTTTGACTACCAAAAGGCTGAGACTTGACAACCTCTCTGGGAAATCTCTTTCTATGTTCAGTCACCTTCACAGTAAATTGTACAGAATAATCACTAATTAACTTCTTTAATTAATTATGGCATGAGCTAAATAAATGGATGTAAAGCTCTGCAGAATGGAAGACAAGCAGGCCTAAGTCCTCTGTTTTGGTCAGCAATCTGCCCAAGGGGAACTTTCAGGGTTTTTTTCTAAGATCCAAAGGGCAGACACTTGTCTATCCTGAATGTGCTCACTGACTGAAGTGGTGCTCATACTGACCAACAGGTCTTTTGAGTCTGGTTATCCATCTACACAGGCTTCTAGACATTCACAGTGAAGGACACAACAATGAGAAAAGGACCCCTCTATGCTTTACATCATCTCTCTATTGATGTTTCTATACTACACTGGAGAGAGAGAGAGAAAGAGGCTCATGTATCAAGCCTCATCAATGTCACTATTCCCAAAAGAAAGCATTATCATCCATAGTTGTTGGAGGGGGCAAGGTGGGTGGTCTTTTTTTTTTTTTCTCTTTGGAAAAGCTCAACCTGATTCTCTATTTCTCTACTGCTCAATGTCAAAGATTAATTCAAGAAGACTTCTTTTCCTTACAAATTTTTGACAGAAATGAATTTGTCCTTAGAAGAGATGATATTTCGCTAGAATGAAAATGAGGTGTCCAACCAAAAATGTGATAGGTCTTGTTTCAAATGAGTTCCAATTTCATTTAGTGTTCCTACTCTCTCCAAGTGCTGGAATTCATTCACCAAGTGAATTTCTTGTCTTAAAATGTATCATGATCTTCTGCCTTGATAAGCAGAATCTTCAAAGTTTAGCATCCACTTAATAGAATTAATTCCCAGTGGAGTTTATAATGGATGGTGGGAGCTGGAAGAACAAAAGAGACAGGAGGTAATCACACTTTGTTTCCACAGCACTCTAGTTTTTTGGCTGCTAGAGGTGTATTGTAAGAGAAAAAAATCACAATTAGCAAAACCATTAAATCAGATGACAGCTCATCTTAGTTTAAAAGTCAATTTTGTTTGAAAATATCAACTCTAAATGTTACTTGTACGGACATATTCCGGCATTTTGGTACTTCTTCATTATGAATGTGCAGTACTTGAGAAAGGCAGTAGAGCATATTTGGCAGGCATGGTCATTGGAAAGGTGCTCTGAAGCTCTGGGGAGTGACAGCAGCAGTAGAGTTGCTCTAGGAAAGCTGGAAGAAAGAACTGCCCATTGTAAGTGAAGATCAGGTTCGTGACCGTCTGAAGAACATGAAAGTGTACAAGTCCATGGGACCCAACTGGATACACCCATGGGTACTGAGGGAACTGGTGGATGAAATTGTTAAACCACTATCATATTCCAGAAGTCATGGCATTCTGGTGAAGTCCCCACTGACTGGAAAATGGGAAACATAACCCCCATTTTCAAACAAGGAAAGAAGGATGATCCAGCAAAATACAGGCCAGTCAGTCTCACCTCTGTGCCCCATAAGATCATGGAGCAGATCGTCATGGAGGCACTGCTGGGGCAGAAGAATAATGAAGAGGTGACTGGGTGCAATCAACACAGCTTCACCAAGGGTAAATTGTGCCTGACTAACCTGGTAGCCTTCTATGAAAGGGTCACAATATCAATAGACAAGGGAAGAGTAATTTCTTTGTGGGTGTTTTTTTGGTTGAGTGGGTGTAGTTGTTTGTGTTTGTTTAGGGTTTTTTGTGTGTTTGATTCTTTTGGGGTTTGGTTTGGTTTTGTTTTTGCAGTCATGGTTGAACTCGGTGATCTCAGAGGTCCTTTCCAACCACGACAACTCTGTGATTCTGTGAAATCTTCTCCCTTAGTTAGGTGGTTTTCCAAGGAATCGGTGAATATCCATTATTGCCTACAGAATCTTTTTTTTTTTTTTTTTTTGCTAGGTCTTAAGTCTTGTACCTCAGAATGGAGCACATTTCACTTAGCTTGTATAATAGGCTTCCAAATACTTAGAAATCTTTATGCAGCAGGAGTGACAAGAATAAAAGCTTGTATTCTACGATTAGTAGTTCTTCATTAATCACTTTTATGAGATGTAACAAAGTAATATGAATGTCAAACAGAAACATCATCACAAGTAATAAAAAAGCATAACTGTGACCTTAAGTGGAATTAATTGAGCATTGAGTAACAGCATAAAAATTCAAAATAGCCAAGAGTTCATTTCTAGGGCAATATGCCTCTAAATACTTCAGACAAAAGAGCAAATTAAGGTGGAATTAGCAGTAAAAAATCCACAGTATTTGTAAATGATCTACTAAAGCATTCTTCCTAAGTAATCTATAAAGAAAATTTTCACAGTGGTAGCATATTATAATTGTAAAGTATTGAGCAATGCAATCCTCTTTAGCAGTCTCATATCAGTTTGGCAGGACATGTTCTTGTTAATTAAAGGCTAGAGGTAATACTTAGACTATTTGGTTGTAGGTTGTAGGAGGTATGCTGGGTAAGGAACATGAAATGTCTAAGTGTTAGGTCCTCCAGGGTGCCAGGTATCATGTGTGTCCCAGTAGGCCAGCAGGATAAGACAGAAGGACAACCTCATAACTAAAGTGTTTGGTTGTTGTTGGTTTTTTCCCTTTCCACTACCTGCAGGCTTTAAACAGGCCTTTTCATCCACTTACTTTCAAAAAAATTACCTGCTTTACATTTTTTTTAAGAAAGAGAGGTGGAAGAAATTCAGTTTTCTGAATTCTGAATGGACTTGA
The DNA here is from genome assembly GCA_020745705.1 of Hemiprocne comata. Classification (NCBI taxonomy): domain Eukaryota; kingdom Metazoa; phylum Chordata; class Aves; order Apodiformes; family Apodidae; genus Hemiprocne; species Hemiprocne comata. Next base: position 113,646,856 of record CM036588.1, on the reverse strand, counting down.
ATGGTCTCTGAACTGATTCCACTTAGTCTATGTTACTCTTATGTCTAAGATAGAAAACATTGGATTATCTCTTTTGCATGTATACTTGGAGGCACGAGGACACTTCTAAAGAGATTTTCTGCTTCGTTAAGATAATTTGCTTCACTAAGAATAAATGTAGCCCCAGCTCCTGACTTAATTACTGCAACCAGATGCCTGAGGTTAGGTGATAAACTTGAGCCCAAACCTCCAGAATTAGCTAGCTATACATAAAAGGGGTTTTTGTTATTAGTGTTCCACTTCAGTTATGTGTATGACCTACTTTATGTATCTTTTGCTGGGTATATGACAAAATACCACAAAAGCATTCAAGCAATCAGAAGCAGGGTTGAAGCAATTGCCCCAATGGCCACAGGGTTGTGTGGGTCAGACTATGAAGGCAGAAAGACATATAAGCAGCTTTTAATTTGATTTGATGTAATTTAGCTTTGGCTTCTATTATTTATTTTATTTTATTTTATTTTATTTTATTTTATTTTATTTTATTTTATTTTATTTTATTTTATTTTATTTTATGTTTTTTTTTTGTTGGGATCCTAACACTAAGAATTTAGCACAAATTTGAACTATAGTAATGTAGAAAATTTTACTACTCCTTGACCCCATTTTTATCCACCTGTTATTGTACAGTTTTTCAGGACATGATCTTATGCTTTATTATTTTTTTCTGCAGGATGCTGTTCATTCAGCCACTCTGCTGAAAATAAAATGTGCTTCTACATTGCATTTGACTGCAAGCTTTAGGTCTTTCACTTCCATTTTATGCAGGTGTTGGCAAGTATATAGAGTTTAGGCATGAATTTAGAGGACGGTGATGTGATTTATGTTGCTGAATGTTGTCCTAGGGGGTTTAGATTCTGTGCTACTCATGCTGTGTAAAAGCTTGCTTGATTCACATAGTGGTTTTGCAATTTTATTGAATTATTTTAACTTTTCTAAACCATAATGCAATAGAAAATAACAAAGAGTAATAAACCACAGCAATCATAGGATCATAGAAACACTTAGGTTGGGAAAAGACCTTTGACATCATCTAGTCCATCCATTAACCCTGCTCTACCAAGTCCCCTAAGCCATATTCCCAAATGCCACATCTAGATGACTTTTAAACACATCCAGGGATGGTGACTCAACCACCTCCCTGGGCAGCCTGTTCCAATGCCCGACAACTCTTTCAGTGAAACAGTTCTTCCTAATGTCTAGTCTAAACCTCCCCTGGCACAGCTTGAGGCCATTCCCTCTTGCTCTATCACCAATTACTTGTGAGAAGAGACCAGCACCTACCTCTTCACAATCTCCTTTCAGGTAGTTGTAGAGGGCAATGAGGTCTCCCCTCAGCCTCCTTTTCTTCAGACTAAATGGCCCCAGATCCCTCAGCCGCTCCTCATAAGTCTTGTTCTCTTTACCAGCTTCGTTGCCCTTCTTCAGACATGCTCCAGCACCTTGATGTCCTTCTTATATTGAGGTGCCCAAAACTGGACACAGTATTCAAGGTGTGGCCACACCAATGCAGAGTACAGAGGGATGGTCACCTCCCTGATCCTGCTGGCCACACTATTTCTAATACAGGCCAGGATGCCATTGGCCTTCTTGGCCACCTGGGATACATGAAGTTTTGTTCTCTCTTTTGTGACTGATTTATCTACAAGCCTTACATGTGCATCAACCTAAAGAGATTAACCCTTCAATCCATAGATTAGCAATCTGTGATGTCTTTTTCATATTCCATTTTTAGGCTGTTTCCAGCCATAATCTGGCTCCTGTTCCTGTTCATATTTCTTCATACTTAAATTGGCTTTGTAAAACTAAATTCTATGAAGCACAGCATTATGAATCAGCAATTTTAAATTAAAAACATGAAGGGATTTCAGAGAGATCACTAGTTGAAATCTGAGGGGTTTTTCCCCAGTATTCATTCAGTTTTGATGAGAAAGTTAAGGAAAAACATAGGCTAGAGGGCTCCAAAGAAAATAGATATAATTTAAAACATTGAAAATGTTATGAAATTCATCATTAATCTAATATGTACAAAAATTATCAAAATAATAAAGCCACACTGAAAGAATTAACCACAATTGCTATAACATGCTTAAAATTAACCTCTTATTAATGCATTTTTCTGCTTCAGGGACCTGATTTCTTGATGTGAGCATTCTTTGAGAAGAAATATTCTGACTACAGAAAAATGTAAATGACCTCTAAGATTAAAAAATGTACATGTTGAAGTAATACATTAGTCTATTTTTAAGTCTATTTTTCCTAAGAAATAAATTCATGTTGAAATATTTGAATCCATTATTTTTATTCATTAAAAATATTCTGAGAAAACAGTTGGAAATTGTCAGAAATGTCAGTTAAGTCTTAGATATATTTTCCAACTTCTCAAAAACAAATTATAGGAAAACAGAAAGTATAATTAATAAAAGACACCTTCACAGACATTTTGAATTCACTTGTTTTAAATGAACTGCTGTACAAAGTTGACATAGTGTGCCCCTTTCTATTATTTTTAGTTAAATGGATTTCTTGCTGTGATAAGTGATGCAATTGTAAATTTCAACTGAAAAGTGATTCTGATAAAACAGTGGGTAGCATTTTTATTTAAGTAACAATGATGTAATTCAACAGCTATTATAACTTGGCTGAAATATGACACTATAGTAAAAAAGAACTGTGGGAAGTCATAGTTGTCTTTCAGCATCTGGAATTTTTGTCCTTGGGAAGAAGTTCTGAGACCTGTCTAGATGAACTTAAGTATGAATTAATTAAGAGTATCAATGAAATAGCACTTCAATATAAAGAAAAATTTGTCAGGCTTTTTTATAGTACTTACAGGCTACATCTCTTAAATCACATCGAATACACCTGGCTACAATAAACTAAGGCAAACGGGCTCATACACTCAAAGAAATCAGTGTTGTCCCACACAAGTTTTGGTCCCTATCAAGTCAGTCCGACAGGTAGGGAACAAATAACAGAGACGTGTAGCCTTCAGAAGGCAAACAAATACTCTGAAATAAATTATGTATCTACATTTATTTGGACAGTTACTGATAAGAGGATGAAGCAGTTCACTGAATTAGTGACAAACTCAGATGACAAACACCCAGTTTCTGATGCAACTTAATACTCTGTCCCTTTGTGGAATAATTGATGGAGGTGACTTGGAAATTAAACTTAGGTTCACCTTTTAAGGAAAGGTTAAGAATTGAAGCAGGGTGGAATGCAGCTAATGTACAACGAGTTTGTACCATGGCAATTCCCTAGGCAACCCTAGATGTTGGCAACATCAGGGAAACTTGGTGTGCTAACTCTAAGAGAAATTGCATGAAGGGTGGAGCAGAGTGGAGACACTGTGGCCACACTCTGTAGCACCAGTGGGATTCAAAGGTATTATGGAATAAATCACAGAATCATAGAATGGTTTGAGTTGGAAGGTGTGGGGATTTATGGAAAATTAGCATGGGATTTGTGGAAAATTAATATGGGATTTATGGAAAATGAATATGCTTGAATTAAAACAGCAGTGTTGCAGGTGCTGCTGACCAAATTGTCAGGCACCCTGAAGCAAACCGTGGGATCAGTAAACAAGCTGGTGTCTCACAGACTGGTGTCCCACAGGCTGGTACCCCACAGGACCAGTAAACGGCAGGTGTCCTACAAGTAGGTATCCCATGGTTGTTATCTCATGAAGTAGTGAGAAAAGAATGTTGTAGCAAGAATTGAGAGGCACCGGTTGGGAAGCGAAAGCCCTGGGTCATCGTGACACGGACAGCGAGTGACAAGACACGTAGCCAATCATATATGAACTGTGTATGTATGTAACCAACGGGGTTTGTACTGGGGTGGACCATCTGGAGTCAGAGGGGTATAAATTGTCACCATTTTTAACAGTTATAACCATTTTCTTCAGTTATAACTCTTACAGAGTTGTGTGAAGTTCATATGCCGCCTCCACAAGTGGTGACCCCGACGTGATTTACGAAGGAGCGCTGTGGAGGCGACGTGAGGGACCGGCTGGAAGCTGGGCTGGCTGGACCGGTCCAGGGGGTCGGACCAGTGAAGTGGAATCATTGCAATGGTATCTCGCCCGGAGAGGTGAGCAGCCGGGGAGCAGCATGGGTCAGTCTTAGTCAAGAAGAAGGGGCAGTAGTTAGGATCCTGCTACACATACTCTCTAAGAGAGGGATAAAGTATGATGAGGGCACCTTGAAGAAGTTGTTGAAGTGGTGCCGGACCCAGGATTTTGCTCCTGACCCTGTATTAGCATTTAAGGTAGAGACTTGGGACACAGTAGGGAACAAACTGTAGGAAGCAATTAGTAAAGGTGACCGGACAGCTAGTGAACTCACTGCCTGGCAGCTAGTCACACAAACCTTGCAAGCCATGAGAGCAGAGAGACAAGCTGCCAGCATGGACGTGACACTGACATCCCCTCACGTCATATGGCCCAGAGATTCTAAACCTTTTCCATAAATCTCATATTAATTTTCCACAAATCCCATGCTAATTTTCCATAAATCCCCACAGGAAGGGACCTTAAAGATCATCTAGTTCCAACCCCCCTGCATGGGCAGGGACGCCTTCCAGTAGATTAGGTTGCTCAGACCCCCATCCAACCTGGTCTTGAACACTTCCAGGGATGGGGCTTCCACAACTTTCCTGGGCAACTTGTTCCAGTGTCTCACCACCTTCACTCTAAAGAATTTCCTTCTTATGTCTAATCTAAATCGCTCCTCTTCCAAGTTTTGATCCATTGCCTCTTGTCCTCTCACTACAAGCCCTTGTAAAAAGTCCCTCTTCGACTTCCCTGTAGTCCCCCTTCAGGCACTGGAAGACCACTATGAGGTCTTCTTGGAGCCTTCTCTTCTCTGGGCTGAACAATCCCAACTCTCTCAGCCTGTCAGCTACATGTCTGATACCTTGAGCCAACAACTTGTCACCTTTTGACAAAATACTGTCCTTTATGTGAACTTTGCTCATTATAATCTCATTATAATACCAAAACACACCTTCATCCCAAAAGTTACCTGCCTCCAAATGTGCGACCACCCCTCACTGGGCTTATACACTGAATTTTCTCTATTCCTACCTTTAAACACAAAGCTAGAGAATTTTGCACCAATCACCATAAAGGTCTGTAGGACTAGAGTCACTCAAGCTCCACCTATAAGGTAAAATACTATAAAATGGTCTGAGCAGATATGGATTCAGGGAAGATACCATCACAGGGATGACCCCATTCCTCTGACCTTTGGGACCAGTCAACGGGCTGAGCCTCTCTTCCCCCCTTGGGATGCCTTTGGGTAAGATTTGAATACTCAGCTATCCCGAGTGCATCCCTGGGAAATTCAGGAGTCTCTATAGAGTCACTTTATTACCCCACATATGTGTAAGCCAGCAGTATTAATCAATTTGCACGTGCTTTGTAGACAGTGAGTTTATCACTGGCAATCTAAAAGAATTTGTGCATCTGTTGCTTCAATAAATGACACTGTTCATTGATCTGGCTGTGAGAGTTCTTGAATGGAACCAAAATCCTGAGTGTGGCTGTGAGAGTTGACAGGACACTGCTGGACAGACAGTGCAGTGTTGGTGCATTTCTAATTGTGGGAGTCCAATTTAGGTAACTGATGCCACCAGATGATTAACAACAAATTGGTCATCAATCAGAATCTAAGCCCAGCTGCCCCCAGCTCCTCTAACATCTGAGGACAAGCGAGGATGCAGGGGGTTTTATTTTCTGCCACATTATTCTGTCCCTTAACGTAACACCCTGACTTGTGTCTCCACATGGAAAGTAGGGTAAGTAACTTTTCTCTTCATAAAATACAAGTTACTCACTGTGTATAAATATTAAACTTAATAAACTTAATATTAAGCTCCTGGCTGGAATAGATCAGACATGCTGAATCACCTTTGAGTAGGAAGAAGAGTGATTACCTAATTTTTTTTCCTGAAAACATACAAGGAGGGAATGGAGAATAAAAGATGAGAACAATGAATTACAGTTGTGCTATATATGTTACTAAGACATAGAAGATTCAATGTTGTATTTTCCTTCTTTTCTATTGCTCCCTCATGTAGCTTTAACCTATCTGAGGCGAAGTTCTTGTTTTTCCTGTAAGGCCTTGAGAAGAAATTCTACAGCAGGTTTGCAAGGTAGAACTGAAGCTACATGATACAGAGGATAGCTAACCCTGGTGATGTAAGGACATTAAGTAACAACCTCAAACTCTTTGGTACAGCTGGAGTCAACTGTATCAAACTTTTAGATACATAATCATTTATCTTCTATTCTTAGATACAAGGAAGGACAGTTTAAGAAACAACTTTCAGAAAATGCTATGAATATCTTTGCTCCAAATTGTCTGGCTTCCTTCCCATGGATACTAAGACATGAAGGATGTCATTGAAGTCGGGTGTCTTACAGCCTGGCCGCAGTTCACATCTCTCTTAGTGCTACAGAGTTGCTAAGGGAATGGGAACAGCACATACAGATCAGACTAGTGCAACAGTCACCGTGTTTGGTGCGCAGCAAAGTCAAGGCTGGGAAACCTGAACTGTGTAAATTTACAGCATCCATAGAAAAGGCTCTCCAGTCTTGCTGAGTTTGGAGAACAAACAAGACAGATAACCTGGACTGCTCTACTAAGGCTCCATTATTTTTGGCTCTCAGAAATCTATGGATGAGCAAATGCCTGACAATAAGGCCTTCTCGAGCAGGTGAGTTTCCAACATCAGCACAAACTCAAACCTTCTTTAACCAAACAATTTTTAAATTATTGTAATGCTTAGTTACCATTTCCAGAAAGTTCTTTCAGCTACACCTTTTCAGCTGTTCCTTAAGAATACTAGAGGTACTGAAATATGTTAGTTGTTAGGGTTATTTCTTTCACTGAATTGTTCTTTCATTGTTTTATTTGGTCTGAGTTCCTGTTTTTCCAGGATTGAAGTTCTATTCCTTTAAATTAAGTAAAACCTCCTAATAGTGTTTCATACACAGATACTGGAGAAGTCTTCTTCAAACTTGGGTTCTTCATAAACTTTATCTTTTTGTCTGAGAATAAAAACCTAGAGATGTCAAAACCTGAAAGAATTCAAATTGTGAGTTTTATATGCAATAATTAAAGGCTTCTAAAGTATCAGAGTTCTTCATGCTTTCTCTGCAAAGTTATCTTATTAGTAGACTATGAAAAATTTTAAAGTTGCAATAAGGTTATATACCATTGTGGAGAACTGGCAAGTTCCTCTCAATGAGGAGGAAAGTATTATGGGGAAAAAAACCAACACCCTGTTCTGCTTTTGGCTGAGGTGGAGCTGATTTTCCTCATAATAGATGCACGGTTTTGGAGTTGTAACCAAGACAATGTTGATACTACACCATGTTTTAGCTGTTGCTGAACAGTGCTTATACAGCATCAAGGCCTTTTCTGCCTCTCACCATGCTGCACCAGTGAGTAGGCTGGAGGTAGCCAAGAAGTTGGGAGTTAACACAGCTGGCACAACTGACTCCAATGGAACAAAATCGTTATCCCATAACATATCATGTCAAGTTCAGCAAGTAAAGCTGGCGAGAGAAGTTTGTCATTGCCTGGGGACTGGTTGTGCACCAGATTTTTCTTGTATTTTTTTCTTTGGTGGTGGTGGTGGTGATGGGGTTTGGGGGTTTTGTTTTTCTATTTTGTTTTGTTGGTTTTTTTCTTAATGAAACTTCTCTGGGCAACATGTTCCTATGTTTCACCACCCTCATACTAAAGAATTTCTTCCTAATGTCTAACCTGAATCTACTGTCTTCAAGTTTAAAAACATTAACCCTTGTCCTATCACTACATGCCCTCGTAAAAAGTCCCTCCCCAGCTTACCTGTAGGCCCCCTTCTGGTACTGAAGGGATGCTATAAGGTCTCCTCAGAGCCTTCTCTTCCCCAGGCTGAACAACCCCAGCTCTCCCTCAGACTGTCTTTATAGGAGAGGTGCTCCAGCCCTCTGATCATCTTTGTGGCTCTCCTCTTGACTTGCCCCAACAGGTCCACATCCTTCTTGTGTTGGGGGCTCCAGAACTGGACATAGAACTTGAGGTGGAGTCTCATGAGAGCAAAGTAAAGGTGAAGAATCACCTCCCTCAACCTGCTGGTCACACTTCTTTTGATGCAGCCCAGGATATGCTTGGCTTTCTGAGCTGCAAGCACACATTGCTGGGCTATGTTGAGCTTCTCATCAACCAACACTCCCTAGTCCTCCTCTTCAGGTCTGTTCTCAGTCCATTCTCCACCCAACCTGTAATTGTGCTTGGGATTGCCCCAACCCATGTGGACGTGAAATATGCAGGTAAATAAAATCACATATTTCTCCTCATTCTTTTAATAATAAAGTATGTCCCATCTAATCTGGCCAATCACCATTATTGACACTAGAGATATCTAGGCAATTACTCTATCATAGGCAACTATCCTACAGAAAAATTTTAATTAAGGTATAAAAATGACAGATTCAGGCCACTGTAACACAGTGTAAATACAAAATTGTAAACTGATGTTAAGTATTAGCTATATAATCCTGATATAAATGCAATTGTTAACAATTAAAAAAAACAGGCAGATATAGAACAAAACCAGTAAGAACAATAACAGAAAAGCCTCATGGTCAAATAAGAAACTATTAATTAAAACATGATGAATTGGATAAATAATTTGTCAATTATTATTTGTTAGATTGCATGTTCTGGCCTTGCAGCACTTCTTTTTTAGCCAGTTAAACGACTTAATTTTTGACACAGAGAGAGGCAGTGATTAGAAAGTTATAGTTTTGGAAGCTGTAGATAAATCTCATGTTGAAGGTTTTACATAATTCCATGAATCTGTACTGGAAAAGTCCTTTTAGCGAAATTCATTATTTCTCTTACAGTAGAAAAATGCAGATAAACAGCATACAAGCTGCTTCATCCAGATTAATTAGGGAAAAAAACCTGTAAGCATATCCAACCGCCTACTAAGCAGGTACACTCTGCTACATTAGCTGAATAGAAAACTCTTGGATTAGCATGATGTGCAATATTCTCTTGTTATACTTGGTTGGAAAACAAAAATCTACTCAAACAAATCCTTAACTGGCAGCATTAAAACAGAGCTCTGTAATGCTTTACTTTCTTTGCCATAAACCATTTAACTCGAAGATATTAACAGTAAATGGGGATTAGTTTAACTGTCCCTACAGTGCCTTCATGTGCACAAACTGAAAAGAGTTGATGTTCAAATAAGCAAATAAAGTGCACTTTTAAAAAATAATCATACTTATCAGCTGGAGCAAATTAGCAAGGGGTGCCATAGAGGGATTGTTCGAAATGCTTCTGTCAAAAATAGGTGTTGTAAAACTTTGTTGCAATTAGACAAATAGGAGGAATATGAATCATGGGATGAAATGTATGAACTATTTCACAGTGAAGGTCAATGAACATAATGTGAAAATTTGCCCTCACAATCTATGAATCAGATTAATTGCTTATGGTCTTTCCGTACCATACTGATATGAAAATATCCTTTAATCAATTAAAGAAATAATCAATAGTGGCAGTGAAATGACAAATGTAGAATAGTATTATTTGCTTTACAATGCATCTAAAATGACAAAATCTGTAATGATATTTTTAATAAGATCATAACATATTGTTATGAATCACAATGGTCATATCAAGTTAAACAGTTACAAGACATTTTAAACTGTAAGATGTATTACACAAAACATATAAATATAAAATAATTGAAAAATTCTGAAAACAATTTTGAAAGACTAGTGAAAACCCTTTCATCCACTATTGCAAGGAAGATGATTGAGAAAACAAAGCAGTATTTCTTTATTGGCAATCTAAAAGTAAATATATAAACTTGCAAGCCATATCTGAAAAAATTTTAAGCAGAATATTACTAAATGTTTTTTAAATTATGACACTGAAGAAGCAGATGTTATATGGAGCATGGAGCAGTTCAAATGGTTGGAATTAAAAGATGCTTACGTGCCACAAATAATAGGAATTGATGCTAATTCTCTGTGATTTAAAAAAAAAGTAGGAATACACTTGAAAGAATCATATAAAATATTAAGTATCTCTCATCAGATATACAAGAGAGATACAGTGAGTCAAAAATAAAGATGGGCTGTTCATCATGAAAATGGAGATGACTGGATGGTCGTGCACTTAATGACATATCCTGACGAATCCTAATTAAAGCTAATATTACTGAAAACAAATTTAAGGAGGCTAAATATCTTGCAATAAATATGTCTAAGGAAGATCCAAAGAAAATATCTTCCAATGGCAATGGAAGGTAGCTATGCCTTGTGAGAGACAAAAATAAGACAATTAAAAAAAACAGGTAAGTGATAAACTGTTAAATGCTCCTATGTCTGACGTAGGAGTATATAACCCACCAGTTTGAAATAAAGAATATATAATTTAAAAGATGTGAAAGTAAGATATTAATATTCCACATAGTTAAATTAAGTTGATGCTTCCAATTACAAGATCCTATTCACAGACATGTAATTGCATTATCTCTTAAAATAACTAAGCTTAAGCCAGTTAGATATGAAAAAAGCCTCAGTTCAGACATGCTAAATAAAGTAGTGCTAACAATTATTTAATAGCTAACAACCCTAAAGATTTCTTCTTTGCTAAGAATGTTACATCTCACGATATTCAAGCAGTGCACAGGTTTTGCAGTTACTTTTTCTTATGCTACCACAGTACACAGCACAAGAAAGAACAGAAAACAATCAGTTTTTCTTATGTATTTATTGTTTCTTCCTAGTCCTCAAAGGAAAGAAGAACTGTCAATCTCAGTTAACCGAAGGGATTAGGAATAGGATTGAAGAGAAATGACTGGGTTCTAGAAGCCTAGAGAAGAAAATCTTGTCTTGAAGCTGGAAATTTGGATTTAAATTCTGGAACTGCCTATGTACTAAATCTGAAATCTGCTGGAATAAATGGATTAAAATTGGAATGTGGTAAATGGCATGAACTCTGAAGTGGTATATAGTATAAGTAAATCAAAATCAAATCAGGATTGGTGTAAGAAGTGTTTGAAATAAGGAGTCATATGCTAGCTTTAGGAGGTCTCAATTTGCATTCTCAATAAAGTTATCTGAAGTTCATAAATGTATTACCAGATAAAAAAAAAAAAAATAACAAAGAAAAAATCTAGCTAAGGAGGAACCCATAGGATAGTGAAAAAAGCTAATGTCTGTTTTATTTGTCTTAAATCTGTACTGTTCTATTGTGTTTTTCTATACTTATATTTATGTTGATCTGTATCTATCTACATGTACATGTTCAAGACTGGAAGATATTATTCCTTAATAAAAGTGATAAAACTGCTGAGAGCATTTTCTTCCCTAATTCTGGTAAATCATTAAATATATTATGCTGTGTTTTCCCACTTAACCTGGAATCTTGAAGAAAAACATGGGTGATTTTCTGGAACTTTTCTTCCCAGGACTCTTCCTAACATATCATTTATGTGACTTGTTCAGTTGTCTCCGAGAACTATTTACAAAAGCACAGTCCCCCACAAATTGTTTTTCTTTCACATACTTTACTGAGTCTCCTTTCTTACTTTCCTTGAAATAATGTATTATGCTAACATCAGTTATACATACTTTTGTTTTTTTTGAAAAATACATATCAAGAAAAATGCCATTTTAGGTGGCCAAGCTTCCGTTTCACTCCGTGAATGATCCATCACAAATATTCAGTTATCCCAGCAATTATCTGTCTGTCTGTCCCTGAATGTATGTTTGTATGTATGTTTGTATGTATGTATGTATGTATCTATCTATCTATCTATCTATCTATCTATCTATCTATCTATCTATCTATCTATCTATCTACCTTGAACAGCTCTCTAAACTCCTACCAGTTTGTCAGTATCTTTGTGGGAATTTGATTACCAGAGTTGAATGCACCACCATAGGGAAAATTACTCCTGCTCTTTAGAAAGAGAAGTTCTATTAGACATTTTCTTTGGAAGGTAATGTATATGCAGTCCCAAATTTATATTAGCTTTTTTATTTTACTGCAACAACATTTCACAATGGAAACTGATATCTAATTGGCTAGCCAGTATTCTCAGATGTAATGCTTTCCCTGGTGATGCCTCCCTCTCAGTCTTTGTAGGGTTGGTTTATCTCTTCAGCAATTCTTGAACTTGCATTTTTTCAAGTTAAATCTATGATTTTTCTACCCATGTTGCTAATTTCTGAGTTCTCATTGGTGCTGGCAGCTCTTCTAAATCTACCATTGGCCAACTTCCTGACCAATTTCCTTGCTTGCTATTTCCTGTTAAATACTGATAAAATTATATAGCTGATTTCTGTGCCTTCAGCTTCTTTCTCAGGTTGATATATTTGCAAATAGTATTTCAAATTGACACTTCAGTTATGTTTCGAGGTAGTATTTCTCTAAAATAATTGTAATGCAGAAATTTTTGAAAGATGGAAAATAAAGCACTTTCCTTATTCAGTTGCTTGAGTTGAAATCCTGGTTCAAATTTGCCACTGACTCAACAACAGAAGCAACATCACTATAAACTGTATGACTGAATACAGAAAACACCTTGGAGAAGGTTTGTTTGTTTGTTTGTTTTTTTATAACAGATATACATTTTTAAGAATGGGTCTATTAATTTTATTTAAAAAAAAAACTTGCCACGTTTTTCTTTTACATAAATATGCACCCACACGCACTCACACAGGCGTAATACATGATTTTATTGGTTTGCTGAGCTAGCTTTCTTTGAAATGCCCTACTTGGTTAGATGCTCTTGATAATGGATATCTACAGCCTCAAGGGTTGTTACTCTGTCACCTTTAATGAACGTAATAGATCTGTTCCTTAGCAAACATAAAATAGTTTTACCAAAATTAAGAGACTCATGACTATTTATAGAAGCTGAAGCTTACTCAAACATGTGTGACTGCATCTTGTGTCACATTTCTATGTGACAGAATTCTGGAGATGCTGTTCTCTATAGTATTAAATTCAGCATGCTGTCATATTATTTTAAAATGAATGTCATACAATCATATGTTAAGAATAAAGCATTCTTCTGCTCCACTGGGAAGTGGTATCCAAAAATACTATTATATAAAAGACACTGCAAAAAATGTCTAAATCTCTGAATATCAGAATTATTTACAATTATTACATGGAGAATACAGGCATTTCAGTACTATCTTACTCTTGATATGTAGACATAGCAGCATGTATATGTGTGTATGTGTATGATTTATCATTATTGTATTAATAATTTTCATTTTTATTGTATTAATAATGCAGGAACATTATTTCCTTTGTGCTTTGTCTTTCAGAAAACATTAGCACAAAATCACAGCTCCAGATCCATTCTAATTTGGACTGAACACATACTAGATCAGAATTATGACAGTTATAAAAATGTGTGGAGCCCATGGAATCCATTTGAAAATTGAAGGGAGCTTTTGAGCACTGTTACTAAACAAGGATGTTCACTAGGCCTATTATTTTTCCAAGACTTAGGAAAAAACAGAATTAAAACATTTAAGCTGATTTATTTTAAGTAAAAATTTCCATATGAAATATGTGAACGGACCATGTAGTCAAGCTCTTTCTTCATTATTTAGAAAAAAAAAGTCCTTTACCTCAATTTAATGATCTCACTATTGTTCATGTGAGGCAAGTGGAATTGTGAGAATACTGTCAGGAGAATAAAATGATTGAGATTTTTTATATTTAGTAGTGGAAATATAACAATCTTTAACTGGAAAATACATTGCTAAAGTGAATAATTTATAATTTTCTGAACCCATCTTGAAGGATGTATTTTCTCTATGAGACTGTGCTATCACCAAGGAGAGCAGGAGCATTCAGTTGCTGTGTCATATAACCTAATGGTGTCTAAAGGTTGAAAGTACCTTGCACAATGTAGAGGTATTCAAAGAATGTGAAAATATTACCCATATTAGTGGATTAACATTGCAATGACTGAGTGACAAACCTAAATACTTGTTTCACTTACAGCAGGAAGGAGCACAAATCAAACTAGTGTGAAAATCTATGCCTTCAAATACTACAATTTGTTGAAGTTCTGCCCTGAAATGATATGATGCAGATCTATGTCCTGGGTGCTTGGCCCCCAGTTGGCCTTCAAGTACCTCAAATGCAGTTACTGTGCCAAAGTTAGATGAGGACTCCTGCAGGGATGTTCTGTTAGGGAGGCCGGAGACTAATGCAGATGTGCATTCTTGGGAAGGCAGTGAACAACAAAGCAGGTTTTTACCTGCCAAAGCCACTATAGCTAGTGACAGTCACAGAGTCCTGACACAGCCATGACACAGTTGGCCATCTTCTACCTTCTAGTTTCCTTTGGAGGTCCTGATCCTCAGGATATGAGTCTTGTGATTTGTAGATACGGCTGGATCCGGAAGGTCATCTTCCTTGTTTATAACATTCACTTCAGAACCAAATACACTGAAATACATTATTGTGAGGGTACTGTACTTCCATAAAGTACTTTTCTTTGTTGTTCAAGTAAAAGCTGATAAAATTACTTCAGTTACAACATGTGCATTCTTCTTAGGCTGATCATTTGTTTGTGAAGTTGTCAATTTTTGCAAGTAATATCAAAAACGTGAATTCAAACTTTAGCAGGTAATGCTTTTGGAAGTGGCAGAGCATGAACCACCTTCTTATAAGCAAGAACCTTATAGGATTAAGCTCTGAGAGTGGACTAAACAGAACACTCTGATTTTGCAGTGCATAATAATAATTCAAAAGTGTTGCTTTATGCAGAAAGACTCCAGTCACTGAATAAAGACTAGACTGTCTGGAAACACAAAAGGGTGGACCACTGTTCCACATGCTTTTATGCTCTGAAGCGTTTATTAGTAGACAATCTGTTTTGGGATAGTAAGCTGAAATTGTGGAAAGATGGCCAAAGGTCAGATGCAAAAACAGAGTTGTGAAGTACTTACTGAGGCAAAAAGAATAAAAAGAGAGCCCTTGGGAGTTCTTCTGGGAGCTAGAGAGTGTTCACTCTGTGCAACTGGGGAACAGTTACAGTCTCCTGCTTATTTTTCTTTTTTCTTTCCTCTTTTTCCTTTTTACTTTTCCTTCTTCCCTTTTCCTTCTTTTTTTCATTGTTCCCTTTCCTTTTCCCTTTCCATCTCCCTCTCCCTCTGCCATTTCTGCTTCTCTTTCTCTTTATCTCTCTTCTTTTTTCGTAAGTTCCTTACATAGGAGACAGTCTAATATATCATTTTCCTTTTCCTAACAAAATTGGAGACTGTTCCAGTGATTATCTACCATCTGTTGATTTCAGTGCTTCAATTACTTCAGAATCCTCTGGAAAACAACTCTTTCTTGGTAGAGGGTTGAATGTACATTCAAAGGTAGCTTCAGCTGAGAAAGTGCCCAGCTAATCCCCTTAGCACACAGGGACAGGGCTGCCACCAACTCTAATTGATTCTGAAATGAATCTGTATAGAAAATTAGAAGGTTTGGATTCCCATGTGAGCTTCAATAAAGACCCAGGATGTAAGCTTGACAGCTGAATGGATTCAGAAAGGAAAATCTGATAAGCAGCTTAAAATTGTACTTAAGTCCAGAAATTATTTGGATGCTCTTGTTAATGGCACATTGTATATTGTCACCTAGTTAATTATCTCTGAAGATGAGTTCTTGCAGAGAAGAAGATATGCCAGCCTTTCACAGCCTTTTCTCATCACATATTTATTAAATTCCACCCTCCTCACCAGTAGCTGGAAGGCAGAAAGAAAGGATTAGGCGACTGCAGTTCCTCTGTGGCTGTCAGTTCACTGTGCCAAACTTCAAATATGAACTGTTGCATGTACTGTCACAGACATTTCCTTTACATCTTAATTTGCAAATGAGGAGCTGACATTTGTTATGCCTTGTATTTGCACACATGAAAAGCAAACACTGTCACTGCTGGCTATTTTGTTTATCCCTTTGGAGATAGTGTATGGCCTATTTATAAATTTTCTTCACATTTTTTTTTTAGTAACCGAGATAGTCATGGAGCTACATGTCCTCATATTTTATTCAGGAAGCCTATCTGCAGTTTATGAAGTGTGCCCTGCATGCGACAGCTATTTAAAACAGAATCTTTACATCTATTTTCACTTCCCTGTTTTGCAATTTTCTGATAGATGTTCCTATTTTGATAAATGTTTCATATAGATAGGTTGATGAGTTTTTGTGTGCACACAGGTTCCTCCTTCTTTTTTGTGTTTCATATGTGTTTATTTATCTATCTGCCTTCATACTAAGAGTGGAGGGGTAGAAACATTGTGCTGGAAGCAAAGACTGTTCTGTCTGCCACATTATCAGAATTGACTATCAGTTATAACCTGGAGAACCTGAAGGTGGAAGAAGAAGAAACTAAATGGAAGGCTCGTTAGAGGAAGGTGAGCAAATTTAATGATCAGAGGCAACACTACAGATATACAGATATAGCCAAGAAAGTATGGATCTTTCTGGAATCATAGGTCCATTGATTATATATCCGAGTAGTGTTACTGTAAATGCTACTTGTTTGCTATTTCCAGATGTTCCAGTCCATACTCCAAAGTGCAGACTTTGAACTTTCTGGACAGCAAACAAACCCACCAGGAATCATCTTTGTCATTTTCAACAAGAGATGAGTCAGGAAATTAGGAGCTAGAGCAAGAGCAAGAGCAAGAGCAAGAGCAGCAGCTGCTGTTTGCAGCAGGCTCTGTATCTTCTTCATTTGGATGGTAAGTAGGACACTGTTGGTGACTGCTGAGTTCCTGGCTAGCAAATTAAGAAGTGGCAGACACACTGATCTTCCAGACTGGGTGAATGTAAAAAAAAAAAAAAAAAGCTGAAATATTCAATTATAATTAAACACTATTCATGAAGCTTGAGTCAAAGCCCAGGAAAGTAAATGGAAACATTTATTTACTTTAATGAACTTTGGATTTGAACCTAAGCAACTCTGTTGTGTACAAAAATATTTCACATTTAAATAGATTCCACTTCAGCTTTCAAAGTGTCTGGAGAACTTGGGAACATCAGAAAGAACTCATATGAGAACTTTTATCAAACTGTCACCAAGGGTAACTGTTAGTATGTACAAATGGCTTTTCTGTTGTCTTAATGTTGCATCTGCATTACCTAAAATCGTCCTTTCAACACTTAGTGAGGTAAGGTAACTTTGTTCTACATCTGTGTTATAAAAGTTGCCAAAAGTGTCTTCTTAAAAGACACCAAAAAAGTGCCTGACATATATGTCAGAGGCATAAAAGACATAAAGGAAAAAAAAATCCCTGTACCCCTTAGATATGCATACACACATATGCACACATATTAATTCTCTAAATAAACACCAGTTAAATCCTATGGAAGACAAATTATTGTATACGAATGTTAGAGTAAGTGTGTTTCATATAAATAATATCTATTTATTGATAAACCATTCTGTAAGTGTTTACTGACTTTACATAAACTTTATAGATGACACAACATCTATGAACAGAAGGTTCACAACAAGCGTTCTGTTAATGGAAGGCTGTGTTTTTCAATTATCTGGAGCACTGAAGTTTAATTTTGGTTTAAAACCCCAGTCCTCTGGGGAGCTTATGTCACTTCCTCTAGTTTGTAGGAAAATATCTCTATTATCTGGCCCAGCCTGGAACTATGCTAGGGTGGAGCACTAGTCACTTTTACTCCTTTATAAAAAAATGGAAAAGCAGACAGCAATATCCTGTTCTATACAAAAATCCAGTGGCAAAAATGGTTTGCAAAGCTTGAAAACTGGAAGCCAACACCATCCATTACTTAATCTCTCTTCCAACAGAAGCCTCCCTTCTCTTAAGGAAGCTGTGTGACCCATTGCCAAAAGCAAATAAATAAATGAATAAATAATAAATAAAGTGGAATCCTTGAACTGGGGGTGGGGCAGTGTGGGTTTGGAGAGAAAAGGAAATGGGTCTGTAATATGTTTCAGACTGCTAGGATTGACCTTGGCTGGATGCCAGGTCCTCACCAAGATGCTCTATCACTCCCCTGCCTCAGCTTGAGAGGGCATAGAAAATTTAACAAAAGGTTTGTGGGTCAAGATAAGGACAGGGAGAGATCACTCAGCAATTACTGTCATGGGCAAACCAGACTTGACTTGGGGAAATTAGTTGAGTTTATTACCAATCAAATCAGAGTGGGATAAGGAGGAATAAAACAAAATCTTAAAACACCTTTCCCCCACCCCTCTTTTCTTCCCACACTCAACTTCACTCCCAGTTATCTCTACCACCTGCCCCCAGAACTATAGGGGAATCAGGAATGGGGGTTGTGATCAGTTCATCACACATTGCCTCTGCCACTCCTTCCTCCTTGGGGGTTGACTTCTCACTCTCTTCTGCTCCAGCATCTGGTCCCTGCCACAGGAGACAGTCCTCCATGAACTTTTCCAACATGAGTCCTGCATACAGCCTGCAGTTCTTCATGAGATGCTCCAGTGTGGGTCCCTTCCACAGGGTGCAGTTCCTCAGGAACAGACTTCTCCAGCATGGGTCCCACGGGCAGGGGCACAGCTTGCCTCACCATAGTCTTCACCAGTGGCTGCAGGGGGATCTCTGCTTTGGTACCTGGATCATCTCCTCCCTCTCCTTTTTCACTGACCTGGGTGTCTGCAGGGTTGCTCCTCTCACATATTCTCACTCCTTTCTCTGGCTGCTCTTTGGCAACTGGTTTTACTCCCCAGTTCTTCAATATGTTTTCATAGAAGCACTCCTACCCTTGCTGATGGGTCTGTCTTAGAGCCAGCTGGCATTGAAGCTGTCATTCATGGGGGAGTTTCCAGCAGCTTCTCACATAAGCCAACCCTTTAGCCCCTTCACTACAAAAATCTTTCTACACAAACCCAATGCAACAAAATTCAAATTTCAGAGGACACTGAATTTAAAACAGAATTTTCATTTGGGTGTCTGGAAAGCATTATTCCCTAACTTGAACAGAATAGAGGACCTGATTTCTGAACCCTTCTCCAAAGGCAGTTTTATAGAGGAAAAAGAACATGGATCCAAGAGGGGGAAACCTGTTTACAAATTTCAACCAGTGTTTGTTTCATTTGGAATTAGTTAACTACCTTTTGTGCAAGGATCAGTACACAGATGTCTTCCCAGAAGATTTCACTGACTAGAATGAGACAATTTTGGTGTCTGTTTTTGGGCACTATAGTGAATGTAGGTTATTTTTTTTATTTATTTTTTTATTTTTTTTTTCTATCATTATGTACCTGTCATTTGTCTATTGATCTACCATTTGAATGTATATGTGAAAAATCATTTTCTCAGGGCTGACAATAAGAGTATCTAAGCTGGGAGGTGAGTGCAGAGACAGTCTGTGCTGTCAAGATGGCAGCTGTTCTAGGTACACCCAAAAGCAGAATATTAGGCAGCTACAGATCTTTACCTTTCAAGAGTTAAGCATGTACAGACTCAAGATGGTAAGGAGCTAAGTAGGGATTGTAGTCATACACTACAGTACATCAATTAAAACTCTTGTTATGAACCCCAATTGCTGAGTCTTCAAATTTTTTTTTTTAACTATGTGCCTTTATGGGGATACAGGAATTCTTTCTTCATAGAATCCTTTGTAGGACTGTAAGTCTCCATATAAGTACTTCCGGATTTAACACTCTTACTGTAACTATTACAGAAGAATCTGTCATAGGAACACACTAAAAAATATTTAGAAATACTTTTGACTGTTCCTCTTTTTTCCTTACTCTTGTGCCTCCTTTTTTGATGTCTAAATCGGGAGAGGAAAAAAATAAATAAAAAAAAAATTACAGACAAAAACATTCTTGGTTGAAGCCTTAGGCAATTATTTTTTAATCCTTAGGACTGGGCAGAGCCATAACCCAGCTTTTTTAGGATAGCTGCCAATCCCATCTGTTTGGCAAAAATCTTTCATTTTTATGTTTCTGCCTCCCTCTTTTCATTTTGTTCTGTTTCCACAGATAGCCTGCAGATTTTGTGTCAAGCAGGAGCTTCTGATAATTGTTTGAAAGACTACTCGTATCAAAAGCAGTACTCAAAAAGGCCAAGGAGGGAGTTTTTGGGTTTTAGGTAGTATCAATACCATGTCTAAATGGATGCTACACAAAGTGTCTGCAAGCTGCATTTAAGGAGCACTCTGCTCATCATGTCTTTTACTCATATTGACAATGAAAGTACATGTACAAATTGGTGCATGGGCTCACATGCAAAATGCTTAAAGGGATGAATGGTGGCAGGATCCCCTCATGTCCTCCTCATTCTAACTACCCTTTTTAACCCTTGCTCTTTAATGGAATATAGGATAGTATAATGTGATGTTATATATATACATATATACACACACACATATATATACACTTAAGTATCTAAAGTCAATTGAAGGTTTATGGATAACTAAACCTGATATCTTTATTTTCTTAGGTGCCTTCAATTTCATTTTCTAAAGCAAATGTTAGGTAAGGGAGTTGACAAGAAAAAGGAAATAGTTCTGCTTATACTTTTTTGTTGTTGGGTCTTTTTAATCAATTTTTACTTGTCTTAACTTAGGATGAGAAGAAGGTGATTAGATCAACGTCTGGTGTAAGGACTTTCAATGAGTTTATAATAATGAAAATAAGTCAGTGTTGATGAAAAAAGGAAAGCAATGTAGAAATTACATAAGTGTGTTCACTGATAAAAGTGGAACAAAGTATTTTACTGGCATCTTGTCTAGGTGATGAAGAGTTTACCTAATCTTACAAGTATCACACAGATAAGATTGCCTATATCTCCACTTACATTTACAAGGCTGAATCCTACAACGCAAGTAGAGTTTCCTTAGCACTGAAGTAGAAATTTAAAATAGGAAAAGGGGCAAAGATTGTTGAAGAATTCTATGGTACAGAGCAGGAAATACCTAAGAAGAAGACATTTTGTGCTTTCTATCAGCGGAAATGTAGATTTTAATTTTGTATTGAAGTTCTAAAATTCATTTACATGTGGTAGGTTTGTTTAATAATAATTATTTGTATTGTATAGTCTTTCTTGTATGTTAGCTTTCATTAGCAAAATTCTACTGAGCTAGAAAGAAGTGTTGTTTTGCTTTTGGAGAATTTCCATTATTTTACAGAGAAACCTTGCTGGAAGGTACAGGCTTCCAAATCTGTTCCATAAGAACTACAGGATTTAATAAGGCTGAATGTTTGTTATGTGATTAAAGAGTGCTGAACTTGGCCTTTTTGGGGTTTTTTGAGGGTATATAAACTTAAAATTCTTATAAATATCAAAGAAAGTTCTAATTAATAAATTCTTGTAGTTTAGGAACATGGGTAACTTCAAAGTCACTTTTAGTTAAAAAGACCAGTTGACTCGAGACTTTTGTGTTAAATCTATTTGGCTGGTCAATTCCTTCCTCTTAGGAACATCCTTCACTTTAACAACTTTTTTCACATGTTTAGCAAAAAAAAATAAACTATAAATTAGCTTTATATACAAAACAGTCAACTGTATTGAAAAATTTCTAGATGTAGGTAAAAGTGTTTGTAATAAGATATTTAATGGTCAGCTAGATCTCTTTTAGTCTCTCCTCCCCATCCCCCTTCACTGTATTTTACTTTCTGTATAGACAGGAAAAAACCTGAAATGTTAGATTTTATTTTATAAGAACTTTAGATTTCTTATAAATAGGTGTAGGGAAAAGGCTTGTTGAGTTCTTTAGTTAATTTATTTTCTGTTTTTCAATTGAGTATGCCAGAGATACTACCAATAAACAAATGAGAAAAAGAAGTATGGAAACTAGAGAAAACACACTTTGATTTGCAAAGAAAAGATAGAAAAAGCATCACTCAGACTAAGAGAATGATGAAGACCCACATGAATCCTCAGGGAATGGGGAAAAGTAAGAATTATAGAGTCAGAGAGAAAATCTCTCGTAAACATAAAGATTGAAAGGAGCAGAAGAAAAGAGAGGCACGTGAAGGAGGAACTGCTGAGATTGTGAAAGTTGAGAAAAGAGCACAGAGAGAATATGGAAAATGGCCAAATAATTAAATAGAATAAACAGAATAATAAAATACAGAACAAAGAGAGAAAATTAATAAAGGAAGAAAATAGAAGAGTCACATTATTTTGTAAAAAGAACTACACTGAAATAAGTTTTTCAGCTCTTTTTCCATTTCCTTTTCACTGCCTTGGCAATAAAAGGTACTTACAAGCTTGCTACTAGTAACCATGTATGAACCCATCCTGTGACAAATATCCACTGGCATCTATTTCATATGTGAGAGGGAGAAGTTTCCACACTGTAGTACAATTAATTAGGATCCAGGAAGCTGCAGAGTTGAGAATTTGTAGTTATCTCAATGATACTACCTATTCCTTCTTCTGAATAAAACACGTGATCTGACAGGGGAGAAGACCTGAATGATTTTATTTCTATTTCACAGTAATTTTCCATCTGGGAGAATGTTTATTTAAAATTAGATTTTTGGCAGTAATAGAAAAACTGAAGAGAGAAAAAAAAAAAGAAAAAAAAAATAAATTAATACAATAAAGATGGAAAAGAAACTAAAAGCTTTGAAGAGCTGGGCTTGCTCCCAAAATAGGTCTAGAAATGAAAACTGAGTGTTTAGAAGACTTTTCCATCTCATCAGGGGCAAATGTTCAAACACCCTCCTCTGTGTGAGGCTGTAAACTGCCTGCCTAACTTTCCAAGCCTCCAGTGTGAGCCAAGTGGGCAGCAGACCCAGGGCCACTTTGCTGCTCCAGGTACTCTGGTGCTTCAGCATACAGACAGGTGGGGCAAGCATTTTTTCTATGGAAAGCCCTATCACAACAGGAAAAGAGGAACAACTGGCAATATTCACCTTACCTACCTGTGGATGTCTACATACAAATAATTTCAGTTTGAACATTAAATTTTAATCTGCTCTGTAGAAACCTTCAATTCCCTTCATACTCAACAGAAAAATACAGTCAGTTCTTAGGGGACAATTCATATCACTTACCCTATATAACCATCTTATGATGCAAAGGGTTGCTCTCTGGAGAGGCCTGTTTTTCTTTCGAGATTTTAAATGAAGCCTTCTATTACTAATTCATTAAGTAACACCTTATTTTTTGACCCTTAGGTGAGTAAAAGGCCTCTCAGAACAGTACCACATCTTTCTGAGGTACATTGAAACTTCATGAAAAAGACAATAACTCTTTGCTAGCATGAAAGCACAGTTGTTTTTTTTTTTATTTTGAAACATTTTGAAACTCTGCTACTTTCAATGCTCAGTCTGCATGAAGCCTCAAAATTAATGGAAAAAAAGATTAAATGCATTCTCTTTCCTATAGTATCCAATGAGTTGACTTAAAACAGTGAGCAAAATTTGAAGTCCATCCTGCTCTTAAATAAACTCAAATTGATTCGTTCCTTGGAGATGAGTAATGGTGAAGGAAGAAGCAAGCAAAATCAAGGCAGCCAGTAATTTTGTGATGCCATGACCTCAACATATTTTAGTAAGGTGTCCTGGTTTGAGCCAGGATTAAGCGAATTTTCCTTTTATTTATTTTTTTCCTTCAGTAAGCTCTCTTTTAACTATCAGCAAGTGTTCCAGCTAGTGGACTGATAACACTGGAATGTTTATGTTTCTGCTGAGACTCCAAGGTCGCTTCTTAGCTCTGCTGCTACAGAGGCTGCTGGGGCAGGAGAATTGTATCCGTGACCCTCCTGTAGGGGAGCTGGACTAGACAGACAGCAGAACTGACCAAAGGTGTTCCATTCCATAGATCTATGTAAGCTCAGAGGAAGGTCAGAGATCACAGAAGACAACTTCCTTCCTGCTTCTTCTCCCCTTCTCTTCCGTCCATGGCCGGTGTCTGGGGAGGACTCCATCCATCCATCCCCATCGACCCCAGGCTGAGCCCTGACCCTCATAACTCTCCCCACAGCCCTGTCTGCTCTGCTGTTATCTCAGACAGGGGGCTGAGACATTTCAGGACTGCTCACAGCTAGGGAGAGTGCTGGGGAGTTGCTGGGAGTGGGGAGAGGCAAGAGGCTTTTGCACATTCCTGAACATACTTGTATATAATTGTACACTAGCTGGAATACTTGCTGTTAGTTAAAAGAAAGCCTACTGAAGGAAAAAAAAATCAGTAAAAGGAAACTTAGCTTAATCCTGGCTCAAACCAGGACATAAGGGCAGAATTTTTCAAGGCAGCCTGCAGTACACACTATTGCTCAAGACAGGAGGTATTCTTTGCAAAGATGAACTAGTAGGTGAAAGAAAAGACAAAGCTATCCATGTTGCACTGAGGTGGATTGGAAAGAAAGACACCCAGGGATGAGAAATGTGCAGTTTTTGCAATTAGGGTTGTTCCCAAAACTTGTAGACCAGAGGGCAGATTGAATAATTTCCCTTATTCAGTTTGAAAGTTTTATTTTTATTTGATGGAAAGTGTGGGACAATGGAGGTTAGTTAGATTTCATAAATGTGGCTGCATAAATGAAGTGCACAGTACATACAAAAATTGTGGCTTTTTTTTTTACCTAGGCTCTAAGAAATAGCTTTGCAAAACTTTCTATTTGCATCAATTGTAGATATTAATCAATTATATTCCTTAAAATTGTTACTTGTTGGTGTCCACATTGGCATTTGGAAATCAATTGCATTTTGAAGGTCTGGGATTAATTAAGAAAAATCCCCTAAATAAAAATGAGACTCTACAATTCGGTCAAATAAGAAAAGAAATATTAAAAAATAAACCCAAAGCTATTTCTATTTTCCTCTTATGCAATTGAAAAGGTATTTCTTTCCATTCTCTACGGCCTGTTGCTATTAGCATCTCCCACAGCTATTACAAAGTGTTAGTGGAGAGACTGAGATTAAGATCCTAGTGCCCCATCAAGGATATTTGAAATTAAGGGCACATAGCACTGGAAATTAGGACACTCCAATTGTTCCCCTGAACTTCTGAAGAGCTTATATTTACTTAGGTTTAAATGCTGCATACTTCCAGATGAGATGGGAGTTTCATCTCTTGGACAGAACAAAGACAAGATTCTCCAGTTATGGTTAATTTATGTGAAGTGGTTGTAAACACTAGATCTTAGAATCACAGAATGTGTGGGGTTTGAAGGGATCTTTAAAGGTCATCTAGTCCAACTCCCCCTGCAGTGCCCAGAGCCCTGTCAAGCCTGACCTTTAATGTCTCCAGGGATGGGGCCTCCACTGCCTTTCTGGGTAACCTGTCGCAGCGCTTCACCACCCTCATTGTAAAGATGAACCTAAAGCCTGAAGTTCACCATAGATAAAGGATGCCAACTACTGTTTGTCATTATATATTCTTTTTGCCACTATGTTTCTTCTTAAGATGTTTGAAATAGATAAAGATTTAAAAAAAAATAATTAAAATTTCATAGAATCATAGAATCATAGAATCCTAGGGGTGGGAAGGGACCTCGAAAAATCATCTAGTCCAACCCCCCCTGCCAGAGCAGGGTCACCTAGAGTACATCACTGGTCATTACTGATGGGTACATTCTGTACCCTCATCCAGGTCGTTGATAAAGATGTTGAACAACACCGGTCCCAGTACCGACCCCTGAGGGACTCCACTAGTCACAGCCCTCCAACTAGACTCTGTCCCACTGACTACAACTCTCTGACTCCTTCCTTTCAACCAGTTCTTGATCCACCTCACTACCTGATCACCAAACCCATACTTGATCAACTTATCTACAAGGATGCTGTGGGAGACAGTGTCAAATGCTTTACTGAAATCAAGATAAACCACATCTACAGCTCTACCATCATCTATCCACCTAGTAATTTCCTCATAGGAGGCTATAAGGTTAGTCAAACATGACTTACCCTTGGTAAAACCATGCTGACTGCTCTTGATGACCCCCATGTCCTTGATATGCCTAGAGATGGTGACAAGAACAAGTTGTTCCATCACCTTTCCAGGGATGGAGGTGAGGCTGATCGGTCTATAGTTACCCGGGTCCTCCTTCTTGCCCTTCTTGTAGACTGGAGTGGCATTTGCTATCCTCCAGTCCTCAGGCACCTCTCCTGTTACCCATGACTTACCAAAGATGATGGAGAGTGGCCTAGCAATGACCTCCGCCAGCTCCCTCAGCACCCTTGGATGCATTCCATCTGGACCCATCGATCTATGGATGTCCAGATTACTCAACTGATCCCTAACCCAATCCTCATCTACCATGGCAAACTCCTCCTTTATCTTGACTTCTTCTGGAGCTATATGAATCTGGGGCTCATGGGGAAATCCTGCAGGAGTAAAGACAGAGGCAAAGAAGGCATTCAGCACCTCTGCCTTCTTTATATCC
The DNA here is from genome assembly GCA_020745705.1 of Hemiprocne comata. Taxonomy (NCBI): domain Eukaryota; kingdom Metazoa; phylum Chordata; class Aves; order Apodiformes; family Apodidae; genus Hemiprocne; species Hemiprocne comata. The sequence goes on along the minus strand of CM036588.1, from coordinate 113,620,427 downwards.
TCTGTCACCAGGGCTCCCACCTCATTCAACAGTGGGCCAATATTGCCTCTAGTGTTAGTTTTGTTAGCTATGTATTTGAAAAAGCCCTTTCTATTATCCTTAACCTGACTTGCAAGGTTAAGTTCCAAAGAGGCCTTAGCTTTCCTAATTGCCTCCCTACATCCTCTGACAACTGTCCTATATCCCTCCCAAGTGACCAGCCCCTCCTTCCATGATCTGTAGATTTTCCTTTTCCACTTAAGTTTGCCCAGCAGTTCCTTTTTTAACCATGCTGGTCTCCTAGCTCCCTTACTAGATTTCCTAACCATTGGGATGCTCTGATCCTGTGCTTGCAAGAAGTGGTCCTTGAATGTTGACCAGCTATCTTGAGCCCCTTTACCTTCTAGCACCCTGTCCCATGGGACTTCCCTTAACAGTTGATTGAGGAGGCCAAAGTTTGCCCTGTGGAAGTCCATGGTTCTGGTCCTGCTGGGTATTCTGTTCCTTCCACACAGGATCCTGAACTCCACCATCTCGTGATCACTGCAGCCAAGGCTGCCATTGACCACCACTGCTTCAACAAGGCCCTCCTTGTTGGTTAGTACAAGATCCAGCAGCGCTCCTCTTCTAGTCGGCTTGTCCACCATTTGCATTAAGAAGTTATCATCAATGCACTGGAGGAACCTCCTAGACTGTGAAAGGCTGGCTGTGTGAGTCTTCCAGCAGATATTGGGGTAGTTAAAATCTCCCATGAGGACTAAGGACTGTAGTTGTGAGGCTGCTTTCAGCTGGCTGTAGAAAGCCTCATCAACTTCCTCGCCTTGATCAGGAGGTCTGTAGTAGACCCCCACGTCTTTTACAAGAAGGAAAACTATTGTCCAGGCAATTAGCATGATTTTCCATAACAAAAATGACTGTCACGGACCGAGATAGGCAAAGCCGCGACCCACACCCCCACCTCGGGGAAACCGAGGGCTGAAGACCACTCCCCGTCACACTCACAAACAACGCTTAGGAATCAATAGATTTATTAAGTATCACCTAACACACACAAGGTCTACCTCTATATCTATATTCACACCTATATATCCATATCCAAATACCAACAGCTATACAACACTACATCTATATGCCAATAACAACACACACAGAAAACAAGAGAGAACCCCTCCCCTTCCCCCCCTACTCCCGTTCCCGGACAGGGATAAGAGGGAAAGCCTGGAGAGAGCCTTTGGGAAATAGAAGAATATGGGAAAAGAGAAGTGAGTGTCTGGTATGTGTGAATATTATGTAGGAATGTTTGTAGGAATGTTAGTAAGATGTTCGCAATTCTCACCACCGGGGGGTACGGCCGAAGCCAATCCCTGGTCGGGATCCACGTCCTGTCCCCTGAGACTCCAGGCAAACGGTCCGCTCGGTACGTCCACACGCCAACAACCACAGGGAGCAGCGCCGTAACTTCACGGCAGCCCCCGCAGCGGTACCCTCACCGCGGCGGCTGGATCCGTGTGTGTTCACAGAGCGCGCGTCTTCTTGCTCCTCCCCTTCCCGGTTCCGGCCCCGCCGTGCCTCCTGGGAGCTGCAGTCTGTGGGTCTGTGCGCATGCGCCTGGTACCTCTGTCCTCTCCCCACGAGTGCCGGGGAGTGCATCGCCAGGAATGGTCAGTGAATGTCGCTGGATTAAAGGCCATTATAGAGTCCGTCTCTCACATCTCACCCCGTGGCTTTTATGACAGCGACTTGGTTCCTGTGTGGTGTATGTTTGTGACTGTATATGTATGTACATCTGTACCCTAGTAGGCTCTTGTCCAAACTCTTACCTCTTTCCCTGTTTGAGACAAGCATATATACAATCTCACATATTTCATATCTACATATCTAAAACAACGTATATAACGTTTTATGCATGTTTCTGAGGGAACAATTCCCTATACAACATATATACTTATAAACTCATACATATATATAATACATAAGAAAAATATAAATAGAAAACCCACAATGAATATATTGGTGCACCATTAGTATCTTATTTACAGACCAAAACCCAAAGGGGAAATAGGTATAGGAGACATGATGCTGTATAGTAGGAGGCGTTGTGCAAACCATGGGGTGATCAAGTCCATAGTATGCACAAGGTACCTCACCCCTCAAAACCAGTGTCGGGCTGATCAGACCCTATTCTGGCTTGGGATGTCTCCGGTTCTTTGGGTTGTTGGTTTAGCATATACACATTGCTATATACACAAGTATACAGATACACAGTTACAACCTATCTCTACAATCTGTCTTGCTTCATTCAACATGAAGTATCCAATTTGTACTGATTTTGAGTTGTTTGTTATTCATGTCAGATGCAACCCAGGTGTTTGAAATCACAGGCGTTTGCAGGGTCATTTTGACTTTCCCAATATTTGGCAGGTGAACCAGTACAGTCTGTCCTGGAACGTAGGTAAATCTGAGGTGGTGGGATGCCCTCGGTTTCCCCGAGGTGGGGGTGTGGGTCGCGGCTTTGCCTATCTCAGTCCGCGACATTATTGGCGTAGTCGGCAGGATTGGTCGCTGGATTAAAGGCCATTATGGAGTCCGTCTCTCACAATGACAGTCAGGTATCTAAGTCCCATTTAAAGTGAGCAAGAAGTAAGAAGACAAACTTTTCCTTTACGTTGAACATCACTTTTGCATGACCTGCTGGGAGTCATGTGGGGAGTTGTGGAAGAATCTGCTGAATAAAGTGTTTGTCTTTCCTCACTCTCCTCATCTCAGCCACAAGAAAATCCTTTATGTATCTTTGCAAAAGACTGGGATATTGTCCCACAAGTTCTATGCAGGGTTATTTAAGCTCAGTAGAATGTTGACTGTAAAGTAGCATTGACTGGAGAAGAGGGATAAATGTAGCAAAGATAAACGAAGCAAAGATGCATCACATGCATGACAAAACTTTTAAGTATTGAAGACTAGGTGTTCATCCCTTTTGTTTTCTCTGGTTATATAAAAAATAAAGTACCATTATAATGGAAAAAACCAAAATGTATCATGGTATTTTTTTAGATTTAGTAAATATATAACTAAATCCTGACCTCTCCTTTTATAATAATTATTTTAACTTCCATACCTGTGCATCAAAAGGATGCGGATAGCTTGACTACAACCTCTCCACCTTCTTCCTTAGCATTTTTGCACAATATAATCTTCTAAAGATGAAATGTTTGACATCTCTCACAGGAAATACTCTACTTATTTTGACAGGGCTATATCTAGCATGTCTTCTTTACTAAGCAAACTGTCTGGAAGGGAAAATAGAAATAACGACACATTGGCTTTTGTGTTTGTTGCTATGGCTAAACTGCATAGCAACAAGACTTGGGACACTTGCCTATATTGAGGAAATGAAGTGAAAATCTAGCCTATCAAGAGTGTAACACAAGCACAGAGCAAAACCTCATATCCAAATAATGACCTTATATCTTATTCATACTTTTCAACAAGTGAGATACATGGACCTTAACTTTTCAGAAGGTTAATTAAGGAAAAGGTAAAATGAGTATGACTTGTCACTGAGAACTGCTTCTTTGTATAAGTTAAACAGCTATTTTTTTACAGAGAAAGAAACATAAGAGGAGAGACTGCTGGTGGGATATAGGAAGAGGAAAAATAAAGAAAAGGATAAATTCTATTGACAGCCCAGATTACTAGCTGTTTTTCATGCAACTTACGAGTGATGAGCCTTTCCAGAGAGCGTCACGGAGTGAGGAATGATCAGGATACATTTTGCTATTCAGTTTATTTGTTTATTTATTCCATATTACTTTCTATGTTTTATTTCTAATTGTTTGGGGATTTTTGTTTGGGTGTTTGTTTGTTTGTTTGTTTCTCCTCTAAACCATTATTTGAGGACTTTTCCAAAACTTACTGTTCTATATTCTAAATCAAAAATCTCAGCTCAGCTTCTATAACGTATTTAGTCAGAAGAGCTATAGAACTGCTCATTGGAAGTAAGGCAGTAAAGACTAAAATGATTTTCAATTATTTTCCTTTACTGCTTCAAAAGAATTGCAGAGCAGAGCCAGTTCAGAAAAAAAATAAGGATCAACCCAAGCTATCATTCATACCCCCAGTTAAAAATGTTAGTATCGAAGTTTTGGTAAGGCAACTGCACTGTTGCAGATGAATCCAATCATAGGTTATCTGGACTGCAGAATATAATTAAACATTACTTTAGCAGTTTTCTGCTATATTTGAGCTATTCCATGACATTTTGCTTCACTTCTCTGTCATATTTTTATTCTCAAATGTCTCAATCATTGTAACAGAAGTGAGACTTTAGCTTCCAAAGTTGATTTTGTCTAAGATTATCTCCACCTCCTCCTTGATTATATACTTAGTTACTTTGCTTGACTAAAACTGTTATATAGAATATAATCTATTGTACTCATGTGGACAGATGTAAATGCAAACAAGGAGGAAAAAAAATAACCCATGCTGAGGGACATGTACATTTCCAAAAGACTGAGCAGGAGGTATGTAGACAAATCCTATTATTGGGTAATGAGATTTGTGTGCGTACCCGGACACTATTATGAAAATGTAGCTCTTTTTCAAAACAAAGTGAAAGAAGGGGTCAATCTTTTCAGCCGAGGTCAAATTCTGCTTCCAGTAGGGATGTAATAAGTTTCATTAAAATCAACCTTATTAGTGTCCAAAAGTAGCTGAAAGAAAGAAATAGCCTTTACGTTCACAGAAATTTCAGATGACTTTGAGCCTGATCATGTTCTCATTGAAACTAACAGCAATTTTACCATTGGGATGTAGCACCAAGCTACATCAAAGCTCTTTCAGTGTCAGGAAGTATACATTCCTTACAATAGTCTTCTTCTCTGAAGTGAAACAATTCATATAAAATCAGGAATGTAATGAATAAAAGATTCAAAGATTACATCACTGATGGATTTAGAAGAAAATTCTGCCAGTACCTTGAGTTTTAAATTCAAAAATCAAAATGGTGATAGTCACTTAAAATAATGAGTTTTAATGTACAATAAAAGCTACTCCATGTCTTCTGTTACTAGATAACATAAAGCTTTGTTCCCAAAGTACTTTTTATAATTATAATTACTAAAAATATGCTTTTCCATGAAGGTGAACTAGGACTTTTTAGTAATAAATTAATAATGCCAGAAAAAAAAAATTAAGGAAAACATCCAACAGGCTAAAATGGAGAAACCTGAGAACAATTACTCATTATATGTTTGGAGGCAATTATGCTTAAAAGATAAAGACTTGAAGTCAGCTCTAGACAGTGCTGGTAACCTTTGTGCTTTATCAGCTCATCTGCTGAAAAATATTTTATAAATGAAATACGTCTTTGTTTTGTTTAATCTTCCTCCTAAACTAGAACTATGTAGTAGCAGGAAGACAGATGATATGTGAAAGGTAAGTAACCATCTAATATTTCAGATTTTATAAATAAGCAGATGTTAAGTGTTTCATAAATGAGAGAAGAAGGTCTCCATTCTTAATTTCCTTTTTACACTACAGGGTTCTTTATTTCTCAGTGAAATTCCTAAAGGAGAAGACTGCACACTCTCCTCACAGCTTGATGAGTTCCAGCTTCAGAAGCTGCAGGGACTGCAATGCTGACCACTAGGGGTAGGGTTCAAAATGTTCAAAATTGTTCAAAAATGTTCAAAATTAAGTCATTCAGCAGAAGTCTGTATGGCCTGAGATCACACTATTATTTGCAAACATAGTGTGTATCTGTTACATGATGTCTCCAAATGTATAAAAAAAAAGTATCTGTTCAAGTAATTTGAATACCAGTTTTAAGGAATATTTCTAATCCAGGTTAGAGTTGTATGTATAGATCCTTTCTGCTGAATATATTGTATGATAGATTGTAAAACTGGATGGTTGGTAGAAAATATTTGGTGACACTAATGGAAAAAAAAAAAGTAAATTGCTGAATTTCATCACTACTATGATAACAGTGTATGCATTTGTAACTACAGAAGCTAATACTCCAGTCTGGAAGTTGATTCATGGTCAGAGCAGATGCCACTTCCTTTTTCAACAACCATCTGACAAATTTGAGAAGATAGTAATAGAATAAAATGTCAGAAGAATAATTTGGATCACCAACTGGATTTTCAAGCAAATGCTTAGACTTGCAAATTGTGCAAGAAAGGGCTGGGCTATGAAAAATGTGACAAAACATTCTCTCAGTGGCTAGGGTTTCCTCTCACTAGCTCAGGGTGGGGTGGCTCTATTCATATTTTGCTGGTGTGGGATATAGGATGTCTACTTCTTTCCTCTTTCCCTTTCCATTGGAACTGCCATTCAGGCAAGGCGATCTCCCAGTTTTTCCCAATGTGCATTTCTGGGCTACGTGTGTATATTATGAAAGAGTATGACTCTGTGCACAAAAGAAAACAGCTGGAAGAGGTGTGAAATAAGTTTTGAGTGATGAGAACTCTGTCATGATGCCAGTTAAAGGATGACCTTCTTTCTGATCTCTTTCATGGCTGTGAGTTGGACTGAACTTCTTTTTTATGTAAGGGTGATACTAGTGGAGGTAAGATCAGAATGAGGCTTCACAGTTCTAGGAAAAGTAGGGATGGCACGAAATAATGATTTAAATGAAGGCATGGGTGAAACACTCTTTCTACACAGACAGGGGTCATATACTAAGAACGTGTGATAGAAGCAGAGTCCCACTGTTGTCATGGAGACTGAAAACATTGTTAACTTCTAAAAACAAAAATAAAAGCGCTCCAAATCTCTCCTAACATCCTCTTTACAAGTACTAATTTACAATTCTCTGGTACTTATTTTAGACCCTGATGAAATAAAAAACAATAAAAAGCAATATTTTGTCTCTTGGTACTTATTTTAGGCCCTGATGAAATAAACAACAATAAACAGCAATATTTTGTCTCTAAATGTATGCTTTTGTTTTGCCAGAACCAATTTGAATTATAAATAATTGAAATCCTATGTATGTTTGTAAATGCATACACAACCAGGAGGCAGGAAGCAAGCATTGCAAAATCATGCTGAAATTACAGACCTCAGCAGCTACCTTACACAGGGGAATCCATAACTGGGAGTCTGGCCCAAAGCTCCTTACACACAGTTTGAGGGGATTTGAAGGACTTGGAAATATATTTGCAGCAGGAAATTTCCTGCATGACGATGATACCCAAACTACACAGTACAAAAAGCTAAAGGAAGGGATGCATCTCTTAAATTCTTCCCTCTAATTCATCTTGAAAATACCAGCTTCTCATCTTCAGATTTTTTGAGTCATAGCATTGATCTGTCACCTGCCATGCAAGGTCTGTGACATACTTCAGCAGAGGTCACTCTTTTCTTTCATGTCTCAGCTAGAGAAGATGGTTGCTATTTGCTTTTTCCTTCCCCCATATGTAAAGAGATTAGTGAGTATTCACCTAGGAATATGATGCTCAACTTATTTAATAAAATATGTAAATGATACCAAGGTGAACTAGAAGAAGAATGTGAGTTTGCAAGTTTAAAGTGAACATGAGGTGATGTGGGAGGCTGGGATTTACACTCTTTGCCCAGATATGGTAACCAATAACTCTTCAGCTTAAAATGGGTAATGCTGGGCCCAAACCTAGACACAAACCCAAACCAAAGCCAAGACTTTGAATGATTACTGCTTGTGATTACTTAAAATTTAGCAGAACATCAAAATAAGATAAAAATTGTTGATTCAGTAGAGGTATTTTTGATGTATCAGATGGTATGTTACTGCTAGTTACTGGTTTAAACTAAAGTTAAACTGTTATTTATTGTGTTTCATAGCTGATACTTTGAGTTCCTTTAAACAAAGCTGTTTTTTTTAAGCTTACAGGTATTGTTGTCACAGGAGAAGGTCACTTGAAATCTGTTCTTTCGTCCAGATTACGTTTAAATCAAGAGTAGATCCTGAATAGTTTCCCACCCTTCTTGGCTCAGTGGATAAACAGTGGCCTCATTCAAAACAACATAGAATTTTCTTGCTCAAAGTCACCTTTCAAAGAGAGGGACACATAAGAATTTGTTTCTGTTGGTTTCATTTTGGGTAGTGTTGTGATTTATTTATATTACCTCGACAACTGCTGCCAGAAGGATGCCCCAGGACAAAAGAATATATTCTTATTGTTCAAAATTAATCTCCTTAGATAGAAGGCTAAAATTTAGCTCCACATAGATATATGCTGTTATGCAAATAACTGGGTGCAGTGAATCATTAAATAAAGAGACAAAGTCACAGCTAGTGTAAGAGGGCAGTACTTGTGAAATGAATGGAGCCAAGCTTGCCTTTTTCAGCAAAATATTTTGCCTGAGGCTTTTTAGAGTCCAAAGTGTAAAGAGCCAGCATGCTATCATTCTGCCTGAGCTGTACAGTTTTGCTATGGAACAAAAGATCTTTTTCATTAGGGACAAGCCCATTGAAGAGAAGCAATGGATCTTTTTAACTATTAATGGAAAAAACATTAGCATAACATTAAGTACACAACTGTGGAAATCCCCGAATTAAAATTCCTCACTTGGTGTGGGTTCAGCAACACTTTGTGTAAATTACATCATATTCTAAGGCATGGGTATCTGATTTCCCCAAATTCATATGTATAGAAATTTAAGTGATTCATTTCAACCCAATGCATATATGTAATTTCAGTAATTGTACACACAAATAATACATTTGCCTGTAAATGGCCACCTATTCCTTTACAGATGGTGAAAAATTGAATTAATTAGAAATGAATTATTGCTTTTAGGTAACATTTAAACTGTTGATAGACCCAAATGCAGCAACTTCATGATGATGCAGGAAATCTGTGTCCAGTCTTATAAGAAGATGTTTAAATATGTTCTTGAATTCTATTGGGTCAAATGCATGATTAAATTTTCTTTGGAGAAGGGATATTTATCTGAATTTGTACTTCTATACATAACTTCAGAATTATTTTATGTGCCAATTAGTTTGCTATTTAGAACCCACAGTGCAGTAGCAGGGAACTTAAAATCAGAGAAAAGAGATTACTGAAAATGAACCATTCCATGTCTGTAAGTGTAGTCCTGCTGATCCAATTGAAATGGATAAGATTTACAGGACTGGCACACTAAACATAATGTGTTATGATGTAGCAAAAAAGTACAAACAGGCAAAAAAATTGTGTTGGTCAGTTTATTTTTGCACAAGACTTCATTACATTTCATAGACCACTGGTAGAAAAAGGAGTTCTTCAGAGATTTCTGCGGAAGCTGGACAGGATCCAGAAAAAAACATCTTTTGACACATTTTGAGAAAAGCTAAAAGAAAAGAAGATGAGAGGAGTTAAACAGATTTCAGATCAGTTTCTGCTCTCTGGCACCATGAGTAGATTTTTAGAAATAAAAGGCAAAATCTCCTGCCAGTTACATCTGTGTAACTTTGAATTTAATGCTGCTTCACAGTTAACAGAACACAGAATCAGACAGGTTGCTTCTTACTAAACACACCCCAATACCTTTGCCTTTCAGAGTTAAATATCCAATTTGCTAAAAGAGGTGAAGTAGAGCTGTAAGATGTTTCTATTACCTTTTGCGATGGCATAAAGGAGTCAAGCTACGTAGATGAATAAAATCCTTTAGCAAGAGTGATTGTTGCCAATGAAAGCTATAATTCACTTGGATGCTATAATCTTGAGTCTCCCCTGAAAAAAAAACAACAAAAAACCAAACCAAACATCCTCTCCCTTACATATCATGATTACTTTCCTTTCCCCTCTGTTTTTACTATTTTGTTTTGTAATTATATTGCCTATCTCTGTGAGAATGTTTAGGGATCAGTTTGTTTGAAAGACATAATGTACAACACATTTGCATCCCATTGCATTTTCTATACATCCAAATCTATTTTCTGTAACTATGAAAGCTGGTAAACCCAGCTGTAACGAAAGCTATCACAGATAAAAGCTGTCAGACACAGAACCTATCTTGACTGCTGGTGTTTTCCATTTTCTTCAGTGTTATGTGAAATTGGTCTCTTTCGCTTTTTAGAACAGGCAGAAATTTTTCATCTTTTATCCTGACTCCTCTTGACTTACTTCAACAATTCAGTTGAATTTTCTTTCTGTTGCGCAGCAAAGTCAATAGATTTTGTATAGGTGTAAGAGAAGCAGAATTTGCTCCATTTGTTCCAAACATGCTGTGAAAATACTAATGTGTTTACATAAAAGCAGAAATCTGAAAACACAGTAAATCAACCTCATGCTGTTTCAGTGTCAAAAGCAAGAATTACTGAAACACTTATTAAATTATTGTACAAATGGTAAATTAAATCTAAACTATAAATGATGAACAGATTAGAATAGCTCTGAGTACCATTGACAATATTTGTTTTATATCTCTGTAAATGTCAAAATCGAGATGTTAATAATGAAAGTCTAAACTAGATTCAGATTTGGGGTTTTTTACAAGTAAAGAAATATGATTTCTCCCTTTTTCAGACTTTCTTTTTTAGCAAGGCATTCAGACTCTTTCATTACTCTTTTGATAGTTCTAACGTGTTTGGGTTTGAGGATGATAGGAGAATTGAAGTGAAGAAAGGAATATTTTTCATTTAACACCCTCCATGAAGTAAAGATTATTTTCTACAAAGCCATTCATCTATTGCTTTTAGCACTAAAAGGCACAATGATTCTGACTGAAAAATTTTACCTAGAGAAAAATAAATAATGAATAAATAACCATGTGACTAGGAAGACAGGAAGGACAGGAAGATTACTAAATTATTTTAAAGTTTGCACATAGCATAGAGATTGATTGATTGCAATAAGCAAATTGCTCATTTGACTTTTACAACAGCAAATCCAAAAGGCTAACTGGCTGATTGTAAACTCTGCAGGAATAGGTTTCATTTTCCTATGAATATGAGTATGTAATATTATGAAGAGCTTTTAAAATTCCTCTGAAGATGTGACCTTTCATATATTATGCCACAATTCACATACAAATGTTAATGATACTGAAGATATTTAAAGCTGTTTTTTTAAAGATTCATGCAGATGTTCATTACTTTACAGGAGCAGTATCTTCTTTTAATTGAATTGTGCTTTCAGTTACATCTTGTAGTGTAGGATCAACGGAAAAGCAAAAGATGCAACAGAAAACTTTAACACTAAATTCCCATGGGAAATACAGATATTGCCATAATCAGGCCTGCAAAGTTGAGGAACCTGAGGTGGTTGGTATGTCCAGAAGACTCTGAAGTCCTGCCTAGTCCTGGCTAGAATGAAAGTGATAGGCACAAAATTCAGATAACTTAATCTTACTTCAGAAGAGGACACTTAACCTAGGACAGTCCATTCCTGAAAATGCAATGAAGAATCCATACTGGGTTTACATCTAATAACCCACTCACCTACAGAAAACTCTGGTTTATCTCCCCTTTCCATTCTCTGCTTATTTTAGGAGAAGAATTTATACCTACCAGCACCAAGATCATCATGACTATTGGACTGTAGAGTACTTTGGAGGAGGCCATACTCTCGCATTTCTGCTTTTTCTTTTTTTTTTTTTTTTTATATATAAGAAAGAGACAACTACTACAGTTTGATGATTTGTGCACTCCTGAGAGAGGATATGTATTAAATATGGGGGTTTTTTGCATCATACCTTTGGATGTGCTAAGATTTTCCAGGTGTGTGTAAAGCCTAATGAGCAAAAACCAAAAGAACTTACTCTAAACTAGTAAGTTAGGCAGTGGCAATAAATGTTTCCAGGTGCTAGATATTTATTACCTGCATTGCTGAAGAGATAAAACAGTCACTAGAACAGTTTTGATCTAAGCTATCACTTTCTCAAGCATTGCTTGGACACAATCAAAGAGTTTGGAGGTTGCAGATACTCTTGCCAATGGGCAGTCTGAGGAAAAAAAAAACAAGCAACAGCATTAATGTGTATCATGCCAGGTCAATTAGACTTTTTCTCAGAGAACAAACTCGAACACATTCAACTCACTGATATAAATGTAGTCCCAGAGAATCAGAAGGAACTGCCAGCATCTCTAATATAAATGTTTTTACCTGTGAACTCTCAGATCCTCTGTAGGAAACAATAAAGGACTTTTCAGTGAATGCAAATTGTTGAATTCACTCTCAAAATCTTATGAAAATTCAATGGAAATATTGATAATGTGGATGATATAGGATAAAAAAAGAATTACACAAATGTTCAGATGACAGCGTTGATGCAAAAAAACAAATGAGGGGAAGATGAATTCTGGAAAGAGTATGTTGTTGTTTCTACATTCAATTAACAGCTTCTAACAGTGAACTGTCATCTCACTTGAGTGTCTAATGGACAGCTCAGTTTAGAATGTGCTGTCTTTGGACACATTTTTAAAGAGTTTTCTCAGCTGGAGTGTGTTTGTGCTATTGATCCTCTGTCTATGAAAGTTCAGAAAGGGAGAAATAGAAACCAGGTTTATATCTCTACTAGCATTAATGAAACTCAAAGTTTCATTTCTAGACTGCAGAGAAACAAGTATTTCTACTGAATAGGTACAGTCTATGGAGACACTTTTGAAATCCCTGTTACAAGCTCAGAAAGTGTTTAGACTCTGCAGTGTCCTGTGGAGAAACACTAAGTGCTGTTAGCTGTGGCAAAATGACCTGTGTCTAAGTGCTGACTTGATATAAACAAGAAATGGCCTAAGAACCACTTGACGAAAGGATATGGTCTGGCAGTGGCTTTCCAACTACAGCTCAGTAAGGTGTAAAATGAGACATAGGAGCAGTTCCACTGTGCACAGCAAGATAGAAAAGAAAAGGACAAAGAAAACAGAAGAATCTCACAAACACTGAAAGAGAAACGTGTGTGAGGTGTAGGGTAATTACCTGAGCTGAGACCGGGACCTGTCTGTGCCCTCACCATAAAAAAAAATAAAAAGTTTCTAATGCCAACAAATAAATGATTGATAAATAAAGGTGTAAACTACATTGCTGTGACTGCCTTTCAGTGGGATCTCTCCAAATGGTCTAGTAAAAGGAAACAAAGATCACATACATGACTAACCTTGCTCCAGACTCTGGAGGAAACAAACCAAAACACCATTCACTCCAGATTTTTTTTCAGCTGTAATATTTATAAGGTGATCCGAAGGACACAGGCAGATGTGTACATGAATAACGTTTTTTCTTTACTGAGAAAGTACTTTTTTCTGCGATTAGTTTCATTCCTAATTTGTTTTAAAGAAACTAATATTTACTGAGCCCTCTTTGGTGATGAAACAAGAATAACTTCCAAGGAAATCAACAGTAATCAACCTGACATTACTGTCAAGGTTTGACTCAGAATCAAAAACTAAACTAGTGACAAACAATGCTCTCGATCCCCTCCCCCTCCCACCCAGGTAGAGAAGGAGAGAGAGAATTAGGAGAGAGACTTTGCTGGATTGAAAACTAAATTAGACAGCTTTAATTATATGTACAATTATATACAAGTATGTTCAGAAATGTGCAAAAGCCTCTTGCCTCTCCCGACCCCCAGCAACTCCCCCGGCATCTCCTGAGCTGTGAGCAGTCCTGAAATGTCTCAGCCCCCTGTCTGAGATAACAGCAGAGCAGACAGGGCTGTGGGGAGAGTTATGAGGGTCAGGGCTCAGCCTGGGGTCGATGGTGATGGATGGATGGAGTCCTCCCCGGACACCGGCCATGGACGGAAGAGAAGGGAAGAAGAAGCAGGAAGGAAGTTGTCTTCTGTGATCTCTGACCTTCCTCTGAGCTTACGTAGATCTATGGAATGGAACACCTTTGGTCAGTTCTTCTGTCTGTCTAGTCCAGCTCCCCTACAAGGGGGTCACAGATACAATTCTCCTGCACCAGTAGCCTCTGTAGCAGCAGAGCTAAGAAGCGACCTTGGAGTCTCAGCAGAAACACAAACATTCCAGTGTTATCAGTCCACTGGCTGGAATACTTGTTAAAAGAGAGCTTACTGAAGGAAAAAAAATCAGCAAAAGGAAAATTAGCTTAAACCTGGCTCAACCCAGGACAATTACAAAGAGAGAAAAGAAAGTTTGAATGTTTTTGTCTGATAAAATAGTATACCTAAATTCTTAGACTGCTTTGTGAGCATTTTGTAAATGAAATAACTCATAATCCAGTGATAATTTTTTCATGTGCTATTGCCAAATTCATTATTTTATTGAAGACTGAAGTCACCATTGTGTGAACCCAATTTTGAATGCTGAGCATCATAGGTTAAGTCAGTCTTGGGAAAGGAGACCACATGGAAGGCTGAAGTGCCCTAAGTGGAGCTAAAGGTGAGCATTTTACAAATAGTCAAATAAAACATAGAAATGAGTCACTGCAAAGGTTTAATTTTCCACACAAATACTACTCCATGGATGTAAGTTTAAGTAATATTTTGAAACACTATCAGTCATGCATGAACCTCCTTACACTTAGGGACAACTTCAGTCTGGATAATATACAGGTGATCAAATTTTATTCCTTTCCTCATCTAAACCTGGAAGCATTCTCACAGATAATCAGCATGGGACCTGATCCCATTTCCAGTGAAACTGAAGGTAAGACTCCTATTAAGTTGAATCGTATTGAGGTCATATATACAGAGACTTAGAATATATTCTCCTCTCTGTGGAGGACTCAACAATCCATTAAAGCATGTCTATACATCAGGCTTCAGTTAATACTTCCTCTTTGCTTACTTAGATGTGGGTCCTGACATACGTATTTCCTCAGCTCACTGATAATGCTACAAATTTACTCAGAAACAGTTGAATGCCACCTCTTTCCCCTCTGAGCACTTCATGAGTCATAGTAATACCAAAGATTTACTTCAACAACAGCACATGCACTGCAGAATCAATATAAAATGACAGTTAATTGAAAAAAAGACTGTGAAACATATATATGTCTGTATATATATGTATGTAAATATATAAAAACGTAGCTTGACCTCAAAACATATTCTGAAAGGCAGATGGAAACAAACCAAGCTTTATTTACATCCTAACACATTCCTCACTGCAGTTACCTTGGAAATATTGATGTATCTATCTAAAACCCCTTCAACTTTGAATATTTAGCACATGTGTAGAGACTGTGGTCTGGATCCATCTGGTCTAATTTTAGAAGTCTGGTTCAGTTGCCAGAGTTGGATAAGCAATCTCAAGGCTTCTTCTGTAGTCAACAGGGAAAGAGAAGGGGTCTTGCAAAACGTGGTTCAGCAAATCTGAGGTCTGAATTATCAAAATGATAATGAAATGCCTGTTTCTTTCCATCAGCTCTATAGGTTTATCTCCATCAGCTATTGGTGGAACCTACGGCGTCTAACATAGATACCTTGAATGCTTCAAATGAAGCGAGGAGAATTTTTGTCCCAAAACAATCAATTGTGTTGAATAATTTTAATAAATAAAAATGAGACACTAGAAGACTCTATGACTTGGGAATAAAACACAGTTGTCTACATTGCCTAGTATTTATGTTTCTATATATTCTCCCTGGGGTGACATTCATAGCTGATGAGCTGTCCGCTTTGGTCACAGAGGATAGAGAGACAGCATGCTCCACACTTAAAAGTCTCAAAAATTTTAAGTAGGATTCAAGTGATGAGACAATTCAGATGTTGGTGAGAACACCAGCAGTAGTTTCAGACCTTCTGGAGCTGCTTTGCTTGTTTCTACCATGCTACAGCCAGGCTCCCTTCCTTGCTGCACTCCATCGATGAAGTCTGAGTCAGAGGTCAGCAATGGTCTGCCTGTACAGCCCCACAGCTGTTCCTTTGACAGTGTAAGTTCTCTGACAGTGTAAGAAAGACTGCAGATGCAGATGCAGTTTTTCCTGTTCAATTTCAACCTTCGAAAGAAATCTGCTTGACTTGGTTGATTTCAGAAAGTGGTTAGTTTTGAGTATTTAAATGCCTTGTCAAAACTTGTATTCCTTGCTTTCAGCTATCTTTACATGCAGTAGAGGGTAAATGATTTTTACAGTGTCCTGCCTTGTCTTGTACTTCATTTTGTCATGTTGACAGCATGGTGTTCTTTCTGAGCCAAACACACAATGAGCTGTGTCTTGTTATATATGTCTGATGTTAAAAAGCAAAGTCAGACAAAGTATATGCCTTTGAGTCGGCATCAACTGCTGAGCTGCTAGCGAGCACGGACAAGTCTGCCTGTCTGAAAGTTTTGCAGGACAGTGTGCATCAAAGAGGAAGGAGAATAAAAACATCTACAAGATGTACAAGAGATACAAACCAGAATAAATTTACACAAGACACAAGTAACTTCCAGAAAAAAAAACATCAACAGCAATGCAATGTTTAAAAATGTAGATATTTCTTTGTTTAATAACAAAGACACATCTGGATAGTTCAAAAGTAAAATCATACCTTGTATATGTCTTTAATGAGATACATTTAGGGGATTTTTTTTTTATATAGTATAAGGAAGGGTAATCTTGTCTTCTGTTTTTGTCCTATAGCTCCTAGGAGCGTGGAATGCGATAATCAAACAGTCTACATGAAATGTCATTCCTGTACAATGGTTCAATTGTTATTTAAATTATCTTTTGAGAGTTACTACCCTGCTTCTGCCTATCAAGGAAACTGTGGGGAAGAAAGCTTTCTAGCATAACTGTTAATTTAGCCTACATATAGGAGTTTGATTGTAAAAGCTAAATCTGAATGGCTTGTTATGCAAGAAGAATATTTTTAATTTAGGGGTGAAGTATTATCCATTAAAAAAAAAAAGAAAAAGAAAAAAAATCAAAGATAACAAGCTTTGTGAATCCCAAACTGATGATGTTATATTCCACAATCCTCCTTGGCTCACCTTTTAGACTGACATTAGAAAAGCTGTTTATTAGCCTTAATTTTTATTATGTTTGATCACAAGTGTGGTAATTATTGAATTTTCTCCTTTCTGAAGCATTATCAGAGCCCTTGGGAGTTCAAAACTTTTTGCTTATCTCTGACAGCAATTCATCTACCAAATAAACTTCAAAACAAATTTATTCCTCTTTGAAGTACAAAACGGCAATGTTGAGGTCATTTACATTTATCCATTAAACTATAGTGTTTCTTCTTTTTTTCTTTTTTTAATCAAAATGACAACCATTAATGACAAAAAACCTATTGTGTCTTTCTTTCTCTTTCTGCCTAGTGAGAAACTTATAGAATGGAAATAAGGAATCACCTCAGACAAGCACAGATGAAAATGAGTTCTGCCCACTACTGTATCTGAACAGCTAAACATTTCCAAACTGCTTTTATGGCTCTTACTTTTTAAAAGGCTTTATCTGAGCTTCCATATTCTCAACCACATTGAACTGTGTGTTATTAAAGAGTAGTTAAACTTCTCTTTTCTAAAGTGATTAATCTCACCCCAGCTAATCTCCTCATCCACACTCTGCTTCTAAGACATAACAGAAGCTATTTTTCATTGGATTTCAGTTGATTAGATAGTCTGATTTAAGGCTAGTTAAGCTGTGTTTCAATTGTGGTGAGGAGAGATTCCCTCTGAGTGCTAAAATCCCATTGTATCTTCTGGGGGTGTGGGGCCATGGGGTTGTTTTCCCTTTTTTTTTTTTTTTTTATCCATTGAGCTAAAGAAGAGACCAGTCTCAGCTGGATGTAAGAGGACATCCTTAGAAATCCTTTCCCTCGGGCTAGCGCATTTACTTACTTGCTTTCTTTTCTCCTTCTAGCTTCCCATGACATTCACAAATAAAGCTGTTCGACTATTTGGGGGAATGTTCCCTCCCCTTTCCTCCCCCCTGCTTTTTGCCTGGATTATAAATTCAGAGCCAAAAATGTCAGGAAGGGAAAACCCACACAAATGATTAACATTTGTCAACAAGAATCATTATGCTGCCGAGTGCAAAGTAAAATTGCATTTCCTACTGAAGAATCCAAGTATATCCCAAAAGGGCGAAATCAATGATGTTTCAAAAGTGACTGGGATACTGAATCATTTTTTAGTGAATAAATAAGCAGTATTAATAAGCTAACTTTATAAACGGGTTATATTAATATAATTTTAAAATATTCTCCTTTCTGATGAGGAGCAGGTTAGAGAATAATGGGGGAAATATGAAAGTATACAGGTCAGAAAATCTGAGTATTTTGCATACCACTGTGTTGATGCACGTTACCTCAAAAATGTATTGTATTACTGCTTCAGATATCAGAAAGAAAGAAGGGAGCTTTGAAAGGTTAGTGTGAAACTATTTTTAAATACAAAGGGAAATATGAGACGATTAGCACACGATCCTCTTATATATTCAGCACAGCAGCCTTGAGCTGCGAGATAATATTTTCAAGTATGCAAGTTTTTCTATTGACTCCAGTGAGATTATGTCTGCATTTAAAGATGGCCATGTGTTTCATTGCTTTGCTGGATTGGGGCACCCTGCTCACTATCATGCTCTGCTTTGTCCTTTTTCTCCCTCAAATAGTAAAGCTCATAGCAAGAGAAAAGACCATGAGTATCTGTAGGCTAATGTAAGCAAGAGGCAGAATAGATGCAGAGAGAACAAAGAGGTAGAAGAAAAATCTGATTTATTTTTTTTTCTAGAACAACAAAGAAAAATGGGGATACGAAAAACAATAGCTGTAATATATTTGGTTTGCAATACATGTTAAAATCTTTGTCAACATTAATTAAAACTGGCTTTGATAGAAACACTGTCTCATTGAAAGAGTGAAAGGGGATGAAAGAGCATAAACAAAGGATAATGTCAGCAGTATATCCAGATGGGAAGAGGTGTGTAGAACGGTGCTGCAGGGATCTGTATTAAGTCAGGGATTAATATATTCACTAACCCAGGAGAGAAGTAAATAGCATTAATTACGTTCTCAGATAATACTAAAGAGATGCTGGAGGACAGGGAAGTAATACAAGGAGACTTAATTATCTTAGAACCAGCATCAGAAAATACCTGTATGCTTACACATTACCTGACATGACAAGTAACTGATATAGACTGAACCCCCTCAGAAATAACATAATAAAAAAGTGAATTGTTATAAAAGTGAGCAAGATTAAAACTTTTTTTTTTTTTTTTTAAGGAAGCTGGAAACACAGAAAACAGTATCACAAGCATTCAACAGTAACAGCAAATTGGACAGCAGTAATTCTGTAAACTCCTATAGGTGCAGGGAGATAGTAATTTATTTATGTTTTCCATACTCATGTGGTATTAAGAAATCAACTCATCTTTGAGGCATTCATGCAAAAAAAGCATTAGGTCTTGTGGCAGGAAGATAAAAGCACTTTGGTGCATGATTGAAGTGTGACAGTCATTAGAAAATTGAACATGATTCTGAGCAAAGCATCACAAAGAAGATACTAACAGGCAGACACCAGAGTGCTCAAAGACAGGACATTATCCATTTGTTGTGATATTTGAAAAATGAGCTATATTTATTATGGCTACCTTCCCTGTGTTTAAAAATATTTAGAAAAACCAATTTGGATTGCTTCATCATGTAGTTTTATATGGGCAGTATAAAAAAATTATAAAAGCCAAGTTAGGTTAAAGAAGTGAACAAAAAATCCCAAAACTTCCTAGCAGTTCAATAGGTGACTGTGTTAAGTAGGATTCAGTTGAACATTTGCATGTCTTGAAACATGCAAAACAAAAATGAGTAGTGTGCTATGAAGATCCCAACGTGATAAATCACAAATTTTCAGAGAGATAGGCGGCATGATTCAATCGGGTTTTTTTGTGACTAATTTGTAAGACTGATGTTGTTATCAATACACTCTGAGCAAGTGGGGCTAGGGGATATTTGAACCATATGTGATCTATCACCTCCACTCCCCTGCAGACTGGTGAAGTGTTTTGCTGAAGCAGGTCTTAATGTTTGCAGCCTTGTTAACCTGAAGGGTTAGAGCCCTGGAAAGATCAAAATAATATCTGAACTTAGACAACAGCTGAATTTTTAATACAGTGACTGCCAGACAGCAGGATTTTAAATTCTGGATTTGTTTCATTAATATTATAACTGACAATCATTTTTCCTAAGCTACCATTCTATAGTTCAAATTTCTCTGAATAGACTACATTTAATAGCTTTGTTGATACGACACCTTTCCCTTTTTATATATGGCAGAAAAAAATAGTGAAGGAAGAATAAGTACTGTCTGAAGTTCAAATTTTTCTTAGCCATGTGAAAATGCAGATTTATCTTCATTAAATACGATAATTCAGAGTCTTTTTATTATTATTAGATTGGAAAAAAATGCAGTTTGTTTATTTTTATTTTTCTTAGAAGAGTTCTTTCTTTTCTTGAGTGAAAGTATGTTTGATGGATAGGTTGAGCCTTGCTGTTTTAAATCTACAGCCAAGAAACAGGTCAAAATAAGAATACAACTAAACTAGCAACCTGGATTAAGAAAAGACAATATTGATGGCACGTCTCTGGCTCATATAACATCTATGATCATTGTTTATGGGAGCTTAGCCACTTGTGGGAACACAATGATAATAAAATTGTTTAACAGTTTTATAGCTTACTGTATTTTCAAAGCAGTGTGGATGTTAAATGAAGATGCCCAGCAATTCTCTTTTCAGTAGATGATTAGACTGTAATGTTTCCATTGTATAGACACAAAGATCGGATGAGTTGCTCAAGACAGAAATAATGGTACAGGCAGAGGCAAGATTAGGAGACAAGACTGAAACTTTGTAATGTGGACATACTTAGCCAAGTAAGAAGTCTCTCCTTTCCTAATTATATGGTTACAAAGCCTTTACTTTCTTTCCTATACCCAGAGGAGTATTTTAATAACAAAACTGAAGGCAGAGTTATTCTTATGTGTTCTGCTTAATATAGGGAAAGACTTCAAAGTCCCCATAATCACATCTTTCTACATATAATTTCAGTAGCTGGGTATAACTCAACAGGGTCACTTTAAATGGTATTCAGAGTGGCTGGCATCTTCAGCCCTGGGGAGCATTTCCAATCAAATGCAGCAATATTTCATCAAAATGTGCTGTCATTTATGTTGTGGAAAAAACAGAACCAGCTTGTCTTTGTGGAAGTGCAATTTGTGATATGAGTTACAAACACAGCAGCAAATTTATTTCTATGAGATTAAATATCTATGGAAGATCTGGGTCACAGAAGGTTACTTCAAATTTAAGTTGCTAATATGCCATGAGTTATAAAGGAGGAAAAGAGGTTTACTCTGTGTTTTAAATCACCACAAGATTGGGAGATATGCATTATACTCACATTTTTTATAAAAAAAACTATAACTTGCTTATTTTATCCACAGGTCATTCCCTGTCATTTCCAAGTTGATACCAAATAAGATATATAGAGAGATGGCAACATGTTGCACAGTTAGTGGTTGAATTATCCTGTTGTCATATAAGCTTGGCTTTAGCACTAAGGAAACAATTTAGGGAGGGTAGAACAGAGCTTCAAAGAGTTCTTAGAAATCCCAGTAGGTCTGTTTGTACTGGGTTCTCCAATGACTGTGCTTTGCAAATTCTTCTGAAGATGGTTGGCCTGTTTCCTCATCACTGCTACAGATCAAGCCTTTGCTTGTCTCCGTAGGTTGCTTGTTTTCAAATGTCTTCTTTCAATAGCACTAAAATAAATTGCAAGTATGACATTTATATCTCTGATTTAATCTCTCTGCTACTCTCTTTGAATAGAACTAGGAAGGGGGAATGTTCTCTCAGATTAATGTTGGTTTTTGTTGTGGTATTTTGTTTCTTTTTTCCAATGCTCCTTTTTACACTGTTTATTTGGCCATAAATTTCATATTATGAGCATTTTTTTTCTTACTTTATGATGATTACAATGTATTTTTTTACCTTTTGGTCTAATTTTTGCAGTGAATTTACTGCTCATTAAAATTCCTGGGTTAATCACTTAGAGACTGAATTACACTAATTCACTCACAGGCTCCAGCAAGCTGTAGTGTAGAACAAAATATCCAAGTCATTAACAATCCCCTGTCTCCTTTCCCAACCTCTTTAATTAAGTGATTCCTCTCAAAAGATAATATAGACTGAGGTTATCCAGTGTTTTTGCAGCCTTTGTGACTGTGGAAATCATCCACAGTGGGAGCTGTCTGAAAGGGAAACTCCACCGGGAAGAGGCTGGCAGGGAACCTAGGAGAAGGGGGATACATGCACAGTCCAGTCCTGACACCAAAAAGTTACTTTACAGAGGACCCTGGACTGTTCTGTATCTCCTAGTGTCTATCAGCTTCCTCCATGGAAATGAGGGGATAAGAGACAGAGAAAGAAAGGCAACAGAAATGTAAATGAACTGACTGAGTAGTAGGTTTCTAGGATGCTTAGGAAGGCCTCACATTGACAGCTGGCTGAGCACTAAGATATATTGCGATACATTAAATGTCTCTCCCACAGGCTTTCCTCTCAGAAGTGCTGTAGCTGTGTGTGGTGACTGATGATTCCAAGTAGGTGGTTCCCTCTGCCTCAGGACACTGTGCTTGTCTGGTGCTGCAGACCAGACCCTGAAGGTGCAGGGAGACTCTTTTAGCAGGAGGAGGGACTTGGAAGGCAGATGGGTGAGTATGAGCCTTGTTCCAGTACACAAGCTATACCCCAGACTCTTAAGTCCACAAAAAAGGCAAAACCTTTGAGCTGGCTTTTTGCAGCTATACAACTTTATCTTTTGCTTTTTCTCAGGGAGATAGGAGGATGTAGGACAAATTCATATGCTATTTTATTTCAGCATTTGCATGTACTTTAGCTGGCAGAAGGAAAAAAAAAGGAAAAAATGAAAATATATTACCTGATAATAGAAAGTGTCTTGTGGTAATCAAACACTTTATTCACAGTACTATATTAAGATTACAGGGTGAATCGTCTTTGTCAGATGTAGAAAAACACTCTGGAGTTCCCTCTGGTAACTGCAAAAATCGTTCTGTTCTTAACAGAGAACTGTTAATGAATAATAAATCAAAGTCTGTAGTTACTTATATATCCAAAGTACGGCTTTGTTTATGAGAATATCTTTCATCAAAACTGGGTTTTAATGAGAAAAGTCCCTCAAAGGTTTAATGCAGAATACTACATTAAAATGTAATTCCACAGAGCAAAATATTAATAATGTATACATTATATTTTACAGTTTCATGATAATTATTATAGGTGCATATTTTTTATGTTAGATTTTAGTTTTTCATATACTTAGCCCCATTTTAAATATAGATGTCAAAATATGATTAAGAGAGGCATTTTTTCCCCAAACATTTTCATGCTGAGCACAGCAGTTAAAGTAATTGCTTCTCTCTCCTAGAAGAAACATGTGGGTTCTTAAATTCTAAAGTAATAGACACCTTCTTTAGACTGAAATAATATGGTTCTCCTCAGGAGGGAAAATTGCTGTGCCATGGAGAAGGTTAATCTTGTCTGAAAGCTGTTCCAGTTTGGAATTCCTACAGTTATCATGGCTAAATTCTCCTTGAGAAGCAATATAGGACATGGAGGAGAGGACAGTATGTGGAGTAATGCCCTTCACCTTTTAGCAATTGCTCTAGCAGTAATTCTGCTGTGGTTTGCAGTTTTCCTATTCAGGTATCATGGAGTATGGAAAGATTCAAACTCATTTATACAAATATTGATGGTGAATATTTGGGATGCACGAAAGGGTCTGAGTACACATCTCAGATAAGGTTTTGACTTGCTAAAGTAACTCTTTGTCAACAAGATACCACACATGGCTCGTGAGCTGGGGTTCCAGTGTCAGCATGCAAACAACCATATTATGTTCAAGTCTGGAGGCAGGTAGCTTGGCATGAGTTCAGAGATAGTGGCACAGTGCAGGTGTGTTGTTAAAACGCACAGTTCTCCAGAGCCAATAAAAAACATAACATAGGGTTAACCTAAATTAGCCTGCATCCCAGGTGTCTTAAAGGCGGCTGTAGGCAGAAACATGATCCCACTTGGAGACTTCAGCTTTCCCCAGGAGATATCTGTCTATGTATTTTTTATCGAGGAACCTAACAGGAAACAATGTCTTATTTGGAAATGTTGCTCAAAGAATTTAAGTGACAGCTCCAATTTATTCAGATTAGAAAACTTGCCCAGCAAAATAAGCAGGTGCAACTTGCTCCTTTGCCTAGGACTGTGCTAAACTACGTCTGCTTTAAGGAGGAGCATATCCACGAGTGTCTGAGGTACCTTCAATACTCTCAGCCTCTTCTTTTTGTTAAAGATATGCCACAATGTAAGATGAAATTTTGCATCTGCTGGATCAAAATATGAGCAAGATTAAGACAGGTCAGAGCCATTTGACATAAAGTGTCATGATATAAATTATGTCCTTTGTCCTGATCTTTATTCCTAGTCTGTTTTAGTACTTTATTCAAACAACAGGAGTAAGTGAATACTGTTATTACTGGATAAGAGAAAGAATCTATGGGATCTGAGAGCTGGAAAGTGCTCCATTTCGTAGCTCTGAGTAACCAGATCAGTGCTGGGTAGTCGACTTTTGGGAGTTTCAAAAGAGAGTTTGCATTGCCTCAGACAGAATGACATTGCAGTGGATCTCTTTTTTGCTGCACAAACTCTATGGCTCCTGGGCAAATATGTAGAAGTCATACAACATCAGCAGCTCTTAAATAATGTGGAGCTATGCAGACTTTTCTGATCAAAATGCACAAGAACTTACAGTAGAACTTCAATAACTGAAATAAAGATGAAGAAATAGTATATATTGGAAAACTTAAATAGAAACCAGAATGGATAGTGCTTCCAGTAGTAGCCATATGACAGCTATATTTAGCTAAAAGCCTTCTTCTAGAGGCCATCACAAAATAAATGAAAAGGTCTGGGCTGCACCTGCAAAAACAGTACCTGCAGGAAAGTAGAGGAATGGGAAGGTAAAAAAATTAAAAAGCTCAGGATTGCAGTATAATTATTTATCTATTTGTGGCTTGGGAAATCTTGTCTTATTGCCTCTGCATCATTACGCAGACAATATTTTGTTTGAGACATTTGGGTTCTGTATTTTCTTGCAGAAATTAGAACATTGTAATGTTTTTAGCTACTTTAAAGGAGTTTGGTAAATTAAGGGCTGTACAAAATGGGAGTGTAGCTTGCTTTTTTTTGTGGTTTAAAAAATGGAGAGTAATTTGTGGTGTATGTTTGTATTGCTATAAAAGAATTGAGAAAATCGAGATTAATACAAATTAGGCATTATTGTGGTCAGAGGCATCTACTACTAACAGTGTTCAATGTAATGAAGGGTGAATGTTGTGCATGATTAAACTAGTCATATACAAACAATATGTCCAAGACACAAAGCATAATTTTAGAATGTGATTTTCTTCTCCCACACCTTCCCATTCCCTTCAGTAAAAAGAGAAAGACCATGAAGAAAAAGAGGTAAAAAAAGAACCAGGAATATGCACTTCACTACTGGAAGCAGAGCTCTTCAAGGTGAAAATGGACCCAAAAACAGTGATTGCAACTGGGCTTTTATGAAGTTTAGGAATGATGTGAAGCTGGTGTACCAACTCAGCCTAACAGTCATTAAACTGAGACCTACACCCAAAACCTGAATAATTCTTTTGAGTTTTTTAATCTCAGATTTCATTGTGTAAGCCAAAGCTGGTTTCTATATGCTCCCTCACAGTAAATAGAGAAAAACAGCATTTCCAGAAGGCAGTTCACCTTAAATGATCTTAGACACCCCATTTAAGTGCCCCTTTATCTCTGCTGATTATAGAAGCATTCGAGGACTACCTTAGACTGGAACAACTACTATCTTGCTGTTTGATTGAGGTGAGATTAATCCCCTGGGTTCTAATATCAAACAAAATCTGATGTATAAATGACTAAACAGATAATGTCTGGTCTTGTAATGACCTCAGTACATGCTGATTCTTCTGTCAATAAAGATTGTATCAGACTGGACATGTAAGTAATATGGTCAAGACAATCTCAGTATCATTCTCAAATTTCTGAATTATTTGTTTATAGGGATTTAAATCCCAGATTTTACAACCGTTGGTTTTTATTCCAAATAGTGAGTGTTAAAGCAATTTTCTTTGTTCAGAGAACCTTGTAATATTACATGTAAAAGCTGAAACTTCCAGTGTCATCAGTACCATTTAAACTTTCTATTTCAATAGTCTTGTGAACAAAAATAGTTAATAAATTAGGATTTATGTGGATTCAAAATTAAAAAAATAAAACTATTTACATTTTGTGAATACAAAGATTACGGATTTCCTTATTTTTCTTCTAGATTTTAAGTATTGTTCATTTCCAC
Source organism: Hemiprocne comata (assembly GCA_020745705.1). Lineage (NCBI taxonomy): Eukaryota > Metazoa > Chordata > Aves > Apodiformes > Apodidae > Hemiprocne > Hemiprocne comata. The sequence goes on along the minus strand of CM036588.1, from coordinate 113,594,165 downwards.
TTCTTTTTCTCCTGGTAAAATCAGTTGTTTAATTAGGCTTAGGAAATTTTATTTAGAGTAACACTAATATTAATTATTTCTTTCTTCTGCACTTACAGAATAAAAATATTCTTCTGATTTCCTACATCAACCTGGACTCTGTTTATTCAATAAGCTTTTCCCTTATTCATTGGATATAAAAAGCTCTGGTGCTTTCTTTCATGAAAGTCTGGGGGTGGGATCCCTGCCATAATGTCCTTGTCTGATTTCACAGAAGAGGTTCAAGGCAATCAGAACTTCCGGACACCATCAAGATAAAATGAACCAAGTCTGAGTTCTAAGAGTATTCGTTTTATGGAGGAGTTATCCCCCATTTATTGCATTGTTTATATTAATGCCTTACTTCAGCTTAGGAGTTCTGTTGAGAAATGAAACACCCCATTGTTCTGATTTTTTCTATACTTTTTCTGTCATTGTAGAGGGGTATTGGAGTGCATGAGGTGGATGCCTTTCTGATGAAAATAAATGAAAAGACACATGCCAGGAGCACATGCAGAATCCTACAGCCATTCATAGGCATTCAAACCAGAGCTAATCCCATGTAACCTCCTCTCCCCCCAGCCTGGAAACATGTGCAGAATATACACTGGGTGCTCAGCACAATTTGTCTACAAGGTTACACTACAGATCTTCTCTATGCACTGTGCAGCCGGCTAAGGTGGACAGAGCTTCAATGTTTGATATTTCTTCCCTTGCTTATCTTCTAATGGGATTAATGAATACTGAGAGGCTTGTATTTCTTGAGGAAAATTATTTAGGTTTGCTTTGTTAATGTTACACGTTGATTTTTATGTAACCCCCTCTCCACACCCCGTTTTTCCATTCTTTAATTCAGTTAGCTGCTGTTAAATTAAAAGAACACAATTCTCTATTACTGTAATAGAAACATACATAGGCAGTTCTTTCAATAAAAAATGTTCTATACCTTCTTTTGCATTTACTAGGTGTTTAGTTTTGAACAACGTCCCACTTTGCACTGCCCTTAGATAGTTACACATGAATAAATTATGTTCAAAAAGCACTGATAGCGTGACTTGAACTCCTCAAAGCCCAGAGCAGTTAATGAAACTCCATCTGTATTCCATTTTATTTTTCCATATGCATTGCAGCATTTAAACTATCTTGACCTATATTATGATTTTTGTTCTAATTCTGAGGTGTCGATAAAATCCTAGGGGAAACACTGGGGTTTTTTAGTTTTTCGCTTTTAACACAAGTAAAATTATTTCAGCTTCATACTTACTATTTACCTTATCATTACTCCACAAAATTCCACAAATATTTACTTAAAATTAGAGTTGATTTTCTTTCCCCATACACTAATCTGATATTTGTTTTCCATCAGCGTTCAAGGAACTGCACTTTAAATTTTAAGTTCAAAGGCTAGATACTAGGCTAGTATTCTGAAAAGCCAATGAATATGTTTTTCAAGCATTTGGTAAGAAAAGAAACAATTACCTAAACAATGCCTTGACTGCATCATTTTCATTTCAGAGGTCTTAATTTTCAGCCAATAAACATATAATAATCTGATTCCAGCACTAAAGGAGATTTGTTGTTCTAATAAAGTCCTCATCCGACTGAACTTGCTGCTTCTTCCTGACAAACGTAGAGCTCCAGTTGTATCTCAAGGACTGCCCAGACTATCTTTCACTCAGGTTCAGCTCAAGGAGTGTGGAAGAAGGCAAAGGAAAAACCTGGGAACAGTTTGAAGGCTAACCTTAAGAGAAAGAAGACACATTATGTGAGAAGGCCTGTGTCATAAGGAAGTGAATAGAGATATGAAGAATGACATGAACACTGGATTTCAAAGCATGAGTGACAAATGGGACGGCAAGGTTGTAGTGTAGCATGTCTCTTACAGATAGTTGGAGGGAAAGTTTTTCTGTTTAGGTCTTTTTGGAAACCAGGTTGTGTCACCTGAGTATTAACAGTTTGTGTACTCTGGGACTGACAGATATAACACTGGGTCTCTGTTGAGTATTTTGAGCACAGTGCTCTAGTTTATACAAAATGTATATTTGTATTAATTAACTCCATAGGGGATTAAGGATTAACCATATCTGTGGTAGTAACTGTGGTGATCCTAGATAACAATATTTTAGAATTTCTTTTGAAAACAAAGAAAATATTTTGTTTGCAACAGATCATGAGTCCATATTCATAACTATGCATCCCCTATAACTGAAATACTCCTAACACTGAACTGGACATGTAATGGTCTTAACAGTACTAGTAGGAGAGAGAACAGCATTAATTTGGCTTGAAATAAATAATCTAAATAGTTTTTTTTTATTCAGCATGATTCCTTTTCGGAATATATTACATTCTGAAGCTAAAGAAAATAAACTAATAGACTTCTTACAGCACTTTAAGCAAGAAAATGCAATGAAAAATTTCAGCATCAGAGTCTACACACGTAAGTCCCAAGGGCAGAATACACTGGGAGTTACTAACCTTTGAAAAATCTGATACAGCAAATGTTTTTGATGCAAGAGTGTACCCAGGAGACACAGACCAAACATGTTGAAATATGAACAATTATTTCAAATTTTCAACTATAAAAGAAAGGAAAAAAATTAGGCTAAATACTTCCTTGACAGAAGAAGTTTCAGTCCTACTAATTCAGTTTAATTGAGCAGAGTTCTGTTGGTTTCTAACATTTTTTTGTCCATAGACATTGGAATTCCAGCCATATGACTGTCTCCATTAAGTGTGATTGTGGCCTCTTTTTGTGTCCAGCAATTTGTTAAGCAGAAGATCAGAAAAATGCCCATGTCTTCCTTTCAGACAGAAGCAGAGGATTTCCTTATAGTAAACCTGTTGTTTGGAGCTAGATGTCCCATGATTATTATTATTTATCTTTCCTAATGTCTAGCCAATGTTAGCTAAAGCTCAGCCAGGTGATGTTGGCAGAAATGAAGACATATTTTGGAGAACTTTATTTCTTTGCTTATTATTAGTGATTCCCACTTTCAAGTTGCTTGAAGCTTTGGATTCTATATGAAGATGCTTATTTAGCCATAGCAGACAGAAAACCAACAACAAATTTTTCTTTTTTGTCACTGTTCAGAAGTAGCCATAAGGATCCATGTATTTATATACTCCATGTTCTATTAAATATTTTTTCTTCTGACTGATCAGTCTGCTGTTTTTTACTGTGTCAGAGCAGCCAGCATCACCCCCTTATTGCAACAACGTCCTACCCAAGCCCTATAATGAATTTGCTGCATCAAATTAAAGATAAATATATCATAGTAAATTTTATCATAGTAAATCTCCATCTGTAGGGAAACCCAAAACAAAGAAAAAAATACCTTATACTCAGTTTTTCTTAAGATCAAATAAATCCTAATTTTAGTGGAATTATTGGACATTGAATAAATGCCATCCCACACCTTTGATTTGTTTCTCCGTCCTTTTTATTGTCTTTATTTTTTGAAAATCAAAAAGCAAAGGAGTTTAAAAAATGGTGGCATCATTTTGTTCTGTGCAATACATGATTATTTAGTTTATTTTTTTTAGAGCGTCTGTCTTTGATTTGTACTTTTGAATGTTAGGATTTACTGCAGTTCAAGTTTTTCAAGAATCCTTGGTAGAATCTCACATACTGCAAACTGAAGGAAAGCAATGGATTCATCTGTATCAGGGTAGTGCTTTAAAGCAGAATTTGTGAGAGGAAGGAATTATATGAAGATACATAATCATAATATTAATAGAATAGCTTCTACATTGGAACCTTTATAGTCATGAAGTCTTACCCTAAATGGAGTAATTGCACTGATTCTATATTTAACTGCAAACTGGACACTCCATAAAACCTTCTACAAAATCAGTTCTGTTTTAATGAAGAAAATTTAAACTCTTGACATGCTTGAAGCACAATTAGTCTCCCTGAAGTTATTAAACCTGAGAATTGAATTAAATCACTTTATCAAATCAGGAAGTAGATTGTTTCGACATTAACAGTGCTTTCTGGGCCAGTGTAGGAGCAGTAAATGGCAGAGCATTCCCTATGTGCCTGAAGATAAACAGCAACCTGTCCAAAGTAAAAACATAACAACCTTACACATGAAAGAGCCAAAACTTTGCTTGTGTAGCTGATTCCACACTGAGAGGGAAGACAGAGAATGATACTAAAAACATATCAGGTTCTTCAGAGCTTCGTGTTGATAAAAACCATTTAAAATGTGTAACTGAAATGTTGCATAAATCCCTGATAATAAGCAGAAATAAAGTAAACAAAGACATAGGGGTTTTTTTATTTGTTGTTCTAAGCTCGATTAGACTTTCTTCCACAGTATTCAGTATTTTCTTCATTCTAATGCTAGAATTAACCTTATTGAAGAAAATAACTCTATTTCTTATGCTAAAACCACTGTACATTAGAGTAGCTGTTGTGTTTTTAGTCCTTCTCTGATCAAGAGGAAATGGCCTCAAATTGCACCAGAGGAGGTTTAGATTAGATATTAGAAGAAGCTTCTTCACTGAATGGGTAATTAAACACTGGAATAGGCTGCCCAGAGTGGTGGTTGAATCACCATCCCTGGAGATGTTTAAAAGACATGTAGATGTGGTGCTTAGGCACCTGGTTTAAGCACTGGACTTGGTAGAATTAGCTTAATGGTTGGTAGAGTTCTTTTATGGTTGGACTCAATGACCTTAAAGGTCATTTCCAACCAGAACTATTCTGTGACTCTGTAATTCTGTAATTCTGAGATAAATGAAGATATCTGTATATGCTGCAGCTAGTGCTCTGTTTTTCTACTATGGAAGGAAACATTTCTATACATGTAGTTCAACAGTTTATGCTGCGATGTGTTCATAAGTATATTGTGTACACATACACACAGGTACTGAACTTAAAAAAATAAATTAATTCAGAAGATAAAAGGATAAACAAGCTTATGAGTACTGTTTCATGTGAGAAGACACTGAACGGACTGGGACTTTCCAGCTTGGAAAAAAAATTGTTTAAAGGGGAACACAGGAGGGATCTATAACACAATGGATTCAGTGGAGCTGGTAAATAGGGATGGAAGAATCAAAGTTTGGCATAAGTGACAAAGATGAACAAAATGAAGTTGTAATGGACCACTCTAGAATAAATTAGACATACAGTGCATATACATTGCAGATCACACTGCTACAGGATGCTGCAGGATGGGTCCAGGAAGGAACTGCAAAGCTTCGTGAAAGACAAGATGTATGGGTACAATCTCTTGCTTCAGAAGTCAGATTTCAGGTTTCAGGAATCTGAGAACATATACCCAGGAAATAACCTCTTATTCTCTCTTCTTAATCACTTACTGTCAAAAATAACAAACTGGAACAGGGGGAAATTTGTTATAACTAGAAAGAAAAAAAAAAGGCAAAAAAGAAAGAAGAAAATGTATGAACAATTAAGGGAAGGCACATTTCAGCTATGTCCATTCCAATAAAGTAAACGGTGCCTGGGACCATTCTCAGATTATTTCTTCCAAGCAGCAGAAAAAAACATAGGTCTGTTCTATTAACCTCTCTTACCCTAAAAAGAGAGAGGCCAAAACCAAACTGTTTATTCTGAAAAGTCCTTGGTTGGTGTTAAATCCAAAACAATGTCTTCTCACATTTAATTAATGCTTTCTCACATTTACCATTAAACTCTATTAAGAACAGCAAAACAACGAAAAAGAAAGATCCTTACCACAAATGCTTTTAATCCTCTTGCTTTTTCTCCTGAAGTTAGTTGTGACACTGCACCAAAACTTGCTTTTACACAGAAACGTAACTACTAAAATTATATAGGTAAAGTGCAATGTATTTAATTCCATGGTTACTGAAATATTTGGGCTATTCCAAATACTGTGCTCCAAAACAGAATCTTGGGATAGTAACATTATCCCAGATAAACCCTGGACAAGGCAAATCATAGCACGAACATCACCCTCAGGGCACCTCATATTTATCATACCCACTGAAATATGGAATAACAAAATAAAACCTAACCCAATTACATGATAATGAAATAAAGTTTCAGTTTAAAAAAATGCTTTGGCCCTCTCTTTGTATCCTTATCAATCTGCTAATCTAAGAGTGGCTAGTTCTACACAGACTAAATGACTCTAATTGCACAATTACAACATTAAGACTATTCCATTTACCCAGTAAATTGATTGGCTAAACATACCTAAGTACTTTATTATAATATCAAATTTCATAAGAAAATAAAAAAAAATGTGGATGTTCAGGCCTGTTGAGAAGAAAATGCAGGGCCAGTGTTTTAGCTAACGTTGATTGGTAAGGATCTACTAACTTAAATGGGCTTCACTGATTTACAGTAGATGAAATATATAGCCATATTTACCAATCTAATTTGCACATTTTTTCTTCTTCAGTAGAATCACACTTCAGCTGCTGCTGCTGTTTTTGTTACTATGTCTAAGATCAGCTAAATTTTAGAGGCATACTGCTTGCAGGAAAGTTTTTACATAAGGCTGTCAATTTGCACAATCCTATTAAAATGACAACTAAATGATTCCAGTAAGCAAACTCTCAAAGATTTAATTGCTTGATCATGAAGCTAACCAGAATAAATTAAAATGTAAACTTCAAACTTGTAAAACAGTTAAATGACCAAACTAAAACATTTGTGCAGGATAAATTTAATCTTGGCAGTACAAGAATGGCACTTTAATAGTAGCTGTATTTCAAGAATCAATAAATGTTACAGAAAAATATTAAGCGATGTGTTTTGCAGTCAGATCATTAATACACTTATTCTGTGTTTTTGAAAGGAGGAGTAGGACCATATTAGCTCATGTTTCTTTTGTGTCCTGAACTCTAAATTAAGGCTTTTATCCTTTGGGCTGTTATTTTTTTACTGCAAAAACTAAGAGTCTAAAGGCTAATGTTGCTCAAGTAGGGAGAGTGTAATTTTATTTTGTTCTTTGTATCCTAGTGAACCAAAATTCAGGAAGACTCTTATAGGAGGTGTCTCTTGTGACAAAATTGCAATACTGGGCAATATTGGGGCAGTTATCATTCCATGACTTTGATAATCTTCATAATTAATTCTATAATGGGAAATTCAATTACCTTAAAACAGTTGAGTAATTGTCTTAGGGTAATGTGGCTGGCCTCTAGCTGCCACTCTTGAAAGGCACTTATCTTCAGCATGTTCCATGTCATATTTGCTGGCCCCATACAGAAGTACACATGAACAAACATCTAAAATAATACTAGATGACCGTGCTCACACACTTGACTATCATCCATAATGTAAATTATAGCTCAATAAAATGTTGAGTGTACTTCATGAAGATTAAATTTCCAGATTTGGACATCTGAAGTGGCAGATTGGGGAACTTTATTTGCCTTCAAAACAGGTAACTAAGTCATTATGTAAACTTAGTCTTAGGATCTTGATATACAGACCCTGTATGGTTTTGTTTCCTTTTGAAATAACAAAAAATTTGCATATAAAGCTCTGGGAATGAATAAAGTATAAATAATTTTCAGAATTTAATATTGGTCTATTTTTCAAAATAAAAATAGCATTACTATAAATTATGTTTGTAAAATCTATGAGATTTCCAGAACATCACTGGGAAATAAACTCTGCCGGACCAAATCACTATGGACCCAAAGTTATCACAGAGTGTCATGCAATACTGTAACCTCATCTTTTGCTTTGGTTAAAAATCCAGTTTGATAAATCAGAGACATCTCTATAGCAAGAAAAACAAAGAATTCTGAGAATTGGGCAGTATGAGTGGGATTCAGTTAAACAGTTATACACCAAACTTTGAGATGTCTATTGGTGTCAGAGCTTCCCTTACCTCTCCCTAGTCAAAACAACCAGTGCTCATGGACAGCACACAAGAAATTTAATTCAATAGCCCAAAAGGTGGGCAATTGAATCCACCAAGAGGTGGATTGCATACACTGGAGCAGCTGTATGTCTGACAACTGAATTATCTATTGTAAACATCTAAGATGATGTTCAGTTACCTACACAAAGGCACCTTGTGCTATTTGAGAGATGGCGTAGGTGGCCATACAAGATGTCCACACAAGACTGATGGATATGACACACAGGAAATTAGAGCCCTTCTGATGCAACAATTAGAGGCCATTTTGAGAACACTTTCCATTAATCTCAAAAGACAGCAAAGGTTTAAGGCTAAGTAGTTGAATCACATGTTATTTACATTTGGTTGAGCTGGATTACTCTGCTGGTGTTACCAGTTCGATCTCCTTCAAGTACAGACAAGTAGGATGGGGTTTAGTTGCTAAAACATATGCATCTACCATCATTTTAATGATCTTATGCATCATCGTATATTTCCTGAGCATCCTCACAGGGCTGGCAGTTACACCACAAGAACTACAGGGGATTCATATCTTCTGGTACAAAAGCCAGAAGCTAAAAGGATTCTATTAGGATGTCTCAGACATCATTAGATACCTCTGTTTAAGCAACTGAATCCTGCCTGAACATCTGTAGACATGCGACCCTGGGTATCTGACTCTCAGAATGAATTCCATCCTGTCCTGTGTTGACTACTGTTCTTCATAACAAAAGTGCAACAGGGTCAAAAAAACTAAAGCTGTTCATGGCTGATAAAGTAACAGTTACAAATACTTGTGCAATTGTTAACAGTCTTCAATAGAAGCAAAGGAAAATTACTTTCAAAAACTATTAAATTATTTATAAACCTTGAAATCTATGACATTAGGATCTTGTCTTGACAAAGGATGGGCAAAATGTCTTAAGTGAACTAAGACTTTATTTTTCTAAGTTTTGCTTTTGTGCTTAAAGCATGAACTGTCATAGCTTACTGAGTTTGCAGGATGTTATATAGAACTATTCTGAAATAGCTATTATTCAGAAACTATTTGCAAACTCAGGAACATAACTTTAATGTTTATAGAAAAGTAACTGCACCAAAAGTTTCATATACACTTAATATATAGTAAGAGACTTACGGTTCTTGTCGAACCTTCTTAAGTGTATAAGGTAGATCTCTATTTTGGCACCTGGAGAGTGATTTAGCTCACCTTATGCAAACATTCGAGATGGGATTCAGTTACAAGGAATGTGTATATTTGATATACAAGATACATACTATTAATATAAATTTCAGTAGTAGTCTTGATAAAAGCTTTTAGACAGACTTCAGGAAAAAGATCATGACTCTGAGTAAGCAGGGTAGTAAGGTTTACTAATTCCTAGAGCTGTCTTTTGATATGAATCCTTCTTCCCACCTTATCACAGGTGAACAGACAAGGCATTTTCTGCTGGTCTGTGCCAGCTTATAACATGACAACCAAGGCTCTAGATGACTGAGAATTTTTTTCCTTTTCTGTCATCTCCTCTGGATATGAATATTTTCTCTTTGTATGTCATAAGCCACCCTAGGCACATGGCGATAGATACTGTGCAATCCAAGTCCCATCTAATTTTCAATAAGAGATTAAAGAGGTTCAGCTGCACACCTACAGCACTAAGGAGCCTGATTCTGACTCTATCCCTTATCAACACTTACAGTTTTTTAACAGCTTCATTAGCTACAGGAGAGCAATGCACTCATAGGGTTTTCAGGATAAGGCTGATGACTAGCAAGACATGTTCATTAAATAATTAGAGGTGGGAATAAGCACTAACATTTAAACTTGCATTTCTGTTTCTTCACACAAAAGATTGGAAGAATTTAAATTTAAAGGATTAATATAATATGACCTATCACAGAGACAGAGACAACTACTAATTTGGGATTCTGATATCATTAATTAATTAAAATGTAAATTTTAAAATAAAATATTTATATAAAATACTTAATTCAATACATCACTCCACATAGGATAATATTGTTACACTTATGTGTTGTTTAAAACAATAAAATTGACATTACTTGTTTTTGTTTGGAAAGCATATTGTAGCAAAAACATATTATTAAAAGAAAACCTCATCTTGTGAAAGAAAAAATATAAAGCTTGAATTTATCTTTTCCAGTTAATTATTTTTCTTGACCTATTTTATATTTTTAATTAATGCTTAATCCACAAGCATCAATATATTCAAGTTTATTAAAAATGCCTTTTCCTTACTTCAGTATTTACATTAATCTTTTCTTGCTTTAGATCAAGTAAGGGTGAGAAATGCTACTTCCTTAACATGAACTGGCTTTATTTCTGGATCTTTGATGGGGAAGTCAAAAGTTTAGTCTTGTTTGCTATCCTAGTTTCCCCATTGTCTTACAGGAATCTTATTCTAAAATAAATTAGTAGTCTGTTAATGATGAATCATCTGCTGGAGGTCACTTGCTCTCTCTCCATTGACTACAAAATATATCTAGTAGAGACACTTTTGTTAGATGCTTGAGGTTATAAATGAACCCCATGCTCAAATATTACAATTTTGAGCTCAATGCCTCCTGAAGTTGCCTGTTTCTTTCTATATAAATATGATTAGATTAGACTTAGAAGTTTATCCCTAAATATCTAAAAACAAATAAGATTAAGTCTTTTTGCATACAGACATTATTAGCAACATGGTTTTACCTGTAAAGATTCAAATTACATAGAACATCCTTCCATGCAATATATTATATTATTTAAATAACTGCAGTTTAAAAATGCAGCCAAAAGTCAGTACACTTGTTTTAAAAGAATCTGACTACTGAAAGTACTTTCAGAGTGAGTCCCCCAGCTTTGGAAATGGTTAGGCTGTTTGATTTCAAACTGTGTAGATCTTCTGACATTTGAGATGTACTGCAAAGTCAGTTTGGGTTTTGGGTTTTTTTTTGCTATTTGTTGGTCTATTGTATGAATGTTTTACTACCTTGTATGTTGTTTGTTACCCTCTTTTTTACCTCTATTGCACCAGGTCTACCAATAAGTACCTTTGTATGTGTGCTAATTTAGTGAAAAGAAACATAATTAAAACCAAAAAGAATCAAAATGTTACTTTTCATCTTCAATGCTCTGATTTTCATCAAAGTCAAATTTCATCTGTAAAATGAATAAGTACATAATTGGACTGTGAAGTGCAGCTGGCTAAGGAAGTTTGTCAGTTTAGTTCCTCCTCATTACTTTCTGCAACAGGGATCCAGAATACAGTGTTAGAAAACTTTAATGTAATATATTGTTTGGTGAATAATGCTGAGAAAGATGTTTTATGTTTTTTCATGTTTAAGGATTTCTTTCCTTACCAAGTCGAGCTCTTCACATAGGCACACATTTGACTGTAAGCATGAAAGGCCCTTAAAATCTACTGAAAACATTGAGATACTTTTTTTCTGCAGATGGTTTCAATATATGTTCATCTTTACATCTATGTCTCACTTGGGTCATGCAAGGAAAATTTCTGGGCCATGAAAGGTAAGGAAACATTATCACTCTGACAAAAAAACCCAAATTCTTTCCTGCTTCCCCTTCCAGAAAGAAATCCTGGGAAACTACTAGCTATTTACTTCCAAATTAATTCATGGACTTACATAAAATTATTTTTCCATTTTTTTTCTAGATGATCTTCACCTTTCTACTAATGGTCCATGTGACCTAAACTCTAGAACTTTAGATTTATTATTTATACTTCTTATTTTTCATAATGGATTATGCTTCTGAGCAGTTTCTACTTTATAAGATTAATATAGAAGACAATTTATGTAATAAATTTATATTTACCTTATTTTATACTGTATATCTAGTGGTACCTGGCTAGGAAGAAAGTACTGCATAGTTAAATAAATATCTTACAATAAAAATAACATTCCTGGATGGTACCTCATTTGAATTGCACATTTGTATCTTGGCAAATTGACTCCAACACATTTCTAGTCCCTTAGCATAAATATCAGGATGTTGTAAAGACCAGCTGTCTCAGTTGGTAGAACTAATCTGGGACATGAAATTCCATCTTTTTCTATGCCTGAACAGGACAGAAATGGGAGAAAGGAATACCACGAATGGAAAAAAATTAGACTGGAAAAGTTTGAAAAATTTCCTTATCACCAAACAAACTCAGAAAGTATGCAGTTGCCTACTGTGCATCAGGAACATGTAGATCTGATTGAAATTCTTAAACAAGATATTAGCTGAGACTTCAGGTAAAATCTATATAAATATTTTGCAAGCTCCTGAAACAGAAATCTGGAGGAAAAAATCTGAGAAATAACCTTGTTCAGTCTTAAGCTGTTGTTATGTCAAAAATTCTATAGTCAATTTATTTATCTTGGTTTTAATATTCCACATGCCAGAGTTGCTAAGAATGGAGCCTATCTAGAGTGCAGTTTACATCCTCCTGATGTAAACTTCTACAGAAAATTATTCTTATCCTTTAAGTTTTGAAAAGCAAAACAAAAACTAAACCAAAAACAAGTCTAAATTGTGCACCTCAGCAACAGAGGTCAGTGCACAAACTTGAAGCAAGGCGATTTGTAAACATCACTCTGGAAAATTAGTTTCAGGAAAGCATGAAGGAAGTTAAAAGACAAATCCCTGTGAAAAAATATGTCATTCATAGGCTGGTTGTTGTGGGTTTTTTAAGTCTTTAAAATAACACACTTGCCACCTCAACAAAAGGAGAAGCAAAAGGAGTTTGACTTATCAGGCTGACAGGAGTGGACCAAGATGGATTACTGAAGCTGTTAACAGTGCAGTTCACCTACAACTCAGCCTCTTGAGCTCCTGAGATGAAAGAAAGAGATATGAAAAAATTATATGATCTCATCAGAAGTTACACAGATTTATTTCATATCCTCAAGTTCCTAGCAGAAGGACATGTCTGAAAGTTACTTGCAAGTTATAAGAGCAGCAGAGAAAACACCTCAGAACTTCATAATTACTTTATTACACTTACTTGAGACAGAAAATACAATCCATTTTCTAAGAAGCTGAATGTGGCTTCAGGACTCTGAGCATGAACGTAAAATTTGGTCCTATGTTTTGTTTAGGACAGTTTGTAGAACAGCATTATTGGACAGAGATGAAATTTTATTCCAAAGTCAACTTGTAGGGAAGATATGGTAACTGCATATTGCTGCAAGGGAAAACACAATTGGTGGTACAAACATATCTACAATAACTGTTCCTTGAGACCCCTTTGCTTAAGGAAAACAGCTTTTTTAGCATAATTAAACACTGGAACATGTTGCCTGGATAAGGAGTGGATTGTCTGTCCTTGCAGATGTTCAAACCCCAACTGGATAAGTTCTTAGACAGCCTGCACTAGCTTTGTTCTTGAGCACAGGACATTAGTACTAGATTATCTCCAGAGGTCCTTTCCTAGTTCAACCATTCTGAGCTTTCGTTATTTTATTTTCTTTTATGTTTGTTTTTTTTTCCCCCTAAAGTTCATTAATGCAGTCCATATATGTACCCAAATTCCATTTCTGGGAAAGAGATCATTTAATTTAGTCAGGTATGCAGAGCAAATGGCAACAAATTAATAAGAGTTGGCAAATCAGAGATTATTAATGTTATCTAAGAAGTTTATGAGCTATTTCACAGTCTCTAGCACCGTCAAGACTACAAGTAAGAAAAGGGACTAAGAGGAACTGTCACTTCTGTGATGGGATGATACAGGACAAGATGTTTCAAGCCTTTCTTAATGAAGTAATCGATTCCCAATAACTAAGTCATCTTAAATTAATTTACTGGACTGGTGAAAGCAAATATATTCCACAGGCAATGCCAAGTTTCATTTCTGAGCCATATCTTGCATCTTGTGCAAGCTTAACATGAAAGTATAAAAGAGATGGTGGGGTACATGCTGCCACCATAGATACTGTATTTGCCTTTGTTTAGTAACATTACAGATCTTTTTCAAATGATTATGTATTTATATCATCAGCAGAAATTTTAGGAGGAAATTCTGAGAAGATATACGGGAATTAGGATTATCTTCTAAAGACTATTAAGCATTTTTCCCCTTTAGGATTACAGCTAAAATGAGAAGGTTAATATAACCTTTACTTTTTTTCTGTTGCTTTAGATATGCAGATTATAGTCCCTGAAACACACAGAAGAGTTTCAGAGGGAAGAATAAATTAATAAAAAGTTTGAATATCCACTCTGGAATATGATGTAACCGGAGCATTAATATATACTACAGAAGTATCAGAACTGGCTCATATAAGTCCAGAACTCAAGGCAAGTGAGATATGGGTATTTGCACACAGGTCTCCCGTATTCCAGTTAGATATAGGGCACTGGAAATACTGTCTCCTGGTGTGTGTTATGGAATCACAGAGCAATTGTGGTAGGGAGGGATCTCTTGAAATCATGCAGCCCAACTAACCTGCTCGATCAGAAATCTGGGATAGTTCCTCATTGGGTTTTGAAAATCCTCAAGGATGGAGACTCCCCAGACTCTCTGGGCAACCTCTGCCAGTATTTGACCCACCTCACAGTAAAAAATGTTCTATTATGTTCAGATGGAAATTCCTGGGGTTTAATTTGTGCCTCTTTCCTCCTGTCCTGTGAATGGACTCTGCTGATAGGGGTCTGGATCATTCATTTCCTCCCATCAGCTATTAATACACACTAAGATCTCCATGAGTCTTCTCTTCTCCAGGATGAGCAATCCCAGCTCTCTTAGTCTCTCCACATCTGAAAAGTTCTCCAGCTGGAAGATGCAGGTCACAAAGCAACTGCAGAAAACACTTCTTGAATCTAGACCAAGTTGGGTGAAATAAATACTTTAAGAGGATGCCTAAATCCAAAGGGATTAAAGCATCAAACAATTTACCTATCTCAGAACTTGTCAGGCATGTACTCAAACAAGGTAATTTCAGAATTCATCAGCAGCCACTGGACAAAAACTTTATTACCTTAAGTTTTTGATGTAACTTCCTAAAATAAGGTATCCTCTATATCTCTTTGTAATCATACTCCAGAAATAATTTATTTTTGCTTGAAAAATGTATTCGGTATCTTTTATCTATCTGCTAAATATACACAGACCTTCAGTATCATAACGTATACCTAATCCATCTAAAATTATGTATCTTTACTTCAGCATTTCACACCTCTAAATGTAATGATTAATAATTTAGGTCATAAGCAATTATTTTATAAAGAGAAAATAATCATCTGAAAGAAAAATTACATCAGTAGGTATAAGATAAATACAAATGCCAGTCCATTTCTGGTCAGCACGAAACTTCCTGATAACACCATGCCAAATTTAGCATGCATTTCACAAATGTGGATAATGAAGGTGTGTGCAGCAGAGCATGTGCCAAAAGTATGTAAATGAATTGATGTTTAATCTACCTATGCCTAAGAAAAACAATCACCTCCTGCAGAAGGATTGCTTTTATTTAAGTATTGCTAGCTGATGAAATCCGAGCACTCCAACAAGGGGTTATAATTTGATAAAAATTACTGGTGACTGGATCTGCATTTTCTTCAAACTGCTGCCCTGCTTCTTGCTAAGTGCACTGCTGACATGTCTGATATTGAACTTGAACTTAAAAATTACTATCCCAGTAGATGTTTATTAGATTTAGCTGGCTGAAGTAAACCTAGACACAGTGCCCACAGTAGAATGTAAAAACAGATCTTATTTATGTGTGCCGGGAAATGTTGCACATTTCTTCCAGGAAAAAAGGGAAAATCAGAAATAACAAGAACAAAACCACCCACAAAGCAAGGTATTATCCATGCCATTAGAGGAGCAGAGAAAATTGACCTGTATTAGACTAATGTAATGTCATCTTTGAAAACATTACACTACTGTGTAATGCAATTTATTTTTATATAATCATTTTAATACACATAATTGGGGAAAAGCTTGACAGAAAGAAGCAGTTGTAAATTCAATACATGCCATGAGCTGAAGCAGAAGAATCTCAGTATGGGGTTCTAATTTTTCATATGGAAATATTGCCTACATTTTAGTAGGAACTCAATGGATATGGTTCATTGAAAATTATTTTAAAGAAAAGCTACAGAGTTAGCAGAAGTGGTAATTTATGAAGGCAGACACTCCCAGAAATACTTTAATAAC
Organism: Hemiprocne comata; assembly: GCA_020745705.1. Taxonomy (NCBI): domain Eukaryota; kingdom Metazoa; phylum Chordata; class Aves; order Apodiformes; family Apodidae; genus Hemiprocne; species Hemiprocne comata. The sequence continues at coordinate 113,578,129 of CM036588.1, read as the reverse complement.
ATGTGCTCATCCCTAGAGAATCAATATATTTATCAAATAAAAAAAATACTGTTTTTTGAATAAAAAATAGTATTTGCAGTATTTTGACAAATACTGCAAAACCTTTTTTCCTGCTTACAGATTACTACAATGCTATAAACTCATCTATCTGCTTGTTTGCTAAGACTTCTGTCCAGTCACCCACATAATTATGTGCCTATGCCTACAGAAGTCAATTGGAGAATATACATTTTGGTGATCTATGCTCACTGGTTTTGAATGTCTCATGTCTGGAGGAATCTTTCTGCTGGGGTTCTGCATGATTTCTGACATCCCAGCGTCTCCTTTTGTTCTACAGTTCTTTGCTGTCACTAATCAGTAACATTGAGCTGGTATGGGGAAACGTAGATTAGTACAGCCACATGTCAGAAGTATTCAGAGTTGAATTTCAAGTGAAGTTTGACAGTGTTACATATCATTTAGTTCCAACAGTTGTACAAATAACACAGAATTTGTCTGATAACACAGAATTTGTCTCGATTAAAAAGAAGGAATAATAAACACAAAAAAAAGAGAAAAGTGGCAAGACGCATAAAAAGGCAACTAGTAGAATTTGTATCCATAGATAACAGGAGCAGTCCCAGGTGAATTGTTATGCATATGAAAAAAAGGAGAACTCAGAGCATGTCAAACAAACACGACTCAAACCTAAAAAAAGGGAAGCCAGGGAAATAAAGTTCTGTGAAAATATTTACGTGTTTCTAGCAGGTAAATGAAAAGAAAATGAACTTCATGCTGAACCATACTGAACCTCCAAACATGCTGGAGTGTGAAGAGAGCTTTCTGCTTTGTTGCTGGCTTCTCTTTCTCAATTTATTTTTTTTTAGTTTCCTCATGAAACACAGGTGTAGAAGAAATACATGCTTATTACATGTATGTTGGTGATCTAAAGTGCTTTGATGAGATAAAGTAAGGGAATTCTAAAAATGTTAACAGTGATATTGATGATTATCAGCTTACTGATATGGCTGACTGCAAAAAGGAGAAATTTTCCCAGAAGGATTCACTTCTCTAAAGCATTGCACTGCATTTAATGATTACCCTGAAAATTTATGCTCAGCTGCTTAATTAACAAGAAACTATGACTCTATTAGGATCCCAGTTTCAGTATGAAAACTGACTGGGCACAGGGGAGTTTGTATGCTCAGAAATATTTTAGTGTGGATAAGACTACTTTATGCCCAGCCTTAACTGAGACACAGAAAGAACACACTCAACACCTCAGTTCCATGTCCTGGAATATACCCAGGAATTATTGTCAAAATACAGCTCTTAGAGCAGGATCCATTCAAAAAGCAGTGACAGCAAACTTTTGATTTCTTGATACAATATTGCTATACTTGGAATGCTCATGGAGTTTGTATTAAAATTTCTGCTTTCACTTAGTCTCCTATGAAGACAGGCTGTGAGAGTTGGGGTTGTTCAGCCTGGAGAAGAGAAGGCTCCAGGGAGACCTTAGAGCACCTTCCAAGTACCTGGAGAAGCCTACAGAAAAGCTGGGGATGGACTTTTTACAAGGGCATGTAGTGATAAAAGAGGTGTAATGGTTTCAAAGAGGGTAGTAGATTTAGATTAGACATTAGGAATAAATTCTTTACTGTGAGGTTTGTGAAACATTGGAACAGGTTGCCCAGGGAAGTTGTGGAAGTCTCTTCCCTAGAAGTGTTCAAGGCCAGGTTGGAGGGGATTTGAGCAGCCTGGTCTAGTGTGAGGTGTCCCAGCCCATGACTGGGACATTGGAAATAGATGATCTTTAAACCACTTCCAAACCAAACTATTCTGTGATTCTATTTAAATTAACCTTTCATAACCTTACAAACAGGTTAACACCAGATTTTGAGGAAGGATTCAGAATTGGTTTATATGAGCTAGAGTAATAACAGTGCTTAGCAAGCACTGAAGAGAAATGTGTTTCAAGAAGCACCTGTCTATAGCATTTTGAACAGATGGTCACACCTGTCCTAGTCCATGTAAGCTGTACCTCACTCAACTTGCTGACTTCCAGGACTTCTTTTCTGAGATGCTGACTTTGCCCAGCACCACTGTGGGAGCTTAACATAGGGTGCTGCTTCTTGTGCCAGACAGTATCCCAGTTATATTCCTGTTATTAATTATGAAGGTATTAAGTTAATTTCTAAATTTCCATCCAAATTCCTAACAGAAAAGTAATTTTGATCAGATTTTTCTAATTTTATGAAATGTAACTTTAAATTACTTCTGATTGCATATCTTCAAAACAAAGGTCCTTAATAATACAGTTACTGGTCACTATTGGAACTTTGACTTTCATGTTTTTAAAAATATTACCTGTATTTTTCACTCTTTTTAATGGCAGAAACATATTTTTGTGCTTTTGGAAAACAGAATTTGGATTGTCATCTTTATCAGCTTAATTACATTATCTGATGTCCTCCAGGAGGGTTTCTTGGTATTTCCAAACCACCCACTAAGGTCTTAAGTGTATGTGAGTATTTATTTGGCTGAAGTTTCATTCTACTTCTGAAGCTGGGATTTTTTGTTGAGTGGTTTGTTTTTTTTTTCTTTTTTTCTGTTTTTAATTAAATGTAGTTAAAAAATTTTAGTATGATCATTCGTGACAGAGGAATGAGATTATTTCTCAGTTTTCTTTTATTCCTGATTGCTTATTTCTATTTTTTCATATGAAAGACATATAACCCACTATCTGTACTGTTCAGTGGGCTGCCTTAATTAGATTTAAAGCATATATTACAATATGTTATTGACAAGAAAGCTCCATCACTGTCAGTTAGACCAAAAGAATTACAGAGTAAATCAACAATATGGTAATTTTGCAAAGCTCTCATTATTTCAGTTTGTTGGGAACTTCCCAAAAAAGATAGGAAGGCTCTGTATTTCATGCTAAAAATCAGGGCCCTGCAGTTGTGGGATTTTTTTCACAGATTTTAGAGAGATCTGACTGGGCTCCAGGCAATCACTATTTACTTTGAATACTTCTAGTTAGTAAGGGATGGAGTAAAGTTTAAGTGAAAGCAGCTTAGAGCCTTGTTGCTAAGTATGAGACAGTCACTGGAAAAGAAAGATATTTGTTTTTCTAAGAGTTTTCTGTAAAAAAAGTCAAGTAACCAAAGAATTTCATATAATCAGGATGAAAGCTTGGAATAAAAAAAGGTTTAAAAGAGATAAAAGATTATCAGATAAACCAAGTTAAAACAGCAATATGTGCCTAGCTTCTGCATATAGAAGACAAACACACATTTTTAATTTACATATTTTAGGTAAATATTTTGCTGACTAACTGCTTTAGATAACCTGAAGCTTTCCCTCTCTTACCAAGTTTATAAGAACTCTTGTAAGTTTGAAATAATTACATTTATCTTTCCTTAGAAATGCAAACCCCTTCAATATATCTTATCAAAATTTTCTGTCTAATCACCCACTATAACTGAACTTCAATCAGCACAGTACCCAGAGTATTTAAAAAACAAGATTAATTTTTATGTGCATTGACTGATATTACATGTGCCAAACTTTATTAGAAACGTGTTGGAGCAGAGTGATATCTGAGCAGTGTCTCTCAAAAAATGCAAATTTTATGCTGCAGCAAATTTTTCAGTTGGCTGTCCTGGAAAGGCACTAAGGATTAGAGCATTTTCAAACATCATTCTCCTTTCAATTTGAAGCAGTTGTTCTAGTAAATTTTCTCTCAAAAATCAAAGTTTCTAATCTGATGAGTGAAAAGGACAATAACTATTATTATTGTGGTCATTATTATCATCATTATTATTATTATTATTATTATTTTATTTTTAGCACAAAAAATTCTAAGTAACTTCCTAAATCCCTAAACTCTCCTGAGTTCATCTGGCCTGCTGGACAAGTCTGGTGAATTCCTCTGAGCCATGGTTTTATCCAGACCACGTGGTACATATCTGAAAACTTCCATTCTTGTAGGAATCTCAGGCAGAGAAACCAGTATACAGCATGATCTCTAAACCAGCAGATGTTTGAATGCATTTTTACAGCTCAGAGCAAAATTTAGTTCTGCATTACCCACAGGTTTACTGTCTGGAGAGAATATTTATTGGAAAGGCCCAACCAGAGCCACACTCAGCTTTAACTGAGAAACAGTACCACTACCCTAGCTCTGCCATGCCTGCCACTAAACCCTGTCCCCTGGAACCACATCTGTCTTTTCAGATCCAGGGATGGTGGCTCAACCACCTCCTCGGCCAGCCTGGATCCCCAAGTCCAACTCCCGTCCCAGAACAGGACAACCCCAAGGTTTATACCATGTCCCTGAGGGCATTGCCCAAATGTTTCTTGAATACTGTCAGGGTTGGTGCCATTACTGCTTCCCTGGGGAGCCTATGCCAGTGCTCCACCACGCTCTGGTTGAAGAATCTCTTCCTAATGTCCAAACTAAACCTCCCCCTGCACATCTTCCTACCATTCCCTCGGGTCCTATTGTTGTTCACCAGAGAGAAGAGGTCAGCGCCTGCTCCTCTGCCTTCCCTAGTGAGGAAGCAGTAAGCTGCAATGAGGTCTCCCCTCTGTCTCCTCTTCTCCAGGTTGAACAGACCAAGTGCCTTCAGCCACTCCTCATATGGCATCCCCTCCAAACCCTTCACCAACCTCATGGTCCTCCTCTGGACATTCTCCAGCAGCTTTATATCCTTTTAGTACTGTGGTGCCCAGAACTGCACACAGGACTCAAGATGGGGCTGCACCAGTGCAGAGTAAAGTGGGACAATCACCTCCCTTGACTGGCTGGCTATCACAGAATCACACAGAATCACAGAATCACCAAGGCTGGAAAAGACCTTTAAGATCATCAAGTCCAGCCTATGACCAACACCACCACACCATCTAGACCATGGCACTAAGTGCCACATCCAGCCTTGCCTTGAACACATCCAGGGACGGTGCCTCCACCACTTCCCTGGGAAGTCTATTCCAATGTCTAACCACCCTCTCCGTGAGGAAGTGCTTCCTAATATCCAACCTAAACCTCCCTTGGAGCAACTTCAGGCTATGCCCTCTTGTCCTGTCACTGGTTGCCTGGGAGAAGAGCTTGATGCACCCCAGGACTCAGTTGGCCCTCCTGGCTGTCAGGGCACACTGCTGGCTCATGTTCAACTTGTCATCAACCAGAACCCCCACATCCCTCTCCACAGGGCTGCTCTCCTGCCTTGCACTCCCCAGACTGTCTGTATATCCAGGGTTATCGTGTCCCAGGTGCAAAACCTGGCACTTCTCCTTGTTAAACTTCATGCCATTGGCCATTGCCCAGCTCTCTGATTTGTCCAGATCCCCCTGCAGGGCCTCTCTGCCCTCGAGAGTGTCAACTGCTCCTCCCAATTTAGCATTGTCTGTGAACTTAATAAATAGGCCTTCAATTCCTGCATCTAAGTAATTTATGAATATATTAAAGAGTACTGGCCCTAAGATGGATCCCTGTGGAGCCCCACTAGCGACCGGTCGCCAGCCTGATGTGGCCCCATTTACTATGACTCTTTGAGCTCGACCCATCAGCCAGTTACTCAACCAATGTATTATGTGCTTGTCCAGCTCGATGCTGGACATTTTGTTGAGAAGGACACTGTGAGATACAGTATCAAAGGTTTTTCTGAAATCCAGAAAGATTACATCAACTGGCTTCCCTTGGTCAACTAGGTGGGTAACCTTGTCATCGAAAGAAATCAAGTTGGTCAAGCAGGACCTTTCTCTAACAAACCCATGTTGTCTGGGACCAATGACTCTGTTGTCTTTTAGGTGTTTTTCAATAGCTCCCAGAATAATCTTCTCCATAATCTTACCAGGCACTGAAGGAAGACTAACAGGCCTGTAATTACCGGGGCCATCCCTGCTGCCCTTCTTGAAGACTGGAACAACATTTGCCAGCTTCCAGTCAACTGGTACCTCTCCGGATTCCCAAGAGCATTGAAAAATCATTGAGAGAGGTATCACTATGACCTCCACTAGCTCTTTAAGTATCCTTGGATGAATCTGATCAGGTCCCACTGACCTGTAAGAATCCAGCTGGAGCAGCAAATCCCACACAAGTTCAGAGATGATTGAGAGAATGTCATTTACCCAGTCATGGTTCTCTAGCCCAGGGCTCTGGGGGTGCTCAAGCCCATCATCAGTGTTGAAGACAGAGGTGAAGAAAGCATTAAATGTCTCTGCCTTGTCTATATTCCTGTTTATCAGGTGTCCATGATCATCAAGTAGTGGGCCAATGTTATTTCTGGCCTGCTTTTTGCTATTAACATATTTTAAAAAGCCCTTTTTATTATCCTTCACAGTGCAGGCCAGCTTCAACTCTAGTTGAACTTTGGCTGCACGGATTTCTGCCCTACAATGTTGAACAGCATCTCTATAGTTCTCCCATGTTGTCTGTCCTTCTTTCTACTGTCCATACACCTTCCTGTTGTGCCTTAGTTCTAGTAGGAGGTCCCTGCTCATCCAGGTTGGCCTTCTACCTTGCCTGCTTGACGTCCGGCATTTTGGAATTGCCTGGTCTTGTGCTCTTAGGAGGTGGTGCTTAAAGAGTTACCAGTGCTGTTGGACCCCAGTACCCTGAAACTCTTTTTCCCAGGAGACCTTACCAAGCAGTTCCCCAAGCAACCCGAAGTCTGCTTTCCGCAGGTCCAGAGTTGAGGTCTTACTGTTAGTTTTCCTCCTAGTACCACAGATGTTAAACTTGACTGCTTCATGGTCACCGTGGCCAAGGCAGCCTCCAATCGCCACTTCATCCACAAGACCTCTGTTTACAAGTAACAAATCAAGGAAGACACCTTTCCTGGTTGGTTCTCTCAACACCTGTACCATAAAGTTATCATCTAGGTATTTTAGGAATCTGTTCATCCTATGAAAACACAGATAAATCCAATTCCATACAATATGGTCTTTTTTTCTTAATTTTCCTTCCTGCTTACAAAATTTTAAATGAGAATGCTTGAGGGATCAACAGGACAGAAAAGGAACAGTACAGAGAGGCTGTTGGCTGCATAATCCTCTGTTGTATTATAATATCTCTTGAAGTATCTTCAACTGACAATCAAATTGGTATTTACTTTTGTCAACACAGCACCATTTCTATCACATATATAAAACCAACAATGATCATAGCAATAAGGACAATAATAGCAATAATAATAATAATAACAACAACATTTTATATGTTGTTAAAATTCAGGTTTTCTCAAGACAAATCTGCTATCATAATCACAGCCTCATAAGATCTAGAGAGGACACAGGGTTTAAGGTATTTTGATTGGACCCAAAGATTCAAGAGCAAGTTACATCATGAATTCATGCTCAAGGGATCTCTCTGTCCTTCTCATTGCACATGGACATTATTTCATCAGAGTTAAGAGTCCAAGGTGGCTGCCTGTGACACTGGCTAAATCAGCCCATTTTCTGTTGGTGGTCTCAGAAACTGACTCTGTGTCACACTGCTTGATGGAATGCCCAGAGTGCTCTGATTGGAGCAACAGGGTGTTTCTGTGGCAGGTTTGCACTGTTGGTCTATGCTTGTGTTTAATGCAGGCTTTAATACAAACACTAAGTCTTTGACAAGATTATATACTCCTCAAATAACAACCAAAAAACCATCACCACCTTTCACAGTGTGCTAAAATTGTATATTTGGAATGAAAGCAGAGGTATGGGTTTATGGCTCCCTGACATAGTTTTTCAAAATATGGTATCTCAGATTATTTTATACATATAGTGAAGTACCACGCAAGAAAAAAATTAAAACATAACAAAACAAAGTGCCTGCTTTTAGAAAAAGTACATTCAGAACCATATGAAATGGGAAATTGTTTTCTTGTATGCAGCTTGTATTTTTTATTGTAAACTTTGGTTAATATTATGTTCCAGGTATTGCAGGTAGTGAGGCAAGAAAATGGCATAACCTGTGCCATATAAAAAGAATTGTACCAAACCTACTAGGAAGAAAATATTTTTACCTTTAATGAGAAATAATGAGAAAAAAAATGCAGAAACAACAGAATTGGTCTATAACCTTCCATATAATTTGCTTAATGACAAGAAAGTCAAATGCTGTCATTTTCTCAGATTAATCCACAGGACAAATCTTGATGAAGAAGCTTCCTGTATTAAAAAAAAATAAATATATATATATCAATTTTTTCTAGTCTGAAAACAAAACAGTTAATTCTTTGCTGAAAACAATATATTTTTCCCTACATCTAAGAAAAATACAAAAAAGTTTGTGATCATTGCTCCACGAAGCACACTTCAAAGGAGAATAAGCTGCCATTGGCCTGATCATTTCTGGACAGCAGTGAAACTGAATTAGGAGTAGTTGGAAAAAAAATAATAATAATTATTATACCACAATCAAATTGTTTGAACTTTGACAACACATCATCATTTGCAACCAGTACCCCTAAGATTAATTTTGGAGGATGTCCCTCTGAGTACAGAGTTAATGGGAAACTAAAATGAATATTTGCTTGAAGCTAATTGCTTGCCACATATATTGCATAATGCAGTAAAGTACACTACAGACAAGTTCTCATTTGGCTGGAAAAACTCTGTAACAAAAGTTTTCAATTATTTAATCCTCATCCACCAAAGCAATTTCATAACTGCAAGAGAGATTTCACCTTATCAATGTTCAGTATGTTGAAATGTCGAGGCACGTCTCCAAATTGATAACCATCCCACAAAGTGAAAACATTCCATGTTTTCTACACAAAGCTGGTTTTGTACACATTGAAATTGACATTATGAAGGTCTTTAAGTACGTCAAAAATCTCTCCACTATCAAGTTCAACAGGTTAAAAAAAATAAACCTTTGAATAATAATTTTTTAATATATATTATAGATAGCTTCTTAGTAGTGGATCAGTCAAGAATAGATTTCAAACTAATTTCACATGTACATGAATGAATTTATGAAAAAAAAAAAGTTAAAATACAAGAAAAAACTGAAAACACCTTTTAAACACAATAAATGGAAGTATATGATAACCTAATGATGCATGTAAGGGCAACAATAATAAGCAGATGCTAACATTTTTTTCTCAATCTTGAAAAGAAAGACATTTTGCCTGTGTTTTTTATGACATGCAATAAAAGGCAATGAAGAGCTCTTTATTTCAGAGAGGCCATGTGGTTTCCTAAGCTTTTGGTTTGACTTATATAATACTTTCTAACCACTATTTTTCTGCAGTTTATTTATTTTTAAAATCACATTTAAAAATTAAACTTAATGGAAAATACTGAAGGAAATTACTGTTAGCAAGGAAAAGTTGTAACTTAGCTTAAATTAAAATTTATGTGGATTAAAAATATTGGTTCATCATGAACTGAGAATACAAAATGTTCAACTACTATAAAAGCCTTAATTGAAAACAAATTATGTCATTGTGAAGCACAAAGGTAAGATATTAAATGAGCTTCAGTAGGCAGTATAGGACTATTGTATCAGGTATCAAAACTAAACACAAACCCCTCTCTTAAAGTTTCAATGTAATTCAGTATGATAGCTTAATAAGAACTTTGCACTTAAAATTCACAGTGATTTTCCAGGGAAAGGTACCACTTTTTATTCATTCCAATAATTATAAACAGCTACTGCAGTCTCTGAAGAAAATTATATATGTATATGTATTTGTTTCATTTTTCAGGGATTCAGTAGATTCTTGAGTGCTTTCTCCTACAGACGAGTTCATTCTAAGCTTTCGACAACCCCAAGTAAAATGTTAAAATTAATGACAACCACAACAACTGTGATAAATTGCAGATTCACTAGGGAGATTAAAAGGGCTTTTTGCCATGCCATTAACAATGTCCAACACAGCAGGCATTCCCAAAGCAGGTAATATATTCAGGATCACATAGTTTCCCTCCACCTCTCCATTTATTTCAGGCTTAGTTCTGTATTGGGTGTGGTCCTAAACTGATGCAAATGTTGACTTGTGTCAAGTAATTTTAGATTGAATCTTACATAGAGAAAACTCAACCACATTCTTTATTCAAACAATTACCTGGGGAGTAGGGGAAAGGGGGTTTCTCTAACATTAAATTTCATATGAAAAATACATTAAATATGTTTGTGTGTTATTAATAAAGTATTTGGTGAGGCTCAGAAATCATTAAAATGATTCCACATGAGACAAGGATGAGAAATGCTGCTGCAGAGTAGATATTTCATTAATTTCAACTGGGTGCCATATTGGGCAAAGACCAACTCTTCTAGTGTCAGGGATGAAATGTTTCCACTGCATTAAGGGATCCCACATAATGGTGAGGAGAAGGGAATTTGATTAAAACCACCAAAAAGGAGATAGTTCAAAATAAAAACTCACCAGTACTCTGGAGATGCTATAATGAGAGTAGAAAATGGGAAAAGATGAACATGTAATACATTAAATAGTGCTTCCTACAGGCAAGGTCTCCATCAAAATATTTGTGCTCTCACTGAGCTCAGGAGAAAAACTTTTTGGTGCTTTTAATAATGTCAGCAAATTAATTTCTGTTTTAGTGTAAATCCAATAACTTAAAGGTAACAAGTAAGCTCCATACTGTATCTATACTCTAAACCTCAAACCTTTATACATATTGTGAACATGTAAAAAAGATGCATACACTTCTGATGTAACTAAGCATAAAATCTGACAGTTACATATTTTTCAGATATATGTAACATATAGATATCTATAAACACATAATTTTGTGTGTTTATGTATGCATTCTGTCTCACACACATAAAAAACAATCCATACTCTTGCTTATCTTTCCTTCCTTTATCATTGTTTAGATGGTTAACTACTTTTATTGCATATCAATTTGTGTTTTCCATTTACCTGTCCTTATATTTTCATCCTGTTATTTTCAATTATAATTTCAGGGACGTTTTTTAGAAGCACACCATGTCTTATAATTGCCTATGAATGTTAAACTGCTTGTTTGACACCCATTTTCCTTCACTGATATCATCACAACTTCTGAAAGTTTATCAGGCCTTCAAGAACTTGCATAACCTGTTTTCCATGTTATTGAAGTAAAAATGTTAGGTTGGTTTTTTTTTTTGGGAAAGCAACAATGAAGAAGTGACACAGATTCTTTGATCTAACCCCACTGGATGTATGAGGTATCCTGTCTATATATTGTGTATCAGGGATATGAGGAGGTAAAATCTTAGACTATTTACAAATGCAATTGCATTTTTAAAGAAAAATGGAGTAAAGCTCTATTAAAAAAAAAACACAACAGTTTGCAAAGGCACTGTTGCATAATGCATTTTAAACTATACTTTAATATCATCTACAGGTTTAATATGTTTTTACCATATTCAGAAACTGGACTTAATAATCCATTTATTTTTCAGGCGGTACAAATGGTATTAACCAGAATAGAGGATGACCTATGACTGATTAATCCTATTTAAAACTTAGCAAGAGATTTCCTTCCAAAGTTTTTTGATTAATTCAATACAGTACTATAACTCTTCAGAGATGTCACATTCCCACTCTGTGAACAAAGGCAGGTATGGTGTCAGCCAGGATTTGGACCAGTTTAAAGAGTTTCAGTGATATTTATGCAATGGACTGAGCTGAACTGGGAACAGCATGGCAGGACAAATTAATGTTTCCAGGAGAACATAATTAGCAGAAGATGTTAATAATAACCATTGACAGGGTATTAAAACTTCTGTCCTATGCCCTGCCCTCCACTTCTCATCACGGTATGTTAAACCAACCTCTCAGAGGTTTTAAACCTCCTGCATGAAACGGGTAATTCAGAAAGACCTGAGAAGTAGGAAAAGGATATGTCAAATTTGCAGTTCAGGCTTGTATTGCATCTGAGGTGGACAGAAATATAACGGGCAGTTTTAATGTAAGGTGTTATTTATGGCTTCTTCATTAATTTAAAGCAGGACAGAGCAGCTGAAGGAATAGTATAACTCATTCCAATGACAGTGACATCCCTACTACGTTTATCTTCATTCTGTCCATGAGAGGAGATATGCAGCAGTTGGTAGAACCACATAACTGCATTTATCTAACATGTTGCTTCTTCCTTTGAACAGTTCTTCAGATACCATCAACCTAGTGGTATTAATTCCTACCCCATTGTGTTATTCAGGTAATATTCTCTGTAATCTAATAGTAAGACTACTCATTAATGAACCAGTAAAGTAAACAAACAAATAAAATACCCCAATAAATGAAAAAAAAAAAAAAATCAAAGAAGAGGGCTCTGAACTTTAGGTTTTTTTTCAAAAGAGAAATTTCTGGAGGGTTTTAAACTATCAATTATAGATTATCCTTTAGATTTATGTTCACAATCCAGTAAAATGAGTCGTCTGAATATTTTTTCTCTGCTGACCAATAAGTGCCACAGTTAGAAGTATTCAAATTCTATTCAGCACCAGTTAATTTTCTGGAGGTAAATGATTTGTTATGCTCCCTAAAAATATTGTGCAATTATCTAAATATAATAAAAATTTAATCTGATATTCATACATTTCTTCATCTCCTCAGAAAAAAGGGTTGGTCTGAAAAATACTGCTCCTTTTGCATTGGTAAAAATTAAATATTTATAGTTAGACAATAGAGTTGAGTCTCAAAATATGTTTTTAGAGCATTCTTTTGGGAAAGGATGTTTTCAGTAAAACTGGAATGTTTCTAATGAAAACTCAAATTCCAAAAAACACTTTTGTTTTTAAGTATTTTTTTTAAAAAATGAATCAAATAATTCTGCAAATGAAAACAAAAAGTGTTGCTTCTTTAATGTAAATTTATTGTGTTTGGGTTTTCAAGAGAATTTTTTTTACTTGGTGATAGTCCTAACTATGCTTCTGTAAGAGAGAGTCTTTTCCCTTTAAGTAGGTGGTAAAGGCTGCAGAAAACCTACCTTCTTACTGAATCTAGTTCCTCACTAGATTCCCCATTCCTCACAAATGAACTTAGACCCTTTAATGTGACAGTAAGGGTAACGTACACTTCAAAATTTGAAAAATATACCTAGATATTTATCTCCAGTTGAAACTGATAGCAAGTAGATGAGTATGTATCCTTCAGCACTTGTCATTCCAGACAAAAAGTCAGAGTGTGCTGTGGCCTTTACAGTGATCTGGTCAAGATCTTAGATGTTTTTACTGTAGGGCTTCAAGTGGCCATTGAGGGGGAAGCTGCTATTTCCCACTACTTTACGTTGATTTTCATGCAGTCTCTTTTCTCCATTTCAGTTAAATCTGTAACAGCTACAGCAATAATTACTCATACACAGCTTTACCAGGGGAGTGAGAGAAAGAGCACTGCATCCTTTGAAGTGTGTTGGAGAGCATTAAGCAGTCCCTTCTCCATAGGCATAGTAACTAGTTAGAGACTTTTGACCCTTTGAGCTCAACTGAAATCAGTTATTTATATGCTTTGTTCCAGTTTCTTTAGCCTTCAAACTTTAAAGAAAAAGATGAATATATTTATTTAATGGCAGAGCATTAGGTCCAAACCTTTTGCAACATGTACTCATGCTGAACTTCAAGTGATATTTTTAGTTTGGCTTTGTAAGCATTAAAAGAAAACAACTGCAGCAGCTACCAGTTAAGAAGTAGAACCTGAGCCAAATAAAAATCAATTATTTAAAACTCCTGATACATTCCTTTATCCAGCAAATATAAAACCAAACAAATTATATGGGTATGTCGATCAGAAATACATACGGGGCAGGGGGAGGAAAAGAAGGAAAGAGGTGAGGAGACAGAGCTATGCAGTATTTATTTTCTTTTGCAAATGTTTAACTGGTAACAAATAGGGGGGTAAATCCCCTAACCTGTGGTTTCCTGTGAATATTTTCTATTTACATTTCTATTAATTCCTTTCTTCATTCAACCAGAAATGAAAAATATATCCTCTTGCTAAGTTTATCGTGGAAAATCACATAGCATTAAAAAACAATAATAATTTAAGTCAAAGGTAAAGTTTTAAAAGGTGGGATTGGACCCCTAAGTTTCCCTTAACTAGACATCTAAGAATGAAAAACACAACTGTCAAGATGTCTCCTGGCTTGCATTACAAGAAACCTAATCCATTTACTCACTAGTGTGATGTCCTGCTAGCAGGAAGCAAGCACACACTAATTAAATGCTTCAGTTCTTTATTTAAATGCTTACACTGCACCCCCAAAGAGAAGAGTGTCCAGTGCAAATTCTTCTTGAGGAAATTACTTGGGTTTTTAAGCTTTGTTTGTAACAGAAGTGTAGCGGTTGTTAGCAAATTAGTGGTTATGGTTACAGTAAATGGAAAATAGAGAAGCAATTATGGCTACAAATTATTTCAAAAGTATTAGAAAAAACAAGATGAGCTACTATGTTACTAATGGCAACTGGACGAAACTAGAGCTGTAAATCTATAATGCAAGACTAAAAAGCTAAGGATTTATTATCAAAGGAGGAAATTTTATAGGAAGACAATGTTTCCCGGTGTCAGTTGAAGCTCATACTCTGTGAACACCAGTTGGGTTTTTACTCCATGAAAACTGCTTATCATGATTTGTGGTTTACATATTTTTAATCCTTAAGTTTTAATTGCATTACATAAATGTGACATGGGAGATTACTTTTGTTTCAGACCAGCATGCCTAAGTGAAGCCTAATGTGGGTTTTTTTGGGGAATTTTTTTTCCCACTGAACTTCTCAATTAAAAAAAATAAATTGTTTGCAGAATGTACTTTGATCACATGCAAGTTTGCTATGCTTACATTTTCTAAATAGCTATTTGGTTTACTTTACTTTTTTTGTCTTGTACCAACAGATTCATAAAGCTTGGGACAGGTTCCTTTAGTCAGAGAAAATTATAGGCTCCTCTAATGAGGGGTGTCTGACAGTCAAGATAAAGAGAAGAGGAATGTACCAATCTTGCAGCAGAAAGTGCATCAACTGAAAATATTTACTGTTCCTATTAAAAATGAATTAACAAAAACAGGTGGCCTTTTAATTGAAGCCTTTATCACTCTTTGTTCAATTTCATTTAAATGCAAATTTGAAATCCTTTCTCTAAGCCAATAGAAAGTTGAAATTGAACATGAACACTGGTTTACTAATGATGCAATTATGTGGCAAACCATTAGTGCCCTTTATTTCTTTTGGGCTGTATATCTCCCTTGTTCCATATGGGGGGAACTTTACACCCAGAAGGGCCAAATCTTGTCATAGCTGTAGAAAAAGATGCTCATCTATACTCAGGTCTGACACTCCAGACTGCTGAATTTCTGGGTAGGAGATAGTAAACCAAAGGCCTACACTGAAAACTGAAGTCTCCAGCTGCTGGCTAAGTGATGCAGATTTTATGCAGGGTGCCTCTTCTTCTGAGATCAGATGGAAGTGATTAATAGTTTCTCTTCTCTTCTCTTCTCTTCTCTTCTCTTCTCTTCTCTTCTCTTCTCTTCTCTTCTCTTCTCTTCTCTTCTCTTCTCTTCTCTCTTCTCTTCTTCTCTCTCTTCTCTTCTCTTCTCTTCTCTTCTCTCTTCTCTTCTCTTCTCTTCTCTTCTCTTCTCTTCTTCTCTCTCTTCTCTTCTCTTCTCTTCTCTTCTCTTCTCTCTCTCTTCTCTCTCTCTCCTCTCTTCTCTCTCTCCTTTCTCTCTCTCTCTCCTCTCTTCTCCTCTCTTCTCCTCTCTTCCTCCTCTCTCTTCTTCCCCCTCTTCTCCTTCTCCCCTCTTCTCTTCTCCCCTCTTCTCTTCTCTTCTCCTCTTCTCTCCTCTTCTCCCCTCTTCTCCCTGCTTCTCCCCGCTTCTCCCCGCTTCTCCCCTCTTCTCCCCTCTCCCTCTCCCTGTTCTCTTATAGAAGACTCTGCTAATTGGTCTTTTTTATCTGCTTATCAGAAAGATTTTGTTGCTACATACTAGCATATGTTTACCTTAAGCTGCCTTGACCTCTGAAATGGGTTTCATAACTCTTTTGGATTTATCTTTAAAATGTTTGTAGTCTATAGTAGGTTGAAATATGTTTTGCTAAAAAAGCTGTCACAAAGCAGCTGAGAGGAAGGTGGCCTCATCCTGGCTGCTCCACATGGGTCAGGTGAAGTATCTGGGATGAGGAGCGGAACTGCTCTTCTCCTGAATATAACCTGGGTAGTTTATTTTGAATTTAAATTATAAAAAAACTTAAAAAAAACCAATCCAAAACCGCAGCAATAAACCAAAAGTCAACTCTGATGTCATGGAAATCTCTAATAACATTAATTGGTTTCTAAGAAAAAAGAATTAGCCCCTTGGAGCTGGTACCACTATCCAGAGCCTACATGATGTTCTCTGTGCTTAATTTTAATTTTGTCCCTTTTTTTTGTTTATCTCCATTATGATAAATATATCTACATAAAAACAACGACAACAACAACACACAAAAAAACCCGCAAAAACCCTGAAAAAATAACAACAAAAAACCCCACAACAGACAAACAAACAAAAACCCCAACAAAACCCAAACACAACAAAAAAATCACAAAACATCAAACAAAAAAACCCCCGCAATAAAATGGAGATGTCAATTAAAAAAGAGAGAAATCTAGAGAGAAAAAAGAATTTGTATCTCAGAGATAGTTAGATAAAAAGAAAGAGCAAGACAGAAAAACTTTATTTTTCTCGAGAAGATATATCCCTCCTAGGATATTAGAGAATATTTCTTTTGAGTTTGCCACTTCTGTACTGCACTTTCATGCCAAAAGAAATAAGAGCAAACATTTTAGGAAGGGGTCGTATATACCTTCAGTGATTCAGTTATCACAGCTTTTGTGGGGTTGTTTCACACTATGAACTGGGATATTTTTCATTTGTCATTAAAAAAAAAAATAAAATAGTAGTAGGCAGTATCAAAACTCTCAGGACTGTATAAAAAGCAAATTTTACAGCTTTTAGGTTCAAAAGTTCAGAAGTGTGGTTGCATGCAACTTATTTTGCATATGAAAGAAATAGTCTTGTGACTTTCCATATTAATGGTTCCCTTTCATTATAGTATTAAGTACACTGGGAAGGATGATACATGGCACAGGATAATATAAGTTGACATATACAAAGGAAGCATAAGAAAGCTTAGCTCCTGATACTGTTACTTTGCTTCTGGGTATCTCTGAAATGCTGAATACATTTTTCATTTGATCTTAACTTAATGCAGGCATCAGCTGTTTGCAGAGGGGAAAACAGACTTAAAAAACATCCAGCCATCATTCAGCCAAACATTTGACTCCAAGAGTTTTCCAGTAATTGGTGAACTATTGAGATTCCTCTGACACCTACACAAACTATTGTGCAGAAAATGGGTAACTTGATGCATACAGCTAACAGCTGTCTCCATAGAAGCCCCTTTAATTTGTTACTAACCTGTTTTTTTTCTGTAACCAAGTCAAGGGCACTATGTCTGGGTTTTCACTCTCTGCTTACCTTGGTAACAGGAGGGGTTCTTTCCAGGCTGCAGAGGCAGACCAGACAGCAGGGAATCTGCAATGGCTAACTCAGCTTCTTCTCCCCGAGGAAGGAACTAATCCAATTGACACACAGTGAAGTAAACAGATAATGATATAATTGTAGACAAACTGTCATACCTTCGATTATCCCCCACCCCCCCAAAAAAATAATTCTGAATTGCAAGCATGGAATTTTAAAAGTCTGCCAGCCTCAGCAGCTAGTACATTTCTATGTGACTCAAGTGTTAGAAGGAAAAGTTAATTTCAGTATCATGTAGTACAGTTTCTTACATCTGCTAAGAAATCTCCCTGGCACACTGTACTGACCATATATGAAAATGTTTTTCTCATACTATAGATATTATAGTATGGCTTGTGTTATATAAATTATAAATTTACATTTTCTTTTGTTTTCTGTTACATATTTGAACACCACTTTAAAACCGTGTTGAATTTGCTCTGTCTTAAAAAGTCTTTCCATAATGCAAATATAACATATATGAAAATATTTATCTTGGATTGGCTTGTACCAAATATGTTGGATTTTCAAAAGCAAAACTGGTTTAATATTGTTCCCACTGAAGACTGAACTCCTGCATTGCAATGAAATTAGGACTCTATGTGTCTTGCAAGGAGCCTCAAAACTACAGTGTTATTATTCTAGGGGCGGGGTATCCACTCATTTGAGCCTTTTACAGTGAAGGAAAAATATTTAAACAATAAATACATAAATATTTAAATAGAGTTATGTACTTATCTGTCAAACAATATCACATATCCTTCTAGCCTAACTCCTCCTTCCTGAAAAGAAGCCTCTTATCCTGCTTTGCCATTATATATTTGTAAGGGATAAAGATTGAGGTCTTCTTCTAGTGCATTTACTGAAGATTACTATAGACTGAAAATACTTGTAACTACAGTAATGTTAAAAACAGGGGCAAGTAAATAGTTGATGTCTCCAAGTCCATTAGTCCAGGATTTGGGGTGAGGATGAATTTCCTTTAGCACTGTATAAATAAAACATCCAGAGGTGTTCACATTATGTGGTGAATCCTCCTTAGGCAAGTCCCTAGGGTGTACTTCTTCCCTGTCTTCTTAAGTTTAGGTGAAAGTCCTTGTGGAGGGCATTGGTATTTCTGAGCTTGTGATTTAAGAGTCAGATCATCAAACATATTAAATGACTATAATAATTTATGCCTAATCTTCAGTTAACTCTAGATGATCAGATTTAGATGTCTGAAGAAGGAATTTTTAGAAACTAACTAAGCAAGGCACTATTTGAGCTACTTATGGTTGATGTGCAGAGGAAGGTCTGGGAGTTACCTGGTAAGAGTAGACTGAGATGACTAAACATCTCTGAAATTATCAGTAACTTCCTTCTCTTGGGTTCTTGAACTATGAACGTGAATCAGGAATTAAGTTCCTGTTCAAAGTTCCCTGTTAAGACAAGACTTGAGTTTTACTCTCTTTGCTTTGAGAAAAGACAAAACCAGAAAATAAACAAAAATCTGGAGAAGGAATAGTTAGTAACTTGTCAGGTTATCCATCAGTGTTGTAGGAAACTTAAATCCCCTATAGGGTGTTGAATACAAAGAAGGGATATAAACTAATTTCCTACATCCTTCAAGAACATCCCTACTACCAGGCTGTCTTGAATAAGCTAAAGGAGGAAGTTTTTGATCCTAAATATTTTATATTTGACTGTGCTCACCATGGTCTGTTGGCTACTTGGGTACAAATCAGCCTCTCTAAAGCTTCTTTTCGAGCTTCTCCATCATATATAAATAAGTTTTACTTATTGAAGAAGAGAGAAAAATATGCTGCTTTGTCTGGTAACCATTGACACACTGTGTATGTTCCGGTCAGTCCTGCTATATGATCTGTCAGGTTTTTGTTTGGTTTTTGTTTGTTGTTTTTTTTTTGTTTTTTTTTTTTTATTTTGTTTTGATTTTCTGGGTGTGCTCTGAAGTTAAAGGATCATGTTCCTGTAATAAGAAATCTATTCATCTGACAGAGCTTGAAACTCAGAAATTTTAACTTGAACAAGCGCTTCAAGAAATTAATTAACTTCTGGCAGGATCCAGCTTCAGTACCTTGTGTGTATAGGGATTTTGGTGTTAGGGAATGCATTTTAAGGATGTCATTGGTGGCCAAATGGGAACTGAAAAGAAAGATAAAGATGGATGCTTTTCCAGATTAAGTTTTAATCTGGAATTTTTGCTTTACATTTTGCTTATTAAAACCTACAAAGAAAACCGCAGTGAAGTCTCTTGCAGAAAGCCTTCTTTCTGGTTCCAGCCAGAACAAAAATGGCAGCAGTGTTTTGCAGTCAGCAGGCTTTTAGTTGTGCAAAGGCTTAAAAAAAACCAGTGTACTGAAAGCAAAACCACATTTATGTGAAGTATGCTATTCACCTACCTTAGATGGTGGCTGGCTCCATGAAACACTTCTTAGTATCTAGCCTAAATTTGCCTTGCCTTTCATAGGGTCATTTCCACCTATAGAAAGTATATTGCTACAGCCATTTTTCCCTATTCTGTTTTGGCTTTACATAAAAGGAAGAGATTGCATAAGCTGTAAAGGAGCAAGGAATCAAATTGCATGTGTGCACACACACTTATACAAAGGAGAACTGCCAAGACCTCATCCGGATGCCACACTCCTGCAAAAGGAACATGATGACAGCTCAGTATCACACTCTACCCCCACACAGGGGTCTTAGACAGGAAAGAAAGCCTATATCCAGCTGCAAGTGGATTTTTGAGAGCAACAAACAGAGACAGAACATAGCTAAGACTCAGCTGTTGACACCTCTAGCAAAAAGGGACATGCACAGGAACTTTAAGGACAGGAGATGAGCTTAATTTTTTACCATAGTGATGTCATTACCAAAAATGTGTTCCCACAGTAAAAATCACTATCAGCCTGGGAATCCTTCTTGGGGTGAAGTCAGCAGCTGGAGTGCTGTAGCTGCAGATTTCTTCTCTAAGTATTGTCTCTATTTTACTGATAGGGAGCTTGCTGAAGGTCATGGAGGGACTGGGACACAGGAGTAACAACAACAACTACCAAACCTCTTCAGCCTAGTCCCAGATATGTACAGTTTCCAGATGTATGTGCATTGTGAGGCTTAACATGCTAGCATTAATGACTATAAAACAGAACTTCCCAGTTTATTAGACCTTATTTTATTTTCCTCTGGTGATATTTGAAATCCAGTATTTCTGCTGTTTCATTTTTCCTTTATATGTTTAACATAAGTAGAAAATAATTTTTATGGCTCTGTTGTTTTTTTGTAACTTTTAGAATACACTTCCATCCTATCAAAACAAATAAATACTATTTTTGACCATATAAATTGCCTATAAAAATGCCAACAAAATCTTGCTTCCTCCCTCTTTTCCTCTTTGTCCTTTCCTTCCTTCCTTCCTTCCTTCCTTCCTTCCTTCCTTCCTTCCTTCCTTCCTTCCTTCCTTCCTTCCGCCCTTCCTTCCGCCCTTCCTTCCGCCCTTCCTTCCGCCCTTCCGCCCTTCCGCCCTTCCGCCCTTCCGCCCTTCCTTCTGCCTTTCCTTCCTTCCTTCCTTCCTTCCTTCCTTCCTTCCTTCCTTCCTTCCTTCCTTCCTTCCACCCTTCCACCCTTCCACCCTTCCTTCCTTCCACCCTTCCTTCTGCCCTTCCTTCCTTCCTTCTGCCTTTCCTTCCTTCCTTCCTTCCTTCCTTCCTTCCTTCCTTCCTTCCTTCCTTCCTTCCTTCCTTCCTTCCTTCCGCCCTTCCTTCCTTCCACCCTTCCTTCCTTCCGCCCTTCCTTCCTTCCACCCTTCCTTCCTTCCGCCCTTCCTTCCGCCCTTCCTTCCTTCCTTATGCCCTCCTGCCCTCTCGCCTGCCATCCCTCCCTCCCTTCCTTCCTCCTTTTCTCCCTTTCTCAATTCCTTTCTCCCTTTCTCTCTTTCTCTCTCT
The DNA here is from genome assembly GCA_020745705.1 of Hemiprocne comata. Taxonomy (NCBI): domain Eukaryota; kingdom Metazoa; phylum Chordata; class Aves; order Apodiformes; family Apodidae; genus Hemiprocne; species Hemiprocne comata. Next base: position 113,556,713 of record CM036588.1, on the reverse strand, counting down.
CTTTCTCCTTTTCTTTCTGTCTCTCCTTCTTTCTTTCTCTCCCTCTTTTTTCTCTCCTTCTTTCTCTCCTTCTTTCTTTCTCTCCTTCTTTCTGTCTCTAGCTCTTTCTTCATGTTGGGGATAATGCAGGGATATACAGGAGTGGCAGTTACAATCACCTTAGTTTCTTCTGAAAACCAATGATAGCTTAAATTACTGAAATGATGAGAAGGGCAAAAAGAAAAGAAAATGCCAGTTGTCAGTTGCTTTCAGGATAAAACTAATCTTCCTTCCACACCCCCCTACTCCCTCCCCCCCACCCCCCCCAAATTGCTGATGTCATTTTTTCCTATTTTGTTTTAAGAGCAAGAGTTAATACTTATTTTGGTTTAGTATTTCTGTAATACATTTACTCTTTGTGACATTTATTGCCTTGGAAACCATGGAGAAAAGAAACAGAACTTCCAAAACTATCAAGGAAACTTCAGAGCACAGATGAAAGTCAGTGGGTCTTTACTACTCAGGAAGCTTTGACGATTAGGAGACACAATAAATACATAAATAAATAAAATAACACCTTCTGAGAATTATGATTTCAAGTATTGACTCACCAAGTGCTTCACTTCTATGAAGTTTTGGGAGATTGTTTATGAAAGATTGTATTAGTTGGCTGATAATTAACTCAGAAGTAGTCCTTTGTAGCTATGCCCAAGCCCCAAATATACCCACAGATATAATGTAAAATTTAAACTTTCTTGTAAGAAAAAGGGAAATATAAAAAAAAATTAGTAAAGATGGGAAAGAAAATTAAAAAGAGAGATGGGATAAAAAACAGAGAAAGGAGGTGGGAGAACACTGTGTAAGATATTAACTTATCGAATTTCCAGAAGTTACATTAGGAAAGTAAAGTAGAAAGGAAGAAATTATTACGCAGGGGTTCCAGTGATTTAGATGGCGAACTTTCTAAAAGTTTAGTGAAACAGACCTTTTGAGGCTCTCTCATCTATTACAACATTTTTTTTGCAAAACATTTATTGCTGACTACAAAATGAAAGAATGTGAAGGTCTGATATTTAATAGCCTGGAGCAGCTACAATCCACAGAGCCACAAAGGTATAAGGCTGACACCGTACAGAAATATGTTTCTAATGAACATTTCTTGATATGTTCAGGAAAACAACTGAATATTTATCCAGTCCATCAGTTATTTTTATGTCAGACAAGAGCCTAATGCTACAGTCCTTGATCAAGAATGGAATAAAGTGTCCAAATTTCAAAGTCAAGATTTTCTTTCATTATCCATCATACACTATATGAGCAACTTACCATTCCAGTAAGAAGCCTCTTAGACTTTTTGCTTAGTACAAGATTGTTTTCCTGGCTCATAACATCCAGGAACCAGGGCAGAACACACTTCTAACCTCTCTACTAGCCTGGCCCATTGTCATGAAGCCTGGTGTGAGAACATGACTGATACCTAAAAGAAACTTAAAATTATCTCTTTGAACTTTGAGGAAGTTTACAATTCAAATCACTGGAACTTTTTTTGCAATGTAATTATTTCTTTCTTCCTCTGCAACTTTCCCTGAAGTATTATCTTCGAAACAGGTTTTACATCTGCTCCCTTCAGTTTTATTCTCTTCAGCACTCTCCTCTCCATAGTTAAGAAAGCTACCCTAAGAGGATAAGATATCTAAATGATGTGAAGTCAGCCTAAAAGAAGTGATTAGCAACCAGTCTCCACAAATATCTGGAAAGCAAACTTTGTCAGCATATGCCAGCATGTAAATTTACACACATACACATACTCAAGCACGACTCTTATGTACTTAACATATTAAATAAACACCGGTGAAAGATGGCAAAAAGGAAATCATTAGTACAAAAATGCTGTTAGTGTAGAGTCATTCTTGCTAACTATCTACAAATCTACATCTATCTATCTTTGTAAATTTTTGGAGTGCATTTAAAAAAAAATAAAATCAGTCAAGTTGTAGTTCTAGAAACTGCAAGTAATTTCCAAAGCAAATAATATGTACAACTGTACAGTACATTGGGAGCAGCTGCTGATATTGACATTACAGATGGTTACAAAGTGTATAATTTATGTTTTCTGTAACAGTAAGTGGAAAAGCCATTTAGACATAGATTCATAATTTCATTTTTTTTCCCAGATCTCATTATTGTGGACGTACACACTCAAAGTCTGTGTTTTGACATTAATCTATTTTTTATTATGAATTCGTTAGCATAGTAGCTGCCTCTTGGCAGCTCTTGTGGTTTCTCTAGGAAGGTGATTGTCTCAGTAGATTATCTACTTTTCAACTTCATAGAAATGTGGAAGCAGTCAGACACTCTGTAGTCTAGATGTAGCCTCTCTGAAGCGTAGGAAACACATGGTGAAATATAGGTTACCATATGTAATAATAGAAGGTACAGTTGAGCATTTATCTACTACAGTTATATCAAGGTTATCCTTCTGCATAAAACATACTGAATGGAGGGACAAATGTTATCAAGTTATTTACTTATTTTTTCTAGGAAAATCTCCCAAATACTGTAATCCCATCCCCCATCTTCTTATCAGCAACAAGCAAAACATCCTCCTAAACAAAATCAACAAAAAATTGAGTCAATGTGAAGACCTGTCTTTGCAGAGAGACTGCTTGGATACTGGACAGGCCAAGTGGATTTCATCTTGTCTACCATTAAGCCACCAGAAGGCCTAGCCATGTAAGTTCAGCTCATCATCCAGGATGCCTCTGTGATTTAGTAAAGAGAGAAGCCTCTCTAGAAGGTGATTTATCCACCTCACCTATCTGGAGACTAAGTACTTTGCTAGCTAGATGAATCCCTCTCTGCAGGACCCCCTCTCTCTCCATTGACTACGGAGCATATCTGTTTGAAAAGCTGTGACTAGGCCCTTGATGCTTTGGGACCCCAGTTAGGCAGCATAAGCCTTAGACCTTAGATCTCTGACTGCAGTGCAAAACCCAGAGAAGAGCAAAACGTCCTGTGCTGTCTGTAAAAAATCATTCTTTCGGTTTGTGTTAAGAATTGACACAGCATTTTCTTTCATCCTTTGAGAGAGTTCTGAATATCAAACACAAAAGACTAAAAGGAAAAAAAAAATCATGTCTTTCTCATTGGGCTAAAGCTGGGGTTCCAGTTTCTGTGCAACAGAGACTTTTGCTAAAATGTCAAAAGTCAAGGTGGTCCTTGGAGCTCTTGGTGCCCATCTGTTTTATCACATACTCCCTTTTCAATGACAGATTTTCAAAAGCACAACATAATCTCTGTAGTGTAAATCCCTCAAGGATAAACACTTTATTTCCTGAAAATTGGTAGAAACTTTAAATTCTTGACAGTGATATCTGGCAGCTGATGTTTGACTGAAATTTTAGCATCAGCAGAGCTGGAAAAAAATTAAGGATTTTGTTACCACTTGTGACTTTAGGGCCTAGTCTATCTATGCTCAATGAGGAGAAAAAGTACCTTATACAATTAAGTTTAGTGGTTGGAACATCATCCTTTCTTTACTGGATTTGATTTGTGAGCACTCGCAGCCTTAAGCATGCTGGGCTCTTACATAGTGTGAAGTGAGCCTTTGTCACTGTCTCCTGCCTGTGTTATTCTTCCTGATATACATATTCATTAGAACATGTACTGGGCTGACACTCCAGCTTTCTATAACTTAATCAACTGGTAAGGAAATCTTTTCTTTGCCTTTTTTTTCCCCCAAGTGAATATTGTCATTATTTTATTCAAAGTGAAACAGGTTTAAGCAAGACTCTCTCTATGAAGACACTTTATCATTAAGGTTAGAGACTCGGAGAGGGATTCATCTGTCCTAGGTCAGGCAACTAAAAGCTTCGTTTCTAAAACTGAAGCACTCTCCCTAGGCTGACTTTATAATCCACAGAGAAATAGACACATCCAGAGATACCTCATAGAATACCTGTCTGGGGTAATCTGCAGAAACCCCCATCCTCTCATCACTAGCTACAAAGTGAAGCTAGATAGATTAGTTCACACTGGAATGTTTCACTCACAAATATCCAATTAGGCAATATAAAAATCATATTGGGATTCAACCCTCACCTGTTGGTATTTGGACTTTGGAGAACAGAGAAAAGATCTTGAAAGAGAAAGCCTCTCCTCCTTCTGCAGTTTGAACTACCCGTAGAGCAGGCTCAGGTCTCTTTACATCAGATGGAGTGAGATGCCCCCCATTACCTTAAATCCAAATATTTAGCCCTTGTTGATGTCTAGCCACATCATGCATTTTAACATATTTGACAGATAAAATAAGTAAATTCCTTATCAGCTGGGTGGCAGAAATGAAGGACCCCTCCAGGAATGTAATGCTTGTAAGTATCTAAGGAATAGGTGAAAAAATTTCTTACTTCAGTGGTGATTAATCTTAAATTTCTGTAATGGGGAAAAAAATAGGATCTATTCAGCTTATATTAAACCAGAGACCCAGCAGCCAAGTACAGTGTTAACTGTGACCTTTATGATACAAGCTCATGTTTTACACTGAATCAGTGAACCTAAGATGTATTTTGAAAGGAAACCTTTCATATGGAGTTCATTGCTAAGCATTAATCTTTTTCAAAACACACTATGAATCTATCAACACTGACCTTCACTGCTCTATATTACAATGGAGTAAGAGTTCTGATGGCTGAAGGGTATATTATAATAGATTTTCTTCAAACTCAGAATAAACAATTAAAGTAGGTACATCTGAGTTACACTCATTTTCAGAACTGCTGGCTTGGTATGTGTACTGCTTCCTGGTATGTGCATATTTCAATGCTTTTATTCACAGATATGTATGTACATATGTACACACAAAAGGGGGAGGGTTTAGATTGCTATACTGTCCTTCCCAGAAAAAAAACATAGAGGCAAATAAATAACTTGTTAGGTGAATGGAAGTCTTAGCAATGTCATTATTTTTTTCATTCCCATGACTGGAAAGAAGTTCGTGGGCCTTCTGTTTCCAATGAAGGTGACAGATGTTTTCACATTTTCCTGTTGACTGTAATGGAAACAGAAGCAGAAACAAAGTTCTTTCTATAGGGTAATTCCTTTCCATATTCAAGGCCTTGCGTTGCTATTCACCTAACTTTATGGCTATATCTCACCCAAGCTACTCTCACCCTGTATTTTCTCTAAAATTTTGCTGAACTCATTCATAGATCTATTACCTGTTTTTTGCTCATTTTTACTCCCTATTTATGACATCATGAAATCCTAAAAACACTCATTATTACTCTAACTTTTCTCAGATTTCACACTGAAAACATGGGTATTACCTTTATGTAGATTTTTATTAAAAAATGAATAAAGGAATAGCTTTTCATAGGCATGCTTCATTAAGTTAGGGTGTCAGGAGATGGTACTGCAAATGAGAAGCAGTTGGATTTCATCAGAAACTCTAGGAGAAGCTCAATTTAATCATGAAAGGAGGGAACAGAATATTTACTTTGTTAATTAACTGAGTAAGAATGAATGTATGTGTGAATGTTGAGGAGTGCAAACCAAACAAAACAGCAAAAACAAGACAACATTTCAATAAGAAATTTTTCTAAAATATCTCCTTAAATATTGGTAAATATCTCATTAAATGAAAATTCTCTGGCAATTCATGCTTTCCATTAATCTTACGAATTGAAGTGTGAAACAGATTTAATCTTGGCTCAAGTATCCCTGTCATTGTACCCATAATAAGACATTCACATTTTTCTGGTTCTTCTTCAGTGAAATGCACCACACACAGACAAACTCAGATCTACTGTCATTTTAAAATTAATCTTCACCGATTAGGTTTTAGGGAGAAGCTCACAAAAAGACAGCTTCACATTAAACAGAAAACTTCCTATTGCCAAACTGTTGATATTTTCATTTATTTCCTGACATTTAAAATCCCATCATCCAAGTACTGGGCGTATGGTGATAACTCATTGCATATATCACACAACAGAATTAACCATGTCTGTTTCCACAGCTGAGCAGACTGATTTTTACAAATCGAGCCACTGGTGTATTGTGGTTTTAAACAAGGACAAGTTGTCGAGCTTTTTTGCCTGAGAGGAAGGCATACATTAACTCAAGGCTGCTAACAGAATAGTGACAAAAGAGGCACAATGCTCTTTCTGATTCTCTGCTTCCTCCTCCTGAGACTCAGGCTCATTTGGAGCACTGATGCTTACCAGACTCCACAAAAAACACAGCAGCTGTTGTCAAGAGAGAAATCTCCATTTGCAACAACAACAGAAAAATCAATTAAACATAAGCACTTTAAAAGAGAACTGAAAAGTGCTCCACACTTTGCAGTCTATGTGTTTTTTTTTCTAGTTTTAAACATACTTAAAAAAAACAAACCCAAAAACCAAAATACAACCCTTTCTAGAGCTACAGGATCTCAGGGGGATTTAGTTCAAAACTTGAAAGCAGATTAGGTACTTTTTGTTGGCTTTGATAGAAATCTTTTGTCTGTCTGCACAGCCATGGCTTTTACTAGTAATACTGGGATGGGAGTAATTTCTAGTTTGCTTGGCTCTGGGGTCTCAAACAAAACTGAATTTTTCATAGGTCTGTATCTCTGCGAAGGTAAAGGTTAGTGCTTGATGTCTGATTTATTTTCAGCCATTTCAAAGCCTGTGGAAGGTATTAAGATGCAAGAGATTCAATCTATCTAGCTGGAAGTTTAAAAGGGAGAAAATCTGGGGTTTATTCTCCATTTTGCTCCTATTGCTGTGTTGCCATTAAAAAAAAAATAAAAAATCAGGCACCAAAATAATAAAAAAATTTGGAGGACTTGTGTCAGTGCTTACCTTGGTTTTGAGTGTTTACTTCATTTTTGAGATCCATGCTTTTATAGAGATGCATGACTTCTTTCTGACAAAGTGCCTTAACTATTGACCAAGTAAATATTTAGCATTTGTACAGTAATTTTCATTCCAAAGAATACTAGTCTATAAACCACTGAAACACAAAATATCCCCCTCAAAAAAGACACAGACTTTATTTACTCAGACATATACTGTACATTTATTTACTCCCTCTAAAAGAAAAGCCTAAAGGTCTTTACTCAGATATATCACTAAGTTATATTGATATTGCTGCAGTGTATAGAAAGCAGGGCACCATCCTACTATGAACATAAGGTAAAGAGATTTCTTACAGCCCAAATTATAATCTCAGAAGACTAAACCTCAGCATTGTTTTTCATTTGAGTTCGGAGTTTTTTCTCGTAAAATGCAAAATTGTGGCCCCAAGAAACCCAAGTATTTCCAACTGTAAAGCTAGAATGCTGAAATCATGGCCTCTACACAATTAGAACGGAAGGAACACAAATGCTATGGTGTAAGAAGAAGCTGAAATCATGTATGGAGGGAAATTTATCTGACCCAGGATTACAAAATAAACAAAATAAGCCTTAAGAAATAGCTTCTCCTTAAATCCTAGCTGTCTTAGAAAGCTGTCCTTGCATTTGTCAGTGTTTATGTATACGCATGCTCATACATATGTATATACTCACAAACTAGCATATGCAATAATCTTTAGTAAAAACTTCAGAAGTTCCAAATTTCAATGAAGAATTCATGTGTTCTGATTGAAAAGTGCCCTGTCATGTCAAGAAAACCTGAGGTCAAATAAAACATCCATCTTCTACTGCAGACAATGAAAAAGTTATCTGTCTGCTTAATTCATAGCAATAAATCCCCAACTGGGGGACATGGGTGAGCTCTACTGAGTTGGTTCACACAAACACAGGTACTGGAGGCAGATTTCTTATCTGTGGTCATTTCTAATTTGACTGTCCTTTTGTTTAGATTTTACATAAGAAGATGACATTAATTCATTATGTTACTCTCATGTGGAGAGAGGCTGGTTACATTCTTAACACACTTGTTCCACTCTGAAGACCAGTTTTTTGGAACTCAGTATGCCAGCCTCTCTAACTGGCAGCGTGCAAAGTGGTTGACATTTGGCATTTCCATGTAAGACTCAGAGAAATGAACAGATCTGTTTATAGCTAGGCCTGAGTGAAGCTGTTCAGTTTTGGTCTGTCAGATTTCAGACAAAGTCTTGAAGCCTGAGTTTCATCTCACACTGATATAAATTGGTTGCAACCTTTTGATTGCAATGAAGACAGTGGGAATTATCAACCAGGATTTTCATCTCACATGTAATTGTTTTGAGACTAATGGTGTTACACTTCCACAGCACTAGCAATAAAAGATGTAAGATCCTCTTTTTTTTTACTAATTCTATCTTAGAAATACACTGTGAAAATTCTTTTATTTAAATAAATATATTTTTTCTAAAGTTAGTACTTCTCTTGGAATTGCAATCTACTAGTTTAAATAAAAACTATTTACAGCTAAATGAGAGTGAAGAGGGAGACTACATTTGCTTAAGAAGTGGCTGCTTACCTATTCAGTTACATACAGTTTGTGTCTTTCTAGGATTATATTCATTTCTTATTATTCCATCAGCTGCACACAAACTGAAAATAGATTTTTAACACATGGCCTGAGAAACAGCCTCTTTCCCTTCATAGTTTGTAGTGCCTGTATCCTTTGGTCATTATGGTAGCTACACTACTATGACACCATTAATGAATTCTTTTTTGAAAATTTATTTATGCAGGTAGAAAGTCATGTAAAAGAAGAATGCAATACAAACTAAAAATAAACCAAAATCATCCTTTGAAAGTTTGTTACAATATAAGCGAAAAGGGTAAGATTTATAACTGTAGGGGAAAAAAAAATCTCTTGGTAAATGTAATTCTAATTCCTCTCTTTCTTAAGTGAAGTTAAGCATTTCACTGCAATACATTGTGAAGACTATGAAATTAATTAAAATCAGAACAAATTATATAGCAGACTATATTTTAATTTAAAAATGTAAATATTGGCCAATTTTACAAACAGAAAATACATATGTATTTCAAAACCATTATATTTCTCTCTGATATGTTATTTTCAGGAAATTATTGAAAGCATGTTTTTCTTATAGACTGCAGACTATTTTATCCCTGAAAACATACAATCAAATAAAAGTACTGGTGTAACCTGTGGCAGAAATGGAACTGCTTTAGCAAAATGGAGGGTGGATTTGAGATGTTGAGTATTTCAAATAAAAATATTTTATTTTCTACGTTTTCTGCTTTTGTTTTGTTTATCTGCACTAGGCATAAAACTTCAAATGTGTGTTTATCTTCTATTATAATCAATCCATGAAAGTCTGAGTAATAAAAATGTAAATGTTTTAAGTAAATCATGTAACCTCTTCTACCAGTACATTTTACAACATTAAAAGAAAATCAAATTAAAGTATTTTAGAGGTGATGGCTATAAAAAAAAAAAAATAAAACAAGTTAAATAGATGATTAAAAATGTGGCCATTACTGTTCAAGGGGAATCTTAGGAATTCTCAACATATTTTTCACATATCAAATATACCAAGATATGCTAATACAGCACTTTTGAGTTTATTTCAGAATATTAGAATAAAATTTAGCCAGTCGTTGTTATACTTTTGTGAATGGAACAAATTTTAACCTGGTTTCTGAGTGTCAAGTAATTTCTTATTTGTGTATGTTTAGCTTCTCATCTTAAAATTTATAATTCTATTCTTGAAATGTATATTTTGTTTTGTAATTTTTTGAGGCTTTCCGTGGTTAAAACATACAACTCTAGATAATTACTGTTTTTTTTACAAAATTCATTTATTTTATATACTGCATTTTTCATTCTTTGTAAAAGCAGTAGAAACTTCACAATTTATAAAACAGTGGTAAATAAAGTCCAAAAGACATTTTTTTGTAGAAATGTAGAAACAAATATAATTGGCAAGGTCTTTGAAGCATGAGTCTTATTCATATATAGGGTCCAGAATGGATAGAATACATATATCACTTTTTGATATTTACCTTGTTTGTAAGTTCAAGACAATCCAAAACAATTGCCAACATCTGTATCTGCAAGGCAACTCTTACCTGAAATGCCTGATGTGCTCAGTTACATTGTGCTACATCACAATAGGATGACTAATCGTGTCGTAAAAGTTAAATGAAATCATCTAGCCAGGAAGAAGAATGCTTTTTAAGAGTTCAATATTTCATATGAATTATCTCTTCTTTCATAGTGACTAATGTTTGAGTGAAAGACGTATTTCTTTTCTGGGAACCTAGAGCTTGATTCTGCTCCACTAAATTCAGTGAAAATGCTGTTGTTTACCTTTCTGAGCACAGGATAGGAGTCTTTTGTTAGGAAGACAGTGACATATGTGCATGTGTTTTAGAAAACGACTCAATCTACTTGTGTATGATTTTCTTTTTACCTCTGACATACTAGGTTACTTCAAAAGCTTCAGTAACACATGGATATGCTCTTCACTGCAGGACAGAGAACAAAAAAAAGTTATCACATGGTGGGTGTGTGCTATTACAGAGATGAAGCAGCATGCTAGTTTATTTCTTTTACACAGTGACCACATTTGCATAGATATAACTATTAAGCTCTTCTATAAGTAAAACACTGGTGCTATAACACATTTAGAAAGGCAAGAAACTTGACAATGCAATTAATTGTAATTGCAGCCTATATGCGAGGCATTTTAAATTGTAATTTTTTTTTTAAGCTTCTGTTATAATTCTTCACCAGGACCTAACTAAAGGAATGTTCAAGCAGTCTTTCTGTCCCATGGAAAAACGCCATGTGTCATTAGGCAAGCTGGCTTTGCAGAATGGACAGTGTCCAAAACACCAGTGTGTAAAAATGAAAAAAGCCAGGATGCTGCACATCTTATCTTAGGAGAATTATTGACTCAGAGGCACCATGTGTGATGGCTGTCTACAGCAAGCATGGCCAAGATTATCATTAGGCATGTCACACACCCAACACTAATTCCAGTGTCAGGAATTCAGTTCTAAAGCAGCTCTGCTGCCGTCAGTTTCTGGCATGACTTCAAAGCTAATATTCAAAGTCAGAAAGCTTAAAACCCTGCAAGCTTATTTAGATTCTTTAAATGGCCTGGCTTAGTAAATTTGTGAGCATTTGAAGCTTTGTAAATCATTGCAGATTGAAAAAGTAAAAATAAAAAGTTAATCTTTTCAGAGTTTTCAGTGACATTATATTGGATTAATTTAAAAGCATTTTCTTCCTTCCTACCTATTATCCTAAATCTCAGAAGTGCTGGAGCTATGTATATTGTAACTTTTTTTTTCCTGATTGTAGCATTCTTTCTTTGTTTTGGTGCATCACGAAATTGTGCAAGAGCTTTGGAAAACAAAAAGCAAACCAACCCCCTGAACTCTTCATTTGGAATCCCACCTACATTAAGGAGTGGCTGTTTTCTTATCTACCATGTGAAATTGTTGGACTTGAGTCACCACTATCTTGTGACTTGATGGCCGTCAGGAAAGAATGTGTTGGTACTTGTGCCACTTATGTTTTAAACAGCTTTAGCAATGGGAACAGCTGAAAACTCTACTTACATGAATACCCATTCCACCTCTGTTACGTGCATAACTTCATGTACTTACATGTAATACCCAAAATATGAGAGTGGCATACAGAACAACACAAATAAAATGTCACCATCTGTCAGCACATCTTGATGTAACATTACAACTTCCTCAGTACTTTAAAAATAGCTTGCACATACTCTAGCACAGGAATCTCTTTTCCCTTACAGTAGAGTAAATCCAAGAATGTAACAGTATGGTTTGGTCTGTGGGCATTCAGAGATTCTCTGCACTGAAACACATGTTAGTTTGAAAACCAATTATCATAAATTTTTGTGGGTCAGCACTAAGACAAATGTATTACTCTTTCAGAAAATAAAGTTTTGTTTTTGCACATCTACTCTGATCTCAGAAAGCATTTTGAAATGAAATGTTATATTTGTGAAGTTACGTATTAAAAATGTTGTTCTTACTTATGTTCTATCTTTACTAATGTTGAGTATTTTCTTCTGTGCTCTAATATAATCTGAGGCTTAGGATGTATGGAGAATCCTGAGCTGGATGACCTCTCAAATTGGAACTACTCATCTTTTCTTTAAAATAAGTCAAAGTAAATTGAAACTCTGTTCTCAAAAAGCCAGCAATTTCAACAATTTAAACAGGGAAAATGCAGATTCCCTGACAAGATTGCTTACAAAATAAAGTGACAACTCAAAGTGAACCAATACTGTGGTCACTGCACATTTCCAGTAGCTAGCGGAAGGCCTTTCCTCTTGTTCTTCTTCACTGTCTATCAACTTCAGGCAACTTCATGGTCTGAACAAAATCTGGGTTACTTTTTCCCACCATGTCTGAAGGTTTTTTCCAGTATTGCTGTAATAGTGCCCTGTTCCTGTCAATATTAGACTCCCAAGATATGCTCAGGCTGCATGTTCCTTACTTATTACTCCATCCCATACTCAGTTATTCTAGTAGATGGAGCATTCTCCCCCTCACTTGAAACAGTCAGACGGATACTGCAGCAATTTGATAATAACACACTCACTGCCTGCTACAGTCCTCTTGTACTGTAAGTTTTGATTGGACAAACCAAACAAGTTCTACCATCTCTCAGAATCGAGAGCATTGCTCCCATTTCCCTCAATGAATCCCAATGATTTAATGTTCATTCTGTGCAGTGACTGAAGTAGCATAAATAGACTTAGTCAAGTTCTTAAAACTTACCAAACTGTGTAGGCCACATGTATAAAATTAACAATGATCTTACTTGGAATGATCATAGAATCATAGAATCATTTAGGTTGGAAAAGACCTTTAAGATCATCAGGTCCAACTGTAAACCTAACACTGCCAAGTCTACCACTAAACCACATCCCTAAACACCACATCTACATGTCTTTTAAATACCTCGAGAATGGTGACTTAAGCACCTCCCTGGGCAGCATGTTTCAATGCCTGTAACCCTTTCAGTGAAGAAATTTCTCCCAGTATCCAAATTAAAACTTATATGGCACAACTTGAGGCATTTCCTCTTGTCCTGTCACTTGTTACTTGGGCTACAACCTCCTTTCAGGAAGTTGTAGAGATTCTCTTCTCAGCCTCCTTTTTTCCAGACTAAATAACCACAGTTTCCTCAGCTGCTCCTTTGGACACACTCCAGAACCTCAGTGACCTTCTTGTAGTGAGGGGCCCAAAAGTGAACACAACATTTGAGGTGGGAGCTCATCAGTGCTGAGTACAGGGGGACAATCACTGCCCTAGTCCTGCTCGTCACACTATTTCTTATACGAGCCAGGATGCCATTGGCCTTTTTAGCCACCCAGGCACACAGCTGGCTCATGTTCAATCAGCTTTCAACCAACACACCCAGGTCCTTTTTCATCAGGGAGCTTTCCAGACATGCTTCCCCAAACCTGGGATTGTTGTGATCCAAGTACAGGACCCAGCACCTGACCTTGTTAAACCCCATAAAAGTGGACTTGGCCCATCGATCCAGCCTGTGCAGATCCCTCTGTAGGGCCTTCCTGCCTTCAGGCAGATCAACACTCCCACCCAGCTTAGTGTCATCTGCACTTGCAGAGGGTGCACTCAATCCACTTGTCCAGATCATTGATAAAGATACTAAAGAGAACTGATCCCAGTGCTGAGACCTGCAGAACACCACTTGTGGCTGGTTGCTAGATGGATTTGAATCCATTCATCACAACTCTTTGGGCCAGGCCATCCAACCAGTTTTTTACCCAGTGGAGACATCTGCCTGCTTCACTCAGATGGAGAGAAGAACACTGCTTCCAGATTTCTTAACTTCCATATCTGCCTATTGAAAGAGAGAGGTATTTGGGTTTCAGGGGACACAGAATCTGCATTCTCAGCTGTCTGACAAGAGAAATTAGAGAAGTCTATGATTAAATGCTAATATCAGACAGTGGAGGGGAAAAGCAAGATTGACACATCTCCCTAAACCTAAAAAGAAGAAATGAAGAAGGGCAGACCTTACCTCAGGATAATTCCAGACTCACTGAGTCTATACCACCCTTATGATTTAACTGAGTTTTGAATCTAGAACCTCTAAAACTCTTAAGGGTTTCTCTGACTCTTTTACCTAGCCACTTACAAAGGTAATTTCCTGCCCAAACAGACTTCATCAAAGTCTTTCTCACCATTCCCACGAAGTGAAACTACAGGAAATTCCTAAAGTTCTCCTTTAAATGGAGGCTTTATTAGTGAAGCACAGCTGTGCTTGCTCTTTGATTTTCTCCAAGAGATCTAACTACTGTTATGTGACTAATTGTTCATCTCCTAATGTTCCTGGGAAGGAAATGTTTATTTACCTGGATTATATTTCAGCTGCAGTAGAAGTGCTCACAAAATGCCATATCTTGGCAACGTTCCAGCTATACTGCTGGGCTCTGAAGAAATATATAAGGATATATATATTAACCCTATCTTTCTCTCTTTCTTTCCTTAACATCTTGAATAAATATTACTATATGCCTCAAACAAACCTCCACTGGTCAAAAACTGGATTCATACAAAAATATGTAAAAAAATAAACATTATTTTATCTTCCAGCATTGCCTAGCTTTGTTTTGCTGACTCATTTATCTATTACAAAGATAACCAAAATTGATTTCTTCATAAAACATAATCTGAATTTGAATCTTGAAATATGTAAACTTTATTGAAAATGACATTAAAAGCTCATTAGTGCTTTACTTCTCTGCATCAGTTTCTGGTTGTATTTGATAAATGCAAGACATCTTGCAATATTCTATAAAAAAGTCTTGTTTTCATGTCTCCCTATCAAGCTGACACACAGAGAAAAAGAATACCTTTGATTTGACCAGAATCACCAAAATAGATGTATCATTTGAGTAAACTATATTTTACCACTGCTAAGAGGAACTGTATACTTTTTATTTAAAAATGGAATTTAAAAAAGATTAGCTGTGAATCTCAAAATTGGTACTTTTCTCATTGCCAAATTCCAAGTTGAAAATATCAAAAATGAAGAAACACAGCTTTGTAACCTGTTCCCTGTGAATGATACTCACTCAACACTTACAAGAGAAGGTACCTTTTCTTTAAAATTAGCAACTGACGTTTGTGAGTTTTATACTTCTGTGACGACAAGGAATTTTTTTTATGCAAGAAGGAGAAAGGAGGAAGTTTGACAGGAAAATCCAAACTTCTTGCTCTTTAAAATACATGCAGTAAGAGCCATCAGTTCAATTTTTTTTTTTCCATTTCAGTCACTCTTTATCGTTTTCTCATCATAAAGAAGTTTTGGCACAGGCATTTAGCAGAAAAAAAAACTGATTTTTTATTTTTTCAATTTTGAGCAACCAAAATGAAACTATCCTGTTAAAAAATGAAACCAAATTAAAAACTGCTGTTTTGTTTTGCTTCCAAAGAAAAAGAAGTGACAGCATAAAAATGTACATCAACTTTTAAAAATCAGATTAAGAACTGTTTTTTGCTAAAGAAAACAAACACAAACAATTGACAAGCACAGTTGGCTGTTGTTAGATCTACAGAGGCAGGATGCAGTGAGAATAGATTGAATCTACTAGGAATGGGAGGATACTACTTAATCACACCAATCTGGAGGAGATGAAGGAAGGGGGAGGGAAGCTGTCTCAGAGCTAGCTGAGCTTCTGTCAGCAGCAGCCTCTCAACGCCCATCTCTGCTGGCCCATCTACCACAACCTTCCTCACAGCTGCTGAGTGAAAACTCAGCTGGAGAGATGAAGGATGCACAAAGCTGGTTCTGCTTCTCCAAAAGCCTCCAGTCCTTTGGAGGGAGTGAAAAATAGTTGCAGAGACACAGGTGTCACCAATTCACATTGACTTGCTGGGTACTTAGAGAGCAAGGCCCAGTGTATCTGATGAGAGGAACAGCAACTGTTAGCACAAGGTAGATGCCATGGTTTTGATGGTGATAAGGAACTTTGCTGACAGTTCTAGATAAAGAAAGGGCTTAGAGGGGATGTAAACAGCAGGTTTCTTTTCACCCTCAGCTTTGGATATAGCCCAGTTGTGGTCTGGAACCTGCATTTATTTCATTCAACTTCAGCATAATTTTTAAACTTCCTAAATTAAGAGTTTAATTGTTCTAGATCTTTTTTCATGGCTGTTAGTGAGAAAGAAAACCTCCGAAGAAAGTGTCATTCCATCTAAGAAATAAATTATTTAGTTCTTTTGGGGAGTATCTATTTCCCTGGGCTATAAAAGCAGTGTATGATGACCATGCTCTGAAGGCAGGCATCTTTAATGAGGAAGAAAAAACTAAGACTCAAATTGCAATGTCAACTCAGTTGCACATACACCTGTTTTCTGACCATACAATACATTTTCCACCATGTTTTGGCAAATACAACATCTTTTGATTGTGAGTGTTGCTCCAGTAGCACTGCAAACCCAGAGACAACATCTAGGCTGCATCTGATGCCTTAGTTCAATTTATTTCATTCTTTTCACATCTTAAGATACATTTGGCAATAAAGGAATAAAAAAACCTTGTCTAGAATTTCTGAATGCATAGCTAAATGAGCCACCCATGCATGAAGAGTAAATCCCAAATTATTTTCTGTCATTCACTGTAATATAAGAAGAAAAAGAAATTCACTGCACAGATACAATAAATGGTTTATTTTGGATGGGTTCTGGTCAGGCCCTTAAAATTCTGGTGGAATTCATCTCAGGGTAATCTAATCTGTATATCTAAAATGAACCATCCGACTCTAAACTGGTCAACTCTCATTACCTTTCCACTCCCTGGAAGTGTTATATCAGGGAGGTATTTATAGTCATCCTAAAATAGCTGTCTACAACATGAGAGAAGTTTGTTTTTCTCTACTATTTATAAAGATGGTCTAGCATGCCCAGCCTAAGCTTAACCAGAATTTCAGACATTTAAACTTAGGTCAAAAGAATCCTACACCCAATTTAAACTTATATAATCACTCAAGGGTATGTTTATGGCACAAAAATTAATTGATAAACATAAAACTGTATTTATGTACAGCCAAAATTTTCATGAATTATGGCTGCTCTGTGGAAATTAATCGTATTTTTTCTCTTCCGTAATTTAGGATAGTCTGAGATTTCATTGTGCTTCCTGATAAATAAAATAAAGTGAACCCCACATTTTAATGGAGAAGGTCTTGGAAATCTCACTGGTAGGCAAAAATATCAGAAAAGTAATTTTCAAGGGTTGCCTTATTATATTATGTTATATTATATTATATTATATTAGCATGACACTATGACAGTGACAGCTTTTGAAGTCAAGATCTTGCCTCTGAGCAAGAGCTGGTTCTTATTGTTTGCTTCATTTTACTTGCTTGCACTCTTTATTCCCACTATAGAGTCACACTGTTTACATTCAAAGAACGTACGCCCACTGCTACTTTCAGTCACAATAAAAATCAAGCAGTTTCCTCAACAAACCATCCAGTAATAATGAAATATCATTCAGAATTTTTTTACAAAGCAGAGAAAAATAGTATCGGATGTTTCCTTTGAAATGAAGAGATGTCTAGGGAATGCAGAGTCATCTCTGTGAAACCAGCCACTCCTGCATTTGTAGAAGTATCCCAGATCTGTGACAGTTCTGGGAAAAAGTGAACATTCAGTAAAGGCTGAGGGAGAGACCAGATTAGGGGAATGATTTGTCTACATTATTGTCCTCTCTGCAAACACAGATTACTCCAGATTACAAACATAGATTGTTTTGTGGACAGTCTGTTGTTTTTCATTGAATTTAAAGTCTTGGGCATGGGGAAAACGTTTATTTAGGAAGTCTGACCAGTACAGAACACCTGGAATTTATTTTTTCAGTGAAGGAGGCAAATCGTTGAGTCTTTTCCACAAGAAGATTACCAGCATATGACTGCGAAATGTCTTTGGGCTTTTCTTCATCTTTTCCTACAAACAGATGTGGATGTTCTTCATGAAGACAATTTCTATCAAAGATTTCTGTTATTTTTTTTCTAAAAACATGGATGAGCTAACATGTAGTCTTGATCTGATCACCCAAGTAAAATAAACCAGAACAACTAAATTTATATATATATATATATATATATATGCATGAACATACAGTTGTTTTATTCCAACTGCATCAGAAACACTTTTGTCTTGATCTTCAGACCAGCATAGAAAAAATCACAATAAAACATTGTCTGTTTGTGTGGGTATACAAATACATAAATGGATTCTAATACATGTCGTAATATAACCTCTCATTATAAGTAATAAAAAAGAAAACCAGCAACACTGAATATTGGAATGGTTAGGACTTTTAAAAAGTTTGTTATATGAGATTATGAAAGCAAATTAAATAGTATTTCTTCTGTCAAAAGTGTTTGTTAACTTGATCTATAGGTGGGAGCCAAAATTGAATTTCTAACCAGTCTGATGAGAACTAAGGAGAAGCTTAATAAATCTTTCCATATTCAAGTGCTAGATTTTCAAGTGTAGATTTTAAATAAGATGCAGGAAATTTTGAAAACCTGTAAAAAGTTCTAATTTGCTCGAAGAGAAATGCAACAAAAAATACCCAACAGTATTACTTAAGTTATTTTTACATCTAGTTAAATCTAGTTATATTCTTAGTGGATTTTAATGAAACTGTAGATCACATCTGATATTATTGATAAAGCATGCTGAGTCCATGCTGCAGCATATTAAAATTGAGTGACCACAGTAAAATATTTGCAGTAGTCTTTAATAGGTAAAAAGGAGCTGTAAACTGGATAAATATGTCTTGTTCCCAAGGCTAAAAGGACACAATTAGTAAAGTAAAGATGTTTGTCATGGCATGAGGAGGATGAAAAAGTGTCTTTTTATATTTCTTTATTTATCTCTTACCAGTACCGGTAATGTTGAGGAGCTGAAAAACAAACAGTGTTAGTTTTGTGGTCGACTGTGGTCATTACATCTCTTTGCCCAGAGAAAGAAGAAATGAATGGGGAAAAGTGAGCTGTTTATTACAGTGATGAATTCTAAGGAGCTAAGAATTTTGCCTCATTATAATTAATATGCCTTGATTTTATAACAGTGGCAATTAAAACTGTGCACAATAAACTAAAGTATTTGACAGAATTCTAGGTATAAGACTAAGTATGTCAACTGATTAAATACTTTTTAGATAAACAAAATCAAAGCTAGTGTAGATAATTTCCTGCCTAAGGAAGAGAAAGAGACAACTATACAAGGAGGAGTGAGAAAAATGTTTGATTAATAAATAAAATTTCTGATCAGGGATTATGAAATACAGATGAGAAGGTAATATTTCACCAGTTCATGCCAATTTACATCACACACTGAGATAAAACAGTTAAATGATTTTGTGTTGAGTATGTGTTTCTCTGTACCTCTAACATACCTCAGAAAATTATCTAGCAGTCCTCTAGAACAATATAGTGCAGAAGGATTTCGACCTCTGTGAAAGGCTGCAAAAAGCATTCCCAGAGTGCATTGTATGGTAGTAGCATTTGTTATTCTTTTTTCTGTAGGTGCATTTGGGTATACACAGTTAAACTGGTGATATGGTCCCTACCACAGACTTCATTCATACTTAACCTAAACAAGAATAACCTAAGTTCAAGTAATGAAAGCTAAACACTGCAAAAAAGACATGCACAGCTCCTGAAGACAAAATGTAGGGTTTGCATAACTTGCTAACTAAAAACCTCTATTCAGTTAGCAATGCCAGTATCTTCGTGTTTCTACTGTTTGACACAATGATGGATTATTTATTTACTGAACAGCACTGGTGGCCAGAAAATCTGATTTTCATGCATGAAATCCATGAAACCTCAGCCACTGAACAGCTTCTTTTACACATGGCAAAGGTCACCTATCAAGGGATTTTCTCACGTTTTGTGTGATTGGTCATGCCTCATTTCCTTCAAGAAAATATGATTTCCCCAAAGTGTGTGCATTTTAAGAGACTCACAAAGACTGAGAAAGTTATTTCCTCTTAGTTTTTGATAAGCAAAAATACAGAAACTAACCTACAGGGAATGACAAGCAGCTGTTAGTAGCTGGAAACCATATTTAATCCTATCATTAAAGAAAAGTGCAGAGTACACTAGGAATAAACAGTGCAAAACTAGTCACTTAATCTTGTCACTGAATCTTTCAGACTTGCATGTATTTAAAGAAAATACTCAGTATATTTGACAAGTGATTTCCCTTATAGGGAAAGTATTACCTCTTCATACTATGAGCTTTGATTCTTTTAAGCAATGGGAAGTCAAGCAAAGGACATGATACTGGTTTTTTATGGAGGTTTCACTACTCATGAATGCTAGAGCAAAAAATTTTATTTCCACTTTCTAATCTCTTGGAAGAACTAAAAGAACATGTTGGTGCAGTACTTTTCAAAGGTGGCATTGCAACACGTCTTCATTGTGATTTTTCTTCAGAACTAGAACTGTCTCTTCTCATGGCATGCATGTATAAAATGCCTGTCACAACGGAGCTCTGCTAACTATTGGGGTCCTAAGACCACCGTGACAGATAAATTTATGAAATGAAATGTAGAATCCCCTGAAGTGCTACCTTTTTTCTTTTTTTTTTTTTATTCATATGGGCCTGTCTTTTGAGAGACTGAGCTTTAGGATGCTGAAGGATGTTGACTAATAAATGGAGAAGCTTCTGCAAGACCTTTTATATTTTCTTCAGTTTCTGGCAAAGTCTACACATCTGCAAGTGACAATCTATGCCTTTCATCCAAGGAGTGATTCCCCATTTTGGGATTTCTTTCTTCCTTTTTGTTTGAAAACCATTGAAATTAATAACCTTCTCTTCTACCAGTACATTTTATTATATAGTATGTCACCATGAAAAAATATCTTACCGCTTTCCTTACAGGGCAGATATCTGACTGTAGTGCAATAATGACAACAATGTCTAACGTGAAGAATACACAGAAACAGGATATAATGTCAAACAGAAAACATTGTCACCTCAACTGAATGAATGTAATCTGTTCAAAGAGAAATTCTGTGGCTTTTAACTTGCTCTCTGAAAATACAGTTATTGCACATCAGAGAGGAAAAAAACCTACAAAACAAAAGTTTCTGGGTAATGAAGGTTCCTGGCTCTTTTAATAAAGTGAGAATGTTTAAATACTGGCATAGTGTTATATTTTGATACATTAATGGTAATATGCATTGATCATTTGGCTGTGTTATTTACAAAGGTTTATAATCTTCCCTGTATCTTTGGCTCGCAGTGTCAAGTGAGTCTTTTGGCATCTTTTTGCCAGTAACATAGTGATAAATTACTGTGACAGTTAAAAAAAAATGTCAAAACCAATCAGGGAATAGAAAAATATTAAAATACAGTGTTAAGAAAAGAAAATACTGTACCTTAGCAAAAATGAGAAGGAAGATGATAGTGTAAGAATGCTTAAAGTAGATGGGATCAAAAAGGTATTAAAAAATACAAATTGGCTCACACACCTAAATAGGAAAGATCATGATAGAAATTCTTGTGTGCTAGCTGAAACAGGGAAAAAGCTGCTATTATCATAAGTCTGTAATCAGTAGAAAAGGGAAAGGATGAATAATTACTGTTGAAATTTTTAAAAAGGAAAGATTTAAGCTGCATGTCTGCAGAGAAAGTGGGAGTGAATGAAATCTGCATAATGTTTGGTATTAGAATATGGAATAATTTTGCATGGCAAGTCTTGAAAATTACAAAGCACGATACACTGAAAACAAGGCTGGGCAATAAATGATTGAAATGTACTGAAGACTGCTTTTGCAGTTGGGTAGAGAGTCAGAGTTGAAAACCTCATACCTGTCTTCTGCATCTAACTTCTATCCCTCTCCAATAATACAAAATAGTCCGTAGTACTTCATTCCACAGATCATAGCAAGCAAAATACAGTGCTTACCAAGGAATTTTGTGTCTGGGACAGAACTGTATATCAATATTAATGATATATCATCTTTCAGGTTGTCTACAGACATGCCACTCTCATGATAAATGTGATAGGATACTGTGCACGGTGCTGCCAAAACTGATGCTACTGAAGGGGTGTGTGCCTCTCTGTTATGTTAATTTTGCCAGCTTGAACTTGGCTGCTGTTCCAGCTGCCACCACTATTTATGGAAAGCAAGTTTGTGTTAATAAACCTCTTGCATGGCTACAAATTGCCTGGAATAGGTATGACAGTTACTTCTCTGATTTGCCTTGAGGAACTAGAAGGAATTTTACATGTAGATTGTCAGAATAAATTGTAACAGTGTAAAGATTGTTTAATTGTTCATTACTCTGCAGATATTCTTCCTCTAAGCACACGGTATAATGGGATAAGGTTTGTATAAAATTACAAGGAAAATTTACCAAGGAGTCTTAGATTTTGTACAGCAATCTTTCCTTTCTTGTTTTTTCCTTCCACTGACCGACTGAAAACTGAAGTTAATCCCTGAAAAAAGGATGAGATGTCTTTATTTTGCAATAAGCTTCTGTTAATTTGCATCCTGTTTTATATTTAAATTTTCAATTTCTGGATCACATTAAATTAGGTTATTTAGAGATGTGTCCTGCCTTCCTTTTTTCATCCCTAAACATATTAAATAAGGAAAAAAAATAGTCCAGAATGCACACTTCAACTTATATTGAGGATTCCCAGTGTTTCAGAATTCTCATAGAAAATTTTAATACAAATACCTTCCCCCCCATATTGTACTACAATACACATAATAGATAAGTTCTGTTTTCCTGCAAGATAAACAATGTTTGGTCAGAATAGATTAACAATATAAAGTCCTCTTCTAGCATTATTTTTTAGGAATAGGTCCTTTTCCATTTAATGAAAACATAGTATTTCATATTTAATGCAACATTTCATTCAGCCATATATAACAGTTGCAACACTGTTTACCAATCAAAATAATTAAGACATACGTCCTTTATTTTTACAAACAAACAGAAAATCACTACAGTTTTAAAGCTGTTCCATTTAAGGCTTAGTGAATATTTATTTTTCAGTTTTGTCACCACTACAAAAAGATTAGCAATAGTTTCAGTGACAAAACTAATTCAGTGCCAGAGAAAAGGGAGAAAAACCCCATAGAATAATTTTTTGCATGAATTTGGAAAATAACAAGTCATCATTGCCTGTTATAGTTTTTGACAGCTTAAGTATAAAAAAATCAATTACCATGAAAATACTATC
Organism: Hemiprocne comata; assembly: GCA_020745705.1. NCBI lineage: Eukaryota > Metazoa > Chordata > Aves > Apodiformes > Apodidae > Hemiprocne > Hemiprocne comata. Next base: position 113,533,545 of record CM036588.1, on the reverse strand, counting down.
CAGATTAATGTTGAAAATAAACCTACTTCTTAGGTACCTGATAACACAGCACTGATTTTTATTGTTTGAGGGAGGCTGGCTATATTTAATTTCTTTTATTGATTTTTTTTTTTCCTTAAGTCCTATATTCAATGCATGTGAGGTACAGTGCAATTTCTTATAGCACAGTAATGCCAGGCATCAAGCTTGTGAATTAATTTTACATGAGTGAAAGCAGTTCTTAGTAATTTGCTGAGTATTTGAGAGCAAAACTAGTAATTTTCCTCTTTATTATTTATAAATATCAAGGGGTCCAGAAGTGGGCATGTTGGTTTGGGCTCAAATGAGAAGACCTTGCAGTAATTTCTAATATCTTGACACTGCAGCACCTCATATCCTATGCCTCATGTACTTTGAATGCCAGTAGTGATTGAAGTTTTTTTGGAAACTGGGGGAAAAATACAAACAGCGAGGTTTCCAACTAGCTTTTTAGACTGTGAGTTTCAAATACGAATGCAATTTTAAACAGAAGTGAATGCATGATTTAAAGAAACACACAAACATGTCAATTAAAAAAAAAAAACCAAAACATATTGTTTGGGGCTTAAAGTGGTTCTAGTCTTTTTTCCAACTAACAAATAACTAAAAACAAATAGCATCCAGGAGCCTGTATGAGCAGAATTTTACTGATTCCTGCATCAGCAAAGTGAATGCAATGTCATTTTGATAAGAGAAATGCAAAAATTTCCTTCGAATAAATGTAAAATATGCAAATGTGGTGATTGAGAAAGGTAGAATGAAAAGTTTGGAACAGTAAGTATTTCAGTTTCACTGAAATGTTGCCCATCAGGTCATACATTACAACTTTATAGCATCAGTTTTCCATGTCTAAATATGCTAGATAAGGTGGGTACTCATCACAGAGATTGCCTGTTATTTGCAGATAGCTCAGAGGATGAATTTCTCTGCAGCAAGGCACTACTTTATTTAGCCATAGAGGAAGATGGTGACATCTGAACGTGAGTAAGCAAACCTAACACATAAAGATACTGTAATGCACAGAGCCAATTTACTGCAGCAGGTGGAGTTCATACTCCATGTGATTCAAAACAAAGTAAGTGAAGGCTGCCCAACTTACCCTGAGGAGCTTTCAAAGCTTAATAAAGATGTCACTGTTATACCTGGAAAGACTTGATTACTCCAGAACATTTATCTGCCCTCATGACTTTACCTGCGAGAAGTGGAGCAGTGGGTGGCAGTGTTACACTGCTGCTTCCTGAGCAGAGAAGCTATTTTAATCAGGGGAAGAAGGGATGTATCTAAATTGAGTCTGAGAAGCCCCTTTTTTACTGAACATTTGATCAGACATGCCATAATAAAACCATTCATTTGATTTCTCTTGGCATCTCTGCTTTCATTAATATGATTTGAGTGGCATAATGTGGCCAGCTCCAAGAGTTTTATTGAAAAAAAAATTAAGAATAATGATTTGAAAGGGGGTGTGTGTGTGTGTGTGTGTTTATTTGGTTTTCATTGGTGCACGTATTAATAGCATGAATAATTGTAATTGATTTCTATGGTGATAATTTCTACCAAGTTTTCATTAGGGAGTACTTCCAGTTATGCTGGGTCCTGTTCAAATGTAACTACTTTTCACAATTACACAGTGTCTTGACATTGGAATTTCTGTTGAACAATTGGTTCTAAACCCAATTTTTGATAGATTGGTCAAGCTCAACATCAATACAAATAACATAATGTTAATGAGACATTATCCTTCTAAGGGAAAATATTGAGATGAAAGATGGTATCTACTTTGCTGGACATTAAGAACAAATTCTTTAGTATGAGAGGGTGGTAAGACAGGAACAGGTTGCCCAGGGAAGTTATGGAAGCCCCATCCCCATCTCTGGAAGTGATCAAGGCCAGGTTAGAAGGGGGTTTTAAGCAACCTGATGTAGTGGGAGGTGTCCCTGTGAATGCAGGGGGGTTGGCACTAGGCGATCTTTAAGGTCCCTTCCAACTCAAACCATTTTTCTTTAAAAATAATTCATTTTTCTTAGGCAGTGCTGAAGAGACCTCAGTCAAGACCTGGAGCCTCATTGTTTCATACAGTTTTTACCCATACAACGAAAAAAATAACTTCCATGTTAAAGCTCTGACTAACCCTGTACATGATAAGACAGAAGAGTTTGGTATTACCAACAGACAAAGGAGGAAAAATGAAAATAATCAGGTATGTTTATGATAAGTATTGGTCAAACAGACATTATAGTTAAAATAAGCTCTTAAAATCATATTCTAATTAAAAGCAAGTGGACAATCTTACATCAAATTTCTTTAAATCTGCCATTGTTACAAATAGCTTGCTTACAGATTGCTTTGCTAGAAACCAGCCTGTCAGTAATTTTCATATAGCCTTAGAAAGCAATAAAAGAAGTGCTCTGCCTAGGGAAATGTTCACTGAAAATCCACAAAAACATTCTCAAGGAAATGACCTACTTTAAGCTGCAGTCTGATTTCTCTGTATGCAGTACTGTTACTGGCACTGGCGACAGATACTCATGGAGGATTTGCAAGATCTGACATTGGTGGATCTTGTGCTTCTGGCAAATTATTGAAATTATTCATTGGTATAATTTCATATTAACACTTTCTGCTTTTGTCCAAGGGAAATGCAGAATGGCAGGTGGGGTGTAAAAGGTGCTTTAGCTCAGTTAAAACTCAACACAACAATACAGGGAGAATTCCAACCCCATAGTAGTTTTCTGCTAAACTCTAATTAAATCCCTGTTTCAATGATAATTATAAAAATAATGTAAAAAATAAATGTTACCCACTAAAGCGTAAGAAAGTCTATCTATAGTAGGGTCACTTAAGAAACTGCTATACTACATAGAGACAAGTGTACCTTTTTTCATGTTAAACAGGTGAAATTGAGCTCAGCAAAGTTTAAGATGGCTCTAAAATAGAGCTCATTTACCCAGTTACTTACCTGTTAGAGCTCCCATGGTCCCTGAAGATTCAAACCATTTTTCACATCTCTCTCCTAAAGCTTCATCACCCAAACCCTTTTCCACAGCATTTGCCTCCCACAGTCAGGAAGCTGGTGCAGCCAGGGTCCCAGGCAAAGCAAATGGCCTTTAAACTCACCCACGGAGAGCTTCACCACCACGTTGATTATCAGGGCTACACAACTCAGGAGCATTGGAAACCACCAAGCAACACAGAGGTACTTTGTGCTCCTAGAGTGCACCAACAGGCCTTAGTCACCCTTGCCAGCCTCATCTGAGGCTTCAACCCATGCACCCTCTGCTCTGGCTAATTTTCCTCATTGTAGCAGACCAGGTTTTTTTTCTGGTGTCCTGAGAGTATTTTTTCAATAATTATGAGCCAAATTCTTACAACTTTTTGCCAGGTATTTTAGAGAGAATACTTAGACAGTAACATCTCTAATATTACAGAATCACAGAATCACAGAATTGTAAGAGTTGGAGATCTTTTGTCAGATTGTCAGATGATCTAGAGGTCATCTAGTATTGCTCCTGGAGGACAGCAAAGGCAGTTATTATTTTGGTTGCAGTACTGTTTATATTTTTCTAAAATAAAAATGCATGTAAAATATAATTCAGTGTATTTATCAGGAAAACGTACATACTTTCAATCAAAGAGCATAGAAAACATGGTTGTCACTCATAAGGCTTACTTCTTTCACAGGTTTATTAAGGAAAAACGAAATCCTCCATACACATTTTTTTGCTGACTTGGGCCAGTTTTGGCTGAGAAAAGAAGGTGAAATCTCCACACATTGTGAATATATTGGTATAATTTCTCTGTAAAACACTTTAGATTTTCACTGGGGGGAGTGGAGGGGGGGACGGTGGTGCTGGTTTGTGGTTTGTTTGGTTGCTGGTTGGTTGGTTTTTTTTAAATAGAGTTAATGCAAAATGCTAGCTCCTAGTTCTTTCTTGAATGGCCTGTCCTTCCAAATTTCTTGTCTTAGATTTTCACTTCAGGAAGGAATTTGCTCCTTCAAAGTGAGCCAGAAAGCCCAGCTAGCATAGCTCTGCAAACAAGTGACTGAAATCAGATATCCTGTCACAGGAAGCATTAGGCCACAATATAATTTGAAATAAATTAGTGGGGTCACATAAAATTGAAGGAATAGGTTCATGATAATGTTTTCAACTGAGAGTACCTTTAAAACACAGAGTTGAGGGATTCATTGGTAACGAGGCTCATACTTGAATGAGGGAAAAAGATGAGATCCTTACCTAAGAACATTAATCAGAATTGCTTTATTCAGTTCTGTAGAGCAACTCTGACTTTAAACTGCTGAAGTTCTCACCCAAACAAATGGATTTATCCCAAAGTCAGTGAACACGAAGTGTTTAAATACCCAATACAGTTTCATATACTGAGTACTTTGCTGGTTTTTGTATTTATTTGCTCAAATGTACAAGAATATTTGACCAGCATCAACTTAGGAAAAAGATGGGATAATTCAGTGGTTAAGGGTTTAATCAGAATGGAAGATCAGTAAATTTCTCTGCAACAGATTTTTTGTGTGGTTTCAGGCAAATCACTCCATTTGTGCCACAGTGTGGGCAACAACAATTTCATATCACAGAAAAAAGTGATTTTTATACAATTAGGGGAAAAAAAAGTTCATCAACATCAGAACAGAAACATGAGTTTCTTCATGAAAGGGGATGGAGCCCAGTCTGTGAGAAAATTTGCAGTTTATTTTAAAAAGTCTTGCTAGGATTTTGTAGAGGTAATACAGTTTTTACAACCAACCTCCCACAACCCCACTCCCTGTTCCAAACCAGCTCATGTTATTACTCTAAGACTTAATTTCAGTTGTGTACTCTGTGCAGCTCAAAGGCTTATATAAAATAAAGTGAACCATGAATCATCTCCACTGATTATTGGGGAGCAGGGGGAAAGGTGGGTATGTGGACCAGAATAGAAAGGAATGAAAAATGAAAAGGTTAAATGGAAAATCTTGCACTTCCTTCATCCTAACAGTAATGGGTAACTTTCACACACAGTAGAAATCTGGTGTGGCTGTTTTCAAAACTCTTTATATTACAGTGCAAAAAAGGAAAATTTCCACTGCAATCTGTTTTGGTTTAGCTTTACATTAAAGAAAAGTTTTACTTGAGTTAAAGTTTCTTTTCTCTTGGGTTTCATGTTTCTAAAAAAAAAAATACAAACAACAAAAAACCACAAAACAGCAAACAACAGCCCCTCAAAACCTCTCACACCTGTAAGAGGTGTATCTTTTATTTTTCTGTCACAAATAAATGAATTCTTGCTAAATTTTCTAGAAAACCTGTTTTGAGGATTTTTCTACACGGGAATTATTGAGTAAAATGATTTTATTGTTTTTTCTAATCATAAACTGCCAGTAAATCATGTCAGATATAAACATATTAGAACATCCTGATACAAATACTGTCTTTTTGATGTGCTGAAGTTCCTACATGTAAAATACATATTATGTCTTCTCTAACTACAGTTGACTGTGCTATGTAACCAAGAAAACAACCAGAAAAAAACCCAGCACAACCTCATTCTATCTTGCCTCCTGGGTTCTAGTCTAATTAAACATTGCAGTTATAGACACAGTGTTGTCTCTATTGTTTTATTTATTTATTTAATTAATTTTACATCACTAAGAACACCTGCCTCCTGGCATATTTTTAACTCCAATTGCTTTTGACAGTTAAGAACATTTTGGTAGGATGGAAAACAAATCTAACTTCTTTATAGGCTCAATGGATTCTTTTATTCTACATATTGCATTTTCTTGGTAGTCTTAGTGAAAACAGACTCTTGACTCAACTGCTTTGCTCAAGCATTTCATAGAAGACAGGCAGTAGGTTTCAGACATTTATATAATTCACATCAGGTGTCCCTTTTTGAGATTACAATTTCTTTGAGAGATTTTACACTAGATTTCCATCACACCTCTAAAAGTAAGAAACAGAATTGTACTTAATCTGTCGTTGGATATGAGATTGTAATGTCTATGGAATTCTGGATGTCACTGGAAAACTGCTTTAGTTATCATTAAGACAGAGGAGGACTATTTCCTCTACAACTCCTTTTTTTCTCCCACTCTTTACCTCCCTAAGACTGTAGAAGTGAAGAGCACTCAGAGGAGGCACAGATCATGCACTAGGACCTTCCATCTTTTCTCCTGAAGGTTTTGATCAGCATAGAAATAGATCTTGACACTAAAAATCGGATTGCATTAGCATTGATATTCAACACTGTGATAAATGAAAAAAAAATTACATTAATTTCATGCTTCAGACCAAATGAGACATTGCTAATAAAAATAAATACATTCACTTCACAGTTTGAAGGTTATCTTTGCAACTAGAAAGGTTAGAGGTTGTGTTTGTTTAATGGAAGATCAGGTACTACAGCATAAGATGATAGACATACTGGAAAAATGCTGTGACTCAGAATTGGGGCAAAACCCAATAACAGGACCTGTCATTAGGAAAAAAAAACAACAAAAAACCCCAAAAAACAGGCAAGCAGGAAAAAATATATATATATTCTTCATTTCTTGGAAAATGTTTGTAATTTGACAACACTTCCTATGTGGGACTATAATGAGACTTTCATTCTTATTATAGAATAACTACTAGTAAGGGCACTACATTCAAATTTTAGATAGTGAGGTTTACAGCTCTGCATCTTAGAGGTCATTATAGACATTTTAATTTTATCTCAAGTAAGTTGAGGCAACTTGTTATTGGAGGGTTCCTTTCTCTCCCATTTTTAACCAAAATTTTTAATGAAATCTTCAGAAAACTTCTCGAGGAAAAAGAATCACTGAGATCTATGTATTTCTAGACAAGGTTTATTTTTAACAAATCAACATTTTTCATTGATCTCTCTTTTGTCTGAATAGTTCTGAATATCCTTAAGTCTGTGGTCTTTACCCCTAGTCATATAGAGGGATGAAGGATTCTGTTCAGCCATCTATCCTTCCCTTTTTCACCTGAAACACGTTTCTTCTGTATGTTATGCCTTACATTTGATGCAGAGAGGGAATTGCCCCTTTTGCACTCTGACAGGCAAAAACTGTTGCAGTTCAAGAAATTATCTTAAATCTTAAAGACAAAATCATTAAAAAGGAAAAAGAAAGAAAAAACACCTAGCTATGTGAATAAGCAGAAGGCCATGTCTGTTGTGGAATAACAAAAGGTTCCCATTTTAACTGTAACTACTGAAAGCTTTGTGCTGCAGCATTATCAACAGCCAACATCTGGCAGAACTGTTCTGTATGGCACTGGTGTTTCACATCTCACACGCAGGGTAGCTTTTAAGCAGGGATGAAGTGGGATCTGGGTCAGAAATCCCCTAGGGACAGCCTATAGGAAGAAAAATCTGTGTAGCCAGATTTCCAAATCGTTGCCTGTAGGCAACTCAATTCCAAACAGGTAAGAGCCAAAACAAAACACCAGAAACAAAAGCTAAAAAGGAAATAAAAGTTTTCTGACTTCAGAAATATTATATTGCATCATGATTATTAAATATAATAAGCTACCTCCATAAAGTTTGCTGTTTTCTTTCTGAGCAAATAACTGTAGGTCAGATAGAGAGAGGGAGTTAGGTCACAATAATGTAGATGGAGATTCAGACCATCATTCACAGGACATCATTCTTGATGTCAGTCACGGAATGCTCCATGTCATGCCATGGAATGCTCCATGACTTCAGGGAACAGAAGAACCACTTCCACTCAACATGGTTTATTCATGGTTTTAATATTTTTTTGGTCTCAGATGCTTTACACTAAGTTCCACATTGAACTCAGTCACATAAAATATTGCTTTGTCCTCCAAAATACTAGACTAATTTTGTGATTGACATTTCTGAGCCCCAAAGTTCCCTTATAAGCCTGAGCAGAAGTGGGAATAGATTAGAAGGAGGAAAGAGCTGTAGCTATTGCTCTGGGGCTATCAAATGAGGATCAGCTTGGCAGAGAGTACACGGTCTGGTTCGTGGTCTGGTTGACCAGACTGAATGTTAACAAAGCCATACTGGCTCAATTATTAGGGTCCTGTGGAAAGTAACCTGGAATAGTTGGACTTGGCCTTTAGCACTGCATTTTATGTGAAAGACAAAGAGAAAAATACCTGTATCTAAGATACTCCAGAAAATAAACTGTGTTTTTAGAACAGTACATTTCTTTTTTCTCTTTATTAAGACATCACATTTTCAATCTTCCAATCAACACAATGTAAAGAGGCTTGAAATCATTTTATCCTACTAAGCCTAGCACTTTGCTCAATTATCATCATAAAAAAGAATGGCTTTTGTTCTGCAGTTCACTGCAATTGGTTTCCAATAATTACCTTTATGTCTTTTTAGCTATCTAGTTTACAGAAAAGATCATAGTGTACCTAAAGTTTACATTAAAAAAAGTTCAATAACTTGTTATCTGAAGGTAACAATTTAGCCTTATGTTCACTGCATATATTATGGCTTTTGTGGCTCCTTTTCCCTTTCAATGACACGGTCAATGGTTCATCACATTTGCACCTCAGAGGCAATTGTTACCCACTCATGTGTGAAAATAGCAAAGTCTATTTAGATTAAATTGCTCAAGATCATCGTGGATTGGTAAGGGACAAATCACAACATTTTGCTTGAAAGAAGATTGTTGTTGCCTTCCTCCTCGCACATTCTGGGCAAAATTTTAAGTACTATACAAATGCCTTTTTAAGAACACAGAAATAATTCAAAATTAATCTTGTTCCTGGAAGATAAGTGCACTTTAGAAAAAAGGAAGAAAGAAATTACAACAAAATACGTTAAATAGTTACTTGTGTCATCACTTTTTGACATCCCACATGATAGGCAAAGTACAAGAACGTAAGAAAGTTTCTCAGGGAATAATGCATATCGGAATAAATTGTGCGTATTTAAAAATAGACTATGTGCAATAAATATACATTAAACATTTAAAACTCACTAGGTCATTTGAAAACTTGAAAACATGTAACAAGTATGATGTTATATTTTCTTTAAATTGAAGTATTGAATAAATAAAGGAACTAAATTGAACACTTTAGGCCATTTTCTATACAAGTGGTTTTTAATTTCAAAACGAGTACAGAATATCTGTGTTCACTTTAATTATTTGCTTTAATTAGTTTGTAATTAATTAGGATGTGAAAGTGAATGTTGTATTAAATATATTTGATAAGTATAAATGTAAATAGTATAGATATAAATATAAACCATAGAAATATAAATAATATGAATAATATAAATATAAACATATATCCAAAATGACATTTTAAATGTAATCCATCTTGAGCATAGAAAAAAAAACATTTGTCAGGCAAATCTGACTTTAAGACAATCTTTTTTCATTATCTTTGCTGCTTGAAATTACACTAAATATACTGAAGTAAGAGTAAGTGAGGTGTTAGTACAAATATTGCATGACAAATTTTGTATTAACAGTGTTTTTCCCTACAGTAAAATTATAGATATAGGGCAAGGTAAATGAGGGGAGAGATAAGCGAATCTGGTGAACTAACATGAAAAAGGGAAGCTCCCAATATACCAAGATGGAAAAAAAAGGCAAAACCCTGGAGTGGTGAAATCAATGACCTTTTTCTCCCTCTTGGTCTGAACTTCTTTCTAACCACACAGTAGTTGGAGGAGTACCAGTACTGTCAATTCTCCTTCATCACAAGATTTGGTTGGGTAATTTTTTCAAAAGACAAGTAAAATGTCACACTTAGGTTGTTATTTTCTCCTTTGGTAGGAGTGTTGGATAGAAAAAAGTTCACTTAATGATAGTTTCCCATTTTGGCATGTCTTGTTACTGCACGTGTGCATGTGCACAGGCACACAACTGAGAGAGGCAAGCACTAAAGACAGGTTTGAGTCTGCACATACATGCTTGAGAGTACAGACAGGTATGTAAAAAGCAAAAAAATGCAGTTTATGAAAGTTTAGGAACAAAGCTTTAGCAGAGCTAGAGAGGGCTGTAAGTGTTGTGTTTGAGGTTGCACACCAGCCCCGTGGCAAGCTAAACCTAACTTCTCTACAGGACTTCTGGGACACATCAGCTCCGTGCACTTAATAAAGCTTCAAAGGGAACTGCAGGCAGTACGCTGGGTAACGTTGATGACTTTGTCTGAACAATACGTGCAGACAAGGCTTTTCAGTTCCAGCTCCACAATTGTGAGCTGGTTCCTAGGGACGCTGCACCCCGCTTAGGGGCATGCCCTTTTCTGTGCCTGCCTCGCTGCCAGCAGCGTCCCCCATCCTCTGCCTTTGACCGCTGGGAACTCCACAATCCAGTCCTGTTTTCTACAGGGAGGAACTTCAGGGCAGAAGGGGGTTCCCTGCAGTTCTGCATCTCTGAAGTATTCCCACAGAAAGCAGATATGATTTGACTACTCATTTCTGTGTCGTAATAATAAAAAAAATACTGTATAAATAAGTAGATATTTGTTTAGCTGGGAGAGTGGAGCAGTCTGTGGACAGCCAGACATTCTCCACGTTCAGAATTTTTTTTACCTGAACAAATAATTCATTATTTTGGGGGTGTATTCTGAGGAACTCTCTACTTGACTATGTATAGAATTTTAATTAACTTAAAGATCACAACAAGAGCTCCTTTTAACAACTGAATAACTTATTAACGTCTAGAAAATAATAAAATAATTATTTTTTGCAAAAATAAGCATTTGTTAAATACTTATGCAACTGTGGTAAACGAATAATTGTTAAAAACTATGTTGCTGATCAAGGTATGTTCATCCTAATAAACTTGACAAAAGACATACGAAAAAAATCTTGATTTATTTCTTGTTAAAATTTTGCATTTACAACTTCACGAATATTAACAAATGGACAATCAAATAAAAGCAACCAAGAAACACTTCTCTCTTCATCTGAATATTTGCAGGAGTGTGGCAGTGATGTGTTTCAGGCATATTATTCCAGATATGAGGGCGTGCTTTTGAATGTCCAACCTCACTGTGCCAAAGTCCACCTCCTTAGATAACCTAGCTGTAGACACGTACTTGCTTTTCCAGCTTGGAATGACAAAAGCATTTGAATACAATGCTGTTTTCTTATCACTTAGTGATTTCAGGAATTATGCTTATTTAAGCCTAGTAGCCCAATGGACCCCCCTTGTCTAGAGACCTGCCTTTGATTCCTATCTTGACTAACAGCTGTGTCTACACAAAGATGTGTTCCCATAGCTGGAAAACAATGCTAAACACAGCTAGGGAGGAGGAAGGTTCAAAATAACTAAAATTCGATGTTTGCAAGAGATTAGAGATTTCCAAATTATATTTGGCTGTGTTTTATTCATTTACTTCTAATGACATTGAAAATCATAATCCCAATTCATTCCCCAGTAGCTTGTGGTTTTTTCAGTGTTCAAAGAAAACAAAACACACAAATGAAGAAGAAGAAGAAAAAAAAAACAACAAACCAACAAAACCCAAACACAAACAGTGGTATTCTGTTTACTTCCTACAGATTAGAACAATCAATGTGTTCAGACAAAAAGAAAGATGCTCACATGATTAGCACACCTTAGTAAATCTTTTTTGTTGAATGACTGAATATCTAATCAGTGTTGGTTTTGAGACTCATGGGACTTTACAAATACCCTTTCAAATGAAAATAGATCAAGGCTGAAAATCAAAGGAAATATGTGAATAATATGTCTAAACTTTCTTGTGAAAAGATGTGTATATTACTAATTGAACTAGAATCAAGCATATCCTCTATTAACAGGAGTACACAAGTTTTGAAAGATTGATGAAAAAGTATTACTATTATGTTCATACAAACAACACATTTAATTTTAAAAACCCTTTATTTTAAATACTACCCAAAGGAAGAATTATGAGCTGTGTTTAAGTGTCCCATATCCTGGGAAGTAAATAAGCATCATCACTCAAAAAATTTAAACAAGTACCCTCTAACTCTCTTTTGAAATTGTTACTCATTATTGTCTTATTGATTGTTTATTTACTGAATGTTCAGTGTTTTCATTTTAATATCAGCCATGTCCGAAAGGCTGCAGGGTTCAAGTCTGCTGATGGAAGTAAGCAGACAATGTTAAGTTACATAGATAAATTTGCTGTACTGGGCTCATTTTTGTAAAACTGTATCACAAGTTTGCTCGCTTTTAGATAAAAAATGGCATATGGGGCAATTCTCTCCCTTTTGAATTTCCCTCTTCTAATTAAAACCATCACTAAATTTTGATATGCGTGTATGGGTCATTGGTCTATTATGTACTTTTCTCTAGATATACACCAAAAAGTTGACATTTTGGACTAAATACTGTTTTGTTTTTTTTAATTTAAAATATATAGAGAGATGATGATTAATTAGCATATTCCCAAATGAAGTGTACATTCCTACTCCAGTACTGAAGACTGCAGCTAGAAAACATATTTGAGTAACTTACTCCATTGCAAGGAAACCTGTGGGATCACCAGCATAACTGTAGGATTAAATGTCTTGTAATTTTATACTTGGTGTATAATTTTAAAGCTGAGATTTGGCATTTTATTTACAAAGGATGCTACTACAAGCACAGAAATTAGAAAACCCTAGGTGAATGAGTCTATAATCTGGACATTACAAAGGAATCTGTGAACTTTCCTTACTCCTAAATCAAATAATTTCCTTTGCTTTACAGTTTTCAAAAAATCTCCATCATTCTCAATTGAAAAAGTCTGTCTCAGTACCCTCAGTCATATTCTTCTCTGGACAGAAAATCCTAGCTCTTTAAGGACAAAAATTTGGACAGGTCGAACATGTATGTACAGCAGATGATCATCCAATTGTTCTAGGTTTCACCTTCAGTTATAGGATTGACATTTAAGCCTGTGCTTTTGTGGACACTAGTATTTGGCATGAACGATTTGAAAAGGAAAAAGCAATTTCTGTACCTTCCTGAAGATAGTGAGTGCTAGTTTTAAACAGAGAATGGAGAAGGATTTTTTTCATTGGCAAGTACTATCACAGATTGGTCAGAAGCAGCTGAAATAAAGACATTATTTTAGTTTTCTTTTTTTAGTTGTACACTGGTTGTCAGCTCATTTCTTCCTCTGTGCTACAGAGGCACAGTGGAGAACATTAGCTATAGAATCCTGGGCTAAAATGAATAGGTCTTAATGTTGTGTGACACAGTATTTGAGTCCGAATGTAGCTTTTCCTGTGTCTGCTTGGGAGCTATGAAAATGTCTGCAAAGCAACAAGGAACTGCAATGATCAGCACAGTGCCAAAAACATATTTACAGATCAGCTTTGTTTATATCATATTGGTTTATGCTGTCTTTGTCTTTGAGATATAGGCCTGGAAGGAAGCCAAGTCCTGGTATCATGTGTGGACATCATTGTCAGTGTTGATGACACTTTCTTCAAGATGACAGAGAAACTTTTCCTGGAAGTTAAACGAACATAAGAATCTATTAGCTTTTGACCTTGTTCCTCTCTTCTTTGACCAAAGATGGGGATAAGGAAATAATAAACCCCCCAGCAGTGTTTGTAGATACTGATTATCGGGCAATTAGCAATCTATTTATTATACTATTTGGCCACAATTAATAACCTGTTTCATACCCATGTTTCTAGAAACACAGATAGGGACAGCTACCACCCTCTGCTTAAATCTGGCTCTGGGTTCAGAAAGAGACTTTTCAGGGGTGGAGCAATGGAGACATTTTGTATGAAAGCTCAGTGGTTCTAAGTCTATCCTAAAAAGATATTTAATATCAGTAGAACAGATGATGTGCAGAGTTACAAGCAGGGAACTGTGAAACTGGTAACTTGATGGTATCTGTTAATTCGCAGCATTGAGGGGACTCTTTTACATGACATGTAACACATCAAGAAAGTATTGCTGGAAAAGCACAAATGATCTGGATGTCTCTTGTGGGTCAGATAAGAAAGATTGTTCCCTGAGGGAGTTCCAGGACAGATGGCATTTGCAAATGAAATGGCAGTGATGACAGAATTTGCCCAAGCAGATGTAAGCTGCTTCCAAGGAAACAAGGAGTTGTTGAATGAAACAGGATCAACATCAACACCTATTAGAATGGTCCATCTGAAGAGATACTCAGATAACCGTTACGTTATGCATTGACAGCTAGGAGACCACAGTGGTGTTAGTTTCTGGATTGAAAATCAGTGTTTTCCAAGGAGAGCAATCAGTGAAGAGGAAGGAATGGAAAAAATGTATGCAGCAGGAATAAACTGGTAGATGCAAAACATCAACTGTTGCATGCAACAGTGACACTACAGCTCATATGAATCTCACAGAGTTTTCATTACTGCTGCCTTATTATGATAATTAATATTTGCAAAATTTTTCTGTCAAGGATCAATTCCTTTAAAGTATGAGGGAAACTGATTCGTTTTTGAGAGTCTTTAGGCACTTTTCCTTTGGGTGCACAGGAGAAACTGTGGAGTCAGATGGTGTACTTAGACACATTAGTGACACCCTTGCAATGCTTATGAATGACAGGGATGAACAATTCCAGACTGTGCTTTGGACTAAAGGCTGCTCTAAATCCATGCTACATAACTAACAAAGTCACCACTACATTATTTCCATAAGGATAAAACATTGTAATCCATATTTTAAATAAATTAGCAACTTAAATGGCAGTTTACCAGATGTCTAAGTGGAATTAGGCAGTTTCACAGTTTTTAAGCTTGTTTTGTGTTACAGGGACTAACTTTATCTCCCAAAGAAAGAGAAGCAAGGGATACACATCATGGATTCCATCTGTTTGCTTAGTTCCAGACATCAGGGTGAGACAGGAGTCCAAAAATACACAGAAATAAAGTATGATAGTGACTAGGCATATTTAGTAACAGTTTCAAAAGCTGTGTTGAAAGTTTTCATTGCAAGGAAGTGGGTTTTTGCTATTAACATCTTCATTAACACTCAGTCCACATCATGAGAGTTGGTAACGTTTTCAGTTATGAGTTAAAGACAATGTTATGGGATAATCCTGTGTGTCAAATTCATTTATAATTGAAATATTGCAAAAGAATAACAAGATTACGCTGTTCTCCAAAGTGTTAACCATTAAGATAGCTTGGTCCACTCTGATATGTTCATGGAATAAGACAAAAGCATTGAGGCATAAACAGTTGTCATTTCTAGATGCAATGTTGTCAGTAAAACCTTCAGGCAGGTCCAGGCGTCACGCTGGGATTTTGTTTTTTTTTTAAGATGAAATAGCAACAGAGGCAAAGGTGTTGTAGATTTTCTCACCTTGGTTGAGCTGAGAGCAAAACAGATACTGTTGTGTAGACTACAACACTAAGGAGGGGTGTTCTAATAGCCTGTACCATTCTGAGAACAGGCCAGAGATTTTGGGTATGTCAACATCTGAGGAGATCCAGTCAACTATAAACCTACAGGCTGAAATGTTCTTAAGTAGTGAGACCCTGACTATTTTGTAGTGTAAACTGGAATATTTGTAAAGGATCTTTATGTGTTGTGGAATCTGACTATCACACATTATGCTCACATTATCAAGACTGAAATAGAAATTGTGAATTTGTTGAACTTGTATCGAAATGTGTGTGAGAGCAGATACGCACAAGTAGCATGTATCTGACTTTATATATAGTAGAAACAACAAAGTGGAGTCAGGATGGAGAACATCAGCAGATTTATTGTGCAATACATTTCAGCTTATATTATTTACACTGGTATTTTTTCTGTATTTTTTATACTAAAAAAAACCCAACAAAACAACAACAAAACCCAAGTGATCAACGAAAAAGAAGTATGCTTTTGGAATTACTAATGTTTTTGCCAGAGTTTAACCTGCAAGAATTTTGCAGATTTCCTTTACTTAAATTATTAAATATTTCTGAAGGGGCTTTATTCTTGTCTTAAAAGCAGTAAAGAGATAAAATGAATTAAAGGAAGAGGTGTATAGTAGCTCTATACAGTATTACCTTAGCATGCATTTATTTTTGGCATTTAATGTTATTGGTATTAAAATTAGTAAGACTGGAGTTCTGTATACCTTGTATAATTATGCATTCTCTCTGAATATTAAATATTTCAACTTCTGTACTTGTTTCCTTTTCCCCATTAAATAATATATAGAGAATCATATAATAGAATCATAGAATCATGGAATCATTTAGGTTGGAAAAGATCTTTAAGTCCATCAAGTCCAACCATAAAACTAACACCACCAAGTCCACCACTAAACCATGTCCTAAGTACTACATCTACATATCTTTTAAATACCTCCAGGGATGGTGACTCAACCACTTCCCTAGGCAGCCTTTTCCAGTGCATAGCATTTGGTGAAGAAATTTTTCCTAATATCCAATCCAAACCAGTGCTGGCACAACTTGAGGCCATTTTCTCTCATCCTACCACTTTTTTACTTAGGAGAGGAGACTGACACATACCTTGCTCCAACCTCCTTTCAGGTAGTTGTAGAGAGCAATAATGTCTCCCCTCAGCCTTCTTTTCTCCAGACTAAACACCCCCAGTTCCCTCAGCTGCTCCTCATAAGACTCGTTCTCTAGACACTTCACCAGCTTAATTGCACTTCTTTGGATACACATTTTATTATGCAGTGAACCTCACCATATAAATAACTTACTCAACTTACCCTAAAGCAACAAAGAATTGATTGAATAATACTGGACATATACGTATTTTCACACATATTTCCTTTTGCCAATTGTATCAAAGATGGTCTTGCCCGTGTTTAAGTATGCCCTCTGTCCAAGATATGAGCATACATCTATGTGCTTCATACACAACACAGTGAGAGCATTTTTCTGTTCTGTAGAAGGACTGGAGTACTTATATTGTGTGTCACAATTAGGTCTGGCTGTCAACTGTGTGCTAATAAACTGAAGTGCCATCCATTGGGTAATAGCATATATAATGCTCAAGGATCTCTTATTGGAGGCTGATAGTATTGAAGTGGCTTCAGAAATAATCGTTTCAGATATGCCTGATTTGTGTACTTTTTTTTTTTTTTTCCCCAGCAGCAGAACAAACACATAATAGATTGCTTCAATGTACCAACATTTTTTTCTATTCAGCTACATAAAGGATAAATGTGATGTTAGGTTGGTAAGGTTGAAAGACATGGTGCTAGACAGCAAATATTAAAAGTGATTTCATATACATGAGGAGGATCTTCTGGCTGTTTAACTTGAAGGTTAATGAAGGAGAAAATTCGCCCTCCACTAGTGTTACAAATTTTGCACAGCTCCTGTTTCACCATAAGCTAATTCTTCCTGATACCTGTACCATCATGTTTGCTATTCCCATTATTCCTGATACAAACACATATAACACCACTGGCAGGTACCAAATAACATGGAATACATATGTTCTGGCAAAATAAACAGGGCCAATGGACAGACTTGCACATTGATGTGTGGTCATTTATACTGTTAGATTCTTAGCATGGTCCCTGAAACAATATTGGACTCCTCAACCAGTACTCTCAAAGACAATGCCCAGGCACAGTTTGATGCTTAGCATGGGCCAGGAACTCCTCCTCACAAGCAATCTGGATGCAGTTACTACAGTTTGGTACAAAAGAGAATTTATGTGTACAGAGATAAACTGTGCCAAGGCAGCTGGCAGCAAGGCCAAAGAATAGTTTATGATGCATTTTGTTTATAAGCACAGGCATAACCACAGATTCTAGACAATGGATAACATGCATTTCCCATGTAACTACATCTACTTTGATTCTGCAGCCTTGCTCTTAGGTTTGGAGTGCGGTGGGGCATGCTTAACTGTTCAGAAGCCAGCACAATTTATGCACTACTGCAGAAGGCTTTGTATATTTATTTGTACCTAAAGAAAGAAAATTATTAAAATCAACCTAATTCTTTATTACTAATTTGCAATAACATTTATTTCATAGAAGGGAGTCTTTTTAAATGATTCTGTACTAATTATGTCTAACTCTGAGAAGTATTTTAAGATGAATTGATGCAGGAGGCATGCACCAGCCTGAATGTTGCATGTCATTTGTTTTGTGACATTCAAGGCTGGAGCTAAATCCCTGAATGTTAGAGAGACATTCAGGATTCTGTACAGCACTGTCTGCAGAGAGTGCTTGACCTTCACTACAGTACTTGCTGGGGGCATTCTAGTCTCCTGAATGCTCATAGGAGGTCACAGATACCTGTGGCCTGTTTTGGCAGAACATTTAGTCTTGAACAATTTTCAGTTCAGAGCTTGCAAGGCAATCGAACCATGTATTTTGAGCACAAAATAACAAGTTGCACTTAGGCTTCCAGTTTCCACAGTGTCAAAAGCTGAGGACCTTGGCTGACTTAGTGAATCTTGGATTAAGTTCTGTATCAGATGGTGCAAACTTCCTGAAAACCCCATTCCTCATCTACTAAACTTGTAATTATGCATATGTCCTTCTAATAAACCTAATCTCATTACATCTATCTGTACTATCTTACCTAGAACTGCCCAGGAAGAAAAAAAGTTCCTCATCCTCTTCAGCTACAGGCTGTTTATTTGATGTAACTCATTATATATTCTTCTTTGCTTAGTTTATTATTTTATTTTCTATAATTTTTTTCTGGGACAGTATACACTTTGAAGTTAAAGACTGTCTTGTAAGAACAGTGATATCATCTTTGATGGTTCACAAAGCTACAGTAAGTTGTACTGGCTCAAATTCTTAGTCATATCTAAAGTTGGAAGAGTTCATAGGATCCTTTAGTGAACCAATATCCAGAGGTACTAGATGTGTCTTTTTAATCAATATGTTAACAATATTTTCCAGAAGAACAGTTAATGTCTTTTGGATATAGGTATAGATTCAATAATGGCAGAGTTTAAAAAAAAACCAAAACAAAAAACAACGAAAACAAACAAACAAACAAACAAAAAAAAACCCCACAACCCATTTTCCTACTTAAAATGAGAAAAAAAAAATGTTTTGAAAAAATTAATTATACATATAAATATTACAACAAAAGAAGGGGGAAAATGGAATAATCAAATACTTGGTCTAGTCCTTTGAGTCAGACGTAAAGAGACTTGAGCAATCTATTTTTAATTCATCTTAACTTTTTGTACCCCTCTCCTGAAGAATCAATATTTCTTGTTCAACACAAATGCAAACTGAACTCCTAGTGATGCCATTTCTGAATCTGCACCGTGTTCTGAAAGACTAACCTGCCTTAGAAAATCATGAATTCCTTATCTCTATCTGGCAACTCCAGAACAGACTAATGAAAGAAATGAGTCTATACCTACTCTTAATACATTTTAAGCCAATTTCCAACTTGGAATATGCTCCTGTATGAAAAACAAAACAAAAACATTTGAGCACCTTTTGCTAAAGCCTCTCTTTCTCCTGACCAGTAAAGGTGATTAAAAATATTAATTGGTCTCTTCAATATAACTTTTTTGCCAGAGAACTAATGTGTAATTAGGGTTGCTGCAGCAGCTCAAGGAAAAATGTCTCAGCTACAGCATGAAATGTTTGTTTGAATTCCACTTCACATTCTCCACCTCCATTTTCTCCAGGGAAAAGGATTAAATAGTACAGTGTTACTCACTTCTAAGCACAACTTTGTCCTTGGAACCATTACAGAGAATTGTGGTTAAATATCACCCTTTCCTAACTGACAGTGCTACAGCCTAGGTGTTTGCACTCTTTCCTGAAAACAACTTGAAAGACAACTTGATGCTTGTTTTTCAGAGGTGGTGGTGACATACTGCTCTTCCTGAGTGACCACATGTATGTAACCCCTCAAGGGCTTTCAAGCTGTACATAGATAGAATTTGAATTAGTAGCACTTCTCAGAATATGCCTAAATGTCTTGCTTTAAAATAAATGTCCTCCATAACAACATAAAGAGATATTGATGCTGTTTCCCTGCATGCTGCTGTATCATTTTTACAAAACTTGGAGAAGCACTTAATGAAATTTTGTGTGCTACCTTCCTTGGAAAAGTGGAGTTTACATTTGAAGTGACCTATTTGGATAAATAGATGCTAGGGGTGAGAAATGCAGGTTTTGAAAAGAGCCATACAAGCCATTGGTATGGTTTGATATTCTACTATATATGTATATAAGTTGAAGCCTTGCCATCTTAATAATGACACACATCTTCCAGTAACTTCTCCCCAAGGAACATTTCCCACCGTACCTGTTCCTACTTCCAAAAGAAGCCTGATTTCCACCTGTAAATGTTCTTATTAATGACTCATTTTAAAGCTGTCTGAACCAACTAATACCCGTAGTATATTTCTACAGTGGAAGAATCATCAGAGAATGTTAGATTATCCTTTTGTACAGTTCTGTGGCAGCCCATTCAACTGGCCCATTAATAGGAAGCAAAATGTTTGTTTAATTGTTTGTTTTCCTTCTCTACTGCATAAAGGAGGCACTTTTTGGCTAGAGAATGTGAATATATAAGTCTCAAATGCATCATGAGCTGCCAGCAGGAAATTTATAACTCATGCTGCCTTATCTGCAAATAGCATGCTCCCATTATGGAATAGGTCAAGCATTCTTTTTGCCTAAACCACATTAGACTGCTTTTGAGGGCTGTCCTGGGGCTTAAGAAGCTCTTGCTGAAGGACTAATGTAAGATAGTGGAAAGTTCAAAATATTAAACAATACAAAGGAGGAAGAGACTTATGGGCAAAATCTTCCTTCAGCTTAATCATCAATGTACATCTGGAGAAATTCCGCTGAAGCCAGAAAATAACTCTGGAATTATACCAGAGGAACTGTAAGCAAAATAAAACAAATATGTCTGGGGAAAAGAATGGGAGAGGAAACAAAATGCACTGAAAGGAAAAAATTCACAAGATAAAATATCACAAAAGGAAAACAGAAAAATTGGGACCCTCTTTAGATAAAATAGCAATTACCTGAATGATACACCTATGTACCTTAAAACTCATAAAAAGATCTGTCATTAACATATGGCTCATATCTTAATAGCTATAGCAGTCTTCAAAAGTTGAGTCTTCTTAAGATCTGCTGCAGATGTTTGCTCAAGGAACATGCTGATTTCATAGGACTTCACTACATACTGTGGAAACCTGTATTCAGGGTAACCTGCCTCTCTCAGAGCACTGCATGGGAAGACTTTGCACTCCTGTATTCAGACCTCACCTCTGATGGCACATGCTTAGAAAACTAATGCTATAAAGCATTTAATGTAACCATTAAGGACGTAGACTCACAAAGTCAAAGGCATTTGGCTGGCTAACCCTTCAAAAAAATTGTAAAAGTGAAAACACTAAAGTCTGCAAGACGTTTTAATTGATTTTTTTCTGAGTTGAAGGATTAACAACAAAATCAACATCTTTAGTCTACATCTCAAATTGCTGATTTAGCTTATTAATAGGTAACGTAGGGAATGACTAAATAGTCAGGACAGTATAAAAAATTATTCTTCTCCATTTGAGTGCCAGAAGGTGACAGAAGTTATATCATAGTAAATGAAGAATTAAGCTGTAAAAGTAATAAAGCCTGGGGAATTATTCAGTCAAATGCAGGAATTATTTCAGATACTCTGAGGTATCTTGCCCTACAGCAGCATCCAAACCAGTCCCCAGCTGCTTCTCCAAAAAGGTACAGATCATATATAACACTGTGACTTATCAGTCAACCTTATGCATATATGTTGGGTAGTGTCTAGCATTTGAAATGGCATCAGACAGTAATATTTAAGTAAACAAATCCCACCTTAGTTGTTTATGCTTTGACAAGATTAATTATTCTTTAATCTTCATTAATTACATTGACTAAATCTCCACTGAGTATGATGAAAGACCAGATAATTTCATTATGGATGTCTACATCCAAACATTCAGTCCCACCGTCTTAATCTTGTGATGAATTCTATTCTAGCTGACCATAGTGATATCTAGGTGACAATATCATAACTTAGCATCAGTGACTTCTTGGGTCTGATGAGTACTAATTAATATTTGAGGAGCTTTGGTTAATTTTAGGTGGAAAGAATCTATATCTGTGAAGTACATTTATTATCAGAATTACTATCAGATCAAAAGTTTAGGGTCATAAACAGTGAAACTTCTAAGTTTTGCTAACCCAGGGAATAGGAAAAGAGAATTCTATCATAACTAAACTATAATAATGGCAAAAAGATATGGAGCAACAGAAAAGAAATTGGATAAAAGAAAAGATGAATGAAAAGAAAAAATGATGGTTGGGCAAAAACAAGATAATAAAACCAATAAGCTCTTTGTGGGACCCTGGACAAAGTTCAATTGCATCAGCTCTTCATACCCTTTCTCACTTTTTCCACTCTGTCTTCATGAAGGACTAACTTCCTGAAAACAATAAATTAGGCCTCATCATGTTCCCATTAAAGTGAGTAGTAAAACTCCCATTAATTTTAGTGGGTCAAAGAACAACCTCAAGCGTATGTTATTGAACAGATTGGTTTCTGGATATATTGCAAAAAAAAAGTTTCTGCTATACTTACACTTTTTTTTTTTCCCTTAGAAGTTCAGCTGCTCCAAACCATGTATTGTTTTGTTTCCTACAGAATTAATCAAATTGTTAAGTTCTTTGTAAGTAGAGTGGGCAAATATGGAAAGAGAGTACTCCAAGATCTATTTTAGTAATATGAACAACCATTTACATATTTTCCTCATTAAAAATGGTCAGCTGATGCAACTTGACCAGATACTGCTTGTAACCCACAAAATGGAATAATTTATTAAATTATTTGATTTTTTTAAAAAAGTATAAGTAGAGTGGATGTTTGTGGGCTATTTATTATGAAAGGAGAAAAAAAAAAAAAAAAAGAGGTAAGGGATATATTTGGTACTTGAATATTTTATTAGTTCCTTTACAGAAATTAATCCTTTTGTGGGTTCGCAAAATGCTTTTTTGGCTGTCTGATAATAAATGCTCCAAAGTCTAGAAATGGGTATGTTGATGCAGAGTTCCTTCTTGCAGTAAGAATTCTGTGTATCTAGTATTTTCATGGCAGTTTGAAAAGACTACACTGCATTGTTTTCACCATATTTATGCTGCACTCTTGCACTGTGTGAAAAAAAAAAGATACTTGTTCAAAGCTTGTGCTAGGCACCTTCCAGAGTCAGGATGAATTTATTTCTCTCCTTGTCTTATGGAAAACTTGAGAAGGAACCTGGAGGTTCCTGGAGAAGAGGAACTTCCTCAGATTCACTGGAGACTGACAAAGTTAGAAATGGGATACAATACAGTCTGAGGTGATCTATTTTGTTCATAGTTGGGTCATCAGATTTGGATTAAGAAGCTATATTTGCCAGTTTTTAAATAGGAAGAATGGATTTGAGATGAGATGATGAATTAGTCACTTGTTTCATAAGAAGGACTACGTAGCATGCTTGTTTACTCAAAGATGGGTTTAACTAATCCCTTTCCATAGGAGAAGGATGGTGCTGATGAATTTGACCTTATCTTCCTCCTGTGAAGTTCATGCTGTTCTAGTGCAAGACTTACACTAGCTAAACATCTCACAGACAGTTTTTGTCTGGTGATCTGAAGATGTGAGATTGATGTTCTAATGACTCTAGCAGGCCTAATGACTCATGTTACCTCCTACTAATAATCAGTCTTTTTCATGCTACATCCATAACCTTTGATTACATATACAAAACTTCATCAAGTGAAGATATGAGGAAATAGCTGGAAATTCACACAGTAAGTTTGGTTTATTTTGTCACACTGTCTGCAAGACTTTGCTTAAACTACAAATAGCAGAATTGTGATTTGAACTCTGTTTTTCCTTTGTGTAGATGAGCAATGGGAAAAGACATCATATGTGTATAAAACAGAAGTATAGAAGTGAGTGGGCAGGGACCCCAGCAACTCAAAACTACACTGTATTATGTAAACTTGGTATTTTGACTTAATGTTTTTAAATGTTAAACTATTTTGCAGTGATTGGAATACCTACTACAATATCCTCTATTCCTGAATTTCCTCAGGCATAAAACTGCAATCCCTCTATATTCTTTGTATACATTACTTTCCCTGGAGATTCCTGCAGGAAATATTCTTTTCTCTTTTTACTTCTATCGAAATCATCAGCCATGGTATATTGATTACAGACATAAAAAATAAGTCTCCACAAACCTAACTAAGCAGCAAAAAAAGGTGAGAACCATAGGAATATTTTGCTGGTGTGCAGTATTTACTGCTTCACAGAAAGTTCTCTAGAGCAGCAGACTAAAACGTTATGATGAAAGTCTTAGAATGTATTTTAGGCTGTTCAACAGGAAAGATTCCCTGCAGAAAATCAGGAAATATATGAAGTAAATTAAAAATTAAAGTTAGTAAAGAGTTATCAAAACATTATAAATAAACTATTTCAAATTGAAAACAATTTTTAAAATGTGTGATTTACAGGTTGACTTATCAGTACATTTTAAAGATTAGCTGTGCTTTTACACACAGTGCTTAACAAGAGTGAATTTATTAACTTTATGTCCTCATAACTAGCCTTGGGAACAAATGTGATTGACACAGAAACATTGTTCATCAAATGCTGTAGGACATCTCTAGTTAATATCTATCTAATCATCTCTGTTGGTCAAAATCATGCTGTCACAGCATCATCTGGCTAATAATTAAAAAAGCATCAAACAAAGAAATTCCAGTTTCTCTGAGCAGGCTTTAATTGGTTTTAAGTATTCATATCTGAGTATGGCTTTCTTCATCTTCACCTGTATTCCTTGGACTTAAGTTAAACTGTACTTAATCCAGTCTAAAGTTTCAAAGCCAGTAATGCCACAACCATTCATTATTAGCTCCTTCAGGAACTTCATGGCCAGCCTTTGAATTTCAGGGGGTTAACTTTTAACAGCATATGTCTGATTGGTTGGTTTGCTTGTTTGTTTTCTTGTTCATTTTTCATTTTTAATGAAGAAAGAATCTGGCAAATCTATTAGGGATGGACATGGTGGAAGTTATCATGGCAGTGGCAAGAGAGAAGTCAGCAAAGGGCAAATTTATCTCCCTGCAGAAAAAAGCTTCTGATTCTTGCCTGATCTACCCAGATTTGGAGGTTTTGCTTTGCTCTGTTTGAGCTTTGCTAGCAGTGTGTTCAGAAAGATGAAAATCCACTGCAGGATGCACACCTGAGTCCCACAGGGTTTAATAATCCTCTTTATGTAACACTCCTGTGGAGAAAAAAAAAAATTAAAAAAATTACAGAAGACTTGGAGCATGGTAGCAAAAATAGTATTCTTGATTGGAATCTTTGGTTGTTTTGAATAATTTCTGTAATTCTTAGGATGTTAGATTATATAGAATCTTCCCATTAGAGTTTTTTCAGTGATACTCTTCTTCTGTTTTTGGCTTGGGCAGTTCCTAAGACAATCCCTAAATCAGCTCGTTCCCTGGTGTTACACTTCATTCTGAGGGGTGAAGGACATGTTTTGTCAGGAAGTTCTTGTGTACCACAATCCCAGCGACAGGAAACAATTAATTGTTACAACCCAAACACTTCCCAGTATCCATCTCTGCCTCTCTGTGTAGATACTCCAGACTGGTTCAAGCAAAACAGAGTAAAAAATATATTCTCAGATTATTTTCTGCTATTTTGACGTGAATACATATCACTCAGGGGGATTGCACAAGGAAAACACTACACAATTGCATTACAGGATGAGTTCCCAATACACAGTTTTTTTCCTCTTCCTGTTTTGACTCAGTGAAGCACAAATATTTAAATTCCCTGTTAATGATTAATCAGCTGTTTCCTGAAACAGATTCAGCTACAAAATCTAAATCTAAGACAAAACCATTGTATCTATACCAACAGGGAAAATGAAAATTACAAAACCGGACCTCTAGCAGCTCATTAAGAACTATTTTGCTTACTGAAGTATTTACTCTTTCCATGAAAAAAAGGCAAAGCTACATTGTGGGAGGGACAGAGAAAGTGAATTGAGTGATTGTCCACTTGCATGGGTTAACAACATGTTAGAATATGTGCAAGCATACGGTAATACAAGATAGGAAGGAGTAGTTTCTTAAAACTTAAAAATGTAACTGTCTTTCTTCAGTGGAGATACATAAACACTGAGAAGTTTTGTTATTCAAACTCAACAGATTCCTTAAAAATTTTAGTCTAACCTAGAAATCTCCAATGAAAACTTTTTTTTCTCTTTGAACATATTACATAAGTACAAACCACCATGAACCCTTTTTTTTTTTTTTTTTTTTTTTTTTTTTTTGAGCAACTCCAGACTGGAAGCAAGACAGACTTTGGACAGTGACAAATATTGGGATAAAAATCTATTATTTTACACTGCAAACTTCAAAAAACTTGTAAAAAATTGTGTTCATTCATAAGAAAATTATCTGCTGTGTTCATCCACATAAGTTTTTGACTTGTAATGATTGTATGAAGGTTAAAAAGTTAGTTTGTTTTGTAGCATTTGTGCAACATCAACCTAACAATTTGTTTGTACAAACATTTGAAAAGATGATATTCTGACACTTGCAGTTAAGTCACTCGACAACAACCTGGTACAAAATTATGTCTTCAGAAATGCCAAGGAATGGATCTGGGTCCTGAACCTGTGCAAGGAATGGTTTCTGGGAAGCACTTGATGCAAAACAGTGGGCCACGCAGATGACTCCTGATACCAGTACAACTTTGACATAAAACCACTCTTCTGTTAAGGAGGTGAAATAAACTTTACACAGCCAGTAGGAGAACTGGCAAGAAATTTCTCAATGAAAGGTAAAGGGTTCTTTCCTTATATGCCTGTCCCTCTGAGAGTAACCACAAAGCAGTACCTTGTGGCCCACAGCTGTGATTACTAAGCAAAAACTTCAAATGCCACAAACAAGACTTGGAGAAAACAAAATGAAGAAGTTGTGTACGAATCTCAAAGTTCTGGTTAAAGAACCTGTGCTGCCTACCCTGCATAGCTTTCTCATGCTCTGCTGGATGGCTCAGTCATCTTACTATGAAGTAAGAAATAGTCCTTAAAATAGCTAAATCTACATTGCTGTGAATCTGGAATGGCTAAAATTCAAAGCACACCAAAAAAGCAAAGTAATAAGTCTTGGAACTGATTCCTGATTTATAAGGTTATATCTTATATATTACACTTAGATTTTTGTCCAAAGAATTGATTAAGAGGAACAGTTGAAGAATATTTGTTGGATAGCATGTTTAGGGGTTTTTTAAGTTATACGTTGACTTCACATTTTCTTTCCCTATCTCTTCAGCTGGCAAGTGTCTTTATGAGTTATATAAATTATTGTACAAGATTGATTAGTGTAATTAGGCTTTCTAGTGGAGCAGTGGCAGTTCCTTGTGCTGCCAAGCAGGAGGGACCCCAGTGCTGAACTCTCACAGCCTGGAATGGCCAACAATGGACCTGCCTTAGAGAAGCTGGGCCTGACCTCTGAGGAAGGTGGTAAACATGTCACTCAAAGAGCAGACCTGATGACTGTGAGCAGAAAGCAGCTGCTCATATGCCTCTAATAGCTGGATACAAGCTGGTCGTTGCATAAGGCTGTATAGAAAGGAAAGAGTGATGAGGTGAGAAGTTTTGTGAATATGGAGATAGGAGATTTGGAGCAGACTGGAGGGGACAATTACTCTGTCTTGAATTAAAAAATCATGGCTTCCCCATTACATCATTTATAGAATATGAATAGATATGAAAACTTATTTTTAAATCATATAGCCTTGAGTTATTGTCTTCTAGCCCAATGGTGTTACCTTATCTCATACCCCAACAGATCCTTAACATTAAGATCTGTTCTGGTTAGAACATGTCATGGGAGACTGGGTAGCAAGAGAGTTCTCTTTAAAAGAGGGTCAAAAATTACAGCCAAAATTATAATTAAGTAAAAATTATAATTGAGCCTCCTACATAAAATATTTCACTGTGTGTATCTGTAGATTTTAAATACTGGTACATAGATATAGAAAAGTTAACACTAACGAATCTAGATAAGAAAATAAGCCTCCATATTGAAAACTCTTCCCTTCATGCAATGCCTACTTGATCGTTCAGGTCTAGTATCAGTCCTCACCTTGTTATCTAGGTTTTTCCTCTCTTCTTTGCTATACATGACAATATTAATGTATATAAAATGGTTCTTATATGGCCGGAGAAACTAAAATAATTTAAAATCTATTAAAAAAAGCATTACCTTTGGGAAAACAACAACAACAACCCAAAACAAACAAACAAAGAGACTCTGGTAATTTTGTTTTGTAGGTCATTTAGATGCGTTGTTTCAGTGGCTCTCAGTATCTTTGGTCTTAATTTTTGTGATTAAAAGCCTGTGCACAGGCAAACCAGAAGAGGTCTAGTCATTCCAAACAGTAGGCAGACACTAGCTACAGTCCTTTATGCAACAAACCAAATAAAATTGCAATCAAGTTGGAGAACTGGAGGTTAAAATAGAAGCAGAATGAATGGACATGAGTCTTGGAAACTAAACTCCCTGTTTGGAAAAAAGTCACTGAAAATATCTGGAGAATCCATGTAATCTTGATGAAATTCCTTTTAAAAAGTGCACATATTGAAAACAGATCATAAGGAACCAGACATTAAATATTTTTGGCTGATAAAATCTCAGAGAAAAAAAAATATTCCTTTTTTGTGCGGATAACAACAGTAAACTCCCCCCGTAAAAATTGTGCTAAAAATTTCCATATCACAGCTGCCCAGAGTGCATAACAAGGAGAATATTAGTAATGTCCAGATGCACATAAATCTACAGGGATGTCTCTTGCCAACAGCAAAATGAAAGGGATGACAGTGTCAATCACATCCAATAGACTATGTTAATGCTTTTCAAACAGTTCTTTCACACTCGAAAATAGTGCTCATTAATAATGTATGGTCTTATATGAAGGAGAAGGAATGTTGCCTCCAAAACTGATAGAATTCATTGTTCGTCTCTCTACTCATCTGAACAATAAAGCCCCATTTCTGAAGGACAATTTTTCTTTTGTCTTTAGGACTGTGCTGAAATGATTTCAAGCTTATTATACTAATTGGCCTCTTTAGTTTTTGAGCGTGTGCTGCAAATGTTGCACTTTAAAAAGCCTTCTCTCCCCCACTGCCTCTGTCTCCTCTCCTGCCCTGACTGGCATTTCTGGATTGTGTGAGTAACTTACCAAGCTTTTCAGAATTGCTGGGTGGGTGACAGTGCAGAGTTTTTTCTCTGCTCCTCCGCTCTGTTGTTCGAGCAGCTGTCAGGAAGGTGGGCCTGTGGGTTTGAAGATATATTTTGAGACTAACAGATTGTAAACTCACACATGAGAACAGAAGAAAAACTTAGAATCTGAAAAGGTTATCCGCCCCTTGGAGACTAATCTCCTAATACACTATTTTTGTCAGAAAGCACCTCAATTGCTTCTCAAACAAGGCCATTATTTTTTTTTGCCTCACAAACCATTCAGAGTGATGTTTATAACTGCCTGCTTATAGAAAAAGGTTCTTTTATACCTGTGTGAATTCAAGTTTTATTTACTTTCAGTCACTTCCCTTTGTTCTATCATCTGAAGTGACAGCCTGTATTTGAAACAGTGACCTGTAATGTTCCAGCCTCAGATGACAACCAGACCAGCAAGAGATAAACCAGTGCACCTTACAGAAGGAACAGCCAGAATAAGACAGACTCTCAAAATCCATAGTGTTTTGGACTGCTCACCACAGTCACTTCAGTTTTGCACCAACTCTAACACACCTTATTTTCTCACTTCCTAGACTTACTTTTTCCTTCTCCTCCTTTTCACACAGATACACATTAATATATATGACATCAAGGGTATCAAACAACCTGATGGTCCCAGCAACTTCTCCCTACACACTGAGAACAACAGCAGGGGGGAACAAAAATATTTTATTCCCTATAGCTATACTGAGCAAACAAAGTTTTTCAACTGAGAGTGGGAAGAGGTAACACAGAGCAAGAAGACACTTGAAACCAACTCAGGGCTACCTGTTAAGGAATGCCAAGTACCAATTTATGCCTGAAATCCTCTTCATTCTGCACCCCAGAAGCCTCACTCCAATGCTCTGTTTCAAGATAGATGCCTCCATTATGTCTTCTCTGTGGGGCTGGCAGGAAGAATGGCAATGCAAAGGCAGGATAGGTGGTCAGTAGGTGAAAGCAACCAACAGGAACAAGCCAACGAAATTGAGCACATCAGCTTGAAACAGGCTTGGCTACTCAGCAAGACTGAAACACCTGAAACAACAACGGGATAGGGAGGAATCAAGCAGAGTGCCCAGTAGTTACTTCTCCAAAGGAAAGGGATTGCAAATTGTTATCAAGACTAAGTTTTTCTTTCCCAATTTACCTATCTTGTCAGAATTATCTTCTTCTTCTACTAATAAAAATACTGTTTGGTTTGTATGTGCAATTGAAGGGAGTTATTTCACTGATCATCATAAGCTTTAGTAATTTTTTTGTGGGTTTCTATTTTTTTTGGTAGCAATTTTCTTAAACTGAAACCAGATCTTGCTGCTGACAGTAGAGTCTGGCAGAAGGGCTATGCAGGTATCCTTCTTTGCTAGTATACATCTATACCTTACTAGTATTGCTATATTATAACCCTACATAAGTTGTTGCTTAAGTAGGATCAAAATTCAGCATGATCGTTAATAGCCTGAGAAGATTTTAAAATCAGAACTTTTTTCCCACCTCCAAGAACTGTCCTGAGAAGCTGCTTATAAGCTGCTCTTCATGAAGATACACTTTCCCCCACCACGTTACAGAAAAAACATTGAGTCTCTTTGGGTAGTTTCTAATGGGAAAATAGCAAGATAAAATATTATATAACCAAGAACTGGGCCTTTGCTAGTGCAATCAAAGCGTCTTCCATTTCGGAGACACAAAAGAAGTCTGCAGTGCTTGAGAGAGTAAGAAGGTGATGACTTCCCTCCTTTCCAATAAACCTATAGATATTGGGGCATTTCATTCCCATCAGCAGGGTCTCAGCTAAAAAACCAACCAAATAAACAAAGACCAGCAAAAAACTTAGCTCACAATAGTAGTATTTGTGAGGCTTTACTATTAAATTTCTATCATTGATTTTTAGGGACACTATTTACTAACTTTGAGCTACCACCTTCAGCAGCATCTTTAACGTTTTAGAGACTGCATTCTGATATGCCTTTGGTGAAATGTTTATTTAGGCAACATGACTTCTGTTATGCTTTTCTTCTTGCTTTTCCCCTATCTGGGTATTTACATATACTAGATTACAGGCTATGCATCATAACTCAAAGTTCTTAAGCAGTTTATTGAAGTTGTTTGAGACGAGTGTATCGATTCAAAGACTTGGCATAATTTCATACTATCAGAGGAGAAAAAAAAAGTCACAACATAATCATGCTTCCACATTTAGGTGCTCTTGCTAAGCCCTTGATTATACTAGGGAAGGACTTCAGGGCCCATTTATCTTCTCTTTCATTCATCCCAAATGTTGTAGGATAATGCCATTCATTGTCTTCCTTCCTTAGACAAATGTCCCACTGGCAGGTTATATTATGCCTATCTGGCTGCCATGATCTTAAGGATGCAAAACTCCAAAATATGGAGAGTTTTGAAGGGAGTGGCCAATGTAAGGAAATATCTTATTTTATAGTTCATTCTGGAAAGATGATGACATCTTCATATTTCTAGGGATTTGGGAACAAGTTGGTCTATTTGCCAGACATATGACCAATCCTGGTAATCCAGGACAGCTAGCCATTACAGAACTAGCCCAGAAGATGGATGTTGGGCCTTCTCTGAAAATTTTTGGAGTAGGTAAATAAGCTGTATATCCAGAACAGATTGATGACAGGTGAAGAGGCAGAATTTTGAAAGTTGTTTTGGAATATAATGGTAAAAACTTCAGGGCTCGTAAATTTCACCTGAATCCTCCCTGAAGTTTTTTTTATATTCTGATTTATTTTTCATTCTGGAATAGATTCGATCCTTAAACATCACTGTCTTTGTATGTATTTCAATAGTTATTCTGAATGATTAATGGGAAACTATTTTTAACAATTTATATTATCAAACTTTATGATACTAGATTTTTTGGTCAGGGTAGACACAGAAACCTATATTAGTAGAATCAATTTAAACAGGAGAAACCAGTACTTTAAGAATACAGACAACTCTGATCACAGGGAAAGTATCACTTCAGGTTGTTGGAAAATTCACCACAAGTCATAATAAGAGTTTGTTGTTATAGAAAACGCTATATAATTCCATCGGTTATCTGCTTGACATAAGATATTGCAATACAATCATGTCCAGTTTTCCTTAAATCTTAATAAGAAAATAATTCAGCTTCATAGGGAAGTCAGAAAAACATGTACCTATATTACATAATCTTACAGAATCATTGTAGTAAAAAATCTATGTATACACAAATTGACAATATTATAAAATAATTGAAAAGTATTCTCGCCCCCCCAAAAAGACTGTGTGTACATAATTTAAAGTTAATGGAAATTTTAGAGTTTTCAGTCCAAAACATAAGAGATACTTCACTTATCCCATTCACTTCCACTTCAAGTTCAGAGTAAGTCACCTTCACTGAAAGACATTAAAGAGAGATGGAGACTGTAACGCTTCTTTTTCTTCTTCTTTGGAACAAATTGTGAATTTCGTTCAAGTCCAAGCATTTTACAATTAGTTGAGCTGCAGCTGTGATGTGTCAAGAACAGTCTTCTCATACATTCTATAGCCAAACAGTAGGTGTACGACAAAGTTTTTGGTTCAAAAACATGCATGCCACATGTATGCCACATGCCACAAATTAGCTTGGTCATCTCTGACAGTTTGTATAAAAATTTTCCATCTTCTCAAGCAACGTCACACATAACATTCATAATCTGTTGGAAGACAAACTGCCCATTTTTATCACCCTCTGAATCTGCAGGCTTCCTAGGAGAAAAAAATGCAGGGTTTGTTTGATTGCTTGTTTGCTTGTTTGTTGGGGAATTTTTCCTGGTTTGATTATTTTGCATAGAATTATTCTGCTTTGGTATTGCTATCCAAGAGCTAGTCTGAGCTCAGCATGACAGGATTAGAAGAAATGGCCAGATTCTGTATGGGTGACTCAGAGAGATAGTGTCCTGCTTGCTTACTTTGTTGTGGGGGGAGAAGGGCACTGGGGATGGGAAGGAAAAAGGCAGAAGGAAGTTAATACTACTGTGGTCAGAGAATAAAGACAGGACTGATATAAAAGCTCTGCTGGCCCCAATTCTGTGCTTGCCCTCTCTCTGTCCAGTTACTCTGAATGAGTGGACTCATTCAGAGAGCAGTAGTTGTACCCTGTAATAGAATTCCTCCAGGTCCCAGTGGCATCGTCCTGCATGAATCAGATGGAAAGGGTATGAGAGAAGGTCTTTGGTCATGCCACAAGATGAGTGTTAACACAGGAGCACAGCAGGGAAAGGTGCCATTTGTAGAGGACAATGCAATGTATAATGTTCCTGAAATGCAAGACATCAAAAGGTGTAACACATCAAAAGTTGCAACTTGAAGCATTTTTTACGGCAAGAGTTCAAATTTATCTTAAAAGAAAGAAAAAGAATGCAAAGATTTCAGGATACAAAAAGGATTCTTTTTTCTTACTTTAAACTTTTTAAACAATGCTACAAATTAAATTCTTGCTGGACCAAGGAAAAAGTTAAAAACCAAGTATTTGCTAATATTCCTATTAATTGGTATTTTATGGAGTCTTTCATATTTTATATTGTCTTTCAAATGCTGCCATTACATTTTTCTATGTTAAATGCTTATTTTATTACTAAAAAGAACTGTTACATGAGACTGAAAAAAGGATTTACAAAATGACATTAACTACCTTTTGAATTGCCAACAGTGCGGCACTTGGAAAACCAAACCAAACTAAATCAATTCTAGCAACATTTCTATTAGAATTCAGCAGAAAAGTAATGCAATAAGAAAATATATTGCATATCAACTAGTCATTGTAGCAGAATCTGGCACTGGAATATAGACAATGGTAAAATGATAAAGAGTACAGAGTAGATATATTTAGAATATATACTCTATATATACAATAAAATTTCAGTCTTTATCATCTCATATTTTATCTTAACCATATGAGATAACTACAGCACAATGGTTAGTTTTCCAAATTTATTTACTTTCTCAGAGTCCAGCATTAGTAGCATGTTTTTGATTTGAGAGTATCTGTGTGTCCTTTATAGCCTCCTCAGCTACCTGTGTATGGAAAAAACAGGTGGTGGCTGGTAATTCCTTCTCCTTAAGAGGCAGTTCTATAGTTTGTTTTCTTATCCCCCAAACAGTTAATTAATATGTAATATTTCTGTATCTGAACAAATTTCAGTCATTTATAGTTTACACCTTGTCTATGTAGGGAAGTGTTTTCTATATAACCTTGGGCATTACTGGAATCAACATTTTTATACTAATGTTAGCTCTCCATGCAGATGTTTTTACCTTATTCATCTCTTCTCTTCCATCTATGGCCGGTGTCTGGGGAGGACTTCATCCATCCATCACCATCAACCCCCAGGCTCTGACCTCACAACTCTCCCCACAGCCCTGTCTGCTCTGCTGTTATCTCAGACAGGGGGCTGAGACATTTCAGGACTGCTCACAGCTCAGGAGATGCCGGGGGAGTTGCTGGGGGTGGGGGGAGGCAAGAGGCTTTTGCACATTCCTGAACATACTTGTATATAATTGTACATATAATTAAAGCTGTCTAGTTTAGTTTTCAGTCCAGCAAAGTCTCTCTTCTTAATTCTCTCTCTCCTTCCTTACCTGGGTGGGAGGGGGAGGGGATCGAGAGCATTGTTTGTCTCTGGTTTATTTGCCAATCCTGAGTCAAACTGTGACAATTTATTGGCACCCAACTTGGGGCTTGATTTTAAGCCCAGGCTATAAATTCTCACTAATTGGGAATGTTTAAAATTCCATCTCTGATGGGAGGAATCCCTCAGATGTCAATGAGCAACACTTCTGCTGAATCTAATCACAGATTGAAAACTGAACAGACACCTTTTGGAATGTTTCTATTGGATCTTTTTCCCAACATGCAATCATACCTGTGGTATGCAGCTGGGACCATACTGCTCTGTGTAGCTGCTCTTGTTGTTGTTTTATGGTGTATCGACAGAACTGTAGCCATGATCAACCATATAATTACCAGCCTAGTGATCCTAGGGTTTTTGATACTGATCTTTATGGGGGCACTGTATGTGTACGGTTATGGTACAGAACCTCAAGTGAATGAAAAGGTCTATGTTGGTAATAGCAGTAGCAGGTCCAGTTCTACCTCTCCACTTTATCTCAAGCTGAATCTCCCAGCTCTTGATCTGAATATCATTGTTTCAGTAGGGATGCTTCTGCTGAATGTTTATAGTGTATTGTGGATGCATAGGGTGAGATGTTGTTCCACTCACTGCCAATCACCCACAGGCAAGGCTGCTGCCACCCATGATGCTGCTACCACCACTGCTGCTGCTGCCACCACGGGTACTGCTACCAAAACTGCTGCTTCTGCAAAGATTAAGTCCAATCCCCTTTGATACAAACTAAGAGTTAATCCTGTGACCAGGAGCAAAGCAAAGGTGAAACGCTCCAGCCTTTTTACCCACACCAGTCTGAGAAAGTTTTTCTCATTCCACCTTATATCAGTCAGGATGAGTTTTAACCTAAAGAGGGAATTTTATTTCTAAATACAGGGGGCACATTTCTAAAAAACTGAAAACTATATTGGTATAAAGAGTAAAAATTTTCTGTCAACAAAGCCTCCAGCAACTTAACGTGGGCTCCCGTATCAGAGGTAAGGAATAAGAACAAAGCTCTGCAATGTAAAGGGCATTTGAACTAAGAGATTTTGAGCTAATAATGACAAGCTATGAGCCATAACTTTGTTTGTGTCAAGATTCTTCTTGGCAATAATTGATAGAAATGAAAACAGAATTGCAAAAGGAGTTGTAGAAAGAAAACATGTCTTGCATACATTAATCTACCTATTTGAGCTGCATGCATGGGACATTTTACGAAGTCCTTGTCAGTGGGAAATAAGGAATGAACAAGAACAGCAAGCAGTAAGCAGCTTGAAACTATTGTCAAACACATGACCTACAGTATGGCATGTATATTTGGACAATAATATTACATACTTGCAAAGACAGCCCATTTAAGCAGAATAAGAAGACTGAAAAAGGCACAGCTTCAGAGAGAGGCCTGGTGGAAATGTTTATAATGTGCAATGTGTTGTCGCTCTGGGGAAGAGAAAAATGTTCCTTCCCTTATTCACATCTAAACCAAAATGAAGGATGGAAAGCCACAAGGACCATAGAATTGCTGCTATATAGTCAATCACTGATGACAGGAAGCAAAACAGTAAGAAAAGGTTGACCAACAATTACTTATTAGTATAGAAAATGCTATTATGCAACCATGGCTTCAAACAGAAACAAAACCAAGAAAAATATCACCAAATAAATTATCCTTGAATGAACTGATCAGAGAAGAAATGCAGAAAAAAGAGTATACTCTTTCTAAGGATTATGTACATCCATACAAGCATTTGCAATATGACAATCAGAGACTGAACTTCAAGTCAGTAAAACCAGTAAAAAGTTCTGGGTAAAAATTTCAAAATGTTTCTTAAGAGTCAAAACCAATTTTTTAAACATGACTTATGAGCTTTGGAATTTTCATAACTTCTTTTGCAGGAAACTGAAAAACTTATTGTGTAAATCATGCTATTTTAAGTGTCAAAATGGCGTATCAAATTAGCACAAAGATGGAACAAACCTGAAAACACAGTATTTTCTTTGTAGGTGGTTCACAAATACGGCAAGTGTTCAAAGTCACAAAATAAATATTTTCTTAATCCAGTTTAGCAACACATTTTTTTAGCACAGTGCTTACATTAATATGTCCCACTAACAAAAAGTCACTCATACATGTACACAGCTAAAAATGCACACACATCCACAAAGACCCAGCTCTCCACCTACCTGAGTAGCTACACATTTTCTCTTTCAAAGAGCAACCAGTATTTACTGACACTAGTCAGTACATTATACACTGGAGAGCAGTAAGACACATCATTCTGTTTGAATACACATGTACAAGTTATGGCCAAGCCAATGAAATTTTTTATCCATGAAAAGTACAAAATGAACACATAATAGAAAATCCATTAAGCAAAGAAACAGTAGCCAAAATTAGGTACTAGTACAAACTTCATCTTTATTTACTCAATATAGTTAATGTTTAGGCAGTTTTCTAAATTTACAAGTGTTTGCATAAATGGTCTTTTTCAATTACTGACCTGTAATTTACTACAATTATTTGCCTTTGTGTCGTCAACATTAGATATCCCTCTTAAGAGATTGGTTTAGGTTCACATATAATATAGACATTTCAGCTTGAATAAATCCCAGAGGCCTGACCCTGGATATAGCCAATAAACAAGGTCTCAAAATCTGTTTTAATGCAATAAGTATGGATTTTTGTGTGCTAAACAATCTTAGAACCTAATCCCTTCAGTGTCTGATTAGTCAATAATATAAACATTAGCTGCTACCGCTTGTCTCATAGCATTAGAGCATTAATGTAAGCTCAGAGAAAGGAAATGTTTAAAAATATTAGAAATATATATATATAAATATATATATGTGTGTGTGTTTGTATTTAATCAGTAAGACAGAAAGAGACAATAATTAGTACTGAAACACTGCAAAGTATATTATTAGGATCCAGTGATGTGATTATAAATTTGACTGTGTAGTGCATGTAGGAGAAAAGGAAATTAATGCAAAATAAAAAACTTTACTAGCAATTTTGCATGTTGAACGTAGAAAGAATTTTTGAAATTACCCAGATTCTGCCTTCCTGTGTGATGCTGGAATTTCTCTTTTTGTAATATTGAGTCTATGTGTAGAGATTGAAGACAGAATGTGGCCCTGCATTGTTTTCATTGCTTAATTTACGTTTTTAGTGGTAAGTAATGTGATAGTATCTTAGTAATAGTATGTATGTATAAAAGAATAATACCTAATTTCATCAACAAAAAAAATGCCTTAGAACTTAGGACAGTTCTAGTCCATGTGTCTGTCATTACAATGTCATGTGAGATGAGGTGGGATCATTCTTGCTTCCAGACAGACTTTGTTTCCCCTGTGAACACACTATATCATTGCCCAGTCACTCACTGTCACAGAATCACAGAATTATCGAGGCTGGCAAAGACCTTTGAGATCAGTAAGTCCAGCCTATGACTTAAAACCACCACATCAGCTAGACCATGGCATTAAGTGCCACATCCAGTCTTTCCTTAAACACCTCCAGGGATGGTGACTCCACCACTTTCCAGGGCAGTCCATTCCAATGTCTAATCACCCTATACATGAGGAAGTGCTTCCTATGAGGATAAACAAGTTTAGCTCACATGAAGTTTGATGAAATTCCTTTCCCCTCGTAAGACAGCATGGCCTTATTCGTCCAACCTTTTGGGAATTGTATTTGGGAATAATGCACTCTCTTCAGACCATGTCTGTGTATTATCTGCTGAGGGTGAGCGAGTTAATGTCAGGCCTGCACCAGGAATCATGCTAAGAAACACTGAAGACATTGGCCAGTGCTTCAGCAAATGCACACATCCCACTTTGCATACAATTACTGAAGCAATCAGGGACACCTGACCACAGTTAATCTCAGTGGAAAGTTTTATTTTACCAAGCACACATGAGATCTGGGCAGCCACTATGGGTTACCCAAAAGTTTTCTGCATGTGTGAGAAGACCCCTGGGACACATTGCAAAGTCATCCTGTGCTGATCTAGGACCACAGACTTCTTAGTTTATTTTCTTTTTCAAAGCATCTGTCAAGCAAATATTAAGACCATCAGTTCAACATTCTTTTTACATCCTTCAGTGGGTGCACAGACTGGTCCCCTGTAACTGTCTGCCTGATAATTTATTGAATGTGTTTGAAATTTGCTATAGGTATATGACTAGCAATAGCAATGTAATTATGATGCCCAGGTAAGAGGAAGAGCAATTCAATCCTTTGCTTCAGATGTTAACATACCAAAGGGAAACTTATACTTTTTCATCACTCTATTTATTTTTTGATTGGTTTTATTTTGTTTTTTTTGTTGTTGTTTTTTCCTACAAGACATCAAAAGCTGAGGTAACATTTATGCCAGTTTAAGCCTAAAGGTTGCATATTTTAAAACAGGCACAAAGACTTCTACTTTAATATGCTCCATGCTGCCTTTTTACCCTTGCTGATGTTAATAGTTTTGTACAGTCCAATGTGATCCATAACAATAGAACTCATTCTGAGATGCAATATTCAACAAAAATTAGCAGCTAAGTTAAAAGGACTTGATTTTTTACAGACAGTAGCCAGATGTACACCTTTACCATGGCGTACAGAGATTGAGGCCTAAATTGTGGTTAACTCACAGGGACGAAAGGTGTGTATGCATAGAAAAAGGAGCCTAGCTTTGTTGTTGGAGATAATTGCCTTATTTCTACTAAAAAGCAGCTGGAAATTTTAATGGCCCGAACTGAAGCAAGGAAAACATGAACTGTTAAGTTCAAGTTATGGCTTGGTCAACAGCAGGTGAAAGAGACTCCATCTGTCTTGTGGGACATACTGGATCTTATAGGAGCACACCTGTTTCACCATTCAGTAGCCAAACCAAACTATGGACCAAGTTATCACAAGAAGGTCATGGCCCTGCATTACACCTTAGTGAATGCAACACTCCTGGAACCATCCTAGTAAGTTCCTTTGTTCACTTCTGAACCACAGGGACTTTCCTCCCCAAGTGCCTTTTATCTCAGTGTCTCTGTACTTCAGTCTTCTGTAAAACACAGGCATCTTTTTGGACTTAAAACAAGGTGTGAGAGACGGACTCTATAATGGCCTTTAATCCAGCGACATTCACTGACCATTCCTGGCGATGCGCCCCCCCGGCACTCGTGGGGAGAGGACAGA
The DNA here is from genome assembly GCA_020745705.1 of Hemiprocne comata. Taxonomy (NCBI): domain Eukaryota; kingdom Metazoa; phylum Chordata; class Aves; order Apodiformes; family Apodidae; genus Hemiprocne; species Hemiprocne comata. The sequence continues at coordinate 113,493,511 of CM036588.1, read as the reverse complement.
GGTACCAGGCGCATGCGCACAGACTACAGACTGCAGCTCCCAGGAGGCACGGCGGGGCCGGAACCGGGAAAGAAAGGGAGGAGCAAGAAGGCGCGCGCTCTGTGAACACACACGGATCCAGCCGCCGCGGTGAGGGTACCGCTGCGGGGGCTGCCGTGCCGTTGCGGCGCTGCTCCCTGTGGGTGTTGGCGTGTGGACGTACCGAGCGGACCGTTTGCCTGGAGTCTCAGGGGACAGGACGTGGATCCCGACCAGGGATTGGCTTCGGCCGTACCCCGGTGGTGAGAATTGCGAACATCTTACTAACATTCCTGCAAACATTCCTACATAATATTCACACATACCAGACACTCACTTCTCTTTTCCCATATTCTTCTATTTCCCAAAGGCTCTCTCCAGGCTTTCCCTCTTATCCCTGTCCGGGAACGGGAACAGGGGGGAAAGGGAAAGGTTCTCTCTTGTTTTCTGTGTGTGTTGTTATTGGCATATAGATGTAGTGTTGTATAGCTGTTGGTATATGGATATGGATATATAGGTGTGAATATAGATATAGAGGTAGACCTTGTGTGTGTTAGGTGATACTTAATAAATCTATTGATTCCTAAGCGTTGTTTGTGAGTGTGACGGGGAGTGGTCTTCAGCCCTCGGTTTCCCCGAGGTGGGGGTGTGGGTCGCGGCTTTACCTATCTCGGTCCGCGACACAAGGCCACTGCTCACATCTGTCAAATGAGCCAAGAGATAATTCTCTTTCCAGCAAGACAGCTTACACAAGCTTCTCTCAAATGAAAATCACAAAACAGTTATGTGTCCCTGATAAGACAAAGCACTGTGATCATAATGGCTTGGTATTTACTGTCACTCAAGTACTAAATGACATGAAGCATGACAAACTAGAGCTGTATTCCTGTCCCCAAATACATACTGTGAGTCTGAGATGATGAAAACTCCCTACCCTAGTTCAGCCTTCAGGTTAGTACCCATTAATGTTATTCCAAGTAGGCAGTGATGAGCTACCAGAAGTCTAGGGGCAATGAAGTGAGACTTCAGAGCCCTGGGACAGCTGGTTAGGGGATCGGGAGCACAGGTGGTGTTCTCCTCTATCCCACCAGTATCAGGGATTGATGAGGGGATAAACAGGAAGAGCCAGAAGATTAGCTCCTGGCTTCGGGACTGGTGGAGCAGACAGGACTTTGGCTTTTTTGATCATGGATGGACCTACAGGACACTAGACATGGCAACCGATGGGGGAAGCCTAACCTGAAGGGGGAGAAGGATCCTGGGGCAAGAGTTAGCAGGGCTCATCGAAAGGGCTTTAAACTAGGTTTGAAGAGGGATGGGGACAAAGTGAGAGAGTGATGGTGAATGGAGCTGCATCCAGCTGGCGTCCGGTGACCAGCGGTGTCCCCCAGGGATCAATACTGAGCCCAGTCCTATTCAGTATCTTTATTGACGACCTGGATGTGGGGATTGAGTCCACCCTCAGTAAACTCGCAGATGACACCAAGCTGGGGGGGACTGTTGATCTGCCGGAGGGTAGGAAGAAGCTGCAGGGGGACCTGGACAGGCTGGATCAATGGGCCGAGGCCAACGGCATGAAATTCAACAAGACCAAGTGCAGGGTCCTGCACTTTGGCCACAATAACCCCAGGCAGCACTACAGGCTGGGGGAAGAGTGGCTGGAGAGCAGCCTGGCAGAGAGGGACCTGGGAGTGCTGGTGGACAGCCGGTTGAACATGAGCCAGCAGTGTGCCCAGGTGGCCCGGAAGGCCAATGGCATCCTGGCTTGGATCAGGAATAGTGTGGCCAGCAGGAGTAGGGATGTAATTCTCCCCCTGTACACAGCACTGGTGAGGCCTCACCTCGAGTCCTGTGTGCTGTTCTGGGCCCCTCACTTCAGGAAGGACATTGAGGTGCTGGAGCGAGTCCAGAGGAGAACAACAAGGCTGGTGAAAGGACTAGAGGGAAAGTCTTACAGGGAGAGGTTGAGGATGCTGGGGTTGTTTAGCCTGGAGAAGAGGACACTCAAGGGGGACCTCATCACTCTCTTCAACTACCTGAAGGGAGGTTGTAGTCAGGTGGGGGCTGGGCTCTTCTCCCAGGCAACCAGTGACAGGACAAGAGGGCACAGCCTGAAGTTGCTCCAACGGAGGTTTAGGTTGGATATTAGGAAGTACTTCCTCATGGAGAGGGTGATTAAACATTGGAATGGACTTCCCAGGGAAGTGGTGGAGGCACCGTCCCTGGATGTGTTCAAGGCAAGGCTGGATGTGGCACTTAGTGCCATGGTCTAGATGGTGTGGTGGTGTTGGTCATAGGCTGGACTTGATGATCTTAAAGGTCTTTTCCAGCCTTGGTGATTCCGTGATTCTGTGAATGTAATGGAAATGTGTATTTTCTACTAGAGCATGCAAACTTCATCACATTCATGAAGATAAAACTTACCATGAGATATGGCTAACATTTTGACTGAAGTTACCAAACTATTTAAAGACAACAAAATCCCTGCAGCTTCTAGATACAGTATACATTTTCTCTAATGTTTTCTTCAATTTTATTTGTGAAGCAGGTATAAAATTATATACATTTTTCCCCAGAAGGAGTCTTAGATTTTTAATTTTCATTTACATGGCTTCATGAAAAAATAATACTTTGGTACTAAAGCAATCTAATCTGAGAGTCACCACTACTCACAGTGGTGTTCAGCAATAATCAGAGTATAAAATTGTGTGGAATATCTCCTGTTGTTGTTTCCACACAGCAGCTTTAGCTTTGCTGCTGCAGTGTGGATGGTTCTTGTTAGAAGGCAAAATGAATTTAGCAGTTTGACTTCTTTTGAGGAAATACATTCTGACAAATATCTGGAAGCATTCTAGGGAAAGAATGTCTCACGTCAAACATGTTGGTCAGTTGCATTGACACACACATCACAGTCAAAATTCAAGACAGCATTCCCCCTTACCAAATAACCCAAACCTTCAATGCATCGATGTCAAAATATTTTGCAATGAAAGCTTGAAATTTAAACTCCAATACAGTTATTTCTGTCTGTCCAGATGAACAGAATGAGGAAACACTTCCCTGTTATTTCCACAACCTTTTCTAGCTCATCTTACTTAGTAGTTTGCTGGCTATGCATTATAAAGACTTGTGGAGTTCGGCAGAAGATCCAATGCAACAATAAATATGCACATGTTATTGGCCAGAGGAGACATGCATGACAACATGCCAACTAACAAGTCAATATGGGAAATATATTTTTAGGTTCAAATGCACTTAACATGTTTTCCTTAAGACTGAACAACGAGAATAATTATAATAATTATGGCAATAACAATAACATGTCCATTCAACTAAATTCTGGAGTGGGAACAGAAAATGTGAAGAAAATTAAAGTTCCAATCTCATGTAGCTTTATGTGATATAAAAAAAAATATTATCTAGGGGAAAAAGCTTTGGAAAGATAAGGCAGAAACATCACCACCAGTTTACTGCCTTTAGTGTTTTCTGCTGGCTGTGAATAAGTTTCAGGATCATTAGGCATACTCTGGTAAATCTGGAGAAGAAACTTCCCAGAGCGTTGAAAGTGAGAAAGTTCTCTTCCTATGAATGATTAACAATTCCAAACTCTACAAGTTGAACTGTCACAACTGGATCCATGCTACCTTAGTTGCCTGTAGACAGTAGAAAGCAGTCGTATTCCCATCACAGTGCTACCTTCCCATCAGCCTAGTCCCAGGATGGAGTGCTGAAGGCCACTACAATTCCCAGTGCTGTCAGGCACAAATATATTTTCATCTGGGTTAATACCCTATTTATCCTCAAACCAAGTGCCTTTCCTCATACCAGTCACCTTTAAATGTGGGAAATACCATTGTGGTATTATTTCCCCAGTCAGTTACATTCTGAACCTTAGTGCCTTGTGCCTCCTGCTGATACTAGCCTTCGTAAGGCTCTAAGGCCTAGTTACACCTAAAGCACTTCCACAGAGTTTAAAAAGCTCTGTGGGACTACATTTTCTGAAGCATCAATACAATTTGAGAAGTATACACTTTCAAGATTACTAAATTAGCTCATAAAAGAAAATGAAGTTATAAGCTTATTAAAAATAAGGTGATAATAATGTTAAATCAGAGTTCCTTCGTGCTATCACTGTAATAAATTTCTGGTTTTGACAGGACATACATTGTCTTTGGATATCTCTTCTTCATTAACATAAGCTTAAATACATAACATAAAATACATAAATGCATAAATTACATAATATAAAATACATAGAAGTTGTACCTAAGTCAGGTACAGGACAAGTTTTAGTGAATGATAAGGGTGCAAAATCTGTTACCCAGCAGGAGATTATTGCACCTAGTGCCACAGTTGACTAATATGTTATATCATATGGGAAAAACGTTTATAATAGTTTGTAACCTTTTATAAGCAGTTATAATTGCATAAACATATTCCTACACTATTAAAATTAAAAATAAAGGGACCATTATTGAAATATAATTAATACTTGCTACATTGAAAGTGTTTGGGAGAAGGAGAGGAAAGCAGTGCTTAAGGCAACTGTGATGAGAGATTTTATTGTTTTATTCTGTATCAGGACTGCAAGTCAGTGAAAAATGTCAAGCTTGAAATAATTCAAAAATTAGAACACACTTATGCTTATTTCAAAATAAGGATCTAAAATCCAACCTACAATTACATAATCTAGAAACTTATAACTGAAATCCTGATCACATTTTTTGAAGATTTTTTTTTCCAAGTTGGCAACTTGATAAGTTGCCCAGAAACTGGGTTAAAGGAAATATTTTTAAATAAGAAAATAACATTTATTTCATTCAAAACTAGATAACAAAGTAAATGTGGCAATTGAAAAGCTTCAAGGATTTCCTTTTGATGAGAAACTGGGTGAAATTCTGTTGACCTTCATGGGTTCCACCTAAAGTCACTCACTCTGTCAGGATTTCAGCAGCAGTTGAAGGTGCCCAGTTATACGAAGAATACCCCTGCCCACTGAGGATTTCCAAGGGCTCAGCTGCAGTCTCCCATGCACAGGTGTGGTCCCTGCTTTCAGGAAAGTGAATGTATGATTGAAGGTAAGATGAAATAAAACAGAGAAAATTCCAGGGGGAGGATGTTCAGGATGTTCTAAGCACAGAGTCGCAATCTCTGTGTCATTGCAGGCAAAGGAACTATATATTAGGTGAAGAGACACACACAATATTTCCAGCTAATTTCCTACTCTCTAGAAAAAGAGAGACAGGAGTCTATTTTCAGCAAGCTACATCATCCTCTGAATATCTCTGCATTTGCTAGGCTGAGAAAATGAACAGAATATGTGGGTTATAGGAAACAGATCCTTCTCCTTGGATCTTCAGAGATGGTGATCTCCATAAGTGGAACATTCTGATGAACTGGATGCTGTCCCCACAGTCTCCCCAAGGGCCAGGTATCAAACTTCGAAGTTGAAGATGGCTATTAACTTGAGACTTAGTCAAATTAGTTTTCTGCACATGTGTTCTGTTTTTTCAAAAACAAGTACAGTTAATAGCTCCTTGTAAAATTATTCTTAAATTTGTTTTCTCCCATTGTACTCCCTGATACAATCTTCGGCATGGCAACACTTAAAAATACTCTTTTTTTTTTTCTTTTGAGCCAGCATATTATTGTCTGAAACTGTGAAATCATTGATCACTTTTAAATGTCAGAGTTAATATCTTGGTTTTCTTCTTCTTCCCATTAGGGCATGCATTTGTTTCATGAGAACTAGATTATCTGGAAACCAAGCTTCCATTTTATATTGATCTGCATGCTTACAATAATAATTCTTTACTCCTGAACTGCAAAGGAACTAACTTTAATGGGAGATTAAACCTAATAAAACTTTACACAGGGTAATAGCTCTCTGTAACTTTCAGCGTAACTGTTTACACTGCCAGTATCTAAAGCAAACATTTCCTGACCTATTTTTGGCTCCTTTTCAGTATTGTGTTATATTTAATGTAATGCTTATAGTCCAAGTCAATTTGGCAAAACTGAATTTCCTTTGAACGTGTTGGTTGTCAGGGAGCTACTTTTCAGGTCAGGAGTTTTGTAAATACAGGTCTGACAGGGTAGGTATGGCTGGTTGTGGAGGTTCTTAAACCTGCTTCTTGTGCAAACTGTATGTAGGCAATACCATAGCAACAGTAGGGTACAAGGGGTGCATTGTGGTGGATTCAAAACCAAAAACCTTTCTCTGCTCCACGGAAAGATCCATACACACCACGAAGACTCATTGTTCTGCTGCTTGACCTCAGGCCACAGCTTAGCCAATGGCCTAGTCACAAGCTTGCAGGTTCAAACACTACTCAATGCTAACAATATGAAGGAAAATTTCTCTGTCTTTTATGTCCTATACTCTGCTTCTGTGTATCTCTGACTTCTTTTCCTGTCTTCTCTTTCCTCTCTCTGCAGCTTTCCTGAGTCTGTAAAGTCTGGTTGTTCATAGGTCCTATTCATTATGTTTTTGAGTCATCTGAAGGTCTAACGGACTCTCTTTCTTAAAACAGGTAACTCCCAGTCTGATTCCTCATCTTTCTCCAAATCTCAGTGGTGTTGCTTACCCAAAAAAGAGGTTTTCCCTTTATTGCTACATCAAGCTTTCCAAAAGACTCAGGTATCTTTCTTTTCATGTCCCAGGCTTTTGCTTTACATACCAACTGTAAAAAAAATTCAGTCTAAATAGTCTAGATATGGGTTGAACTCCAGCAAAACTTCCAGGTTTCTTACTTCATTTTGCCTTCAGTCTGCCATCAAGCTTCAATCTGTATGACCTCATACACCTTGGATTATAAATTTTCCAGCTTAAAGTGCTTACTCTACTTACTTGTGTTCATCAACACAAAGTGTGAAATGTATAAAGAGTCTTGGGTGTTGTTTTTTTTTCCAAAATGTTTTTAAAATCCTTAATTAAAATCAAACACAATTTATCTCTGTGGAAAAGTAAAACCCATTAAACATTCTCAAACAGATAACAAAAGCATTCACATATCTAAAAGTTAATACTCTGCAAAGTAAAATGGATTGAAAAGTACAATATAGTTAACTTTTTTCACAGCATTCTAGATCCAGATAGATACGATTTTCTAAATTATATTTCAGTTGCCATTGAGAAATAGTGGAACTTTTTGGGAGGGAACAAAGGAGACACACAGGGAAAAAAAATGTTTGAATCCTACTGGAGGGCTTTACAGAGGAAAATATACATTCTAAATTAATTACACGTAAGTATTATCTGGTGCCAAAGTTATATATATTTACAGTACATCTTTCACAGCAATTCTTTCTTGTCAGTGTTAGAAATACAATTTACATCCTAACAAGTGCATTAATCTCCCTTTGGACTTGAAGAAAGGTGCCCCTATGGGTATGATATATTCCTGCATATGGAGCAGTTTATCCTTTTGCAATTGCCATGTTAATTTTGAAAAATAAAAAATAGTACTTAATTTAAATTTCTCCATCCATAACCAAAGCAATAGATAATATAAAATTAAATACGTTCTAGCAAGCAACTAATGGGGTTGATGAAAGACTCCAGAAACTGTTTTAAGTACTTTAGTAAGGTGTTTTTAAATCCAAAAATAATGCATGACTTGCACTCATTATAATAAAAAGAAAATAAAATAATTAAATGAACTGTTACAAAACTTACATAGATTTGCTTTTTTTCTCATTATCTTCAACATATTGACAATAGTAGATCTAATGTAGATCTGTTTGGCTTTGCATCAGGCTCTAGACTTTTAAATCTGGATTGCATTTAAAATCAAATCTTAAAGTCAGCTTTTCCTAAAATCTTATGGAAACAAAACTTCTAAAGAAGACATGCTTTTTTTCATGGGAAAAAGATTCAGTTAAAAAAAAAACACAAAACCAACAAAAAAAGCCCTGATTGTATATTTCTGCAAAATAGCTAAATCCACTTTTGTACTTTTGTTTTTGTTACTATGATCTTATAAGAAGGAGTACAGACAGGATGTTTCATACAAAATCCTGTTCTTATGACATTTGAGAAAGCTTCAGAGCTTCAAGTAATTCAGATAAATTTAGATATGAAATTGAATCATGAATTAAAAGCCTGTGAGCTTTGGAATATTTATTTTAAACAAGTGGAAGGTCCAGCCATCCCTGCAGTTTCATACACAGAATGCTTTTTCTCCTTTATTTATTAACTTTGCCTCTGGACAAAGTCTTTTTATCTAATCTTTTTTTAAGTATCTTGAGATCAGGTATACTACTTTCATTGGACATAATAAAAAGATACGTTTTATAGTTTATGCCATATAAAACACAGAGTGAAATTCACAGAAAACATGCATGACCCTCATTTGCCCCAAGAATTTGCAAATTCAGAAACGTGCACTGTAACAAGGAATACACAGTAGGAAATTGTAGAACACTTGCAGTCTCCCATTTGCAAGTATCTGTCACTGCACATGCTTAGTAACTGATTCCACATGAGATGCAGAAGGACATATGTATGCAGTCAGTATTAAGTCATCAGACAGGAGGCAGTAGTAGATTCACACCAATTCTAATTTTCTGATAGTTACTTTATAAAACTATCATTGATAGCTTTAGTCATGATAAACACCAATTTCTCTGCATTTTGAAGACCAGATATGATTGTCTGCGCTGATAAAGTGCAAAGGCACAGATAATTACAAGGCTAGTGTTTAAAAACACACACAGTACTAGATGACATAATGACAAATAATAAATAATTCATAAAAGTTACAGGGTTTAGAGAGGATACAGGCCTGGGGTGCTGCCTAAAAGTGCTGTCATGGTGCCTGATACACCCTTTTTTCAGTCTGAGGCAACGTCAGCTTCTCCTTTGATACAGAGAATTCTGCTGAATTTTAATTTCAAACCACGAGGTCTGTATTACTCCTGCATCTGTCTGTGGAACATCATTTAAGACTGTGTCTTTCCACCGGGAGTTATAGTGTCTGCTGTCACTCACAATGATGCTGTCATTCCCACTTGGTGCATGTGAGGCTTAATTAGCCATGCTTAGTAATCTGTATCCTCTGGTTTGGCACCGTTCTGCTTTATAGTGTACTGGTTTCATTTTACAGTCGACTGCAAAAGCAAAGAGGAATTATCCCTCTACTGTGGGTGCAAGCTTTCCTATTAGTGTGACACTTGGGCAATGACCATATGTACTGCCTCTCCTTCCTCTGTCAAGAAACCACAGTGCAAGTTTTTGAGATCACTGAAAATAATGATAATAATTAATTTCTTGTTGATTGTCAGGCTAGTTCCTTCACAGCATAATATGCAAAGGTAATTGTCTTTAACTGCTAGACGAACATATAGCAAATTGTGTTAGAAATGTTCAAGGCAGAGGTTAAGCTTACATGTCTTTAAAAGCTTGTGCCATACCTCATGCAGTTAATTCAAATCATGACCATTTAGACATCTTAATAAAAGGAGTTCTGTATTTTAAAAGCCTTTTCTGGAACATGCTTCTTATAAACATCTCGGGCTTTTGAGGGGTTTTTGGCAGAACGGAACAAACCTCTATTGTCAAATTACAACTATATTCTGATGATAATTTGAAAAATATCAAAAACTCAATACTGAAAAAAATATTAAATTTCTGCATTTTGTATTGACTACTTCAAGTTTTCATTTAGAACTGATCCTCTGAAAATAAATCATATTTCAATATGTAGCTCAGAAAACACAATATGCCCACATCATATTAATATTATTTTTACCCTAGGAACACTTTTTGGTCAAATCAAAATTGATTGTTTTCTAAAAAAAATGTTAACCTTTTCAATTTTTGTCCCAGTCTGGAATTTTTTACTCTTCTGATTCATATGTTAAATTGATGTCCTACTAGAGTCACATTAATTGATTTTATGAGTTATTTTCATCCTTTACCAATATAAAGTTTCAGCTGTATCTCCAGGAGGCTTTTAATATACGCTAATGAGGAAATATGGAAGAGCTTGTACAAAAATGTAGAATATGTGAAAGTATTTTAACATCACTGAAGCCAGAAGACTTACATCAATTGGTACCAAAACAGGTTCTTCCCATAAAAAACAAAAAAATATTTTAAAACAGATATGGGCTGATATTTTTGGAGAGCTTTTCTCAAGCTTCACATGTTTGTGATTTGTTCTGCACTTTCAGTGACATTTTCTATTCATTTACTGGAAATGAAGGATAATATAATCATCCCAAAGCTTAATACTGTGGTGAAGAACTGCAAGAGCTGCAGTAAAAAGTAAGCTATATGTACATAAATGTACACGAATATACATTATGTACAAATTTTAATACGTAAATATGTATATATTATTGCTTAGGCAAAACAATAAATTTTTACCTTGTTTTAGAGGATAAACCTTGGCTCTATGATAGTCAGGAGAAAATACTCCACTTTCACTCTTTTCAAATTTCCAGTGTTACTATGCAAAAAGTCCTCAATATTATTTAGATGAGAGGGGTTTTTAAAGCTCATTCTATAATGAAACTTTTGGGGAAAGAAGAAAATATTGCATGCCTGTCCACTTGATAAACTGGTCACATTTATGACGGTAAATAAATTTCAGCCATCATTTCATTATTTGCTCTTTCTCCTCAAAGTTCACTTTTTAATTAGATATGATCAAAACCCCCTAATTTTTCTTCAGCAGTTCAGACATTTAGCACTCCCTCTGAAGCTAATCAGAGGTTCCATCCCACATGATACACAATAAACCCTCTGAGGACCTCAAAAAGTACATTCTATTGTTTTTATGTCGCTTTTTTAGACTGCTTCCTGGAGGAAATCCTTAGTCCAATAAATTTCTTAATCACTTTGGAAAACATGTTTCATTTTGTTTTGTTTGAGGTGTGTGGGATTGTTTTGTTTGGGTTTTTTTCCTTAAAAAGGTGTTTGAAGTCCTTGAATTTACTTCTGGGCCCATTTCTAATCCCTGAATGCTCTTAATAAAGTCTTCAGTCGTTTTGATTATTATTCAACATCTTATTTAGGATTAAATTTATTCTATGATTGTACAATTAATACATACCATGTAACAGTTGTTGTATAATTGCACGAAGTTTATAACAATCCAAATGACCAAGGATTCAAAACAGCTAAGTGATAGGAAAGGAGATTTATGGCTTGGTCAAACTTCCTGAAAGTTAGAACAGATTTGTAAGTGTTCTTAGGAAATATGAGATTGCTAAAATGGATCAAATGTGAAATCTGTCAGGTTTGATAGACTGTCTGGTATTGTGGCTAGTTCAATGAGTTTTGGAAAACGGTCTTAGAACCTCACAGCAAGAGTGTAGAAAAATCTGCATTTATAGTTAGGCCTTTTCCTAATCTTTTATATCAGAGAAAGCTTAAACCCTGAAGCCTGAAGGTAAAGATGTCTGAAATGAAATAATAGTTAATTATAAAAATCCCACGTACTCTTGATATCAATCTGTAAGTACAGCTTTTTTGGTTAAGATTATGGCTTCCAAAACTACAGTCTCCATAGGACTAAAAGATTTCCAGGACAACTGGGTAGAAATAAAGAATGAAAATGCATGACAAAATCAGCAGTGATGAAAAATGTGCACAAAAATGCAGTGTCTCCAAATACTTTCTGTTATAAACAGAATATCATTTTATGAGGCTCATTAGGAAAACTATCGTTAGGCTTAAAAAAAAAAAGTATCTCACCTATCCAATAAAATACATGCATTTTAATCCTATAATATGCTAATTATTTTACTGTAAAGATGCTTGCAAACAAGCATCTTGGTAAAACAGCTGAGGAGGGAAAAATGGTTTTTTCAAAAGCCGCATGTGTTGAGTTCATGTTCCTCTCAGGAGGAGTTTTTTTTATTTCCTGTTAACAAGGATTAAGAGACACAGATGACCCTGTACAAAAGGAGTTTTGGTTAGCCTTAATGCAAAAATCCCTGCTGCAGACTGCTCAACAGGACTAGTTGTGGTCAAGATCATACAGGACAAGATGGTCAAACATAGCATTGGTCCATTGGTGCTGCTGTCCAGCTACTTTTTTCCCCAGCTGGGCAGCTCTCATTCACACTCCTGTCAGTACAGGCTCCCCTGGGCCCAACGTAGCCCACAGTGCCTTTGCATGGGCTTTGTGCTGTTTTCCCTGTGTTCCAGGACTATAGACGTTTTTGGCAGAGATGCAATAATTCAGAGCACAAGAGTTTGCCTTCTTTCACCTGCAATATTTCAGTACCCTTCCTAGCCCTTCCTTTTCTACTCTGGGTAGTAGCAGCCATTTGGATTTTATGCATTATCCTGCTCTTTCTCAGCTTTTCCACAACTCTCTCAATAGCAAGTATTGTGTGGCTTCCCTTTCAAAACTTTTTTGTGTGTTTTCCTCCTTTTGAATTAATTGAGTGTATTAAGCTGCATTTGTGTAAACCTAGTGACAAAATAACTTGAGAGGGACATATTCTTATTTCATAAAAGAAAATCCTCCAGTATAAATGGCTGAGTGTCTTAACAGAGTTGATTAGGAAAATATCCTCTGAAATTCTCAGAACACACTTGAAAAAAGTCTTATCTGTCAAGGGAGGAGTGGGAGGAGAGGCAAAAGAAAGGAATCAAGCCATTCAGAAGAGAGTTTCCTGGCAGGTGGCTCAATTTGTGCCACTTCAGCAAATGGTGAAAAACAAACAAATAAGCAAAAAATTACAATATCACTCAAGGTGATTCATTAAGTTACGTTTTCATTAATGTTTGAGGATGTCATTAAAACACAAAAATATTGAGAAGTTTTCAGTGAGTATCACACTGGGATATAGCCCAGCAGTGCCCTATATCATACTGGGAGACTGCTTCAAACCATCCTGCGATGTCTGTCATCAGCGTTCAGTGTGGCACTTCCTGCAAGTTTTCAAAGACAATAATGAAACCTGGGGATTGTATCCTTTTGAGCAAGTGAGTCACCAAAACATCACAGATGTTCATTATCATATGAATTTAGCACCATTTCTAAATCCCTAGATCACTGTTATCTCTGAATTTACCCTTTGTACTGAATGGAGGAAAATTGTTATTTTATTTGTCTGAAGACTGCATTGTGATAAGGGAAGTGCTGGAAATAATAATAGAAAATTCACTGTAGTGTAAGACTTTCTGGTAAAGGAAAATAAAACCACAGCAACAAGGGAGAAAGATATTGAATAAGGATTTGTAATTGCTATTTCTGATACAATACATAATTTTTTCCTCTCAAAAAAAATCAAAATTCATTTGAGGCATTAGAGAATATATGAGATATCACATGGGTCTGGTTTTACACTAAGTTTATATTTCATCTAATGCTGAAGAAACCAAGGACGATGTCTACAAGGGCACATTTGAGCTCAACTAGAGAGCACCTGGGGTGATCCATCTCCAACCTTAACACTGGGCAGCTGAGAGGAGGGCTTGTTAGAGACGGTGCAGAGTTGCACTAGCAGCTGCAGCACAGGCTTGAAAATTGGTCAAAACCCTCAGCTCCACAGAAGAAACTTGGTTTGCGAATATCTTATAGTTATGCTCTCAAAATATTAATTCACCTATAGCTTCAAGTTAATAGTACTGGTTCCTGAGAGGTTTTGTCTCCAGCCAACCAGCATTGTCCCCATAGACTTCCTGGAGATTGGTCAGTAGCTAGAATGGGCCACAGCAGTTAATTAGGTACAGATGCTTGTAGCATGAAAACAAGCTGTCCTATGCCAGCTAGCATAGTTGATGGCTGTGTTTAAATTAAAGTCTTGATGCTTTCAAATAACCTCCAAAAAAAAAATTTTGTCTGCTCCTCTTTCACCATTATTTTTCCTTTAAGCCTAGCTAAATATTTTCCTTGTAATAAGTTCTCTCTTTCTCTGCACAGAGCTTCTTCAGCATGTCATGCTTTTGTTTATGCCATTATAATTTGTTTACAGTGTATTTCAATAATGTATTTTAGATAAAGCAAACAAACAGGAAAAAAAAAGCATAGAACATCATGAAGACTCTAGACACTGAAAATATTTTAGGAAATTCAGATTTAGTGAAGAAAGAAGCCTGAATATAAGGTTAAGAGGCATAAAAATACAGAGTATGAATGCAAATGGTCCATTCTGAGACCATAACTGTACATAGCTCTCCGTACAGGTAGGCAGGACACGAGAAGCATTCAGATGGCTGGAAACCTGATCACAGCACAGATAAATGCTTTTGACAAGTGCCAGCTACAGCTGAAACTCCACATTGTGATTTTGAAGAGCAGACACACTTATTATTACTGAGTCTGATAACTCTTCAAGACCTCGCGTAAAAAAAAAAGAGGAAAAGGGAAAGAAAATTCAGCTGATGAATACACCAATGTGAAAAGGAAGTCAAAGAATTTCTGCGTAGTGTGAAAAAATTCCCCCCCATAGATTTACACGAATTTGCAATTAGAGGTAATTTGATTTTAGTTCTAATATTTACTAACTTTTTTGTTTACAAAGCAGCTGTATTTGCTGTCCTCTAACTCTGCAAGACAACCAAGAAATACCAATGAGTTTGAGGTTTCTTTCTGGTTTAATTTGGGTGAGATGAAACAAAATGCCAGAAATGTCTAATCTCAAAGATCTGGCATTAACTGAAGAACCTACAGGCACTGGTTTTCATCACTAAATAAAAAACGTTCAGACAACTTTTCTCAATTGCATCCTGGCATGAAGAAACTGAATGAAATTATGAAAACTGCACATCCATCGTGTTATAAAAATTAGTGGCAAGGGTGTGTGTGTGTGCACATATTTTAAAAATTTCACATTTCTATCTGTAGAGTTTGGATTGGAAGGCTTTTGGTGCTATAGGGACCAATGGCATCCACAAAAGTGTGTAGTCAGCAGTCACATGGGATCAACTTTTTGCCCAGGACCTAAATGAAATTCTTGGTACTGAGTCAGATAACTTGGGGGCTGATAGCTAAAAAAGACAGGCGACTTCTCAATTATTTAATTACTTTATTAGGGGTAATGTTTGTATGGCACAAAACAATCAACTTGGTGAGTAGACTAGCAGAAGAATTTTATATTAACTCAGTAAATATAATAACATTTACTTCACATTTCTGTATAACTAAGTAGTTCCATTAAAATGGAAAGTTTTAGTGGCTGAACTATTTCAGCCAGACATCAGCTGTCTGTAAGACCTGGAAGTCAATAAGAATGATAATCTTTAAACTCCCCTACTGCCAACCTAGAAGTACAATCGTTGTTTGCTTTGTTCTTTATTTCTGTTTTAAACACTTATTCTGACAAAGAACATGACCACTGAACTTTCAGAACTTGGTATAATCAGTAGGAGCAGGTGAGCTAAATGGTTCATCCCGGCTTGTCTATATTGCTAATAAAACTCAAGCATTACCACTTGTTTTCCATCCCTGGGGAAATGCAATTGACCAGTACGGTACCCTTGCATGTTCCAACCCTACACTTTCCCCACCTGCTGAAAGACAAGTCTGTAACCTATTTCCATATGAAAGTGTAGTTTCTTTTGTACGTCAGAAAATAAAAAGTTAAATCCTAACCAGCAGAGGATCTGTCCCAGTTGCTTATTCTGTGTTAACTACTGCCTAGCACTCCTGCTGAGACAAAATGCCTCGCCAGTACCTCCTGTGGTGGGCTATGTCTTAAAGGCACACATTAATCGTTAATTAACAGATTATAATTTAAAAAATAAACTACAAACAACTCATTATGGTGACATTTAAATCACTCCATTCATTTAGTAGGATGACAGTTTATTTAATAATGATGACAATGTTCCTTTTTTTCTGTTGCTTTTTTCCCTCTTTAGCTGCATTCTGATACAGAAAAGATACTGTCAACAACTGCAATTCAAATGGCCTCTTTATGAAACACAATTTGTGCTAGCTGATTTGACTCAGGCTGGTATTGTTTCTTGAAGGACGGGAGGGGCAGCTGCGAGAACAATCTGTTTCTTTTAGGAGCCAACTCAGCATGCTTGACTGTGTAAAATAGTAATAATTGAAAAGAATACCAGTTTGGCTGAATGAGGATTGTAGGATTCAGCTGACTTCACATTTGTAAGGGTATTTTTTCTTTTAAGAGTGATTGGCTCTTCTGAAACGTGAGGACCAAACAACATTGAGGGATCTATTTTTATGGAAGGAAGGACCCTTCTGCATGATCCTCGGAAGAAAAGCTGTCATCTGTCTTATGCATAAGTTTTATCCTCCTCCCCTGCAGAAGACTCCAAGCAACTCTTTATAATTCCCTAAATAAAGATATCAGAGTATTGGCAAAAGCAGTACATGAACAGGAGTGGTCAACTGTCTCTGAGAGGGGAAAGAAAAAAAAAAAAAAAGGAGGGGGGGGGGGAAAAAAAAGCAGCATGCTTAACAGCTTAGTTATAAGCTGTGAAATGCCATTATTGAGTGTATGTCAATGTGATGTGTCCTCCCACTTGAAAATGGTGCTTTAAAATGGTGCTTTAAGCAGAAGATTTCTCATTTATGAGATATTAGTCTAAGTCTATGACCTGTTCTGTGGAAAGAGTCTTACCAGTCCATCAAAACCAATTAAAGGCAGAGACCAAACTTCCAAGAAAAAGTGCAAATTGCATCGGGGGAAAAAAAATGAAAAAAAAAAAAAGGGAAAAAAAAAAAAAAAAAGGCAAGAAAAAGGAAGAAGACAAAAAGGTTAAAAAAAAAAATCTTGTCATTTGGAAATATTTTAAAAGGCATCGATTTAGATCATGCTACAGAGAAGGTTTAAGGATTACCCAAAATATAAACGATGCACTGAATTTTTGTTCCATTTTAAAGACCTGATGTAAAAAAACTGATAAGCTTGCAGTGTTACATCACACATTCTTTATGGTGTCTTGTTATTAGGTGGATAATGCATTCTACTAATAGCTTGGACATTTATTGCTAAAATTGTCACACACCCCCTTATTTCTTTCCTTGGATCAGTTCTATTGCTGGTCAAATAATTAATTCTTTTTGTATAGGGCTGTTTCCTAAATAGCTATGCCAAGTATTCAGGCTCTTCTGTGGAATGTACAACTTTAACTTTGTCTCTGCATGTGTTCATTATAGCAGTCTTTAATTACAGGATCAGATAATATTTCTCACAATTATATTATTTGTTCTCGGACTTTAACCCCATTTTTTTTTTTCTGTGAACATACAGAGACACTTGCAATAAATACATTGCAGTGGAAAGTTAGAATTTTATTGTCACTGTCTGAAGCATTAAAGCTGTTGAAAAAAATCTTTTAAAATAGGAATTTTGTATTAAATAAAGCATGCTCTTCCTTTCTCCTGTCTTGATTATCTTTAAAAACTGGCCAAATATCTTGCATAAACCATCTTCACACATAAAATAATAACCAGTAATAGGGATAATGACAATAACAGTAAATATCATACCCAGAGAGATCAAACTAGCAAAATTTCAATCTGAAAGCTGAAACTTTCATAAACCTATGAGAGACTACAATGGACTATAATGAAAAACATGATTCATTTAACCACAGAGGTTGGTAGAGCTCCCATTATAACAAGAAGAAATCATCTTTGCTGTCTTTGGTCAGCTCTAGAGTAAAGACAAATTGTTTAAATATACTGTGGGATGAATGAGTGAGAATTTATTTTATCTAGTGAGTAATTCTTCACAGTTTTCATATTTTCAAAATCATAATGCATGGAACAGGTTTTTTTATTATTGGGATTTTTTAATGTATTATGCTGCAAAACCTGCTTCCAACAAAATTTCTGATCTTTTCAAGCCAGAGTAAGGTTAAAACACTACATCATGATATTGCTCATTATTTATCATTCAGTGGTGGGTGAAAATCTTATATCCCCCCCATAGGAAATGACCTATTAAAAGTTCCAGGTTCTTTTGATCTTAATCCAAAGCTCATCAAAATCAATAGTTGTGTTTCCAGTGACCTCTAGTATGATTAATACTAGCTATTTTGGAGGATAAGTGGAGTGGATATATGTGTCAGATGAATGCAGCTTTACAGAGAACTACTGGTATCTCAGTTTCCTAACTGCTGGCTCATAGTTTGTCGCTATAGGGCAAGAAGAGCACTTGAACTATAGGAGAGGAATGAAGGAAAGTAATAGGAAACTATATAGTGGTTTTAGTTTATGTTCCTGTTCTATTTTGATTTAATTTAAAATTAAAAGGCAATATGTGGAATGTAACATGTTTCAAAAGATGAAACAGATGTCCTGTAGGAAAATTAAACTCCCAAGAACAATATTACAAGTAGCCAAAATTTAAAAGGCTCAATTAATTCAAATCTATTAGAGCAGGGATTTCATAGCATTTGGAATAATATAAAAGTTTATTATAGAAATAAAACCAGCAGGGAAAGAGAAAGGGGGGAAAATGTATATAAGCTGATCTCTTTGCTTTGTCTTCTCTCCATTGTTAGTTACACTTTCTGTTCTGTGTTAGTTTAAAATTAGATGTTAACTGTAGCATTTCTTCATGTTTATTTTTTACACAGAACTTTCTGGAACTTCTCACATTCAAGAAGTTAAGCACATTTTTCAAAAGAATCATAATTTATTTGCAAATGGTTGCTTCTTCATTCTTTCTTCTGAACATTCCAGACCGAAATAATTATTTTCATTTGGCAAGCAATTTTTTCGTTGAAAAAAAAAGGGAAGAAAACATTTTGAGTTGGGGTCTTGACACATCACAATAGATTTGTTATTCCTTATCAAGGTTTTGCTTTTCAGTTTAGCTAATGGTTATAAAATATAAGTAGTATTTTCCCTTCTGAATATTATTTCTACCAAGATTTGGTAACTGTTTGTGTCTCAGCTATGAAATTTACTTCTTAAAGACTAAATGAGAACTGGCTGCATGAAATGTGTTTTCTCAGGCCTTTATTGACGGAAGGGTGAAATGCATGAGTAGGACAGGACCCTGCAGAAAAGGCACAAATGATTGTTACTTGGCTTGATAACTCATAATTAACAGATGCTTCTGGTAAATATCTGTTGCTACACTTCATCATCTGGACAGAGTGCAGATGAACAGCTTCTGTGATTCTACCAGATCTGTAGAGTGCATGTCTTTTTCTGTATTTATTTGTTGTTATCTGGTACAAACAGGACAAGGAATTTTCTGTGGGAAAGAAATAAATGACTAATCCAGAATATAGACTTCAGAAAATGACCACCTCTTTGACAGTGCTTTGTGAAGAAATTGGTTGCAGGCTAGAACCTAATACTGTGTGCTTATCCGTTGAGAACACCACTTTCAATGGCAAAGTAATGTGAGATATCTGAACTATTGTAGGAAAATTCTGTCCTCATTTTCATCTATTCATTTCTATAGGAATGCCAAGGGCAGCAGTGTATTTCTCAGTGCCTGAACAATCCCCTCCAAGCCCCAAATCGAACTAAAAAAATCTTTAAATCTCCTTCAAGAAGAAATAATATATTTATTTACCTGTCAATCCATGTTTAATGATTATTAGGGCAACTAATTAATTAGAATGAAGTACATGAAAATTAATGCAATTAAAATGAAACAAGAGCTGGGATTACAGCCTCTGTACTTTTCACTGGTCTACCCGGTAACTTTTATGTCCTTAGTGATCAGTTTCAGCAAGGTCTGAGAAGGAGAGGTAATGCAACAATGCATATTCTAAAAGTTTTGCCAACTCTGGAGATGCTCTAAAGAACAGAAGTTATTTTTTCTTCAGAGGAAAGAATAATTATAACTCAGCCAATGCAGAGAGGATAGAACAAGGCTGGGGAGACTGGGAGCTCAGATCTGTGAGTTCTGTGCATGTGGGAGGGGGCACGGAATTGGTTAGGAATACAGCATGCAGTCTCATAGGAAAACCAGCTTCATTAATTCTGCTAATTTAACTTAGCTTTAACTTTAACTCCTAAGCACAGCAGCAAAGAAGTGGGAGCTCTTAAATGGGTGAATGCACCTTGTAAATTTGTTGTTACAATCCTGACTTATAGACACATTATAGTTATATATGCATCTATAGGTATTTTTATATATATATGTACATACACATGGATGTGTGCCTGTACATGTACATATATAAATATGTAAATATGTGCACACACATGCAAATGTGTATATGTGCTTGTAATAGAGAAGGTGCCAGTAGATGGCACTCAAGAATGTATAACTGATGGGTTTGTTGGCACGCTTTTCATGAAGATATCAGTAAGAAATCTAATCAGTTCTTGGAACAACTGCCTCCACCCAAGACAAAAACATAACAAAGTCCGTGCATGAAACTAAGGCAATGGTTCCTAAATCTCCAAAAAGGTCTTTCTCTGCATTGTCTAGGGAGGGTTTGCATGTACTAGATTCTTCTTCTGTGCCTACAGCTGTGTCTACAGGCAGCACATGCATACCCCACTGCATCTAGTCTTCAGTCTTACCACCCCTACCAGCATCTTTGCATGTCAGAACACACAGATCTAAACCTCCCTCCCATATTCCCAGATTCTTCTTGAAAGGAGGTCTGAGTACAGAGATCTAAATTGAACTACACAGCACAACCATAACTTGCCAGGTCTGGACAGCTAGGAACAATAAATGCTAGCCCCTCCATATAGACAAAATTAGAACACTTTAAAGAGAAAAAAGAGGAGAGGGGGAGGGGGAGAGGGAGGGGGAGAGGGAGAGGGAGATGGAGAGGAGCATCAGCTTTTGCCATTGAAAGTAAGAAGCTTGAGAAATCAATAATGAAAAATGATACGCAGACTGGAAACTCACTGAGTTCATGGCTTGTAAAGATCTCATTTTAAGCCACATGCTGGATAAAAGTGGCTTAAAGCCACAAGTAAAGAAACACTCTTGGGGTTTTTTTTATTATTATTATTTTCTGTGTTCAGGGAAACGGGCACTTGTTCTGTAAGAACAAACAGCATTTATGATACTTTATTTAATTACCAAAATTCCCTTCCTCTAGAGATACCCTCTCAGATCAGAAAACTTAATCTGACTGCTCAGATCTCAGGCACTGAGACAACAGTGGTATACAGCCTGGGTTTTGAAGAACAAGGAATGTGTGCTACAAGTTGCTTCCTTTCTAAAGGTATGCAGCTTTACACCTCTGTCACTCAGCCTTAAATAAAGTTAAACCTTGAGTGGGACTTAATTTGGGAGTACTTTTGGGAGGACTTTTAAAATGTTCACAGAAAAGCAAATTTATTCCTCCATGTCAGTCCAGCTTGAACTTGCTTCTTGTCAAGCTTATGTATACTCTACTGCACATGCCCTCTATCTTCATTTTCCTTAAAAAGGCCTTGTTTTGATATCTAAATTTTACGTGGCATCAAATGAAGTAATTGAGATTACCATGAATAATTTCATTCATAAACACACCATGAACACGTAGCACACACATGCAGAGAGAGGAATCTGGGTATTTATTCCGCAACATAAAATGTTCAGCCACAATAGTTTTCCCTGAGGAAAATTATTGCCTGTCAACCATTTTAAACAGCCAGAAAGATGGAAAGCCTGAATAAAACTTTGTCTGAAAGGCTACAGAGAAGTCAGAAACCAAGTGATGCTGACTTCTTACCAATGGAGCTGTTTCTTTTTTTTAACAAATGAAATAAAATCTGAGTTATTCTACACTTAGAGACAACTGTCATTCCTGATCCAGTTTTCACACAGTATTTTTTCCTATTTTTTCTCAGCTGTGACAAAAAAACTAACAGAATAAATTGAGGGAAAAAGAGAGGTGAATCTATTAAGAGATTTTCTGACTGCTTACTGCAGCATTCGTTCCAGGATGGCTTAATTAACTAGCTACAGTATATATCTGCTATCCTTAGTGAGTACTTAGTAAAACTTTTATGTATACTCACAGGTGTAGGTTTGAACACAGCTTTCAAGATACAAGGGCATTTTTTTGGCTTTTTTTTTTTTTTTTTTCCTGACGCTTTTCCTCTAATTCTCTTAGCAATCAGCTAACCCTAATTATATTTAGTCTACAAAAGGATGTTGCATGCTGTTGTAATATGCCACTTGAGAGGTAGCTCCTTGAAGTTTGGTAGAGTTTAATAAAAAACTAGTTAGTGAAGGCTAAATCCCGGAAAGAACTAATGCCACAAAGTCACTTCAGGTACGTGGAAATTCTGCCTTAGCTGTACAGACATGTGCCATTCCTGAAATCTCTAGCGGGTTCTGTAGATTCCTGCTTCTTTCTATATTTCCTGCTTAATCACAGTTACTTAAGAAATGCTACTTTATATTTGTAGGAGTTTTTCAAGTGTTACATAAATTTCTTAGACACCCTTATGTAAAAGAATGGGGTTTATTTTCCTTCCTCTGTCAAAACACCAAAAATAATTTCACTTTTCTCTCGCATTCCAAGTGGCAAATCACTTAAACTCTTTGAGAAAAGTGCACACTTTTATAATATTCTATACAGTGTAATATATTATAAAGCATAATAGGATTTGTTGAACAAGGGTCAAGTTATGTATGTAATGAAAATTAGTCATATGCTTCTGTTTTCTGTTGACTCACCTATGGTAGGGATGACTAAACTAGCCTACACAAATAAAAATGGCAACATTTTTGTGACATAAAGATCATCACAGAATTTGGTATGCAAAGCAGCATGGCAAATATCTCACCTTCCTTTCAGAATTCTCCTATTCCATATCCTATTCCATTGGGCCAGCTTTTTCCACATATGACAGCTTCATGTATAGGCTTTATAACAGGAGAATCACACCTGCAACTATCAGTGAAATAATTCTTTTTCTTTAAGACACGAGGCCATCGTGGCACAATGTCATTAATCTGACTATACTTTGGAAGGCAAATGACTGTCAGCTGAGCAGTCACAAGGCAACAAGCATTGCCATGAAACACATTACCTTTATTACTTTTTAAACATAATTTAAATGATTAGCAAAGTATTTTGGGGCTCCTTTCAAAGACTAAAAATAACCCTGAGATCCAGCTGATGTAAGCACCTGCAATTCTTTTCAAGAGGTTTTACCACATAATTTTGGATGCTCTGGGAAAAGCTAGTGCTAAAAAATTTTTTTGACAGAGTCTTTGGTAATAACTTATTCTTTACAAAACATTATGTTGAGTATTACTAATAGTCATAAACTAGAAACAGAGCAAACTAACTTGTGCAAAATCCAGCTGTATCACTTCCAATGCCCGAGATATTTCATATATCTAAAAAATATTTCTACTCTGCCTTGTTTCAGGTTACAGGCAGGAATCTAAGTGCTTTTTGGTTTATTTGTTTTTTGTTGGGTTTTTAGTGTTTTTTTTTTTTGTTCCAGGCTGTACCCCTAGTAGTGACTATCAGCCTTTGAAAAGAGCACTATGTTCTTATGAACAGCAAAGCTGCAATCCAAAGTCGGTCAAAAGAAAGGAGCACCTGACACACAGAACAGCTTCCAGAGATCATAGCTAAAAAAGAAAAAAAAAACACAACTATCCATAGTACCATTGCTAATGACAAGCTGAACCTAGGTGAAAAGGTTCCTTTCAGGAATGAACTAGGAGGAGGGGCAGTGCAATAAGTACAGTGGCACATGCCTGCTTGCCTGAAGAGTTCCCTCTCTCTCGGCTCTGATACCTCTCCATCAATCACGACTGATGCCTGCATTACATTCTAATTCCTAAGACACATCTCCTGTCATCCGGAAAGATCAAAGGGGAGGTTTGCTCAGGGACAAGGGAACATGTTAATTGCAATCCCGCCTCTTTGTAAATCCTTTGCAAGGTTCCGAATGCAGCAAACTAGATACATTGGTTCTCAAACAATGACACTTATTTTACCCGTTTGTTTCCTTTTCTTTTTAAAATCTACATTGTAATATCTTAGGCAGCCAGCATTTCAGAGGTATTAATATGATCTTGAAGAGTTATGATTACAGAGTACTGGGAATCTGCATGTATTTTCTCTCATATGAGAACTACATTAACATTTCACTTCTTTAACCTCCCAGTAGAATTGTGAAAGTATCATTTATAAGAATAGTATAGGTAGTATAGGAAGAAGAGAAGATTGATTGATTCAGGAGGGAAAATCATATTTCTTTCAGGCATATTCCTAAATTGCTTGACACACATTTGCTTATATGGGAAGGCTACACTTGAAGCTGATATCTGAGCTTGCATAAAATACATTTCAAGGTAGAACTGGGAGAATTAGTAAGTAGACAGCTGAGGTTCAGATTGTGCAAAGGTGGTATACATAAACAAGAAATTTACACTAAGTTTAAACCCCTTTTTAATCCAATACAATTTCATTAAACATACTTATTTCAATTTCACACTGGTTTATTGAAGTTTAATTTAAGCTGTTTCCCCCAAGCTTGTTCTCAGTAGACTCAGACTATGTCTGCCTTAAAGATTTTGTTACAGTTCAAATAGCCAAGTTAGAGAAAGTGAACTTGAACTCCTACATCTGAGTTGGCGTAAATCCCTCCAACAGATTCTGTTCTACCAGCAATAATGTCCTTTATCTTGATTTGCTTCAGGACAGTAAATGTATTACATTGATACAAAAGTTCAGTTTGATAATGGCTCCATTAGGAGCACTTTGCTGGTTTACTGTATTGGTATTTCTGTAATGGTGATGTGTTTCTCATATAGATGTTTCTGGATATTAAATTGAGCCAAACCTGATTTAAACCCAGAATAAGACCATCATCCCAGTTTTCCACATATAAACAACCCCTGTGCAATAGTGAAATGAAAGGAGTTTGTTAATCCTAATATATGCTACTTTCCCAAGGCAAACGTTTTCTGATGGCAAAAGAATAAAGTATTAAGCCTCCCTTTGGAGTTAAATAACAGTGATGGCCATATTGAAGGCTGTCAAAAATCCTAGACCATCCCTGAAGTTAACACAGCTGAACTTGTCCAGAGTATCTCCAAAGCTTTATCAGCTTCTTCTTTCTTTTACAGATGTGATATATTTACATTATATATAATGTACTTTAGAAAGGATTCACAGAATTATTTAACCAGGTTACAAAATGGAACATGTAAAAGGTCATGTTTATGTCTCTTTCCAAGTAAATATGTGGAAGAAAGAGACAAAAAAAGTCATTGAGGAGGACATCAATTACTTGGGAGTTTAAAGTTCCCAAATCTCAAAGGAAAAAAAAAAAACAACAAAAAAACCCACAAAAAAAACAAAGAAAGAAAAACAAAACAAAACAAAAGTTTTAAATAAAAGAATGTAAAATAACATCTCTTGTTACTGTGTTACTGGTAGTGGTATTTCAAGAACCAATCCAACACCTCGAAGTGAAAGGAAAAATAGTATCATTTTCAAACAGGTTCTTATATGAAAGCAATGTTGCTTTCTACACTGAATTTTCTGGAGTAAAGAGTCAATGCTAACATCCTTGAAAATTTCCTTGTGAATTTACCAGGGTGAATTTTCTTTGCAGTTTGATTCTGAACATCACAGTAACATTTTATGGCTTATATACATAAATATTAAAAAATATCCTCATCTTAATGAAATTACGTGTCCATTCCTGCCTTCCAGAGTTCTAAAATAAAAGGGTCACTTTCACCTTTTTCTTTTTTGGTTTTGGGAATGAAACTAGTCTGTCAATAATTGTTCACAAATTTAATATGGAGTCAAAAAAACAGATGATGGGTTAGTGGGGAGTAGAGAATACTAAATAGGAATATTACAAACAGGTATCAAGCACATAAGAGGACACTGCAAGAGGGAAAGTACTTTGTATCCATAGTGGCTAGGACAAATAGCAATTGACTTCAACAGCAGCAAGAAAATTCCTGTTTGGGTGGAAATAAAAATTTCCTAGTGTACTGATAATGAATCTCTGATGTGGAAGCAGTGTGCAGCACTAGTCTTCAGAATACCATAGAAATACATACATTGAACATCATATAGTATAGGTAATTCTGACTTGGCCAGGGGAAATGCTAAATGACAGCCTAAGGACTCTTATATACCTATTTTATTGCTCAACTAACTTCCTTTAGTCTAAGCTTTCAGCAGGCTGGCTTATGGCATCTCCCTGTAGAGTTTATTTCTTTTATTTCTGCCCTATATAGAGCCTCTAATGTGGCTAATTTAATCTCTGTGGCACCTGTTTAGCCTTGCTTAAGTGCCTTTTAATTAACTTGCATATGTTTTTGTAATTATTCTTTTTTTTAAATAAATGCTATATTTGGCCTTTTTCCTCCATGAGACAGACTACTTTTGCCTAATTTTAGACACTCTTGGAGACTGAATTTTCTAAGTTAATTCAGTTTGAAAATGTTTATTTTCTTACTAAATCCTTCTGTGAGAAAGCCTTATTTTGGATGAGGTAACATATTGAGCAGTATTTAGTATTTAAATACAACAGTATTTAGAGGAGATAATGATGCTTAGATATTGGCAATGATAACAACCAGTCCTTCCTACTACTGAGTTTTGTAAACCTGAAAAGGTTGATTAGTGTATCAGGTACCTTGAAAAAGGTGGCATGTGTACTTTCATAATGCAAGAGATACTGTGGAGCTCCTTACAGCAAGCAGAATAGATCTGTGGGTGTAATTTTTAAATGCAAATTAATTTTCTTTTGTGAAATGTAATTTCCTTTTCTTTGGTGCAATGTATAACTTCTGCTACCTCTTCCGTGATAAAGATTTTCATATTTGTCATCAGGTGCTTTTCTGCTTTGACAAGATCTTTTCTAGCACTACTGTACTGGAGGGCCCAGTTTATTTCATATTTCTTTACAAAGGGGTGAAGGCAGTAGATGTTTTCATAAATGAAACAGGTAGAATCTTGAGATACCAGTTTTCTTTCCCACAGAGTGACTTTGGAATTGGGGAAACAAGACACAGAAAGAATTTTTAAATTAACAGGAGTAGTAAGCAATGAAGTTTATTTCTATCTGATCTGAAGAGCACTGCAATCCATTTTTGAAGTTGTGCAGATGACTTATCCCAGAAATTCTTCTTAAAAAGACGTATCATGTAAGTAGTTTCTTTTTTTGTGTTTCAGCACTAGGTTTTTAAGGATCTTTGGAAGGGATTCGTCCCGTCTAACTCTTGGCACCAGCAGTATGGAGATATACTCAAAAATGCACACTTTGATCTCCCTTTCTTCCAGAGACAATTAGTCATTTTAGGAAGAAATCATCTTGGACTATAGTAGTTGACTCTTTTTAGGATGAAATGCAGAACTTTCAGTAAGAGCCCGCTTGTTTCTGGTGATGAAAAAATTAACTTAAAGATGGGTATATCCTCATAATTAGCTGAAAGATGGATATAGCAACATTTCTGATGTTTGAGTTTCTTTAGTTAAATGAATCCCACTGTTTATGTTGTATTATACTGTGGTTTTAATATTATGGCTTTGTACAGGGCCTAAATAGTCCATCCAGCAGATCATTTTGAAGCTGTTAGGTGTCTAGGTCTGTGCTCTACAAAAAACACGAAATGACTATGCACATTTATAATTTGTGTCTTTATGACTTATAACCAATCCAACTGAATAAATCTGTGTTATCAGTGAGCCTCAAGATCTGCACTGCTATGTTTAAAATGTGCATTTGAACTTCGCCAGTGAAGCATTGCTAGTCGGTTGAATGTTTAATATCCCACCAAATGGCTTTACACAGACCTTTAAATTACGTATCTAATACAGAAATTGAGGTCCAAAAAACCATTTAGGGGTACCATTTGCTCTGAGATATCCTATTGTAAAAGCCAAGCCACATCTCAAACTAATAGCATTCCTCCCAGTAGTGTTATCTGAAATACAATTCAATGAAGGAGAATCTGCCTGCTGTCTAAAGATCTTATAATCTGTATCATTCTCAGAGCTTTAGGTGACTGGAGGATGTATAGCCCTAAATCTGAAGGCAGAGATCAGATTTGAGAAACATTACATATATCAGTTATTTTGCTTCACAGCCACTAAAATCTTACAGATTTTATACCGTAACTTTATGATGAAATGAACTTGAAGTACTGGTATTTTCCTGTTTGCAAGATAGAGAATCAAAACAGTCAGTTTAGATGAGGCACTTTCTAAAGAGCCATAGGATATAAGAATCCCATTTTAGGTCATCATTTTGGCCTTCAAATGAAGCCTGCTTTCTATAGGACTGTAGGTGGGGGCTGTTCTGCTTCTTTTTGGTCCCCAAACCATCCAGGGAATTAAACAACAAGGTTGTACAAAATAAGAGTTCCATCCCACTGGTAACAATGCAAGGCAGTCCCAGATTACTCATATGCTGCATTTAATAGTCTACTTAAATTTGATGAAAAAGTTTGTATTCCTATCTAGAAAGTCTTAACAACTCTTGTATCTCCTTGGGGCTCCCAAAAATGCTGTGTAGTAGTTCTCAAAAGCTCAATTTCAAGGCATCTTGACAACTAAGAAAGGCAGTGTGATTGTCTAAAGTTGTTTTGAAATACTGGCTTGCTGCCTACGCAAAACTAAACAAAGGCTTACTCTGGCTTTTAGGTCAGACCAACACAGGCCAAGCTTGAGCTCTGATTTGCCCCATACGAGGAAATATAATGGAGTGGAAGCAGCAGCTACTTAATATAGGAGTTAAAATTACCCGTGACTGAACTGAGCACATCAATCAAAAGTTTTGGCATGTAATGAGCTAGGAAAACTGGTGTGGCAGGTTTTGGGGCAGGAAAAGGCTTCACTCTGTATTCAGCAATTTCCAAATTACCATGACATCCCTTTGCATAAACCACCCGACATCCAGCAGGTGGATTTTTCAGGCATTGTGCTGCCAGCACAAAGATGGATCAAGTGGGAGCATTCAAAATAGCTTCCTGTTTTGTGTTCTTAATACCGGAATTCCATGAAGTCTGCCACAATTCTTAACATTTTTAGAAGCTAAACTCTAAAATAATAAAAGGGACATAAAATGAAGAATGAAAAAAGTAACAGGTCTAGTACATTACACAACCAACAGTGGTTGCTTTCTGTGCCCAGAAAAAACCCGATTTTTTTAACATAAAGAGCCACATTAAAATGAATCAGAGAGAATTGCTCTAATCTCTCTGAGGTGTCTTCCTAATGCCTGCATGTCATTCAGTGTTCATCTCAATAACACGTAACATCTCCTCTCTTACCACCTGAATGCTTTTTGATTTATTATTCCTGTCTTGATCTCTTAGAAAAAGATACTGACATGTTTACATGTCTAAAATCATTAGCTAAAAAATCTCTCCTAAATATATAATGATTGCAAAAGTGCATTTGGGAAGAGATCAGATGCATGTTATGACATTTTTCTAAAAATGCCTTCCAGGCATCTATATATAGGGGATCAAATTCTTCTTTTAGATTCCCACATGGTAGTGTGAGCTGGGTAGGAAATCCTTGCAAACATCCTCAGGAGGATCACAGGCAGTGCAGGGTTTAGGATGCGCTTCCAAGTTAGTACATTAGAGGCTTCCTGTTCTGGGAGATTTTATCTTTTTATCTTTTTTTTGTTTTTTATTTTTCCTTAACAAGGTATGCTAGGGTTTAGAAGCAGACTACACATTTGCAGTTTCTATCCTAAAAGGCCATTTTAGCATATGTTGCAAACAATGTTAAATCATGTACTCTCAAGGAGTGTTAAATTAGACTGCTGATGCCTTAGGATAGCTAACACACCCAACTGGATGCTCACTCTTGGTCACTGCAAAGTGCATGCTCATAAAATCACTAGAAAAATCCAGTGTTCAATGGTCATGGGATTTCCAGCCGTGTGGAATGAAGGTGTAGCTTCAGGATACACTGTGTTGTAAAATAAAGCATTACAGACTGGAAACAGTTAATTTGGAATTGTTCTCCTTTTTTCTTATTTGTGTCACAGCAGGACACAACCTCAACATTTCAGCCAGGGGAGGATATAAGAAAAGGTGGAAGAAAAGGAAAAGGAGAAGGGAAATTGCAAATCTTCAAGAACTTCAGGAACGGACGCCCTTTGCAGGTTGATAGGTTAAAAGCTTAATGCTGGTGTTTTCAGAAGCTGAAGAGAAGGCTTTAGTAAACAAGGAGTTTTAAACAAAAATCAGAACATTTCTTGAGAATGATTCAATGTCTAGTACTTGAGATGGACACATCATTTTTAGCTTGTGAAAACTTAACAGGAATCTAGTCTCCATTGCAATCAATAGCTGGTTTTTATTGATTTCTGTGGAGGCAGGATTTTCCCACTGCTCCTCCTCATCAGTGTATTACTGGAAACTTCCCTTCTGTTTTTGCTTTCTAACACAACAATGCGAATCTCAGCACACAAGAGACAATTGGACCCTTACAACAATTTCAACTGTGACTCTTACTTCACACTGCCATTGTTCTGTCCTCATGTTATCTGTTCCTCCTCTGCTCACAAACAAATTGTTTATGAACCCTTTTCACTAAATAAAAATCCATACAGTAGCAGGCTTAAAATGAAAGGCCCTCATCAGTCATTTAACTTGTTTTACCATGTGTGAAAGCAGAAGCAAGGGATAATACTTTTTAAAGTGCAGAATTTTACAGAAATTGCAACATTAAAAATCAGATAATCTACTGGTCTTGTTGTTTTGCTTTCATAACTATCCCTTTTTCTTGGTTAGAGAAGAATTCATAAAGAGAGTGTTCCTGAAGTCTAGCTCTTAAATGATATAAAGATATATACTGGCTCTACATCAAGAGGATTCTTCTTATATTTATTTTTCTCTCCCCCCTTCCCCCCAGTGACTAAATCCACAACCCCCATACAACCCCCATCTTACTCCTTCCCTGCCTTTAATGGGATAAAGTCTTCTGAGCTAAAGCCAAAAATTATTTTGAATTTAATCTGTGGTCTTGTCTGTCTGTGTCTCCTTTTAAGATTTGACAGCACTTTGTTTCTCTGCATATTTAATGGCACTTAAAGTCAAATTGAAACATTCCATTAATATAGGTAAAACATCAGAATAATGAAGCTGTTACTTGTATCTGCAACAAAGACCTGATCTAACAAAAATCCTTCCGGGGACTTTGGTGACAGCTGTATCAAATCCTGTGTTCCTTGCATCAAATTTTGTATTTTCTCTTCCCTTTTTGAGAATTACTTTCCAAAGGTAATTCCCAGTTTCAGAGGAAGTCTAAAATTCTTAAATAATTGTTAAATTACTTAAATTCCTCAGCCTTTACTTTATATTCAGTATGTCCCTTTTAAAATTGTTTCCATGGTCCTATGGCTTTCCTGGGGAAAAATGAAGAAAAAAAAAAAAGGTCATGCCTAGACACAGTTATGGATGAACTCTTTGGAAAGGAGAACAAAAAGCTCCATTGCATTAAGTCTCAAACTTAAGAAAAAACAGAAAGTAAATGTCTTCTTGAAAATACACTTATAGAATGGAAATGAGCTTGCAATTAATATTTTAAAAGACAATCTTTCAGACAAGGAAAGTTGGTTAAATTAGTACCTGAATTTTCTAAATGAAAGAGAGTTGGTATGCTTCTTTTTCCTACAAAGTCAGGGATAATGTCTCTTTAAGCTAAGGGAATGAAACGCCTGTTTTTATCCGTCTTTTCCCCTTGCAGTACATAATCACTGTCTGTCACACTTTGATGTCATAATCATCTACTGAAGCTTCACTATTAAAGAGTAAATCTGCTTAACGCACCAAGAAGAAAAAAAAACACAAAACCCAAACAACAACAACAACAAAAACAAACAAACAAACCAACGAAAAAAACCCCACTTGCTCTTTATTGTCTCAGTGGCTACAAGTATGAATTACAGACTTGTGATATTATGTCACTCTGACCTTAATGAAACTGTTTTGAAAGGTGAAAGTGCATTTTTAAAACAATATCTTAATCCATTCAAACAGTAACTGCAACTGTTGGTTACTAAATGAGTACAGAGTCCTTTCTTTTGTGTAATGTATGTGAGCAGCATGACCTCAGTATCAAATAGTACTTCACAAAATCTTTTTGCAATCATTTTTCCAGATAAGGAAGACATCTAAACCCTGGTATAGGATTCAGCTTTGAATGAAATACTTTTTCATGTGTTTAGTTTTCAAAATGTGGGTTTACATTTGAATCAGCTGGCCCAAAATGAAGTCAGTATCCAGTTCATTTCTGGAACAAAGTTGAAAGTTGCCATCCATTTGATGTTATGTTATATTTTTAGTGCCAAGTGAAAGTGCTAACTCATGTTTAAAATTTTCTGTTATTTATTTGCACCAGTTTAATTTTTTTCTGTTGCATTTGTCCTTTTTAATTCCTGTTCTGTTTTTATCTAACCTACTGAACCATTTAACATATGATTCATTGCATCCCTCTGTTAAGATTAGTCACAATAATCCATTAAGAGAAAGGACTTTCTCATTTCCAGTAATTGTTGACATTCTCCTGCTGGACACCATGCTATTTGGTCAGCTATTGTGAAAAGGAAAAAATAAGATATCAAAGAGAGAGGGAAGAAAGAAGAATGAGACAATCTGTGCTCCGTATCAGTAGAGAACATTATTTCTTTTGCAACCTTTCCATTTTTACCTTAGGGTTCCCATAAGCCAACCCCAATTTCCCTAAAATTGTTGACAAAAAAAGCTTCTCACTGTAGAAGTACAGCTGAATGTTAGCATCAAACCTCAGGAAGTCACCTCCATCGTACAACTTGTGCTTCCTGATTTTATCCTTGATACCTTACCAAGAATTTTTTTTTTAAACAATAATGATAATATTATTATTAACCAACAACAGTAATAACAATGAATTTCCAACATTATTCTTACACAGTGTTGTTGACAAGCACTCCTGAACTGCTACTTATTTTATGTAGTGGGTCCATAGAGAAGCTGTAGCCAGATGCCAAAAATACTTCTTTGCTCCATAGAATACTCAATGTTCTTTTGATCGTGATCATTTCAGTTTAATTATCCTTTAGAAAGATAGTATAACACTTACAGTGCAAACTGCTTCCTCTATTATATTTCTCTGGTGGTTTTCCTGCCTATTGGGTTTTCAAATGGTATTTATCTATACAGTAGGGGTAGAAACTGTGGTTCCAATATATTTACATTCAATGCAAAGAGTACAATGTAAAATCAGTTGGTTCACTCAACAAAGTAAGTAGGAAGGATTGTTGCATTTCATTACCCATATCATGCAGCAATTTTAACATAGTTTAGGCTTTGACTGCCTCAGTAACAACAGGAACAGCCAAGGAAAAAGAGGTTCATCTGTGCACAGTCCCTACATTTGATCAACTGCACTAAAATGCCATGAAAGGAATTCACATGAAGGATTGATCAAGGAGTGCAGATAATCTGTATTGGTGTCAAATAACACTGATGCTGAAAAAATCTCAAGCTCACCAATAGGAACCTAAAATACCTGTCATTCTGTACTTTTAATGACAAAAGTCTAAAGAGAATATAGATACAATAAGGTTCTTGTAAACACAGGCAATGAACTTTTGTTTTTCTCAAAAGGAAGAAAAAATGGAACCATAAAAAGGCATATTTGGGATCAAAGAAAGAAACACTGTTCTCAGTACAACTGTCTGTCAGCTTGAATATGATCTCATTTTCTTTCATACTACTTTGAATACACCAGTTTAATAACATTATGGGCACTTCAATGCATAACAGTCTATAAAAATAAGAGAAGGAAACAAATTATATGTGGATTTCTTTTAAGATCCAGCAACCATTGTTTGAGTTTCTATGCCTGTTCTTTCATTATCCCAAAATGAGTTTCCTTTCAGAGGCAGCAGAATGGTTTGACACAACAAAACAAATAGCCCTCCTCCCCCCTCCCTATTAGACTCACAAGCCACGTGCAGGTCCACACTGCTGCACTAAGCACAGCGTGTTTTATAAATCAGTCAATTCATGCTTCTCCACAAGAGCAGACTCAGCTTAAAGATGTGTGCTACTTTTAAATGGACAACTTTCAAATTATTTTGCCAGCTGGCACTTGTAAGCATGAAGAACCAATGAAACACTAGCTCAACTCAAGCCTTCTTCAAGGAAGCATGTCTGAGTCGAGCTCCATTATTGCAAAGCAAACACTGTCCTGGTTCACAAGGTGTCTTCTGTCTTTAGGAGAAGTTGGGCAGTGAAAAAGAAGACTGCATTTGAGGGGTAATTTGGGGCTACATAAAGGGATGCCTGCTGCCTATTGACTTAATAAACCTGCTTCAATAGCAACCACAGCATGGAAAACGCACCATGGAATGCAGATACTAACAAATGCATTTTTTAAAAAGTATCAAAGAAGAGATTTGATGTCCCCATCACAGGTCTGCTGTGGACTTTCTGTTTTACTGTCTGATATGATTCAGGAGACAATCCAATAAAGTGTCTAGATACATTTGAAAAATAAATATGTATGTATCTTCAGTGACTCCAACAGAGTCGCTGACATCTGAAATACTAAGTTAAATGAGTTGTGGAGAAGAGTAAAGTCTTTTGATAAATCTAGTGATATAGTTAGGGAAAGAATAACTTTCAGACCCAAAATCCATTTCTCTGTTCAAGTACTAGTCAGTCTAGTGAAAGATCACTCCTCATAAGCCTTGCTTCCTTTTCTAAACCTTGGCCATTGTAGCTAATCTTCCCCTTCACACTTAATTTCAGGCATATATTTAAGAATTTGCTGGTTCAGAGACTCAGGGAAAGCTCTGAGATATTCTAAAGTAATTTAAACTATAACCAGCATATACCATTTTTAAATTTAGTACTGATGCAGCTGTATCCTAAGTCTACATCTTGGCTCTAACCTCACTGCATGTGATTCCTGGCTGATCTGACCTTTGGTGGTGAGAGCAAGAGAGTGTCTTGGACTCCTGCTATTGCCATAAACCTATGTCATGCAGAAGAAGAGTGTCATCCATATTGAGGCTTATCATAGCTTATCTATGCTGTCTTTCCCAGTTTTACATGTGTAACTGGTTGAAAAAGGATTTTAAAAAATAGAATTAATCATTCAAGTTATTTCTAAGAGGTTTTGTTCTTTGAAATTATTCAGTCATCTCTGAAAGTACCCAGGAGAACTAGGAAAAAGATACACAGAAATGTAACAAAGATGGTCATAGGTTATGGAAGTGTTTCTACATAAAGATTAGTTTGGAAAAGAGACCACAAGAAGGCATAGGATGCAGTCTTACAAAATAATGAATTCTAAAAAGAAGTTTAATGGGAAATTTTTTCTCACTACATGATCTGAGTAATATTTAATGACATAATCAGGCAGCAGGCTTAAAACAAACAAAAGGAATAATCACTTCTTTAACTCATTTATTATCTTTTAAATTACATTATAGTGATTTAGTAGTCTTAACAAGACATAAAAAAAATGAAAACACTATGCTTAATGTTATCATTTCTGGAAATGTACGAAAATAAACACAGTATGTCATAATTCTGTGGGGAAAAAACTGGGCAACAAAATTAAGGGTATTCCATTTGTTCTTACTTGTTATTAATTCACTGTTTTTCTTCTATTTCTATAACTATATTTTTGCATGAGTTCTTATTTTTGTCTTGACATAGTCCCAGTTGTAGGTCACAAAGTAGAAACTATACCCTTGAAAGCAAAGTCTAAGAAAAAATAATATAAATCATTACTTGCTTTTGACATTTGCAGATAGTTACTACACCCTGACTAACACTTCTGAGAGCACTTTCTTGTTTACAACTACCACGATTTGTTCCTAGTTTTAGATGTTTGAAATGCTATAAGCATCAAACAAAAGAAATGCATTATGACTAGATCAGTTAGTACAGATGACAGAGCAATTACATATAAACTATATCTGATAGATAGTTGGCTAAACTGTTAATAACCTTCAGTGACCTTAGAGGAACTGTGAACAGATAACCTTTTAAAATTTGTTTTTAATAGGCATTTCTTCATTTTTTTCCTCTTTCACTGGTGTAATTTCAAAGACATACACTGAAGGCCAGCAGTGCACCCCACATACCTTTGTAACAATGCAAAGCACATCCCCTCCGTGAAGCTTCTGTGGAGACTGCTAATCACAAAGGACAGAGAATTTTATCATTAATGACAAAATAAGTAGGTACATAAACCTCCCATATGTACAACTGAGTATCTCTGTACAAAGGCGTTTTCTCAAGCTATTCCTTCAAATAGAAAACATAGGGACAGGCTTCTTCTCATAATTCAATGTGTCTTGAAGTCTTTGAACTGTTTTGAACTGAACTGCTGGTTTTGCCTGACACACTCCGTATCACTCAGCTGCAGCATCATGCTGTGTTTTGCCCACTGCAAAAGAGGTAACTTCCAGGCAAATTTCAGGTATATGAGACTGATCTTTGATCTTTTTTTTATGACAAAGTGTTTTTTTCCTACAATTTTTACTACTATCCAGTCATGTCTGATATTAAATGGTAATGCTGCCTCATGCTCACTGGGGCTTTAACAGTCCTGCCTGTGAGACATCTCAGCAGCTAATCCATTTTGCTGGGAAATACATCATGTACTTGCAATAAGCATATTATGGAAGTTCGTGAAAATGGAACTTTCTCCATTTCTCTATGTAGGAGAAACAGCAAAAAAAAAAATCAATCTGTCAATCTGTCTAATTTGTTGACCAAACATATCTCTATACTGGCAGCAATGGTTTCACATCTTACAGACAAGCAGGAACATTCAGACTTTATATTGTTGATTAGCACTCTGGTGGCCATGCAAAGTTTAATCCCACCACTTTGTATCCTCTATATATTTACAGTAGTTGGATTAAACAAGCAGACAAGCATTTTTCAGCTTCCTTGGAATTTATTTCACAGAGAATCAGACCTGTAATACCTGGCCACTGGCTTTCTTTTCTTTTTTACTTCATTGGCAGTAGCATTATATCTCTTTTAAATCCAACAATATAGCTCTAAATCATGCAGAAAATGTCTTATATATGCCCAATGGTGGGACTGTGTATTTACATGAATTCTACTATTAAGGCTGAAATAGGATCAAACCACTGATTTTTGCTGCATTGTCCTGATCCTCCATCTTCCTAGCAGAGCAACTCCACCATAAGAACTATGAGTCTTGATGCACACTTAGAAAATATGGTTTTCATACCAGTAGTTTTCACATTATGCATATCTGAAGAAAAAAAAGCAATTGGCAATATAAGTTCATCTTGAAGACCCAGCATGACTCCCACTGGAAATAAAAATAATACAGTCTTCCCAAAGGAATCCTAGAAAAGTTAGGTAGAGAGATATATAACTCAATATAGTGTGAGATATAGAAAATATATATTCTATATTTATTTTAATATATGTTTATTTTATATATATATGTATAAAAGGCGATATTGAGAGCTTTTTGAGAATTATGGCACACCTTAAAGGCCTCAAATGGAAAGGAACATCTAATGGCTTTTTCTTGACATCATCCCTTTGTAGCTGTGAAAACCGTCCCTACAGATCAATTAGAAAAGGATATTTGAATTAATTTTTTTAATTATAATAACTGGACCCCTAAAGTTAGTAAGTTGTACCAGTAAATCTTTTAGCTCTTATGTAGGTCCCATGTTCCTTAGCTGAATGACACTTTTGAGCCAGAATGGCACCTCATGCTTATGGCTGAAATTTATAAAAACGAAGAAATAATTTTTTTCAAACACATTTCCTATCAATGAATGCACAAGAATGTCATCCTATCTTTGTCTTTAAATACAAATTATTAACCTTATATATAAAGAACTTCAATTGAAATTGAATGCTCTTTGTTTTCAACCAGGTTTTGAATGACATTTTAATATTTTTTTCATAAACTAAACTCTTTTGTGTTATGAGATATACTACTCAATTCAATTAGTTTCTTTTGATGACTGGGTGGTATTTATTGGTAGCTTTTCTTGACGTTCCCGTAAAAGGTCTTCTATGACCACCGGTTCCAGGAAGATACTTCTACATCTTTTATTCATTGCTATCTCCACATCTTCTCTAGGTAAGAGAGAGAATTTTCCATATCCAAATGCTGGAAGTCATTTCTGGTCCTTGTGTAAGCGTGTATATTAAAAGCATGGTCCTGGAACTCACATGTACTGTATCAATCATTAATCATTAATCTTGCTTTTTTCTCCTTGTTGTTTTGTCTGCTAAGGCTTTTATTATCTTATGGACATGATCTGTCTTTTTCTTTTGTATGTGTACAGACAGAGTAAAATCCCATTTTGTTGTATAGAAGTAAACAAAGTAGAAATAATAATAGTAAAATATGTTCTTGAATTAATGGCTTAACCAAGCACAATTTACTGCTAAAAGAACAAAAAGTGAATCATAGAATACTTTGGGTCATTTAGTTCCAACCCCCCTGCCCTGGGTAGGGACATCTCCCACTAGATCAGGCTGCTCAAAGCCCCATTCAACCTGGCCTAGAACACTTCTAGGGATGGGGCTTCCACAACTTCCTTGGGCAACCTGTTCCACTGTCTCATCACCCTCACATTAAAGAATTGATTCCTAATATGTAATCTAAATCTATCCTCTTCCAGCTTAAAACTGTCTCCCATCATCCTATTGCTACATGCCCTTGCAAAAAGCCTCTCCCCAGCTTTCCTGTAGGCCCCCTTTCAGGTACTTGAAGGCTGCTATAAGGTCTCCCTGGAGTTT
Organism: Hemiprocne comata; assembly: GCA_020745705.1. Taxonomy (NCBI): domain Eukaryota; kingdom Metazoa; phylum Chordata; class Aves; order Apodiformes; family Apodidae; genus Hemiprocne; species Hemiprocne comata. The sequence continues at coordinate 113,454,874 of CM036588.1, read as the reverse complement.
TCTTTTCTCCAGGCTGAACAACCACAAGTGTCTCAGCCTGTCTTCATAGGAGAGGTACTCTAGCCCTCTGATCCTCTTTGTGGCCCTCCTCCAGACTCGCTCCAACAGCTCCATGTTCTTCTTGTGTTGAGGGCTCCAGAACTTGACACAGTACTCCAGGTTGGGTCTCATGAGATCCAAGTAGAGGGAAAGAATCACCTCCCTTGACCTGCTGGCCACAGTTCTTTTGATGCAACCCAGGACACAGCTGGCTTTCTGCGAGCACACAATGGTAGCTCATGTTGAGCTTCTCATCAACCAACATCCCTAAGTCCTTTTCCTCAGGGCTGTTCTCAATCCATTCTCTGCCCAACCTGTATTTCTGCTTGGGATTGCCTCAACCCAGGTGCAGGACCTTGTACTTGGCCTTATTGAACTTCAATGTGTTGGCATAGGCCTACCTGTCAAGCATGTCAAGGTCCCTCTGGATGGCATCCCTCCCCTCCAGTATGTGAACCTCAGCACACAGTTTGGTGTTAGCAAACTTGCCAAGGTTGCACTCAATGTCACTGCCCATGTTACTGACAAGAGCATTAAACAGCACTGGTCCAAGTACCGACCCTTGGGGAACACCACTTGTCACTGGTCTCCATTTGGACACTGAGCCATTGACCACTACTGTTTAAGTGCAACCATCCAGCAGGTCCCTTACCTAACAAGTGGTCCATCCATTGAATCCGTATCATTCCAGTTTTGATACCAGGATGTTGTATGGGACAGTGTTGAGCGTTTTGCACAAGTCCAGGTAGATGACGTCAGTTGCTCTTCCCTTGTCTACGAATGCCACCACCCCATTGTAAAATCATCACTGACAGCAGAGAATGAGAGCACAAAGACTCACATGTCTTCTGTAACAGATCTATATAGGCACAGGAAAAGGAGGTGCCTCAAATACTGTGTTCTGTTCTGGGCCCTTCACTATAAGAAGGACATTGAGGTGCTGGAGTGTGTCCATAGGAGAGTTACCAAGCTGGTGAAGGGTTTAGAGCACAAGTCATAAGAGGAGCAGGTGAGGGAACTGGGCTTGTTTGGTTTGGACAAGAGGAGGCTGAGGGGGGACCTCATCGCCCTCTACAACGACCTGAAAGGAGGTTGGAGGGAGGTGGGTGTTGGCCCCTTCTCCCAAGTCAATAACAACAGAACCAGAGGAAATGGCCTCAAGTTGCAGCAGGGAAGGTTCAGATTGGATATCAGGAAGAATTTCTATACTGAAAGAGTGGTCAGGCACTGGAACAGCCTGCCCGGGGAGGTAGTTGAATCATCATCCCAGGAGGTATTCAAGAAATGTGTCGATGTGGCACTTCAGGGCATGCGCTAGTGGCTGAGATGGGGGTTTTTTTCTGGGTGCTTTTTGGTGGAGTGAGTGTGGTTGTTTGTGTTTGTCTGGGGTTTTTTGTATGCTGATGGTTGGACTCAGTAATCTCAGAGGTCCTTTCCAACCATGATGATTCTGTGGTTCTGTGATTCTGTGAGAGAGAATGGAAAAAAATAACTCAAGATAACATAATAAAATCAACATGTACAGCAATACACTTGCAGAGATGTCTTTAGTTTTCATTTTATGGAAAGCGAATAAATAAGTGCTTGAACCATATTGTTACGTTCCAAAGCATATGGCTTTACAGATGTCATTGTTTGACTCAGGATCAGCAATTAAACCAGAGACAACAACAATCTTGATCCCCTCCCCCTCCCACCCAGGTAAGGAAGGAGAGAGAGAATTAAGAACAGAGACTTTGCTGGATTGAAAACTTAACTAGACAGCTTTAATTATATGTACAATTATATACAGGTATGGTCAGGAATGTGCAAAAGCCTCTTGCCTTCCCCCACCCCCAGCAACTCCCCTGGCACTCTCCTGAGCTGTGAGCAGTCCTGAAATGTCTCAGCCCTCAGGCAGGAGATAAGGCAGAGCAGACAGGGGCTGGGGTATGAGGGTTATGAGGTCACAGCCTGGGGGTCGACAATGATGGGTGGATGGAGTCCTCCCCAGACACCAGCCATGGATGGAAGAGAAGAAGCAGGAAGGAAGCTGTCATCTATGATCTCTGACCTTGCTCGGAGCTTACGTAGATCTATGGAATGGAACACCTTTGGTCAGTTCTGCTGTCTGTCTCGTCCAGCTCCCCTACGGGGGGGTCACAGATACAATTCTCCTGCCCCAGTAGCCTCTGTAGCAGCAGAGTTAAGAAGCGACCTTGGAGTCTCAGCAGAAACACAAACATTCCAGTGTTATCAGTCCACTGGCTGGAACACTTGCTGCTAGTTAAAAGAGAGCTTACTGAAGGAAAAAATCAGTAAAAGGAAAATTGGCTTCATCTTGGCTCAAACCAGGACAACAGGATGAATGAGTCAAAAAGAAAAGCAAACTCTTTAGTGATTTGATGAAGTATAGCCTCTTCATTTGCACAACTTAAGAAATTGTAAATACAAGTCAGAGCCTATACAAAACATTTAAGGTCATTCTTGTTTGTTGCCATCTTAGTTCTAAAATGCAGGAATTGCAGCATTGTACACAGTGACCTGACCTGTTCATTGAACCCATAATACTGAAAAATTTATGATAGAAAAGATTTGGCCATTAGGTGTGTAGTGCAGTAGAAATTCAGCTTGTTTAGTAGACACTTCAGCTGAGGGAGCTCTTGAATGTACTTGCTAATGCTGAGTTGGCAGTGAAAAAGATGTGAGTTTTGTGAAGGGCTAATTAAAGAATTCCAGGTAGGTGCAGCAGTTGCCTTTGCACTTTTTAGCTAGTGGGCATCTCTCTACTGAGGGCTGCTGTGTGGGAATGGTATGATTCCAGTTCCATTTTTTGCTCCTTTGTCCTGATATTCCTATAGCAATTTCAGGAACAAAGAGAGTCAGCAACTAAATTACCAGTTAGTCTTCAGATAAGAACATGTCTTAAAGACATTACTATACCTGTGGGGGGTGTATTTGTGCTTATCACTAATGTAAACATGATAAATGGTCTTGCAAAATCCTCCCTTGAAATACTTATTGATGTAAATGCAGTGAGCTAACAAAATTAACTTATAAAATGACTGACAGGTATTTTTGTTGCTTTTAATTAACAAATCCTGGAAAAAATGTATTTGATCAAAATAGGAATACTTTTTTTCATAACATAATGATAGAATTTAAGTAACTTTCCCTGTATTTCTCTTGGTGACTTAGTATAAATACACATTTATGACCATTGCAGTTTATATTTTATTTTAAAATGAACATATATGTCAGAAAACCAACAAAAATCCATAAGCAATGCAATGCTGAATTGAAGCATTATTTTCTAAAGTAGAAAAATTATAAGACAGGTTGCAAACATGAAACAAGCAAGTTTTCTTTCATTCCAGCTGCAATTCAGAATAAACTTTGAGTTACCAGTCTGAGAACACAAGAAGAGGAAGGAACATTTTGCTTTGGACTAAACCTATATACGGTTTCACTGCACCAACGTGGAAAGTATTTTGGGGTTTTAAATATATTTTTTTTCAGTGGAGTAGTTAGAAATCATAAGGAAATGAGACAAAAACTATGCATATCTTTCAATTATCAAGACAATTAACTATCTTGTTTTCAATTTTAGGACTGCTAGCTGCTTGCAATGCTTTAAGAATGAAAACAAATTGTTCTCTCCATTTCTTTCCTGTCTTATGAATCCATAGGGTCATTAGCTTTCTGGCACTCTGCAGAGAATTTTTTGTGTTGGCAAGTTTTTGATCAAGACTATGTAAGCACAACTTTTTATCTCATCTCCTAACTTCTGTTTACTACTGAAAAAATACTGAAAAATGATGCCATGTCTTTCCTTACATAAAGATGGGATGTCTAAGAGGTGTTTAATCTCTGCCACTGTAGCTGTAGTGCTTGGGGTGTTGTGTATAAATTATACATTGTACTAGATTATTATAAAAGCTGCTACTATCTATATATACAGAACAGTGGATTTCTTAATTAAAAAAACATAAAAATCTAGTGGTGTGGACTATCTAATACCTTGTAGTCAGAGGAATCCTAGGTAGTCCTCAAAGACACTTCAGTAGTAATGAAAAACCTCACTTTATGTACACTGATGTTTGCTGATAGACATAGAATTTCTCATCTTATTTAGAATTATTTTTTTGTTGTTCTTGTTTGTTTGTTTGGGTATTTTTCTTTTTTTTTTTATTAATAAATGTAACATTCCATTCCCTACTAAACAAAAATAATCTTCCTGGAACATGAAAAGCTGCTTTGTATTTTTGTTATAACTTTAGGCTTTATCAAGTTTTGAGAAAATAAAAAAAAAGTATGAAGGGAAACCAGCTGATAAATTCCCTGGGAAAATCTGTTTATATCCCTGTGATAAGAAGAAATCAGAAATCTAAGGTTAAGAGGAACAAACAGGTGTATGTACAAATGAATGCAAATTCTGACCTTGATCAAATAGTATCTATGAGAAATACACATTTTTCCCAACACGACTGATATATTTATTTTATCACAAACTTAAATTTAGTGTAAGGGTTTTTTCTGATCTATCACATTTGGAAAAAGTAAATCCACACCAGAATATTTCTGATTCAGATCATATTAATAGGCTAATTATCTACTTAGGAAAATTAATTAGCATTTCCCCTGTAACCTTTTCTCTGAAGATGCTGGAATGCACTGAGAGGACCTGATTTACTATTATATTAGTAGAGTTGGGTCCAAAATTTTCATTGGAATAGAACATATGCCTTGCTTTGTAGGTTAAAATTCTACCAATGGACTTGAAGATTTTATATGAAAATGGGCATTGCCCTTGTGATTAAATTACTCATAGGACCACATTTATTCTTTCTGGAGGAACAGACAGATCTGAGACTAATTCAGAATAGTCTTACATTAGAAGGACATCTATGACTGTATGGGCTGCTTTAGTCTGAATAAGAAGTGCTGTGAAACCATGACTTACCTTTCCCACATTTTTTCTCTTCTACTTTGGCTATTTCCTATGCTCCAGCCAAGGCTAATCCACTCTAATAAGCATACTGAAGGAGAATTTTCCCCAAGGTTGTCATGATTTCTTGCAGCCACCAGGATATCATAAAAGTAATTATGCAGAATATAAATTTTATATTTTTTCATTGTGGATTTTTTTATTAAAATTAATATTTTTCTTGAATACAGCCAATCTATCTTCTAATTGAACTAATTATTTTAATTATTATTTTATGAACAGCACTATATTTATGTCCTCTCCACTGGATAAAGAGCATCAGTTGGGCACTTGGTCTATGGCTTTTGGTTTAGAGACATGCAATATACTGAAAATTAAATTAGATTCACTGTACCTTGCCACAGTTCATAAGCATGACCCTTTCCATGTGCTGTGTACAAACTCTGGAAGATAATTCATACAGTAAGGGGTAATATCTTGTTAAACAAGTAGATGGGATAGGGATAAGAAGATGAGTTTGGGGAGCACGATATCTTCATGACATCCCTCATCAGGCATATTCTATCTGCAGTCTTAGATGCATTTCCTTAGGGTTGTTATTTCCCTGAAAGAGGACATAACAACCAAATGTAATAACCTCACAGAATAACTTTCCTTTTTAGCAGGATTTCTGCATATTTCTACTACAATATGACTAGCTTTAGTCTCTACAGTAGTTTTAGAGCAGGTATACAATCTGAATCAGAGTTGAAAGTGACCATATTTTGGTGATCATTATTTTATGTGCAGAAAGAAAAAGTAAGCAAACAAGATCCTTTTCTGTATTCTTTATTCCTGATACAGATGAATGTTTTAAAAATATTGTGTCTTCATTATGAGAGGACATTCTTGATCAGGGTTATTATTTAAGGTTATAGATGTTTCAGTTAACATTAATGAACACTTTACAGTCATTCTCAGTGAAATTTGTGCAGCTATGCTTTAGAGGATATTCAGCTCAGTGGGAAAAATCAGGAAGAACAGAGAAGTTTATTCATTATAGTTGAAAGGATCACCACTTAGACTACTAGCCCAAGCTATGTATACTCATCTGGTCATTCTTACACTCAGCTCATATGTAGAAGTTAAAAGGCAGAGCACAGATATCTTAAACAAAGATAGATGTCTGACCTCTGACCAGAAATCTGGAAGGCCTACACCGATACTATGACAGAGTTACAAAAAGAGTCCCTGTATGCAGGGCAGACTCGTTATCCATGAAACAGTGCCAAACATCTCCTACCCTACCCTAAAAATATGGGTCTCTGTCTGGTCGTGGGCAGGATGCCAACGGTACACCTGGATGTCTCAGTATCAGTATATTCAGTATACGTGTTGCAAAAGTGATTCCCAGAAGAAATGATTGATGCCTTTTGTACTGCAGCAAGAAAATGGTCCAATATTGGAGGCACAGATGATTTAAAGCCAGGATATATAGCTTCAGTATTAGTCATAAATTTATTTTTCAATATTCAGGCCAATGTATTAGCAAACAACAAAATGTGGCTCACACACCTATGAGAACAGTTTTAATGAAGAATTTTATTCAAGCTTATTTCATTACTTTTTTTCTGGGTAGTGTGAACTGTGAATTAAGTTGAATACAAAAGGTTTTCACTGCACTGAATTACCTGTTTCACCTTGAAAAGCCACACAAAATGAAGCTCTTAAAGCCTTTTGAAAATGACCTTTTTCCTCAGCAATGATTTATCTTTCCCCTTGAAAATCCCTTTTACAAAAGGGAGTATGATTAAAGGAAGCCAAGCAGCACAAACACTTGGTGAAGATCCTGCTTATCTGGAACTCACTTGACAATGTATGTTTTTGGGGTCGGGAATGCTGCAGGTTCAAGGGATAATTCTGCCTTTCAAACACTTCAATTTATTTCATGCCTGAGCACTGTCATTGTACGCAGACAAGATGAAACGCATCGTTGTGTAAAGAAATTGAAATGAAATCCTACTTGACCCAGCAGGATGGGGCATTATGTTTGACTCAGTAGTGATTCCTGGAATAATATCTAATTCCAGGAGGAAAATTTCTTGATATGGCCACCTGCTGTGACTGTCTTTGTCCAGGGATCACAAGTTGTTCCGGGTGACTGGGCTCAGGACATGCCTAGAAGAAAGCAGCCAGCCTCCTGCTGGCATTTAGATCTCTTCATTTTCTCTATGCTGCCATTCAGTGGGAATGAGTGAATGAAGAGCAGGGGAAAGCTGAAGCATTTCCACAGGAAGACACATGCTCCAGCAGAAATGGGAGCTAAAAACCATTTGACTCAGGTTTCTCATGCAGGTTTTTTTGGGGGGATGGGGGGTGGGAGGGGAGGGCAGAACTAGAAATTAAGAGTAATATTTTTTTTCCTAGACAGGTAAGTTTTTAATTTTTTTTGGTCATGCAGGCCAATCACTGGGATGTCATTCCCCATTTGGTCCATGTGAAGTGTTTACTTTGAAAAGGCTGCACACCACCAGATTAAATAAAATGGGAACGCTCCATGTCTCACAAGAGGGAATTGTGCAGACAGCTTTATTACTTCTGTCAGAGAACAAAGGTTTTCCCAGCATGCAGGGGATTATTAGGCCAGCAGCAAATAAACGGAATGAGCAGCATCAAAACTTCAACTATGACTAACAGAGAGGAGAGGGAGCAAGAATCTATAAGTGATTTCTGTGCTACTACAGTATGAAGAGCAAAACTATTCAGGTGATACCACCAAGCCAGGTTCACTGTTTGGACAGAATCCAATTTTGATGTAAAATTCCATAATTGCCACTGCTATAATTACTTCCAAAATTGGTAATTACCTCCCATTCCCCCAGACAGTCAGTCCACCTGTATAGTATCAAAATATGTTTTTTTTTATATACTAGGAAAAAACACAGCTTTTTCTTCTCATCACTACTGGTTTAAGACTCCTGAAAAGTTCATTAGAAGACCCAGCATTTATTTATTGAATTGACTAAATTATTCTTCCTTGCAAATGCATGCTAACACAAGGTAGCCTGTTGCTTTTTCCCCCTCTTTTTCCTTTGTTTTTTTTTTTTCTTTAAATGGCAGTTTTTAACAGGAAAGCCATGCCCTTACTCTCTTCCTTTTACCATTTTCTCTACTCTTAAATGGTAGCATTTCCTCCTTTTGCCACTTGCAGGTGAGGACAAGGAACTTTCATATGTTCCTTTACTCTGAGGTGTCATTTGTCATTGGCAGCTTGATACAGTGCAGTTGAGAGGACTGATTGCACAGATACTATCTATGCCATGGCATAAGTGAGTTTCTGAATATCATGGAAATGATAGAAGGTCATATATTGTAAAAAAAAAAAGACTGGAATCATAACCTGCACAATACATGAACCTGGTAGAGAATAACCAAATCGTGGAGGATGCTCTGTCTGTCAGCATCCTGCCTTCTTTCTCTATAGAAGCAGAATCAGCTCATAATAATAAATAAATAAATATATATGTAGAGAGAGAAAAAAATTAAAAGCCAGAGGGAGAAGAAGATCTGAGGTAAATATTTACTTTCTTTTTGTAATCAGTTCTGCTTTCTGTAATATCCTTACACCAAAACTAATGGGAGTTGGGAGTGCACCAACCTAAACGCCATCCTGAATTTAGCCTTTGATATTTCCACTGCAGACCCTGCAGTTAGGAATCAGAAAAAACATGCATTTGCTGCAGTGTTTATGCAGCTCCTGTGCATCTTCCTTTCCCTGTGCAATACTAGTGCTCATGTATTCAGGCTTTGTTTTACAGCACTTGATTTTGCAGAAGCATGAGAAGTTAAGGACCCAAAATGTAATAAGAGAGGGAATAGGCTTAAAATTATTATTTTTTAAAATGCCAAGAGCCGTTTAGAACCATGAATGCCTTAGGCCATGAAGTAATAATCCTAGTGCCCATAATGAAAAGAATTTGTCAGAATGAGACATGTCAATTTACATTAAAAGAAAAGAAGTCTCACTCACAGGCACAACATCCTATAGTTAGGACTAAATTCTGTTCCCATTCAGATCAGTACATTTTTGCAATCAACTTACACAGCAGTAGGAGCCAAATCCTCCAGGCCATATTTTCAGTGCCAGCTTCCTTAGCTTAATGGCACAGTTTGGCACTGGGAATGAATTGTATCTCGATTATGCTCACCTGCAATTAATTATCAGCACAAGAAGAATCCAGGTTATAATCCTTCTTCAAAGCCAGGCCTTAGTGTGCTACTAAAATATGACTAGTAACAAAAACAGGCATTTCTTGTCACCAAGTGACAAGTTTATATTTGACCCATCAGAATCCAAATGACGCTGTGTATGTGGCACTGTAAATGTTCTAACTTGCAGGGGAATAATCCCTTGAACTGCTGATTTGCCAACTTAAAAAATCAGCTTTGTTATTTAATCCCATCAATACTGAATATAGCACATATACTGCCAGTGTTTTCTAGCTGGTTGTATGATTTTACAGTTACAAAAAGAACAAAATAATTTTAAGGCTATTAAGCAATCTGTGGAAAAATTATATTCATTATAATAGAATTCAGAATACTAATCAAACTATTGACCTCTGTATTTTTGCTACAAGCCCATGTCAAGATAGTCCCTCCGTTCTTATACACGTTGGTATCTAATATGGCAACTGGCACATATAGAGAGGGTTGCCCAGGAGGAAGGAAAATGCATACAGTCTTTCTTGTGATTGCATTTTTTTAACCAATTGTTTCTCTTTTTTTTTTTAACCAATTGTTTCTCTACCTAATCTTGTATAGTGTCCTATAGTAAAAGTGATTTAACTGCAATGAGTAGATTTTGATGAAATTATTACAGTTCGATTCAAGTCTACTACTCCATACATTTAAGAACCTTGAAGTAACAGATAATTGCAAAGAAGCCAGAAAAAATTGCAAGTCTCTTATCTAGATTTTCTATCCATTTTCTGTTTGACTGTATAAATAGAAGATTTGAAAAGCTGAGCCTGAAATTAGAGAAGTGATACAAAAATAGGACATTGGTTCATGCCTAGCCAAGTGGATGAGAAAGGAGAAAGCTAGCTATGAGCAGGAAAATTGAGGGGAGTCCAGAGACCAGATGCAATTTCATGAACTGTTTTTTCTGCATGAATGTCCATGTAAGGAGAGCTTACTCCTTCACTACCAGCAGTCACAATGGACAATATCTAAAGAATCAGAAACAGGAAAGCTAACAGAGGAGGAAGGAGCTGGAGTGGCAAGTCTGTTTCACATTGAAACAAACAGAATGAATAGATGGAGCTGGTAGAGCTAGACCCTAGCTCCCTCAAACGTGGAATGAAGCTTTGCTTTGGACTCTTCTCTAACAAACAGATGGCCTTGATAAAAATTGTTTTCCAATTTAAAGTCCTAGTAATAATGCAAGAGAGGAAGGGTGTTTATCACATGCACACTGTTGGAACAGGGTGATAGAGAATGCTTTTGAGTTTTCAGTCACAGAAGGAGTACCGTGTATGCTACTTTGTGAAGTTAGATATCTTTGAGTAATCTGCACCAAGAAGAAAGAGTCACAGATTTTCCCTCTAGCAATAAGCTGACTTTCCATCTCAGATATCAAGATTGGCACAGGGACAGCCATCAATAAACAGAATTTTTCTGCTTTTGTGAAATAGCCAAGTACTTATGTGGCACAGTGGGAACTATTGGTATATTTATTTTTCCCTTGAAAAGCACAATGAAGAACTCATGTTCCTTAAGCAATAGGAGTGTTGGAATTTAAAAGATACAGATGTTTGATTCACCTAAGCATGCAAAATTCAGGTATTAATCTGATCTGAGAGTTCAAGATTTCCTGGCAGGGAAATGTTCTACCTGTTTTTAGAAGCTGGTCCAGAGAGCTTGATAACACAGCTGTCCTCTGATGTTCATTGGCACTTATTGGCACTTTATATGATCAATCACCTAGATTTAACATTTCTGGGGAAATAAAAATTGATCATGCCTTTAATTTTGACTGTACATCTCTATGTATATCTTAGGTGTTATAAGAAGATAATTAATAAATACATCCCAGTTCTTCCCAAGTGCTTCAAATGCTTCAAATTACAGAGTGTGACTCAGAAACCCTAGAGTGCTTCAGATTTGAATGATTCCAGGGCTTCAGGGATGTGCCAGGTGCTTTGAAGCAAGATTAAAAAAGAAACGCTTAAAGCACTAGGAAATTTGAAAGGCATTGCCACAAAATCCAGCAGAAATGCTCACAGACATGCTTCAGCATGAGTGGCATAAGGTGCAGAGGTGCAGCTGGCAAGAAAAAAACATTCTGTCAGCTCTGAGTACAGCTGAACAACTGTAACTGTAGCTGTGAAAGGAAACTGAATCCAGGAGACTTTTCCTCAGAGTTTTGTTGAATGTGGCTGCTGCTGTTCCTCATTTCCAGCTCAGTAGTGAGGCTGACCACATACAGAAAAGATGCAAATATACATGCATGCAACAGAAACATGTCAGGTCACACAGACCAACACAAAAAGGAGAGCAAGGCCTTTACTTGGCAGCGACATTAGACTAAGAGAACGCATGTAAATGCAAACAACACAGATGGGTCTATCCTGTTCTTCTTGTCTAGTTTATCAGGCTTGAAGTTCACCACTCAGAACATGTACACCCTCATTCTCATGATTCACAAATGTGGGTTCCTCAGACCCTATAATAGACCTTCAAAGATCATCCACAACCCCAACAACAGTCCACAACCCCTTTTTTATCCAGTCTCCAGCTATGACCTTAAGCTTTTCAAGGTTCTGGCCTCCTTTTCCAGATCACCAACTGATCCAGCATAAAGTGTGTCACCAAATTACACACTTACGCACAGCGAGTGTCATAGAGCAAATAGAGCTTAGTAAGAGGACGGGACAGATTGCAACAATCAGAGGTAGATCTTGACCAAAGAATTATACTGAGCCACTGCTTACAAAGGACCAGCACATTTTGTCCTCCCACTTCCTCATTTTCCCACACTTGTTCCGGTATGATCCATATTTATCTCTCCCTTTTTCCCCCTGTGATCCTCTTTCCAATACATTTCCTAATACTTTCTGGAAGTTTTGTACATCCCCAAAAAACCCTTACAACATCCCGCTAAAAGATATTTTTCTCATGAGATCTATTATAATCTCATTTTCCCTCCTTGTAGTTACTTATGTTGTTCTAGCTTAACCTCTCTGAGGTGCTTGAGTGGTTCCTTCCATGAGCCACCAATTTCAGTGATCCCAACTGACCCAAAAGTTCTCCTCTTTGGTGCTGTCTCCTTCCTATTCTACTTTTTGTGACTTAAATGTGTGTTCTTGTACGGAGAAGAAATTTTTCCATGTTGGTATAAACACCCCAAGGAAACTGTCTAGGTTGCCTAAATTTGGCCTGCCTTTCCAATTTCAAGGTTGTCCCATGGAGGTCAAAGCTACCCACAGCTTTTATTTTTGCTTCCAATAGACAGGCTGAGTCCTGCCCCCTTCCTCAACAAAACAGGGCAAAACCCAAGTCCTGCATTGCCTGCTTTCATGTTGTCAGATAATCTAAACAGCAGTGTCAAAACGCAATACAGCAATCTACTCCCAAAACAATTGTTTTCTCTAAGGTACTCTCATTTTTTGTTTTGTCTGTTTAATAGAGGTTTGTTTCATTACTTTGACCTGCCTTTATATTCCAGTGAAAGCTAGCTTGGTTTATCTGCTAGTGTGACTCAAGAACCTACCCCAAAGAAATCTAGATTAGCATGATAATATTTAATTTTTAAAATACTAAAATAGATATCCCTGCATTACCATGTAGCATCTCAGAACTGTTCAAATTTTTTTTCTGCACATTGTCTCCACTGAGGAATTATGCCTCCTTCTATCCACTTCATGAAAATGGGGCAGAATTTTTTATCAGTTTTAACTTTTGATAGTTTTCAAATGCTTTCAGTATAAAAAAATTATGGCTTGCAGGCAACTGGGAACTTGCTGTTTACAATTATCAACCTTCCCATTATCATAATCAGCTATTCTCAGCTACTGTTGACACGTGCAGGTAGTGTACAGCAGAAGGATATTAAATTAAGCCTGAAAATCAGTAGACTGAGTGGTTTTTAAGATGACTTTCCAGAATTATTACACTAAGAAGTAGTCCTTGAGAGTTCCCAATTTAAAGACCAACAATCATTTTCATCAGTATTATTGAAGTCAGAAATGTGCACTGGTTAAACTTTCTTGATGCCTCTTTTCCTAAAATTTGTTTTTAAAAATTAAATTCCTTATAACAGTCTGCTTATTCATAAAATCTACTGATGTAATGAAACATGAAATAGTATTTTTATTTAGCCGCACCAAGATTGTTATACTTGATTTTTTAATTATGTGCTTTTGGTTGTTTTTTTGATTGGAAGAGCTTAATGTTCCAAATTCATTCTAGTGATAAAGGACAGAATTAATGGTATATTCCAGGTGGTTCAATTCCTGAGTGAGTGTTCACAGTCTCAGTGTATCCAAAAGCACTTTTCTTAACACATATAGCAAAAAGTAGTATCTTTACTTGGATGCATGCCTCAAGCTTGAGCTACACTATCCATATGTGTGTGAACACACCAGTATTTGTTTCACAGATGACACTCTTGCAAAAGAGGTTTTGGGGTGATATTATAATTAGGTTTAAAATAAATAAATATTGAAGATATAACTGATAATTAAAACATTTTTACCACTGCCTTAATTGTGACCATGTAGCATTGGGTGAGGAAACAGAAGGGAAAAGGAGTCTCAGTCCATGACAACTGTAAAAAGGTTGCACAGGTTTAATCACCGAACTGAGAGTGAGATCATTCTTGTGCCTAAACCTGGAAGAAACTGTGGTGTTACAGCTGTAACGTGTTCAGCATCTTAAGTAGCCTTCACACTTCACAAAGAATGTGTGTGCATGCAAACTTTGAGAAGATCCTTTAGGAGTTACAGTTAAAAAATCTCAGTAGGTGTTTGTTCTCACGATGATGATTAGATTTTAATTAGCACAAGAGCAGTCAAACTCCCAGAGCCTCAATTACTTACAGCTTTGACAGTGGATCCTATTGATATCAACAAGATGTAACTGTAAAATGGAATCCACATTGAAATAAAAAATTGGCATTTTCAAAAAGTTTCTATGCATATGCTTCAGGCTTTGCGTAAAATTTTAAAGGGTTCACTCGATAAACTGCAGTCTGTAATACAGTGCTGTCTACACAGATTATGCCCCAGAATACAAAGAGTAAAAGCCTTTTTGATTATAGCATGCAACGTTCTATTTCAGTAGATGTTTGTCTATTTTTTGCAAAATTTCTCCAGCGGCTTATGGATGTTATTTAAGCTTTCATGGGGACACACAGACATTGAAAGAATTGTACTCTGGATTTGAAAAAGACCTCTTGTGGTCTTGTCTAGTCCTCAACTTAAAGCAGGGCAAACTAGAGTGGGTTGCTCAGGACTACAACTAATAGAGCTTGAAAATCTCCAGGAATGGAAATTCCACAATGTGTCTGGGCAATCTGATTTGGAGTTAAACTACCTTAAAAACAAACAAACAAAAAAGATTTCTCATGTCTAGTCAGAAAATCTCTGTTGCAATTTCTCTCCGTTGCCTCTTGTTCCATCACTGTGCATCACTACACACCTCTGGTAGCAGTCTGGCTTTGTCTTATCGTAGGCTCTCATGAAATAGATGAAAACACCACATGGGTCTCCTTTCAATCTTTCTTTCTTTGTGCTGAACAAATCCAGTTCTTTCTGCCTCTCAGAGTATGTCACATTCTGCAGCTTGTCTACATCGTGTTGGTGGCCCACTGGAATCACTCCAGTATCTCAATATCTTTATTGTACTGGGCAGAAAAACTGCACACAGTGCACTACATATGGTATCAAAAGTGCAAAGCAGAGAAAAAAATGCTTCCCCGGATCTGCTGTCTATGCTCTTGTCAGTATGCAGGTGGTTTTGTTTCCTGCAAGGCCAGCGTGTTGCCTTATGAAAAGTTTGTTCATCTGAGATTTCAGTTCCTTTTCTGTGACGCTGTTTTCAGTTTCTTTAAGTACGTTCTGCATTGCTGCATTTCACAGTTGCCTTTGTGGTACTTCCTGAGGTTCCTATCTGCCCATTTCTCTAGACTGCCCCTCTGAACAGCAGCTCTGCCCTCCCATGTGTTGCCTGCTCACTCCAACTTGGCATTGCTGGCAAACATAATGATGAGAACTCTTATCTTCTCATCCAGATTGCTAACAAATACATTAAATAGTATTGGCCACATCAGAAAGAGCCAGCATGCATTGTACCACTGAGGATAACCCTTGAGTCTGGTAGTCCACTGTATAGTACACTCTTACTCTCTGTCTGTCTCACTGCTTTGGCTCTAAGAGTATTATAGGAGACTGTGTTGAAGGTGTTACCACAGTCAAGGTACAAACCATCCACTTCTCTCTTTTTCTGCCCTTGGCCTGTCCTCATCATGTAAGGCAATAAGGCTGTCAAGGCAAAATTTGCTCTGGGCAAACCCATCCTACTTTTTCCCTGCAATTTTCTTGTCTTTTGTGTGCTTGGAAATGGCTTCCAGAGGGATTTGCTTAATATTTCCAGGGAATTAAATGAGACTGACTTGCCAGATGATCTTCAAAACCCTCTGTCTTGCATTTCTTGAAGATCACTGTTTTACAGTGGAGGGCTATGTATATATGTGCATATATATGTGCATGGTGCATTAGCATCTGTTAACAGCCAGAAGCCAGAGGCCTATCCAGCCACTCCCTGATTCCTCTTCCTCAGCAGGATGGGGGGAGATAAGAGGATGAGAAAGCTGGTGGGTTCAGGTAGAGACAGGGAGATTGCTTACCAATTACTTTTGCAGGCAAAACAGACTTGTCTTGAGGAAAATGAATGTATTGTAATTAAAATAGATCCAGATTGTTAGAAACAGAAAGACAAATGTTAAAACATCTGTCCTCTCACTTCTCCAATGCCTAAATTCACTCCTTCACTGCAGAATCCTCCACCTCCTCCTCTAAGTTGTGCAAGGTGGGGGGTTGTGATCAGCACACAGTGGTTCCTCTCTGCTGTTAATTCTTTTTCATACTTTTCCTCTACTCCAGCATGGATCCTCTACAGGCTGCAGGAACTATTTTCTCCACCATCGAACATCTCCTTTTCCTCCTTCTCTGACCTTCGTGTTCCCTCTGCTGTTTCTCTCTTTTTGATGTTGTTGCTGTTGTGTTTGTTGTTCTTTTCCCCTCCTCCTCTGCACATCTGGCATTTTCTGCCCTTTCTTAGGTACATTTTCACAGGGATGTCACACACTTTGCTGATGGGCTCAGCTGTAGCCAGCAGTGGGTTCATTGCAGGACCAACTCTGTCCAACACAGGGCAGCCCTAGCTTCTCACAGATGCCACTAATGTAACCCCACATCACTACCAAGACCTTGCCACCTAAACCAAATAGATACGGTCTGTAGGAACTTGCTTTTCTTCATCATCTTCAATGGATTCCTGAAAAGCAGTTCATGGATCACTAAGAGCCCTTTCTCTCCAGACAAATAATGACTTCTCAGATAGTAAAATACTTCCTTTCTGCCTACCTTTACAAATTGTTATTTCCATTTAATAAACTGTATGAACGCATATTTACACTGCTCAGGCTCAATGGAACGTCATGTAGAGGCATCAGATTTATCTCCAT
Source organism: Hemiprocne comata (assembly GCA_020745705.1). Lineage (NCBI taxonomy): Eukaryota > Metazoa > Chordata > Aves > Apodiformes > Apodidae > Hemiprocne > Hemiprocne comata. The sequence goes on along the minus strand of CM036588.1, from coordinate 113,438,180 downwards.
GTAACATCAACCCAAAGTGAAGAGCTCTGACCCATACTGACCCAAGCTGATACATCCACATAGATCAATGCAACACTGGTTGGAGATGCAGATTGGGTTTGAAAGCAGGTCACCCACTTTTAAGTTTATCACCTAACCACCGTCGAACCTTATCACCCTGTGTGGTAATAAAATAGTAAAATATTTTAAATGTCTTGGTTTTCATTTTGCTGCCTTGGGATCAGTGGTGTTCACTTCTTTACTTGAGTACAAGTTTCAACATGACTTAGTCGTACAAATTCGTACAATATGTTCTCTTTGTTCTAGACCATACCTGAGTTTCTAGAGGAACCCATGTAGACTTACTGCTTACGCTGCCTGGTAGCTCAAGCATCTTCAGCTCTTGCCTTCACAATCAGAAGTACCTCGGTCAATATTTTAAGTAGAGCATAGTATGGTGCAGTTGTGCATATTACAATAAAGGCTGTGTTAATAATAAGGTAGTCAAACTAGACCCATGCACAATCATCTTCCCATTGCTAGATGTTTGCATTATATTTCTAGGCAGGAAATAACAAATAGAAAATTATGCAACCTGATGATTAAGATGAAAATGTCCAAAAGGATCAAGTCTACCTACTGAAAATCACCTCTCATTCTTTGTTGTACTGACACATTTGAAATGAGATTTAGTAAGAGTGAGAGGGGGCTGATGGCATTAATTTTCTGTGGGGGCTTTTAGAATCAATCCCCAACTGTACTGAATTAGGCCAGATCTATAGACATTGAGGACACATTGCACATGTCATTTTCCCAAATGCATTTAAAATTAGGTTACCAAGGGGGAGGGGAGACTTGAATTTTCAGATAGTGTGACTCACTGTTGATGGATTCTATTTAATTCTACTGCTTCACTTGTCATGTTTTGATTTTTGTAATAGATAAGATCAGTAAGAACAACTAGACAACACTTTGAAGCATTTATATAAAACAGAATGAATCAACTAAACACCTCCAGGTATGGCTTCAAACTTTCCGTGACCTGATACAGAAGCATACTATCAGAAAGCAAATTATGACAGGTGGAGACTTTCAGGAACAATGAGGAGAGAAGGAAAAAAAGGAAACACTACAAAATCAAACTCAAAAAATCTTCAGATGATACTTGTATCTCCAGTCTAAGAGTCACAGATAGGAAAAGTCTTCAAGTTTTCCAAGCAATTAACACTGAAGTCTCCCTGTTGTCTCTTAACTGAAATAGTGCCTCTTTCCTTTGCAACAGAAGTATGTGGTGTGCACTCAAAAGACTGTTTGGCTGTTGATTTCAAATGTTATGACATGTCACTTTTGGCTGTTGGCAGAAAATTGTCCATTAATGAGTCAGTGGAGTAGAGAGAACATTATAAGTGTTAAACTAATTAAGAGCATCTGGAGGTGGGTCTGTGGACAAGCAATCCTGGGTAAAAACAGAAATTATGTGATTTAGGCAAGAGGAGCATCTCCCTGTAAAGCTCTGTAAGGAGGAATGTTGTAATGAAATCATTTGCAGATCTGTTTAGAGGTAAGCCTGGCAAGGAGGAAAGCAGACCAGTGAGAGGGATAAGCAAATGGCTGATAGCTGCTGCCCTGAGCATGTGGAAGAGGACATATTCTACTGAGCATTTGGTGTTCTTTTGTATTCCTGTGATCTTTAAATTCAAACTCTTTCCTGCACTTGATCACTTTTTGTTCCAAAAGACAATGAGTTATCTGAGATAACTTCAGTGAACAATTGTAGGTTTTACTTTAAGCAATTCATCCCAATAATGTGGAACATAACAGTGAGAGATTTTGTTGTGTTTTTTTTTCCTGGTAACAAATTAATTATTTTTATAATCAATTAAGTTTCAAAACAAAAACGAAATCACAGTTTTGAACCAGGATGAATTTCATACATGTTAGGAGACTCTTTGGTTTCCTTTGGGAGGCATTGTTTATTTGTTTGCTATTTACAGAACTGTCCTTTGCAGGAAGAAAAATGTCCAGTTTCTTTGTTATTTGCTTTCAGAATGTCTTAAAGTTCTTGGAATTGTATTAGATCGCTGATGCTGCATGGGTACATATGGTACATTGTGGGGCTACAGCTGGTCACACAACAATGTGTGTTAAGAAGTGATCCAGAATTCCAGTGGGTGTTGTACTTTGTCACCAGCTTAAAGAGGATGACTTTTTAAAGGAGATATCTCATAGCTTTATTCATTACAGACATCTGGAATTTCCACATTTGCCAAAGGCAAACAATAGACCATTATTTCAGTAAATCCTGAACTATTTGTTTAAATTAAAAAATTATTTATTTTTTTTTTTAAGAGAGAAAGCAGAGAATTGCATAGGATATATTTATTTATTTTCACATACAGCCTGCACTTTTTGCACAGACTCAGGAGAACATTGTATAGGTTAATGCAGAAACAGGAAGGATGATTCTGACTCTGATTTGCACAGCTGAAGTCAATAACGTTTTGGATTTAGACAGGAAGTTTGACATAATTGTAAATGCAAATGTAAAACATAAAATGCAATCAACTGATGTTAGATCCAATAAAAAGAAAAAAAATCAATCTTACTTATGCAAGGCTGTAGAAATCCTTTATACCACAATCAGTTTGTCAGTGCTTGTATGGCCCTAAGCATCAGATGAGGTTGCCATTTTTTATTTAAAAACTGTTTATTAGGACCATGATTCCTGATATATATCAGATTTATTTCTTCCGTGTTGCAAGTGCATTAGCATCTGATGACAAAGTTATTATAAAATTCCACCTCTCAGACACTGGCCCTGGTCTTCTTACTGTACAGCAGAAGGGCCTCTTGCCTAAGGCTACTAGCAGAGCTAAGTTATGAAAGATGGATGAAATTCCACGGGGATAACACAGTCCCCACCTTTCTCATTCTCCCCACTGTGGAGCTGGCACTTCTCACTGCAGGTGTTGCCTTTATGGCATGGCTACTAAACACAAGGATGCAGAAGTTGATCATCAAGACAGATTTCCTGCCAAGTAAGAGAGCAATGTATGTAACCAGCACACCAGAAAATAATACATGACCATGGACTTTATAAAGAGACAAATTTAACATAAATCTGACCCAAGGCAACATAGCAAAATTTAACTAGGCATTCAGATCCAAACTGTGCAAATAACATCTCTCTGGAGTCACAGGTGTGGAAATTGCATACCATTTCTGCACTATGGGAAATAATTGGATTATTATAGTGTACCACTGTGCATATCAACTGTTGTTTTTTTTTTTATTGGAACTTAGGTCAGTGTTATGGAAGAGATGCAATTCAGCAGAGGGAATTATATGAAAACTATTTTTGTTATCACATGATTCGAGTCATGCTACAATTAGTGCAGGAAATTAATATTTTACAGACATTTTCCCAGGTGAACATTGTTTGACAGAGATTTTCTCTGCATTATTTTCATTATTTATTTTTTACTTATTTAAGGTAAGTATTATATTAATTATGTAATTATTGTCACTATCAATCTGGTACTGTGCTGCATATTTTACCAGATATATTAAGCATAATTTTTGTTAAAAATTTCTCCTATAGCTTGGACATATATATATAAAGAGCTGGCTGTAAACAGCCAAGAAAACAGTGAGAAAGTAGGAAATGTTTCAGGCTACCTAACAAATTCACTTGTGGTTCCACACTGTTTGGATGAATGAATAGAAAGCTTATTTGATTAATTTCTCAGAATGCATAGTTTAATACTTATACAAAAAGAAAATGGCTAAACTGTTGTCTAGCTAGGCAGAGCAGAATAACACAATATGAGGAAGAAACCATAAAATAAAAAGTCAAGTCTCACCCATTTGATGTGAGTGCTCTACCGACTTGCCATATGTTGCTTTTTGCCTAATGAATATTCAGAAAAGTGAAACAGTGTAGACAGATATGATAACTGGACTACCAGACTGTAGATTTTGGGGGGTTTTTTTGAAAATTCTTCTGGGGAAAGGAAAAAAAGAAATAAAAAGGAAACGCAACGTCTTGTGCACATTAGGCAGACAAGAGAAAGCATCTCAACCCATCACCTGCTGCATCTCCCTTGGACTTATTCTTATCACTGAACTTTTCATTATATGTATGTATGTTCTTAAGTTGGAAAAGATGAACAGAGGAATGCCTAACATAGAATATGTGCAAGAGATAACATTTAGTGCTTTATATCTTTAAGGAGGCATCCCCTGAAGTAGATATTTTGTGGTTTAGAGAATGTTGCTGAGAGAAACCAAGGAAACAAAAATTAAAGAAAGTGAGCATCAAAAGAGATTATGTGGTACCAAAGCTGACAAGTTGCCTAAGCAACCTAAACTGGCTGATAATGTCTTTTGAAGATCTGCACTTTTCAGTCCCTGTGTGACCCATTAGATAGGCTATGAAACAAATCCACATAGCACCAAGGAACAATCACAGCTTCATACCATTGCTCCTCTGACCAGCACCAGAGCAAAGGCTGGTATAGGTCTGAGCTGGAGCATGTCCCATATATCTTTGCAGAAATACCTTGTAGCATTAATCAAAGCAGTGAATGAGTAGCCCTTCCAGATGGTGTATAATGTTCAGTCCCAGATATCTTTTTGTGAATTATAACTGCTCTCTTTCATTTCAGTTCCTTGAGTGGCGGAGGTGGAGGGTTAAGGCTCTGTAGAAAATGTTTGCTTTTAAGTCTCTGAAGACACTTTTGCTAGTGAGTTTTTTAATAAGTAAAACAAAAAGCAAAATACTCAAAAAGAAACACAAAAAAAAGCGCCCAAAACAAAGAACAGAAAAGCAGAACAAACCCCCACACACACAACAGAAAATCCCAACAAGAAAACAAATACAAGTTAAAGTATTAAAGGTTAAAGCTTTAAAGGAGGACAGGTTTTTTTGTTTACTTTATCAGCTTACTAAGATAACCCCCTAAACTACTAATCAGAAAGTACCAATGTGTGTTAAGGAGGCAATCCTAATACACAGAACAATGAAGCTGCCACAAACATAAAGCAAACTTCCTAGTTTGGTCAAGCTCTTTTATATTCCATCTGAAAGGTAGTCAGTGGTGAAACTAACTAAGTATCTAATGTGTTCTAAAAAATTCCTACTTTACATTGCACATTAAAAAGGCAGACACAAGCTGCAATGTGCTTTTGTAATGCTACGCAGACTTATGAAGAAGTGTCAGTAAATTTCTCACTCATGGGAACTAGAAAAATCAGGGTAATAATGATAATCAGGAAAAGTATAATAAAAAATAAAAACTGAGTTCAGAGGACATTTGAGCAATACGTGACTTCGCAGGCAGAAGGTGGATCCTACTTGCCAATGGCAGAGCAAGTTTCTATCAAGTTCCTGTTGGGTCAGATAGGTGTTTAAAGTGGAGAGTACATCTCTCTTTTCCAATGAAAAATAAACATGCACCCCTAAAAAAAGTTTAAATACCTGAATCCTAGGTCACATTCCCAACACAGCTGTTGTTCATCCGTTGTTTACGCTTTCCTAATTGCCACAGAATGTACCCTAAACCTTCGTAAGTGACAAAGGGTTTTATTTGTAGATCACAGTTATGACAGAGATGAGCAAATGGTATCCAGGTATCTCTGGATCCAGACACTTAGACTGCCTTCTCTTCTTGTTATCCAAAAGGCTTGATATAGTGGTTGTACACAAAATGTTTTGAACTGCTCCCTCAAGGGATTAATCGCAAGACAGAATGTAGTGATGAACAATTTTTTATTTTAAAGCTAAAGAACAGAGTAACTTTTCCAGCCTCTATAAAACAGCCTAAAAAATACCCTTTCCTCAGACCAAGAGGATACACAGCCATGTATCTCACCATGAGTTTTCTAAAGCCTAATAAAGAGGTTATTTTGGAAGGGTAAATTTTAATTCTTCCTGTTAAAGCCATATCACTGGACAGAAGTGAATTCGGTGGTGAGAGAACAGAGGGGGAAAACATGAGTCTTTTCAGATGGAAGGACAAAAGTTTCTCTTTATCTTCCCATGGCCATTTCTGTATTTTATCTAAAGATAATTTTGCATAGAATAGGGAGACAGTCCTAAGAGTAAGGACCTATGAACTCTTGACTTTCAAGGTAAAAACCTGCTTAGGAATTAGAAGAATCTGCTGTTCTATGAGTGTTGGCCCAACTGATTTTGAATTCTCTTCTGAACAACACCTAAACATGAAGAAAAACTTTGAAAGTCCTGCACTGATCTCCATTCCACTCTCCTTATGCCACTCTCTGATAAGAAGAGACATATGGAGTTGAATTTATTCAGATGGAAAAGGGATATAGATTCCCATTCTTAGAATGCCTACCTTATTGAATAGCCTGTTATATAAAGAAATGAGCCTTTATTCATCATCTGTTGTTTTAAAACAACTTGACTGAAAACAAACCAACAAGCAAAACCGTTTCAAGCATGTGTTGAGTTTTGAGCATAGTTGGGAAAGCTTCTTTGGAAGAGCTAATCAAAATAAATTTAAGACTCTCCAATTATAATTAACTAGATGAGTGTTGGTAACTACTTAATGAGAAGCACTGTGGTGCCATTCTGAGGTTCTGAGACCCTTGACATGCTGAACAGTCTTACTGATAGGCTCAGACATCAAACACTTCATTGCTAAAAATTTCCTAAGAGTTAAAGCAAAAAGTCTTAAAAATTCAAGGTTAGATCCACTTCACAAATGGATGGAAATGGAAATTTTGAAAAGCAAGTTTCCAACTTGTGATGAAGGCAGCTGTCTTCGAATATCACAGAGCTGAGTCTAGTTCAATATTGTCAAACACAACCAAATTTTAAATAACAAGAAAATAGCTATAGAAATCTGGCAAATCAAGGTTTTCTCCTAACCAACAAGCTTTCGATTTGCTGCTTAGCTAAGTAAGGAAGCAAAGTAACCACACTTTACACCTGAAGCTATTCGACTTCTAATTTTCTACAACGCTACTGGCATTAATCATTTGCATGGTTAAAATCATTAGGGAAAACAAATTAAATGTTACCTTACAGGAGGCTAAAGGTACAATTTATACATTACACATCTCTTGCTATGGCTTTTACACCCAGGTATGTCTGAGGCTGCATTTCAGTAAAACATATTCCACTTTTATGGGTATGTGAACCTATTATCTGTTTTAACAATGTTTTTAAAGCAGTAAACTGCTTGAGACTAACTCAAATCGTTAGTCTGTACTTTCTCAGATATCTAATATTGTTGATGGTTTAGGGAGCTGATCTTAGAGACTTTTTTTTTTTTTTTGGAGATACTTTTTTGTGCTTGCCTTATTTCTTGTTTAGCCCACTGGCATGAATAAGCAGGCTTTCCAGTGTTGGAACCATATGTACCAGCAGAAAGAGCTTGCTCTGATTGCTAAAAGTCAAGATATAAAGATGCCTACTCTCTGAAGGCTAGCAAGGTTTTTAAATTTTATTTCAACAAAGCAAAAAGGCCTCAAAGTAAAATACTTTAACAGAATCGTGGTTCTGTGTTCTCTACAAATATGTCAACAGTAATGATGTAAGAGCTTCAGATGTACATTAATCATTACAATGCAATCTGAGGAACTGGAGGGAGTCTTTAGCAGCTGAGGAATGAGTAATGCCATGGATTGAAGTCTCTACATGGGTGATCTAGAAACTATAAGATCCAGAAACTGGTTTATGGAGGGCTTTCATTTAATTTTCTCCCACTGAGGAAAGAAGATTGTTCTTTGTGTCACTACTGACTAAGACTTGCTACTTCACTTTTAAGATTCTGCCATCAACTCCTGCTTAGAAGCAAGAAACCATCAGTAGTTATTATCAATTAAATGCTGGCAAACATGTGAAACACTGAATCTGTTGCACCTGAACTCTTTTAACTCCCGATGTGTTTCTATCCTTGATCATGGATAAGTGTAGGATCCATGAAGTTTCCGAACAGGGAGCTGTTGACTTCCCCTAGTACAGTTCCTTTTCCCTGAAAAAAAGCCTGAAATGATACAGACAATAAAATGCATGTCAACAGCTTGCTTTTGATGTCTGAAGATTCTGTGCCACCAGAGGAGAATTACTGAACAAAAGTAATCCAGCTGATTGTTATTGGTGTCCTCCAGCTGTACCTCTCCTAAGGATGGGATTTCTTTCCCATTCCTTGCCATTGAAAGCTGACAGCCTGTTCTCAAAGCAGGTGAGTGCAAAACGGGAAGAATAAATTCAGGGATTGTGGAGTGGATTTTGAGCAAAACTTTGAATGCCTGTTCAGCGACAGAGGTGAGAAAGAGAAATGGGAACCATTACTAACCTACTTAATGACCAGCTGAGGTTCTGCACATCTCCCGACTGTGACAGCTTTTGCCCATCACCTATGTGGTGTAAATTAAGCCAGCTGAATCACAGAAAAGAGAACAGAATCTGTAGGTCTCATGATCATCTTTCCTAATGAAACAAGTTTTCTATGGGAGAGCTCAGGATTCTAGATAGAAGCTGATATGGTAATAAGCCAATGAAATTCTGTGTTTAAGATTAGTCACAATGGCCTAAACAGCTCATAATTCTTGGATAGGCAGGAGTTCCTTACACTTCCCTTAATTATGGATTATTATTTACTGATGTATCTGAAAAAGCATCTTTGGGTAACGCTGAAAGTATGGTAAGCATTGTTTTCTTAAGCTGCTAGCTCCAAAGTAGTTAAATCATAGGACATGGGAAATGTTACTAAAGTGTTGTGCTTCAGCAATGTGTAAAGCAGCAGCTTTGAGTCTGAACTGTGCAAGAGTTTTAGTGCAGCTGGCTCATTGTGACCTACCTCATGAATGATGTCTGACTGAGTATGCAGAAATCTTAATGTTAATAACCAGTTCTTTCTTTGCTCTTCATTCATGGTTGAATTCTATTCTTTTTCTCTAGGGCAGAAGAAACCTTTTTCTTTTCCCAGAACACAGGCACAGATAAAATATTAATTCAGTGTCTGACTAACCTGCTCAACTGAAGTGTATATCAGTTCACTGCAGTTAGAAAGGTATGTAGTCTGGCAGCTTGAAACTGCAGTGTTTTCCTAGACACCCTCAGGAACAGAGTGTGGTTTTCAATGTCCATTAGAAAGGTGAGTGCTCAGATCTATGCTTCATTTCACCTTTATCTCTCAAATCTGGAAACACAGCTCTGTCATTATGCTTTTCACTTGAATAAGAAAACCTGAAAACATTTAAATAGGCTAAATAATAAAGTGTCAGTATTTTACATTATCTCTTAGGACTAAAGACTTGCTTTTGCTAAATAGCTTTTTTTTCCTGTGGCAAGCATGTACTCATAAATAATAATAATTAAAAATGCTTACAGGTCTACCTCTGTAAGTAGGCCACAAGTTCAATGCCTCCTAATATTCTTTGAAAAGAGAGATACTTTGGACATTCATTTTCAGATCTTTACAGTGTTTCTTTTCTCTGCCTCCTTAAACTTCAAGAAATAAGGAACAATGGTATGTAACTGTCTTCCCACACTTCACAGTGACTGAAATAAAGTCTATTGTGATCTTGTCTTTCCCTGAAATCAGAGAGAATAATACAACCCTTCTTTTTTTAATTTTTTTTCTTTTTTCCTTTTTTTTATACTGCAATCAATCTAGCTTTTGAAAATGTGCTGAATTGGTAATTGTAACTTGTAACTTAATGTTCACATAGATAATGACATGAATTTGTAAATCTTTCCTTCCCTCTGGGCAATATATCCAAATCTCGTGGCCACTAAACACTTAATTTACGCCTTCTGAATGTAAGAAGAAAAGGGGAGCTCAAGGAGTGATTTGTACAGGAAAGTGGCAGTGGCTTATTATCCCTTCATTGCATAGTTTCAGGCCTTCAGCTGAGTCTCAGGGAATCAAGCAGTATCTGCTGCAATACTTTGTATTGTCCCAGGAAAGAGAACATACACTCCAGCCTTGTTGATTGTATGATGGTCTAAGTGAGCTGTGCTTACCCATGCAGTGTAAATTGGCCACTCTTCTTGATATATTCCATTTGGGTAGAAAAGTCTTATCCACTGAAGATGCCAAATTGCAAATCTGAGGAGCATGTGGTTTGGTATTCAGACCTCAGCTGAGCCGACAGAGATTGCAGGGTATACAGTGTAAATAACACAGACATGATCTGGGTCTCGTTAAGAAACACTGAACAAGGAAACACTATTCCACTGTCATACTCAGGTTTCAGAGGGTAACAGAACACTTAACTAAATTATAACACTTGTTCCTTGCCCTTGATGGATGAGGACTTCTGCCCTGCCACCAGTTGGTGACCAGCTGGTGTCCTAGTGCATGAAGTTTGATTACTTTTAGTTCTGTGCAATGTTGAGTCTTACAAAAGGTTAATCTGATTTTAGGCTTACACTGGCATATCTGCTAAATACTGTGCGGAAGTGAGTTCCTTAGGTTAATTATCTCTTATAAGAATTACAATGCCAGTTTTAAAAGTGTTGGTTTTAGATATCAGACTAACATCCATCACCTTTTTTGTAGAAATAAGTATGCTAGAACACTTGGCATGCTTTCACTATTTTTCTTTTTTGTTTTCTGTTTCCTGGTCTAAATTTTCCTAAATTCTTTATCTCTCCTTCCAGAGAATAAGCAGCCCGCTCACTCGCCCCTATCTCGTCATTGCTGTTCTCCTACAGATATTTAATATTGACACAGTTTTCAGTCTTTCCATAATGTCATGATCAAAACTGAAAACACTGTCTAAGGCATGTCTTCATTCTCCAACCTGCAATACATAAGCCTTTTCCACAGGGCCCCACTATGTGATATGTTGCTCGCAGTGCATTCTTTCAAGAAGTATTGTACCCATGTAGAATTCAAGTGTCAAGGTTCAGAGCTCAAGTTTTCTATCTGCAATTACAAATGTATGACATTTTTTTTGTGTGTGATTATCAATATATAATAATTTATAGTCTAAATACATACAGCTTTTCACTATTCTGTCTTATTTCTACTTAAAATTTGGAATAAAGTAAAGGGACAAAAACTTAAGGTGATGACTGTTTCATGCATCCTGCTTCTGTTGATTTTGGCTTAAAAATGTTGCCTGCTGGTCTGGACAAGGGATTGAGTCTCAAAAGTGGCCAGCTGTCTCAATTTCTTAAGGGACTAAATCCCATTGACATAAGTGTTTCCTTTCTGAAGTAGAGACTAGCCAACTATTATGATAACGGATAAAAAGACACTGCACTAATTTAAAAAGGAAAAAAAATAATCCTGCTGGACTGAGAGTCAAAGGCATTTTTTACTTCCATCTCCATCCCTCCCTGTGTTTGAGAAGTCTGATTTTGTATATGTAGGAAGTAACAGAATTTATTGCCACAAGCAGAGGGAAAGTTATAAGGTTGCAAAGCTTCTTGTCTGCCTGTCACTTCTTTGAAGATTTCAGCCTAACGGAATCAGTACTAGAATAGATGCTATTATATTGGTAGTACCTGAAGGCTTTAATAAAGCATCATGGACTCATTATACTAGAAGTCCACTCACTTTTATGGAGGAAACAAAAAAGTCATTTCCACAGAGAAATTACAAGGCGAGTATAAAATGTGGGGAAAAAAAAAAAAAGAGGAAAAAAAAAAAAAGCAGATTCTGTAATCTATCTTGCCTGCTCCATGTGTTAATAGCACATAGCACCAATTCATCTTCTTGCTTGGGATTGCATTATTCCCTTCCTTGGTTCCCAAAAGGAATTCATCATAGAGTTAACATGGGGCTGTTAAGATACAGAGACTCTTGTGTGAGCTCTCCACGCACATCTGAATCACCCCAGCTCTCTGGTGGTGGTGCAGCACGTTGTGTATGACAAATAATTTTATGTTAACTTCGACCTATTAAGTCTGATAAATTACATGTATTTAATACACTTGCCTTAGGGAATATATAAAAGATAATGGTTTTTTTTAGTATTTTTGAGAAGCATTCCCAATTCTCAAAAGTCTGACAGAACAGTTTTGTTTAGTTTTTCTGGCAACTGGATGTTTTCTACGCATGGCTTTAGTTGCAGAGTTCTCAAATAGGAACAAGAAAGCACAGATTTATACCTCAGCAATTACATTATGCCACTAAGCTGTAATATTCCTGGAATAATAACAGATGAGTAGTAAGTATTTTAATCTAGTTTACCTGTTTTTTTTCTCCTAAACACCTGTTGAAATGCACAGATAATTGCATGCAAAAAAACCCCAACCCCTCCCAAAAAAAAAAACAACCCACAAAACAACCCAAACCCAAAAAACTACAAAAGAAAACAACCAACCAACCAAAAACCCAAACCAACAACACCAAAAACAACCACTAGGGTAAATCAGAATTTCCTCTTACAGGCCTCACAGCCCTACCAATATGCCTGAGCAGCTCAGCATGCACCAGAGGGGCTGGCAGCACTGTGTGATTTCAGAATCTGGTAGAGAGAGAAAGTCTTGGTCAAAATGGTTCTATTTGCTAGATTTCCCAAAAATCTCTCTAGAAATGGAAAAGTATCCTGAAGTCCACTGCAATGAGGAAGATTACTCAAGCAACCTGTGCTTGCATTTTTCAGTTGAGATTCAGTTCTATAGCTTAACGTAGCTATTGCCATCAGATCTTTTAGGCATTCAGAGAAACTTATTCTCTTATCTCCAAAAGTTTTATTATGTTTTTTTAGAGAAAATGACTGAAATTAGAGTTGTTGCAAGCAAATTGGAAAATATTTCCTAAATCTTCTTAAAGAAAAGTCTTCCTCTTACCTTTTTTAACAGAAAATCTCTCTGCTATGTGTCTTCCCCCCCCCCCTTTTTTCCTTTGTTTTTGATTTTATTGGAAGAAAAATGACAAGCAGAAATCAAAATTAGTATATTAAACATTTCTAACAATGGCTAATGCCTGGCTGGAGGCTTGTAGATAACTGAAAAGTTATTTCTTTGAGAAATATATTTAAAAGCAAATGGATCATTTTAAACCAAAGCTTCAGGGTTTGATATTTCACTACAGTTTTAGGGAGTCTTAGATGTTCCCTGGATTGTATAGAATCCCTTGTCAGTATTTCAGTTTACCACAGATATTCTTCTCTTCTAGAAATTATTATCATTCAGTGACAGTTTTCTAGTTAAGCTATAATAAATGCTACAAATAGATTTAAATCAGTGAAACCATAATTATGGTCTGAGTTTTACTATGTTTTTTTTGCTTTAAGTGCCATGTTGTTATTTTTTTTTTTTGATACTCCAAATTGATGGGTTTTATAATGTTATATTTTTGGGTTGTTGTTTGTTTTGTTTTTTTTTTACTTTGTAGTCTACAGAAACAAAAATAACTGAACCTCAGCATTCTTTCATTGTCCTCCAAGAGCTCTTCTGAAGTCACTTGGATAAAGTTAAGTGTCTTAAGTATTACCAGACAACCGTTCAAAAACGTGAAGAAAGATTTTCCAGATGAATTCTGCAAGCTTAATCTTGAAAGATTTTTTTTCAGTAGTTTCCATCCATCCTTTATTCTCATTCAAGGATCATTACTGATGTATTGATACGCTGTAAAACTAGAGGCTCTCAGTAAATGTAAAAACATTCTGTACAATATTGCTCTCTTAGTGTATTTGAATTAGCTGCAGGCAACTTTCGTCCTAAGTAGACCTCATAAATTACTAAAATACTTATGTGGAGGACAACTCTGTTGTGTTATTAGGAAGAGATAGGGATCTAAACTTGATGAATGTGTTATCATGACATTAAAATATCAATTGTTTGTCTCAGCATGCCCTTTGCTTGAGGTAATGTGACATGTACCCTGTCAAATAGTAGGTGTCTGCTATGAAAAATATCTTCAGATAGAAAAATCAGATAGAAAAATTTCTCAGACTTTAACGTATCTCCTAGAGCTCCTTCAACATCCACAATTTCATGGGCACATTTCCACCTGCCAGATACGACAGACACAAAGTTTCAGGTGGGAGAAAGGCAAAATAGGTTTGAGTTGCCCATCCTAAATGATGGTGCATGCATTTGTACATGATGTAGATAACAATGTTACATACTATTTGAATGGCAACAAGCAAATTTTCACTCGTAACTTCTTCCACTGTGTAGAGAGGACTTCAGTTAATCATCTCAGTGCAGGGGGATAATTGTGAAAAGCCATGAGACTGTAATCATGAACGGTATGACTAGTATTGGTGGAGCATGAAAAAATGCAACCTGTTTCCAGGAGAACATAGCTGCCTAAAAGGTTGAATTTTGCTGGAAACCTTGATCTTGGAAAAAATATAAACTGAAAAGTCTATAGGTGAAAAATCAGGTCTTGGCATTCAAGTCTGAATGCCTATTTCTTTGGAGTATTCAGACTATTTGAATAAAGTTATTAACCCTTTGCTGTAAAAGTCAAACTAGTCATACTATTAATGATTACAGTCTCATGTCTGATTTTTAATTGCCCTATCAAGATATCTTGCACTCATCATACCTACTGACTTATGTAACAAAGTTATTTAGTCTTAGGACTAATTTACTAGATTTTAAAATTTTATCCATTTAAACAATCTGTCTTACTCTTTTAACAACTCCAGAAGTTTTTGGAAAATATTTTTTTAAAAAAAAAAAGGTCATAATCACTAGACACATTTATTTTTTTATGGGACAGAGCTACATTTATTTAGAGAGCGTGGCCCAGCCACCTGACCTCTCCCAGATAGACCTTGAGGCTTATGAGCCAAAGAGAAAAATTTACAACTCAGTCCCCTATAATAAATTAACAACAAATGGAATTGTTATAATCTGCATTTGTATTATAGTCAATATTTCCAACTGCTGTGTTCAAACTAAAGTTCTGCAATATTTGTGGCATAGACTCTTATGCTAAAAAAGCACTGCTCAACTCTTACACGCAGAGCAGGCAATGTGAGGAAAAACACACTAAAAAACAAAATTCATAAAAATAGGAAATTTCAGGGAAACAGTCATAGTAGGCTAGTACTGCATGTGATGAAAGGAATTATCTGCACCCTTGGAATATATCACAGCTATGCAAGACATTAATAACCCCATGCATGCTTCCTTATGATATACAATATTTCAAATAAATCAAAATGATTTTTCTGTGATGAAGTCAGCTATACTGTACCTAGAGGTAGTCAATTAAACAATAAGACATGACACTGGGTATATTGCACTAATTCATCTTCAGCTCAGTCATGAAAGATGTTGAGATATCTCTCTCAAGGTTTTCCCCCTCCCGTTCCAGGACTTCAAGCAGAAGCAGACCCTACCTATTCAGTACCTCACAGGATTAAGCCCCCAATAATTTGCACTTTGGTCTGATGCATTCTTAAAGAATTTTTCCAAGTACTCAGGTACCAGCTTCCATTCAGTGCCTGGTTTTGCATGCAAAATTATTAATTGCCTTCAAAGAATTAATCACTCATCTTTATGCTTGGCTTGAGTTAGAACTATATATTTCACAAGAATAAATAAAGTTAAAAATATGAGATATGTATGCTTATCTGCTTGCTTATAGCTACTGAAATACAGTTCCAAGGTAAAGGAGCAAAGATATAAGTATGTGTACGAGTGTTTACCTGTTTTCTAAATATTCTCTTCTCCTGATTTTTATTCATACATATGCATGTAAGTGATATCAGTGCTGATATGTATGGCTTACCTTGCCATAAAACTAGGGTGAAACTGGATCAGATCTCAATTTACCAGAGTGGCCTTTTTCAATAGCTTAAGGGCTGGAAAAGACAGCAGGAATTTATCTGCAGGAAGAGATGCACTAGTGGACAGAACTGAAGGTAGCTGTACATTGTGGTACACTCCAATGGTGGAATTCAAGATCCTTAGGGCAACAAGGAGTGTGTGCAGAAAGCTCACTATCCTGGACTTACTTAATACTACAGTATTTCCTAGAAAGGTTGGACCAGGTGATCCTTGAGGTCCCTTCCAACCTGGCATTCTATGATTCTTTTACTTCCAGAGAGCAGTATTTGACCTCTTCAGGGATCTGCTTGGTTGGGTACAATGGTATAAAGCCCTGGAGGGGAGAGGAACCCAAGAAGTCTGGTGTGGTGAAGTTCCTGCTGAATGGAAAAGGGGAAACATAACCCCCATTTCCAAAAAAGTTAAAAAGGAAGACCTAGGGAACTCATAACCCCCATTTCCAAAAAAGTTAAAAAGGAAGACCTAGGGAACTACAGGCCAGTCAGTCTCACCTGTGTACCTGGCAAGATAATGGAGCAGATCCTCCTAAAAGCTCTACTAAGGCACATGGAAAAAGTAGACAACGAACATGGCTTCACCAAGGGCAAATCATGGCCTTTTACAATTGGGTCGCAGCATTGGTGGACAGGAGAGCAACTGACCATCTACTGTCTCACATGACATCATGATCTCTAAACTGGAAATGTATGGATTCAATCGATGGGCTTCAACTTATAGTTGAAATAAATCATTATAGAGCTCTGGAGTAAATTTGCCAAAATGACAATGAATGGGCTTATTGTCAAGACATGCCTCAGGATACTACTGAAAATAGTTTTAATTGTAAGATCTAACACTTGTTCAGTAAGCTAACAAAATCTGTTTCAGCTACTCAAATGTTGCCCATTTGTGCCAGCAGCAAATACAGCCCAAGCTCCCATGCTACCGAAACTTCTGGAGCAAGTGAGGATATGTAGTACAAGAAGAGAATTATAAGTTCATTAGGCAATGCTACCTTTACATCTCAAAGATCAAATAGTTGTAAGGAAGAGCTGCAGGCCATGCCAGCATTGCTATTTTGCTTCTCTCCACTGCCTGTAAGATCTTATTTTCTTTTAGTGCTTGACTATACAGATAAAAAGATAAATCTCTTGTCACTGTTCTTTTTATACAAAGAAATTTCTAGTGCCACCTATTGGTACAATACAAAAATATCTAACAAGAAAATTGGCTTACCTCATGGAGAACAGAAACAGAAAAAGATTACCTGTTAATTATTAGAGAAGGAAAAATATCTTGTCAGTATGATTTTTTTTTTTTTTTAAACAAGCATTTTAAATATTTATAAAAGGAAAACCAGTTCTGATATAGTCAGTGCTTAGCAGGAATATAAATCCTCTCCCTTTTCACAAGGCATTTAAGGAATAAATCAGGAGTTCAAAATTAAGTCCAGTCATAAGTTCGGTTGAATAAGGCTAATATAGAACCAGCATGGTTGTTGATAAGAAGGGTGAGAAAAGGAGGAAAAGTCCTCAGGGATTAACAGTGCAAGACAATCAGTAGCTAACGAATGAAAAATAATAAGCTGTTACCTACAGTTCAGTATCTACTTTTTTAACTTCTTGCTGTGGCATTTTTCCCTGACTACAGAAAGAGTAACCAACAAAATTCAAAACAGTTGCAGAAATTAAGCAATCATTAGTATCTTGCAAGGGTTTCATCAATCCAAACCACTGCTGACTAGCCTTATAGGTTCTAGTCATAACAGCTATTTCTTTTTCCTTTAAGGTCACACGGAATCACAGTGCTTTCTTAGGGCAATTCATCCCACCAGTCACAAACACCTTAGATATAAGGGATTACCTTTTTGAGATAACTTTTTTTCTCAATTGACCAGAGAAGACTTGGTTGCTAGTTTGGACTAGACGTGCCTTTGAGGTAGCTAATGGTAGATGAATCCTACTGCTGAGATGCAGGTATGAGATTAAAATTAAAAAAAAGCCCTAAACTCAGCACCTTCATTAAATAAGGTATCTAAATACATATCTAGGTTCAAGAATGGGAACAGATCTACAAAAGTCAGTTGAATTGTTCTTTAAAAACATTGGAACGGAAAAGGAAATACTATTGACAACCAGTTTAAAATTGTTTTCATTCAACAAAGTTCAAATTTGGCTCATTCTCATTTTCCTGAAAGCATTTGTGACATCATAATCAATGCAAAACAGTTATTAAGATATTTACTGAAGTCTGTTCTTAGTAAACAAAACCAATTTCATCAGCCATTTAAAAAAACTTCCTTTACGTTGATTTCTACAAATATTGATTAAATTATAAGGTAAAAATCTTTATTAACAATGTATATAAAGAAATCCATGCTTGCACAGGATATTTTTGTTTGGAACCAAAGCCAGGTTTTCATGGGGGAAATTTTCATATGAGACACTTGGGTTGTCTCTACTACTTATACTCTTGAAATTCAGCACTATTAAATAATTTTGCAGAATCAGGATCAGAACCTAAAGTTCTATGTAGGAATTCATATCTGGAAAAAAGTCCAATGGTAAAGCCAAATAATTAAGTATTTCATCCACTTGACATAGGAAGGACAAATGGGGATTCACAGAGTATGGTAGGAGTTTGAATTCTGCTTTCCTTTTTTCATCCTACTTTTCATCAACCAGCTTTGTCCTTTAATCCTCATTGAGACTTACCCAGTCATCTTCTCCTGAAATGCAATGATTTGGTTATTTAAAATATCAGTGTCAGAAAAAGGGCAAATGAAAAGGAATTACTAGAAGAGGAATATTTGTAATGAAGAACATGAATTAACAGGAAACCCCCAAGATGAAGGTGGAGAAAGAACACAGACCAGAAAGCCAAAGTGGAAAAGTAGAGAACAAGAACCAGACTGGCAGAAAGGTGCAGGGCTAAAGAGTAACAGCCTGTTTTCACTCCTGCTAAAGTCAGTAGGGAAAGTCCTGTTGACTTAAAAAGGAAAAGATCAGACCATCTTTACAGCATGTGTTTATTCTGCTGTCAAGTTGGTATTCATGCATCTGTTTAAGTCGAAGTCCATGACGTAGTGGTCCCTTTGTTTTATCTAGTGTCTCCTCCTCTGAATTTCTCTGTGCTTTTTTTTTTTCTCCTCATGGATGCTAGCTATGCTGAATTCAGTTACACTGGTGCTTGTATATTTGATTAAAAGATAGCTGTCTGTGTTATTTGAAGTTGTGCTAGGAGAAAGACTTCATCATTCAAGGGTTATTATTACTCTGTCTCACGCTCTATTTCTCTCTTTCTCTCCTAAGGTACTGCAGTGCCTATAATGAAGTGAATCCAAATGACTACTTTGAGACTGGCAAAGAACCTGACATGCACACAAAATATTCTTTTAACATGGGTCTGAGCTAATCATCCAAAGGGATTTTCTATTTCATTTATGGGATTTTATTCTCCCATGTGTTCTCCTCTTAATGTGATTGTACTGATGCAAAATCAAAAGCCCTGGTAAAAAGGCTGGCATGCTTTCAGGCTCCAGGACTTCATAAAATATTCTGGAGAGGCTGAACTAGCCTCTGGGTAATAATGGGGAAAGTCTGATGGAGTAATAGCAACATAGAAGGCATTAGCACCCGCAGGGCAGGTCCCCTCCCATATCCCTTTTTTCACCATACAAGTGCAAGAGGGTTTGGGCTTCCCTCAGAAGATGTACAGGAGGTGCAGCTGTATGGGTGGTTGGCACTTAAGTTTCTGTTCCCCTTGTAGTGAACCAGCTATCACAAGGAACACGTAGGTTAAAGCCTCTGCTATGAAGTACTAAATCAGACTATGATATTTTGTGACAAAAGAAAGCTTAGGGATAAATTCATACGATTTAAGGTTTTAATATTGCCGGTGAAACTCAAGATGATATTTAGAGTTTTCCTCTTCATAGTTTTTTTTTAACAAATCCCCCAAAGAGTGAAGCTAACAGAGAAGCCTGAGCAGTGCTATCAGCAGATCCTGACAGTATTTCCTCTGGAATGAGCTGTGTTTTTTTCTGCCATGTTGTGACCAGTATTTTCTCCAACCTCCAGCACTTGTCTCTCAGTCTTTCCAGCGGCCTTCCTCATTCTGCTCCCTTAACACTTTTTTCTCCTTTTTTAAACTTACTGTGTTCTCTCCCTGTCTCTTACCATGTCTTTACAAGTAAATGCTTTAAAAAGTATTTTCAATAAACAAAGAAACATGATGTTGTCTCAAGTTAGCCCTCTTTTTATATTTTTTTACTTTTCTTCCCCCTCCCTGCAACCATTTACAGGTAAGCTTCAGAGCTGGAGACATGACAGTGCTTCTGTATTGGATCACAAGCATGAACCTGGGCATGCTTTTGAAACCAAAACTGTGACTATTAATTCTGAGTAGAATTATGCCTGTATCTGAATAAAAGCTTTTCAGCTGTCATGCACCTGCAGTTTTGAGTATGTAACCATAACATGAGTAGGCTCAATGTAAGGAAGGATAGCAGTGGTACAGCCCTCAGCTTGGCATGTTGCGTGAACCATCAACTTAAGCCACCTTCATTCACAGAATCACAGAATCACCAAGGCTGGAAAAGACCTTTAAGATCATCAAGTCCAGCCTATGACCAACACCACCACACCATCTAGACCATGGCACTAAGTGCCACATCCAGCCTTGCCTTGAACACATCCAGGGACGGTGCCTCCACCACTTCCCTGGGAAGTCTATTCCAATGTCTAATCACCCTCTCCGTGAGGAAGTGCTTCCTAATATCCAAACTAAACCTCCCTTGGAGCAACTTCAGGCTGTGCCCTCTTGTCCTGTCACCAGTTGCCTGGGAGAAGAGCCCAGCCCCCACCTGACTACAACCTCCCTTCAGGTAGTTGAAGAGAGTGATGAGGTCCCCCCTGAGTCTCCTCTTCTCCAGGCTAAACAACTCCAGCATCCTCAACCTCTCCCTAGAAGACTTTCCCTCTAGTCCTTTCACCAGCCTTGTTGTTCTCCTCTGGACCTGCTCCAGCACCTCAATGTCCTTCTTGAAGTGAGGGGCCCAGAACTGGACACAGGACTCGAGGTGAGGCCTCACCAGTGCTGTGTACAGGGGGAGAATTACATCCCTACTCCTGCTGGCCACACTATTCCTGATACAAGCCAGGATGCCATTGGCCTTCTGGGCCACCTGGGCACACTGCTGGCTCATGTTCAACTAGCTGTCCACCAGCACTCCCAGGTCCCTCTCTGCCAGGCTGCTCTCCAGCCACTCTTCCCCCAGCCTGTAGTGCTGCCTGGGGTTATTGTGGCCAAAGTGCAGGACCCTGCACTTGGTCTTGTTGAATTTCATGCCATTCCACAGGCAACAGTGTGGGTACAGCACCAGCAGAGGCCCTTGCCTTTGTTAGCAAAAGTACTAAATAATATAACCACAGAGCTTGGCATAGGACAATTGGGACCTAGCTTGAAAAGATCCAAATATTGGTTAACCTCTTCATGCCCACTGAAATAATAGGTACTAAGCCATAATAATATAAGACTAATTGTCATCATGTTTTTGGGTGGCCAGTTCTAAACTTTGTTCGAATCACCTCTTTTTCCCACTGAAGATGTAGTATAAAATATAAGTATAATCCTACTGGAAAGCTGAGCACAGGGCTATCCACATCTAGGTAATCCATAAGCTTTGCATAATTCTGCTGTTTTTCAATATAATCTCAAGCTAGGATTCCTGACCCCATGTCCTGTCCCTCCATTGTGCTGATATATAGTGCAACAGGCAGAGTAAGATAGTCTAGATAATCAGAAGCAAACAATTAAGATAAATTTGGATGCTTTTGAGGATATGCATATGGAAACATATGGCATGAAATAACCTACATGGAGGAGATGCTGAGTAGTGACTTCACATTTTTAGAGACTAGTCTGTCTTACCTAAGCCATCAGTGGACATTCCCATCTCAGGAAGATATGACAGTTTTTTTATTGCTGCAATAGTTAAAGATCATTGACCCAAGAAAAGAGCTTCTTAGCATAAGAAACCTACTTACAAAACATAGAGTAAGAATACTTTGCTTCTAATTTAAAAGAAAAAGAAAATTTTCATTTGCACCTTTCTTTGCCTTCCACAAACACTATAATTCATGTAATGAGGTTTTAACCAGGCAAAATACAGTTGAAAAGGTTCCTGGAGAGCTCTAAGAGTGGAAATGTCCTCTGAGAGGACTAGTAAGTTCTAGACTATTTCATTTTTGCAGTCAACGCCCATTCTGAGTATAGAGGCCTAGATTTGGGCCGTATTACCAAGACTAGAATTACAGGCACTTTGTAGTCCTGTAGTTCATTTCCACATTCTCTTTCCATCATAAAGCTTTAGGAAAATCCTAATGGCAGGTGTAGCCCTAAATCTCAGTCAAGACTAGGTCTCTGTAATGCACAGAGTTCACACAGGCTAAGTGAAAAAGGAAAATTCATGTGCTTTCAAATAATACTCAGCATTTTTTAAATTTCCTAATAGTTTTCCCAATGAATGATGAGTTCAGTTGATTTTACATACATCAGTATATTGGTGGCACTTCATGTCTCCCCTCTATAAATAAACTTTCAGCCTATCAAAATACAAACAATCCCTTTTTTTGAAAATTTGTGTTTCAAAAACATCAAAAGACAAAAATCCTGTGGGAAAATTATGCCCCATTCCATAACACCTTCTGTCACTAAATAGAACCCTAAACCTCTTCAATGCCTTTATAATGAGCTTTGCTTCTCAGATGTATTAACCCACCCACTTCCTCCCATATCCTATTGTCACCTCCTTTGAGGTTTATTTCCCTGTTTGTCCTTTTCAAATGCTCACATTCTTAAAAAGGGTCTTTCAAAGACATTGTGCTCAAGCCTTGATGGCAAAGGGTCTTCTCATAGATACAACTGCCCACACTTTTTTCACTCATTTTGAAAAAGAATCTAAAAAAATAACAAATATTAAGCTGCTAGAATGGACTTTGTTTTAAAGCAGCTCCTTTGTTTCCCTTCAGCCACTTAACCAAAAGGATCTTTTCCAGGGAAGGGGTTCCTCTCTCTGAAGTTGACATTAATTCTGCCTTTAAAACAGGTGGCAGTAGAAGTTGGCCTAGACTGCTTTGTACAGCTCAAGGATGTATTGCAAAACTATACAGCCCAAGACAGGTCTATGCAAAACTCCATGGGAAACAATAGGAAAATATTGACCTTTTTTTTTTACAATACAGAAAAGGAAATAATTGAATGTCAGTGTCACACTTGCCCATTTCTTTACTGTATGGGAAAGCCTCCAAACTCCAGTACATAAGCTTGCAGGAGCCCGGGCAAGCACTTCACAGGCTGGATTTGCAGCTCAGGTAAAGTGCTGTAAATCAAGAGTAATTCCATTACAGATAATTAAGTTACAATACCAGTATAAGCCCAGAAGAAGTGTGTGAGGATTGAAACCCTGTAATTACATTTGCTTCCAGAAAAGATAGAGCATCATCGATATTTAAAAGGACATTGTCCAATAAATTAGTACCAAAAGAAACACTACAAAGAAAAGAAGCTTGCAAGATATTGTCTCTGTAGAACTTTTTAAATAATATATTTTTGTTTATTAAAAAATTTGCTTTAAAAATATGGAAGCTCAAAACCACTAAAGACTAGCACAATTTGACGCTGCCAGATCCTCATTTAATTAAAATATGAAGCCAAGAAAATACATGCAGTTTAATAAATGAGTGAAAATGCGAGGATTTTGAACTTCATTTTGTCTTTTTCAATTTTTAATCTTTATATTCTTAATATTAAAATATTCTTTTAACAAGGTAGTTTTGAAGGTTCAAAGAGGCTTTTATATGAACTTTGAGAAGGTTTGTCACCATTTCTGGATACCTTTGTCACTTTTTGTGGATACCTTGTAAGATTTGAGTGTCAGGAAGTAAGTTTAAGCAGATAGTAAATGGCAAAAAATTAACACTGAAATAGCATTTTGTTCTAAATTGTTTTTATTGACATAGGTGGGGATGTCTGATTAACCAGGGAGCACAGAATTATTCTCTGAAAAATGCTTAACAAATCTACTTGCTAGTTTACGTAAGAAAGAAAATCAGGACTTTCGTTTCACTCTAGAAGTAAGGCTTTTTTCCTATGAACCATGAGATTAAAGTAGTTTATACTTAATATTTTTCCTGCTTTTAACCTTTATTTATTTTGAATCTGATAGCAAGCTCATTAGGTTGCAACAACATGCTAACAAGTAAACAAATGGAGTAACAAATTAATGAGATTTATCTCAAACTAATTAAATAATAAGAAATATTATGCTTGCTTAATCAGAATTTTACAAGAATGTACACCTCGTTTCTGAAGTACACTTCAACTAGACTAGCTCAGTTTTTTCCTAGTGTTTGGTAACCTTTGATCACTGACTGACAAATAATTAGAAACTTCCATTTTTAAGAGCCTTCTCCCTCTTAAATATTCCTTTGCTTTAAATTTTCAGCAAGTAGTCACTGGTGCAATTGTACACTACCCTTTTTAGTCCTTAGTTCACTATTTGTCATTCTCATTCAGATGTACTTGATGACTGGTTCATATCTAATAATTTTGTTGTATGCTAATAGACACTAGATTTCATCCCTGTCACCTTCCAGATTAAAGGATAAAATTAAAAGAGAAACTTTTGGATTAAGGGATAAATTAAGGAATAGTTACCTGGGCAATGAAATCAGTGAGTTAGCAAAATATGTGGATTTAATGGCTTTGGTTCTTGGATATATTTCAAGACTAAAGGTGAATGGGTCAAAGGAAGGGAAATATTATCTTTGTGTTTTCTTAACCCCTGGATTTATTAGAAAGATAATCTGCCATTGGAGAAAATTTAAAGTAACATCGTGACATTCTAATTTGCACCATCTGTTGATAATTGCCAATTCCCTAACATGTCAAATGTGAAAGGCTGAGAGGACAGAAGAAAGATGGACATGCTTGGTGCATGCCAATCAATTTTGCTTGTAACAGGGGGGGTCTATAGAAGCTGAAAAATAACTCAGAGTACCTTGGGGGCCATAAAAGAATTGGCAGCATGAGCTACTAAATTTTCACAAAATATAAACCTGAGAGAAGAATGTTTGTCTCCCTGTAGTTTGTATTAACAGTTGCAGAACATGTCTGTACTTTGCATTTTTCCTCAAGGAGGATATTTAACAGAATACACCATATGAAAACAGTTGTTTTGCAGTCCCGAAAATATTTCCCTGAGTACAAAATTTAAATGCTTTTGAGAAGAATATACCTGGACAGCCAAGTATCTCTTCTTGGATCAACATAACTGGAATTGATGCTATCTAGGTTGTACTTATTTATAAGTCCTCCCTACTACCAAACTGTTGTTTAACAGCCAGAGGCAAATGAATCAGTCAGGTGAATCAAAATAAGCAACTTTTAATTACACGAACAATCTGGGGGTCACTGTAAATGAAATAACATTATTTCTCTCCATTATTTTTTCTCAGGCTGTGGACAGACACTGAAGAGGGCAGTAATTCCAAATGTTACTTTCCCTCAGCTGGAGAGCACAGCCTTAAAGCCCAGCAAGTGGACTAGTTCCCATGAGGGCTTCCCAACCTGCTTCAAACAGAAATCATCTGGCTTAGTCTGAGGAGTTTTAATAAGAAGCACCCACATAATTTTTACCATTGGCACAACTGAGAGGGTAGGACCTCTGACTGGTGGGCACTGAGGAGCAGATTTGGACCCTTCTACTTGTAAGAACAAGCATTAATCTTCTTGTTGTTCATTCTAATCCTACATTCTGAGCAGCAGGAGTCAATAGTATGACTGTTAATCCTAGGGGTTTTTTAAAAAAATACTTTCATTTCTTAACAACATTTTTGCCAATTTTTGGCATTTTCTGAAGGAACTCAAATTTTGTACTCTTTAACAATCAGGATAGCTATTCAAGAAGCCTGTGGCTTTTCTTAGTTGACAAAAGAGGGATATTAGACTTAAAAGGAAAGAAACATACAGATTCTGCACACTTTTTAAAAAATCACTCTTCAAATCTTTCTTATTCCCTGGTGTTCTAGTATGTAAATGGCTCTATTTCTATGTATGAACATACATAAAGATTCTAACTATATCAAAGAGAATTAGACTGATGATATAGATAAAGAAATAAAATTTGAGTCAGTTGCTAAAGTTGCTTTTATATTTCTGTATTATCAATACAATCTATAGAAAAAAAGATCTTGACTTTGTTGCTGTAGCTGCTTTGATAACTGTATCTGTGAGAGGTACTCACAGTTTGGAAAAGTTTCACAACTGAGTATAATGTAAATATGGTAAGAACTATGTTAACTACAAAAAAATAATTTTAACAGCCTGAGAGAGTCTTGTACCTGGAAATATATGAACACCTTCTTCATACCTGAAGACAGAGAATGTGAAAGTAACTTGAAAGAAAATACATTCTTTCTGTTTGCTTACCCTTGGCAGAGTTTAAATTGCTTCAAGATGAAAGAGGTTTTGTTGA
This sequence comes from Hemiprocne comata, assembly GCA_020745705.1. NCBI lineage: Eukaryota > Metazoa > Chordata > Aves > Apodiformes > Apodidae > Hemiprocne > Hemiprocne comata. The sequence goes on along the minus strand of CM036588.1, from coordinate 113,411,943 downwards.
AATTGAGCTGATTTAAATTGTGTTTGCTCTGCTGCTGCTCTTTTCATAGCATCTGTAACATTAGCTTCTGCTCAGGTAACTGTTTGCTAATGGACCATAGACCACCAGCTAATTTCAGAAGGAACTAAGACAGATATTGTATGATCAATATTCAGGTTGAGATGTACTGATTATCAATTTTTTGCCATTGACAAGAGCAACTACACAACATCTGCAGCCAGACCACCTTAATGGTGATAATCTCAAAAGTTAAGCATGGGTGAGTTTGTTCCACATCTAGAGAAAAGACTTCCAAGAAAACGTCATGATGCTCTTCAAAAGGTAATGAATTACTGTATATGGACACTCTTTCCTCTTAGAATCTTCAGAAACTGAATCAGTAAGGAGGAAATAAAATTAAGACCCTGCTAAGTCTACAGTCCTAGTATACATTTTGTCAATGTAGGCTGTTGCTTGTACCAAATATCAGCTATTTTTCCTATTAAAAAACTCTCATTATGCCATTTGTTGGACTCCCTCCCTCTCCTTTCTGAAAACAGCAGTGCCTACTTCACCAGCTAGTCACCACATCAACTTGAAAGATTGATTCTTTAGATGATTTTTATAATTACAATACAGACTGCTTGCTCATGGCACACACATACACAAAACCTAAAATTATCATTATATGTTATTTATATGCTGTTCAATTCACATTATAAATAAAGATAAACGAAGAGTCTCTTTGTTAGTAAAGTTCTCTCTTCTGACAGGTCAACTGCTGATAAACTACAAGAAGTTAACAGTGAAAACAACTACTCTATAGCGTTCAGGAACTTGAATGGAAAGTGGATCTGGATTCTATTTAAATAAAAGGGGCAAAATCATCTGAATCACATAACTCAAAGGAGCAGAAGGATTAATCTTTCAGTCCTCCAGAGCTAGCCGGGTAAATTAGCAACTCAAAAAACCATTGGAATGAAAAGAGATCAAATGCCAACAGAAAGTATAAAATATAGGAACAAAGTAAAAAAAAATAAAAAATATATATATTAAAAATATGTATCCTATATATTGTTTGTGAGTCCAGCTCTAAGTTGCTTTAATTGCATAAATAATAATAATAAAAAAGGATAGAAGAACCAGGAGCAATATGCAATAAGAACAGGAAGATATCTATTCAAATGGGTATTTTCCTGTTTTCTATGGAACTGATGATACTGAACATGAAGATAAACATAAGGTGATGAGTGTTTGAATAGAAGTTCAGAAATGGAAATTACTGCAACTGAGGTAGGTGCAAAATATAAAGATCTTAAAGTGTTCAAATCAGAAAAAACAGATCATTTTTATTCCAGAACTTGGAGCACAATGGAACATAGAATTTCAGACTTCATAGGCAGAATTTTTTGTTAATTTTTTATTTCATGAGTTGTTTCATTTTTGTGGAGAACAGAAGATGAAGTATGAAAAGGAGGGCAGAGTGACAACCCATTAGTCTGATAAATAATAATATGCAAAGCTTCTTCTGAAAGACATTTTGAAAGACAGCAAAAGATATTACCAGTCTAACCTGATAGAACTCATTGAAAAATAATTGATTTTCTAGACAGGAAAAGAGAACAGATCTAATCAATCTGATACCACACAGGAATTGTTAGTTAAGAAGAAGAGAAAAAAAGGATTAATCTGGGAATTATAAAGTGGGGAAGGGACTAAAGGAGGGGTTACAATAGGAGTAAAGAACAGGAAGGAACTCAGGTAAAGGGAGGCTGCCTCTGCAGTTCCTCAGTGATTGGTCTCTTGAGTGGTTTCATTAATATTTTCTGTAATAACCTTGAAAGAAATAAGATACTGAGTTAAATGAAATATGTAACTTGTTAGGCAAATTGGGGTATCAAGCAGAAATAATGAGATGTACTGGAAAAATAGGAATAGAATGAAATTCAATAGTATTAAATACATGGTTATGCATTTAGGAATTAGTAACAACTTTATTTTTCAATAAATCAAGTATTCATCATTTGGAAAACACTGAGGAAGACAATCTGTCTCTATACATCACAGATAACTATGTACCATCAAGATAGTATGACCATGAAAAAGACAAATGTGATCCTACAAAGTATCAGTTGAAGAGTTTTCAGAGGAGACTGGCAGGAATCAGTGACATTGTACAAGGCCAAGGTAAAATGTCATCAGAAATGCTGTATATAATTCTGATCACCTACAATCAAGACTAGTTGTATTCAAGCTGGAATACATTGGAGAAAGACACCTAAGATCAGGAGAAAGCCTTCTTATAAAAAGAAACAAAATGTTCTTGGGTAGTTTAGACACAGAAAAGGAGGCCAAGAAGGGCAGAAATTATACACAAGAAGTGAACAGCAGGAAAAAAAAATATTAAAACTGTAAGTTAAGTGATAATGTTGATACAAGATTTAAAAGAAAAGACCACTAGTCAGGTCATGAATAAACATAGGCACGAAAGGAGAACAAGGTTTCTGCCATAAGAACAATGATGTATCTACAGACGAGTGAAGAAAAAAATAAAAAATCTGACCTATTTTTAAAGTGAAACTTGTTTAATTTATTAAAAGTATTATGTGATATAGATACTTGGAATATCAGGAGCTGAACTACATTTTAAAATTAATTTCATCCTATTGCTATGTTGCTAAGTATTTGCTAAATTACCTGTAAGACAGACTTATCACTGGCTATGTAAATCAAAACTACATATTTCAGCCCTTTGTCATCCTGCCAGAGGAAATCCTTAATCAACAGCAGTAGTACATGTTATATACAACTTCTTGTTAAATTATATTTAGCACATCAATTTAGTAGTGAAATCAGAAGTCTTTTTTTATGCTATTACATTTCCAATTTTTATTTTATATCATTTTTCTAAAACAAAGTATTTTTGTATCTGAAATCAGTGCTGGTTTGCTACTGTATTTTTCATCCACCTTCCAATTTTCAAAAGGCAGGATTATAGGGTAGGTTAGTAACTGGCAAGATTGCAGGTGTGAAGAGTTTGTCACAACACACTCTTTCAGGACTTTCCAGGGACTCTAGTTAGAGCTGTGTATGTCCCATTGGGAGGGTAGGAACCATCTGTTTCTAATGGGATAAAGCTTCTGTTTCTAACCCTCCAGGGCTGCGAGATATTGAACTTACAGTCTGTCTCACATTTAAAGGCAGAATGCATTTGGAAAGGAAGTTTGGGAGAAAGAAGGAAGCAATTCTTTGGCAGTTATTGCTTGAAATGACTCTGAGCTTCAGAATGACAGAAATAATCCATGAAGAAGTGATGAAATGCAGGAGAGACTAAAACATTGGATTAACTTTATTTATCACCTTGCTCCAAAATTAGGATATAGTTAAAATCATGACATGGCTATCACTCACAGAGCTGATTAAACAGCCCATTTACTAGAAGAAAACTGATTTTAGACTTTGCCAGTTCATGAGGACAGTGAGACAAAACGTTCAGGCATCCAAGCATGTATAGGTATTGAGATCGTGAGGACAGACAAAATATAAATTGAATGCAGTAAATTTTTTTAAGGAAAAAGTTGAATGTGTAAAACCACTAAATGTTATTTACTGGAGAATAAAATTAAGCAAAGCAAAACAAAAAGCTAAAGCAAAGCAATACAAAATGCTATTCCCCTCTATTGATGCTTCAGTATAAACTGAAGAGGAATCCAACTGCCTAATAGAGGTGATTAAGTACTTCCTCTCCAAAAACGTAGGGAATTGCTCCTTGGGAGAGGAGACTGCACAGATAACATTCGCTGCTCCCTCAGCTGTGTGAGAAGATGCCTCTGGAGGGTTGGAGAAGGATGTACTGTATGCTTAATTTCAGATTCTGCTACAGGGGAGAGAGCTGTTACTGACAGTATTCTACATATAGAAGTGTCTCCTTTCATCATGTCATCCTGACATCAGGATTTAGCTCTTCTTACCTCCTCTACTGAGAATTCAGGAGCAAAAGGGAAATACTATTTGTCTTCATCACTTCAATCCATGTTGCTCATAGCTGCCCTTGCCAACCTGCTGGCTACTCTTTGTGCTGAAAGTTAGCAGCTAGGGCAGCCTTGGGGGATGAAGCAGAATAGCAGACTCAGAACACGGACAGCAAATTAATTCTCATTCCTCTAAGCCATCTAGCTCCTTTCTTACTAGACAAAGATCAGTCTTTCTTTCCTCATGCCCTGTGACTCTTAGCTGCTCGATGGTGAACAAGCTGAGTGTGGTAAAACTCCACAGGCCTTGTGCTTTGGGCACTCAACCAGCCTGTGAGTGTTCAGTATCCTCTTGTTGAGTAGCCTAGGAACTATAACAGGGTTCTAGCACTAATCTAGAACAATTTTCTATAGAAAATAAATAATTAAATCCCAATCAACAGACAGCCTGCCAGAGGATGCTAACTATAGTCTTATAGTCCATGTTTGTCAAGCTCCTCTACAGACTTTGACAGAGTTCAGGTGTCTATTTGCACTGCTGAGTGTGAATGCAGCTCCCATATCTGGGAAATTAGTAGTAAGCACCCAGAGGACTTTGATCTAAGAATGAAAACACCTAATTTAAATGCCTCAGGAATTAGACTATTTCCACAAGTACATAAGTATTGGATTTCTTTTAGGGACTTTGATAGGGTTTAGGCAGAGTATATGTCACCTTGAATTCCTAGAATTGGATTTTCAAAATAACTGCAAAGATGCATGCTAAGAATGGATTTTAAAATTAAGTTGACAGGCTGTTTCTTGCATATTAGCAAAGTCACTGTAAAAAGGCATTATTAGCTGTAGAAAGAATAGGCTTTCCTTTAACTTAATGTTCTGTTTTTTTAAGACAAATATAAAATTGTGTGTCTGTACTTGGGTGTATATACATGTGAATAATAACACAGTTTATGACACACATTTAAGAGCCAAATAAATGATGTAATTCATTTACTATGTAATTCAGAGCAATCCCCATTACAAGTTCTATTTTTAAATACAAGACAACTAGAGATGGATTAACTAGGCCTAATATTATGAAAAAAAATTAATGATACCTGTGGAGATAATACTTCACAACACAAGGCAGCAGGGGCCCGTTCTCTGTTAGAAGCCTGAGTTCTGTGAAGGTTCAATGGTACAACTGAATGCATTATTTTATTAGCACATAGCTATAGCTTTCAGAACTGTGAAAATTGTTTTCTTATGAGATATTATTGGCAGATGTTGGAAAGCTCACCCAAACACATTTGGTCCTGCTGAAACCAAGAGATAATCTTCTTTCCCAAACGTCAAAACAATAATATACAAGGTTATAAGAAGAGCAAGAAAATTGTCAGAAACATGGAATTCCTGGACCAAATGAAATTAAAAGGGCCTATTCTACCCCATAAAGAGTTCACATTCCTGTCATTAACTGTGTGAATAGTCATATTGATTTCATATTCAAAAATCTTCACAGGATTAAGGTTTAAATTGGGGTCAGATGTCTCTGGTCAGCTCTGTTGCCCTTCTTGAACTCCATGGCACTACTCACATGCTCAAAATTAAATGTTTGCAAGGTCAGATTCTTGGTATGGTAATAACAAAAATGAAAGCAAATATGATTGAGAAGCAATTTTGTATCCTATACAAAAAATCAAAAGCTTCTTTCCATAATAAAGCTATGAAGCCGCTTACACAGAATCACACAAAAAGTGCTGGTCAATGTCCCTACAGGAACATATTTCCTGATACCACTTTGGATTCTGTCTCAAGAGGTTTAGAAGAGACAAATGGAATAGACTCACAAGAGGGAGCTGGATGCTAGTCTTCACGTATATGGCTGTGTAATAAGGTTAATAACTCCAAATCATATCCTGTGGATGCAGATTTACACCTTTCACATGCCTGTAGAAATCAGGGCACCTAAAAGAGGACACAAAGACAAAATGATGGGGCTATTGGTCTGTGGCAGTCTGAGCTACTGTAATTGCTGGTCTTGCCTTCTCCTCCAAGGTCAGATAGGATTTTGAGTTCTCTCTTTGCCCCAACTCTGGTATTGCTCCACTATTGGCTTTACTAATGTCCCTCAGTGCACTGGTCTCTCATTTGAATTGTCTAGGTTTCCATAGATACATGAGTTGAGGCATTTCAGGAAAGTGTCCAAACAGTGCCACACCTTTAAAAAAAAAAAATAGTAGCAACGTCTAACCATGGGAAAGAAAAAAAAGAGGACAACTGCCTCCAGTTATAGGCTTGCAGCATCAGGGATCTGTTGAAGAGCTTAACTGGAAATTCACAAGTCTAAGTATTAGCACTAAGATTAGTGTCTTTAAAAGAAATCAATTTAGAGTTAAGGGGGGGGGAGGTTTGTTTGGTTTATAGATACATATATATTTGCCCTACTCTGCCTTCTTTATCCCACTTAGAGCACTCAAAATATGGCAAGGAATATTCAGTTCCCACTCCCTCCCTCTCCCTTTCATCTTTCCCTAAGTGGTATAAACCACCATCTACTATGTGAATTGAAATCACTTAATAAAAGAGGGGGGAGTATTTCCATTTCCACATGGTGACATCTTTCCATCCTTTCTGGATTATTTACAGGTTCCCTTGATAAAGCAGTGATACCATATTCCAGGTGAATCATAGAATCGTTTTGGTTGGAAAGGACCTCTAAGAGTATCAAATCCAACCCTTAACCTAACACTGCTAAATCCACCTCAAACCCATGTCCCTAAGCACAACATCTACACGTCTTTTAAATACCTCCAGGGATGGTGATTCAATCACTTCCCTGGTAAGACTGTTCCAGTGCTTGACAACCCTTCCAGTGAATAAATTTTTCCTAATATCAAATCTAAACTTCTCCTGGCACAACTTGAGGCCATTTCCTCTTGTCTTATCACTTGTTACTTGGGAGAAGAGACAGACACCAACCTCACTACAACCTCCTTTTAAGGTAGTTGTAGAGAGCAATAAGGTCTCCCTTCAGCCTTCTTTTCTCCAGACTAAATATCCTCAGTTGCCTCAGATGCTCTTCATAAGTCATGTGCTCTACACCCTTCACCAACTTCCTTGCCCTTCTTTGGACATGCTCCAGGACCCCAATGTCCTCCTTGTAGTGAGAGGCCCAAAACTGAACACTGTATTTGAGGTGTGGCCTCACCAGTGCCAAGTAAAGGGGGACAATCATTTGCCTGGTCCTCTTGGCCACACTATTTCTGATACAAGCCAGAATGCCATTGGCCTTCTTGGCCACCTGGGCACACTGTGGGGCACCCTCTAACCAGCAGGCTGCTGAATTGTTTTACTCTTCTGGACCTGTAGATATTCATTTATTTCCTGCAAAGTGAGACAGAGGAGGCTGAAAAATTCCCATCCTAGAACTCCTTATCAGTGGCACCCCCTATGCAGGTGTGTGTTCAGCCAGAAGAGGAATCAAAACTTAGCTGCCTTGCATCTCTCTAACCATTGACTTGCACCTTTAAAGATACGGCAGCTTTGCCTGTTTTACAGACTGGCCACTCTATGAATCCACCCAGGTAAAATAGCTGTGGAAACATCTATTTTTTTTAATAAAGCTGGGATTTAGGCAGGATCTTGACACCTCCCTTTTTAATGCTGACAGAATTAAACCACTGTGCACGCCTACAAGTCTGTGAGGAGAGGCTGAGGGAGCTGGGGCTGTTCAGCCTGGAGAAGAGGAGGCTGAGGGCAGACCTCATTGCTCTCTACAACTACCTGAGAGGAGGTTGTAGTGAGGTGGATTTTGGCCCTTCTCCCTAGTCACCAGCAATAGGACAAGAGGAAATGGAGTCAAGTTGCACAAGGGGAGGTTCAGATTGGATATTAGGAAAAATTTCTTCACAGAAAGAGTGGTGAGGCATTGGAACAGGCTGCCCAGGCAGGTGGTGGAGGCACTGTTCCTGGAGGTGTTCAAAAAATATGTAGACATGGTGTTTCAGGAGATGGTTTAGTGGTTAGGGTTTGTAGGATGGATGGTTGGACTTGATGATCTTGAAGGTCTTTTCCAACCTTGATGATTCTGTGATTCTGTGATTCACTCATAGGAATTTAGGTGCCCAAGGGCTTTAACCTTGCCTCCTACAGCTAGCCATGAAGTGGAACGCTGTGAAACCTGGTGTTGCCATGAACAAAACTGTGCTTTATGAGTTAGGTATGAAATCTTTCTATCATGCATGATAGCTTCTCTCAGGAATATAATCAATACAACACAATATTACATCCTAATTCTTAGGCAAATTATATTTAATAATCAAATAGAGATGACAGGCATGACTCCAAATACATTTTACAATTTTCTTTAGCTAGTATAAATACAAGAACTACTTTAATGCCTCAGACTATAAAACTAGTTAAGGAAGGAAAAAATTTTGTGTGACAATACAAGTTCATTGGGACTTGTTTCTCTTTCCTCGAGCAGTTTTAATGAAGGTTCCCCTATACTTCTTCTGTTATATTTTGGAACTCAATATCCCCATCAGGATACATACATCTTCTGCATTGCTATTCCAAGTATGTCCTTACAAAAAAAAATAGACAAAAAATTGCAAGGTATGCTTAAGACACACACTGAGAACTAAAGGACATAATCAGCTTACTTGGATTTTGCTAATGTGCCCGTCTATTCATTTGATAGGAATTAAACTCAAAATATAAGTAATTTAGAAACACAGATTTCTGGAAAGCCTATGAAAAATGAATACTTAAGTCATGTAAGCACTTTTGAACATCTCACCCCACAGATGGTATTCATCCCTCTTATTGAAGCTATGTAAAAGCTAGCCTAGCTTAAGCAACCTGTGTGGCCTCCTTTTGTAATCCGTGGAGAAAGACAGGCATACTCAGAAGGCAATTTTTCTCTTTTCTGTCTCTCCATGGAAGGGTAGGAGAAGTCCAAGGAGAAGTTTAATTTTTATACGATTAACCTTAGGTGAAATGAGTCTTACATTTGCCTTTCTGTGACAATCAATTCCTGTCAGGACTAACAGGATGGGTATTTTCTGATTTGTTAGAGTAATGACCAAAACTCAGGCATGCGTATTAGACTTCTACTTCATTTCTCAGCCCAGACTCCTGCTGGTGTAGACTCTTGACACACTGGCCATTGTGCTAAATCACTCGAAAATCTGCCAAGCTTAGGATGATAATTGTATAATTAGGGGAGCCCACATCTGTTGAACTTAAAATATGCTTGATTTTTCCTGTTCCTTCATGGAGTATATACAAGGTCAATAGTGCATACAATGTAAAGGAATATTTGAAAGCAAAGAAGTTGACATTGGATTCTATGATTCTATGATTAATGTATTTCTTTCACATTTAATAAAATTGCATATCTGTTTCCTGTGATCTTAATTTTCACAAGACTGTGTTTTTAAAATACATTTTTCTCAAAATCTTCTAAATTTTTCAGCCCAAAACAAATTAGCAATCCACATATATTTGCCAGTATCCAAAAACATTTCTAGGAACTTTTTATTTCTATAAATGCAATGAAATATTACGCAAAAATTCTTAATTCGGATAAAAATCAACCCTTTAACATGGAAACAGACACTGAAATGGTGAAGCAGGCACTCATTTCACCTTGTGCAAAAATATATACTTAAAATTTCTTTATTTTAAAGAAAACCTTCATTCTATGCATATAGTATTTTAAAGCATCCTTTAAGGCACATCTAAGGCTTCATAAGCAATGTAAATACTAAGTGATAAGTATTTTTTCCTCTAACATACTCTCTGGTACTTTATAACAGCTTTTTCAATGTGCATTGCCTTTGTGTTCCCAGCTTCACAGCACTGTTATTTGTGTTTATGGAGATGTCTGAATCTGGATGCAGCTGTGTGCAGGATTCAGCTGATGGTAGCATAAAATGGATCTTTTTCAGCTTCAGCCGTGACAGAAAGATCACATTTTGATGGCAGTTTCACCAGCAGAAAAAAAAAAACAACAACAAAACCAAAATACAATGGGATGTATCCAGTGAGGTGACTTTGTGCTCCTTATAGTCTAAGCAGTATATTTAGTGTGGAAGCACAACTCAGGTGTCAGCTGAGCCACTGGAGTCAGGTAGCAGCAGCTTCGGGACTGAGAGCTGAGCAAATCTGGGAATAGAATCTAGTGCTACCTGTCTGCTTCAGGTATGCTCATTTAGTTCATGTGGCAGCCAAAACAAATCCATCCTCATTGCTATTTTAACACAATTTGGAGCTACCTCGTGTGCCTACACTTGTGTTACATTAATATTTCTTGCTTACAGTGTCATCCAATACTGAGACCAGACTCTGTTACTCGCGATGGAGTGTAGAATACTGATCTGGCAAAAACAATCAAACAAAACATTTTAATTTTTTTGTTTAATGTTGTTTATTATTATTGCTATTTCCTGTCAAATCCTATCTTGCTGGTTTCTTTCTCCCTTGCTGAGTATCCTCCCCACCCTTGCAGAGCTGCCTGCTCACTGCCTATCACAGGCAGGCTGAAACACCTGGGTGCTCGTCCTGCACAGCTGTACAGATGCCACTGCCCAGCCATCTGCAGAGTGCTCCATATGGCCATTCCTACTGCAGAGCGGGCTGACAGGCAGCTCCATCCGAGGGGGAATGTTCCTTGTATAATTAGAAGGCACTGCATTAAGATTAGTGACAATAAAACCAGCGTCAAACCTCTGCTCCAAGCCCAACCTTTGTCCCAAGTTCAAGGGGATTTAGTATACCTCTTCGTTTGTGGGGTTTTTGGGGGTCTTTTTTTGTTTGGTTGGTTGGAGTTGGTGTACTTTGCCCTGCTGCCTGTGAACAGAAGTGCCAAAATACCATTGAAGAATCTGGTTTTGCCATGTTTATTCCGGGTTTGCGAATGGAATATATTGAAAATTCCATTTCAGAATTCACTCTTGTGAGACTAATTCTAGCCCAGCCCAGATAATGGGTAGGGATAGAGGTGTCTGGAAAAAATAATAAAAAAACCCAGAAACAAAAAATCCTGATGCTTGGGATATAGGGAGGAGAAGGGAGCTTAGACATTGGGAGTAAGAAGAACTGAGTTAAAATCTCAGCTGATGTAGATTTGCACAGCCTCAATGACTTTAAAGGAGTTATGATGATTCCTTAATTCAGACGAATTGACCCTGTGCATTTTACAAATATTCAGATTGCTGAAAAATATTTTTTTCTCTCTTCCTCCTCTTATTTTTGTCCTGAATTTTCACCATTGATTTACCACGTAAGAATTACAATGTGACTGTCTGTTAGAGGCAGCACTCCATTTTTAACCTACATAGTCATGGGCACAAAAAGGTTTCTCATCAAAAGAGAGCTGCAGTCTTCCCCTCCTCCTCTTCTTTCTTTCCAGCTCAATTAAGAAACAACATGTTTTGCCTCTCAGTGCTTGCCTTTTATCTGTTCCTCTTCTCATGTTTCTCTGTTATTTTTTTCTCCTTCATGGCACAGCAGTGGTGATGAATGCTGATGAGATAATACTAAATTTAAGTCCACACCATCTTTTTCATAATTTCTTCAAGAACTAGAAATATGATCTGCACTTTTTGAGGTTTTCTGATTGCCCAGGGAGCTGATACGAATCTCACCATACCCCCACTTACTCCAGGACCAGAGAACACGGAAGAATTTGGCTCCCTGATGAGCAGAAGTTGGAAAACAACATACTCTGCATCAAAAGCAACTGGTGGACATTGCTAGACTTTTTGATTATTTCTTACTTAGTTTTCTCTTTCTTTAAAAAAACCCTTATTTCCAAGACAATCACTGTTCTACACAAAGGATTTCTATTACTGTGTCACATTTCAAAAGTGAAAGTCTGTATCAGAAAAAGATTTTTATGAACATAACTTTTTATCACTCACTGGAACTATCGAGACTTGTCTTATGTCTGAATTTGTTTACCTTTTGTAATATTCAAATGAAAGATATTTGAAAAATGGTAAATACAATGGCATGTGAGGTTTTTTCCAAAAAAATGAAAAAATTATAGAATACTTGTTTGGTTTTTAATACTGTAGCTAGTAATATTTTTTGTTATTATTCAGATTTGGTGACATCACTAAGTTTAGAAGCTTTACTTCAACTGTCTATAAAAATTTGAAAGCTGATCTAGTGGAAAAATTTCCTTCATTATATGGATAAGTATATTAATTTCAAAATATTTTTTTACTTGTATAATTCATCCTCTTTCTGCAGTGTCAGCTATAAACTATACTTTCCTCCATACCACTCAAACCTACATACTAATTTGAAAAGGCAGTTGTTTAAAACATGCAGAGTGATGAACGAAAAGTTTAACAAGGCATTTTTGTTTCTTGCAGAACAGCAAAAACTATTCTTTAGAAATATGGTATTTTCTTAATTTTCTAACAGGCATTGCTTGCTAATTAATATGTCTTACCAAAGTTTTCATGAACAGTAAAGGAAGGAAGGTTGGCTGGTTTAAATTGTCAATGTAATAGGAAACTGAGGTTTTAGTCTTCATCGAAAACTACCAGAATAGTATGGTTCCTAGTTCTTTTTCTCTTTCTTGATTTTTTAAGCTTACTGAAACATAGCTCAAGGAAAAGCATAAATAAAATTAACAGGAAAAATTCCAAAGGTAAAAAAAAACCCAAACCGCTATGTCAAAATGCTTTTGTTCTAGGCTCTCAGCATCTCTTGCTATTCTGCTTTGACTGATTTTCTCAATTCCCTCTTTAAATACAAACATTTGCAGCTTTTAGCCATGTATTTCATGCTACACACCTTTACCAACCTTGCAAGTTTACTCACAAGTTTACAAACTGCTGAGCTCACAAGTATATAAAAATGTGGAAAAGAAAGCTAAAATTTGTGAGTTGTAAGGAAGGATTGCACTGCTGGATGCAGTGGTTATCTGACTACCCTTTCGCAGCATTATTTTCCAAGATAACTACCATCTTCAGGTAGAAAAGCATCACTGTTCAACATACTATTAAAGCCTCCCAAGTTTTCTTTGTGCTTATTACAGAAAATCCTGCTGGATCTCCACATATTATATCTTAAGTTGCAAAAACTTTTGCTCACAGAAAAATATGTGGTAAGTGTAATTTGTTAATGGGGAACACAGTCAGTTTTCAGTGTCCTTTTTGGGAGCATTGGGAACACTGCACTTGCTGAAGAGTCTCACTCTTCACAGCAGGGCTCATTGCCAGGTAGAAACTACCATCCTAACTAATGTAATAACACAGGATATTGGTTTCAGATACACTGATGACAGATTGAAATCTAATGGCCTACAGGTGATAATGTGAAAAAAATAATAACCTGAATGCATAATAAAACTTTGTGCGTGTACTGACAGCCACTGTGTCTCCAAGGGAGACCAGAGTCCTCCAATACCAAAGTATATATATTTATTTTTTTAAAACTACAAGCATTACAGAAAAGGCCTTTTCTAACAATACTGACAGTGTATGAGAATGGGAATTCTGACACTACTGTATAATTAATTTACGTTGTACAGATGTTAGAGAAAATCAACCAGCCATATAGGAATAATGGATCTTTAGAGAATGGAAGGATTAATTGTTGTTGCATTTGCCAGAGAGAGTCTTCAGAAGCAGTTATTTTTTAGAATTAATTTCAACTCTCAGATTTAGAAAAAGGATGCCTGGCACCTAATAATTAGCAAACCAGAATCTATGCACCAAATTATTATAATGTACATATTCATTTCATTAGGTTCACACCACCGTGTGGTGTAAAGCGGGAATAATTAAACACCAGATGGTGGTGTAAACTCCACTAGCGAGAGCTCATGCATAATGCATGAGAATGGGATTTACTGTTGTTTTTATCCATTTGGAGCCATTATGCTACTCTTGGACCCCAAACGATGTCTCAGAGAAAAAGATCTCTCTGGACTGAGAATTCCTCTATCCCGAACAATTTGTTCATTTGCTTTGTCACATCCTCATCAGTTATCTGCCTGCTCAACTTCCAGAATTTCCGAGAACACATTATTTTCTGGCAGTGCTCACAAAACTCCTGAGCTTTTCCATCACAGAGAAGCACCCGAGCTTACGGGATATCCTTTTATGTTTCTGCCAGCAGTATAAAGTTTAAGATTAGGACCTTTGGAAATTGAATCTGATTTTTAATGATTGTAGTGTCACATTTCCAGCCTGAAATACTTTTAAAATGTCATTAACTGATGTACCATTAATCATTTAGATTTTTTTGACCATTAAAATATCTTTTTTTTTTTCATTAAAGAAGTAATGAATATGAAAGTGAAGTGAAGACAGGATATATAGTATATTAATGGCTGGAATGGAGAGCAGATTAGGATGCTTAATTCTCCTTCAGTCATGACATTCCACTTAGGTGTTTATATTGCTCCTGAGTAAAAGAATGGCAGTTAAAAAACAAATGGGTAGTTCCTCTCAATCCTGATAAAAGAAAACAGGATGTTAACATCTGTATCTTTTGCTCCTTCAGCGGTGCCAAGTGAGCAAAACTCAGTCAGGCTAAAATCAAGGTATACCTCTTTAACTCCTGCATGAGAAAATGCATTCTTCATAAAGACTTGATTTCTGTGTCATTCACAGAAGCTGCCATCCCCCCAGAACAGATCATCACTTTGCCCACTCTGTGCCACTGTATGAAGGACACTGAGTCTAATGCTTAGTTGCTACTGATTAGTCCTGCTTCCCTGCATCTGACAGTTCCCCTTACCTTCTGGTACCCCGTCTGCCTGTCCAGAAAAGGAGAACCAGCATGCCAGAAGGTCCAGCTGTTTCACAGATATAACAGCAATACACGGTAGCAATAATTCCTATGTTATTCTTTCTCAGCAAGCTGTGTGAAAGACGTGTGCCTTACAGCATCCTTTTGAAATACAAGGAGCTCCACGTCTGGATGACACTCAGCACACATCCAGAAAGTATGAGAAACAGAGGTAGTTTTAAGACATTGCAGTCATTCAGCTCAAGGGTAGATGTAGTTCCACTTCTAACAGGGAGGAGAGAAAGACACACCATTACAGCTTTATCCCATACCAGAGGATGGTATGTTATGGCTCCCATGGTTCTGAAGGGAAAATAAAGAAAAATTTTATAATATCAGACAGCTTTACACAAGTGACTTAATGCATGGTGAACATGACAGTGAGCATAAAAGCAAACCTCACTTGCCTCTACCTCATCTTGTCTGGAGTCCCAGACAGAGATATTCACAGGACTAGGTACTGCGATTAGAAATTACAAAGTTGTCTCAGATCACCTAATAAGCTTGTGTCTGTGATTAATCCTCTGCCTAGTGGCCATTCTGTCAACTGGGACCACTCAGAATGAGGATAGTTCAGGACAGAGGATTTTATAAGAACTTTTATGTTGGTTCTTCTGCACTGGAATAACCGATGATGTGGTGGGAAAGCACCATGACTCAGCAAGCTTTGAAGCAGCCATAGCTTTCCAAAGTAGCCTAAGTTTTCATACAGGGTTGAGTTTCAAGCACCTGGCTCTATTTTGCTAAAACCAGCTACTGAAATAACAGTGAGGTCCGAAACCACGTGCCAAAGAACAGTTTATCAGGTTTCACTCACCTCTGCAGCTTTGCCTCTTTAAGACACGCTGTCTGTGCTTGGTTCAGGAGGCAGTCAGTGTCTTCTCTTTCTCTGCTCTCTGTGGATCCCAGTCTTTTATACCTTCCTCTACAGATCAACCTGATTCCTGCAGGCTCCATGACCACCATTCACAACTGCTTGAGAGTGATTTACCAGCACAGTCCTTTTTCCACAAGATTTCTTTCATTTGAATATATCTCATACAATCTGAGCGTATGTCTACAGTAGCAATGCTTTACTTCACAAAATCACAGAATGTTAGGGGTTGGAAGGGATCTCTGGGGATCATCAAGTCCAACCACCTTGCCAGAGCAGGACCACCTAGGGCAGGTCACACAGAAACACATCCAGACAGGTCGTGAAAGTCACCAGAGAAGGAGACTCCACAACCTCTCTGGGCAGCCTCTTCCAGTGCTCTGTAACCCTTACAGTAAAGTTTTTCCTCTTGTTGAGGTGGAATTTCCTGTGTTCTAGTTTGTACCCATTGCCTCTTGTCCTATTACAGGGCATGGCTAAAAAGAGATTGGCCCCTCCTTCTTGACACCCATCCTTCAGATATATATATACATTAATAAGATCCCCTCTCAGTCTTCTTTTCTCTAGACTAAACAGCCCCAGGTCTCTCAGCCTTTCCTCCTAAGACAGGTGTTGCAGTTCTTAATAATCCCTGTCACCCTGCGTTGGACTCTCTAGTATATCCCTGTTCCTCTTAAACTGGGGAGCCCAGAACTGGACACAATTCTCCAGATGTGGTCTCACTAGTGCAGAGTAGAGGGGGAGGAGAACCTCTCTCGACCTGCTGGACACACTTCTCTTAATGCACCCACTTCAGTACTACTCTGGCAAAGGGCTTCTGTGTGGATCCATCCCAATCAGCCAAAACATCCCTTATGTAAGTAGAATAAAACCATATCATGTGCTGTGCTGCTGGTCTAAGTGTGGGTGCTCCAGGAAGAGCAGAGATTTCTGCTGTCACAGCTGTTTCAGCCCTGGGTTTGCCCTGACTGCAGTACACAGTTGAGCTGTCAGGGTTCTGCATTATGGATGCTTAGCTTTAGAAGCACACCGACAGAGTAATATTCACTGCCAGGATTATCACTGTTTTCATAGTCCTGAGCTTTGAGTCAGCTGGAAAAAAAAATTTAAATTAAATTCCTTTTCTCAGAAGAGTTTTATGAAAGTTGAATCATTTTAGTGAAGCCTAAAGCAAAGGAAAATATACAGATCCTATACTATCAAACATAACTGGAGAATCTTGATTAAGAACTTCCTCTGAAAAAGATTTTTGATGAAAATTGTGAATTCTGAAATAGCAACATTTCTGAAAGGGTAAAGCAAACTTTAGAAAAAAATAAAATTCCTCATGTGAAAATTTAAATTTAAAATGTTTAATTTCAAGTTAATTACTTACTTGCGTAAGGGCTTATAGAAAGTGCAGCTCAAATCACTGTCCTATCTTATGCAATGAACTCCTTTGAAGACCGTGCCCACTTCAGTCCAGTGCAACATTTTTAACCAATTTCATGAAAATTTCCACAGCCCAGTGTCACAAAAAACCTGGAGAAAACCCAATTTCCAGTCGGGTGTACCTTGAAACATTTTTTAGGAACGTTTGTACATTGAAATAAAGTGGTTTTCTTGTGCTCAGAGTCCAAAAATAATACTGTCACAATCATGATAAGCCTAAGCTCATATTTCCTGTCTCTTGCTGAGCTCAAGCACAATCACACAAACCATAGTGTGAGGGGTGGTGCTGAGGCTCAGCACAGCACTGTGAGCCTGTCTCGTTTTGAAGGGCTATTAAGGATATATTCCAGAGCCAACTGTCCTCATCGGGCAAGACACAAGAGCTTTCTAGTGAAGTTTAGTATGTGGTATTTACCTGCTTTTCTGGAGGACTGGAAATTTTTGTGCTTCTAAGAAGTTCAAATTGTCCATTTATTTCACTATTCCAAACACATCTAAACCAACCTATTTTGATTTATGCAGAAACAAGAGAGAGAGAAAGTCTGTCAATCCAAACACACAGTCCTAGAGGTAAAGGGAGAGGAGACTCTACTGCTGTCTCTGTAATTTTTATACAAGGACTACATCCTTTATCATTGCTGCACCCAGAGGAGAGTCTTCCTGCTGACTTCCTGGATTAAGCAAGAAAGCAAGAGTTCCCTTCTTCCCAGCTCCTCCTTCTTTAAAATATGATGAAACCTGACATCTGGGGCAGAAAGGATAGAGCTTACCACATCAATATACTTGTAGCATTAGTATTACCTGTTTGTTACTAAGTCTTTTTTTTCCTTTCACATTTCTATTTCTTACCTAAGACATCCAGTATCTGATGAAAGATAACTTCTGTTTTCTTTCAAATCCACTACTTCCATTTTTCCATGAACTTCGTGGAAAGCTCTTCGAACTGATGACAATTTCTGGGAGTTCTCCTTCTGGATCTGGTAAAAATTGAGAGTATATATAAGAACTATAAAGTACATAGTTTAAGACTGGGACAGTGAAGACTTTCATGCAGTTTTGTGGCATACTAAAAGGTATTGCATAAAATTCTATCTGCCTTTCCTCAGAATTCCAGAACAAATGGTAATCAATGAAATTGCAGGGTAGAAAATTCAGAATAGAGCAAAATGTGTATTTTTGGAAAAAAAAAATAAAAATCTGTGGAACTCATTGTCACAAGTGGATTCTTATAAGGACTTAGGTGTGTGTATGGGGCAATGAAAATGTTTAGCTCTATAGTGAAAAGTGTCAAAACAAAACTAAAGTAACTCTTTCAGAAAACGTTGAAATATTTTCTGCTTCAGGCATAAACAGAGATTTAAAGAGGAGGGAAAAGGAGCCATTCATCACGCAGATAATTAAATAACACTGTATTCAAGAAATGTAGCATTTCTTGAAACTTTTGTTTTTAAGAAGCTGGCATTATTCAGAGTTAGAGCTGTTCATGAATTAGAGGAAAAACTGATCTGATTCAAAACCCCAGTTTCTGTGACTTTACTAGCAAAATGTAAATGGAATAGCCTTCCTAGGAAATTATTTTGCTTGGCTTTTCAGCCTGATAGGAAAGACAGGCCTCTGTAACGGATTTTGAAACATTCAGATGTAAGCAAAACTGAAGTCATTAGGATTTTTTTTTTCTTATTCTCTATGTTTCCAAAGTGTAGAACAAGTCTACCCATCTGCTACAACCAAAGAAATATGTATGTACGTGACACATCCTTAGCTTGGGTATATCTCTTGTAGACAGGAGACAGTGTCTTACACAATGGTAGAAGTATAAAGAGCTAGTAATAGCCAAAGCAGATTTGGAGAGTCTGGGGCAAAGTGGCATGCCTGACTATTTATGGATAGTTGTATATCAACTTACTGTATCCTAAAATGACACAACTGGTAGATAGCTACTCACTGAATTAATTTTCTTCCTTCAGATCTTTTGTTGTTGTTGTTATTAATATATTTAGTTATAGGTCAACAAGCAATTGCTAACTTTATAAACCTAAGAAACTTCTCAGTTTTTTGGTAAGCTACTATATTTTTGTCTACCCTGACCCTAAGAATATGGAAACTCCACAAAAATTACTGCTCTTTGTTTTCATAATGTCCATCTTGATTGCATCTCACAAGGGTACGAGGCCAAAGTTCACTGCAGTATTTATTGGGATAGCTATAACAAGTGGGGTGTAAAAATGCAGTTTACAGGTAAAATGAGTATGCTAACATCCATGATGTAGATAAAATTGTATAAGCAGAAAATATTTCTGCATGCTTGGTTTACATTAGAGATGGCATGACTACTCCTGTACAGGCATTCCTTTAGGATGACTCCTTTCTGCTATCTCTGTGAAGCTACAATAGAGACACCAACATTTAAACTAATCAGCCTGGACTCCCTGCAGACTCGATGGAGTTGCAATTTATCTTCTCTGTTCCAAACACCTACTTCAGGATATCATGAACTGGGTCCTGAAAGAGCTAAAATACAGTGCTATCAGCTACAGAGGTCAGTTATCACAGACATTCACCACCAATATCTATCCAGCATATCCTACATCTGACCACCACACTAGTGGTGTGTGGCTATATATGTAAATTTTTGAACCTAGCAGTAGTGGTCAAAGATGTTACTGTGCAGGACACAGCAACTGGATTGCAGTTATCCTTCCAGAAGCTCAACCATCAAAGGCAATTGACATAATAAAACATACCTCTTTCTGCAACAAACTGGTCAGTTGCTAAAACGTATCTCCCAAAGAGACGTGTCTAAAGACAGGAAGACAGGAAAATAAATACCTTACTGAGGACCATAAAATAAATTAATAGTGAGTGCAGTTTTGTAACTTTGGAGTAACCTCTTCCACAGCTTAACTCAGATTATAAAAGTAGATTCCTCTTTGCAGGTCTTAGAGAAACAATTGAAGATTACTGTTTGGGTACAGAGGGCTATGACATTTCAAAATGTTGCTATTGGACAAAGGATTAAACTAAGTGGCTGTCACTAGCCTCAGCATAAGCTCAAAAACTATACATGTTGCAGCAGCTGTAGGGCTGCTAGACAACGAGACAGTGCTCTGACCAGGAATCTTTATATGCCACTATCAGTGCCTGGAAAAAATCTCAGTATTGCAACTGAGAATCAGTGGAGGATTTCATTCTGAGTGTTAGCTAAAGGGCTGCTGATAAAACTAATGTCCCACAGGATGCTATTACTTTTTATTACACAGAGGCCTAGAGTGGGTTCAAACAACTAGCTGTCAAGGGATGTTTTTCAGGGTGCTACTGTACAGAAGCAGATAAGGTAGAGAGGAATATGAAAGCCTTGTAAATAATCTGTAGATTGCTCATGTAGTATTCACAGTCGCTAAAACTGAAGTCATGAAGGGATGTGCAGTTCCTGGACCACATCTGAAAAATAATACTACTGAGTTTGGGTTCTTATCTCTACCAACTCCATATTAAAGTTTCTTGAACTATTATTTTGTGTTAGGTTATGGGGAATATAACTTTTATTTCTTTTTATCTGCCAAAACTGATTTCCAGTGCTTGATTTTATACACATTTTATAATAAATATCCAAAATGCAACTGAAGACATCACAGACATTGTCTTATCTTACAGGACTGGGATTTATTTAAACTTGATTTATTGACAGGTTGTACTGGAAATATGGAGAGAAATTATGCTATTAACATTGTTTGCATATAATCTTCTAGCCTCAGGGATGCTGAATAATAAAGCAGGCAAAAAAAATGACTGCTTATTACAGAACAGATAAAGAACACATTGAGTAAACTAAAAATTCTCAAAACACCTCTGTATGACCTGTATGCCATTTTCAAAGAATTTTGGCTTTGCCAGATTTAGGCTCTGTAGATATCTAAATGTATTGAAAATGGAACATATAAGTTTAGAAAACCTTATCCATGATGAGTATTTCCACATCACAGTCCATGCTCTATCTGGCTGGGCTACAACCTAGACAAAAAAAAAAAAAAAAAAAAAAAAAAAGAATAGAGCAGACAGTCAGCATTCAGACATTCAGATTCAGGTGTTGAAAATTGACATCTCTTTGGAAGACAGTAGACAGTAGAGTTAAGTTCTACCATTTGAGTACATGATACATATAAAAAGGCAATTGATATTTTTCTTTTATTTCAGGAATTGTATAATATTTAGTCAAAATTAACTGGTATGCATTTTATTTAGTGCAGTTTGGCCTCAGATTTTTTAATTCTTTTTTTAGCTTTGCTTGCAGAAATTCTGTGTTGCAGCAGGGATGAAGGCTTCAGGTCAAAGTAAAGTACTTATTTTCTTTTTGTTGTAAGATTCATAGAATCATAGACTCATAGAATGGTTTGGGTTGGAAGCGACCTTAAAGATCATCTAGTTCCAAACCCCCTGCATGGGCAAGGACACATTCCACTAGACCAGATTGCTCAAAGCCCCATCCAACCTGGCCTTGAACACTTCTAGTGAGGGGTCATCCACAACCTCCCTGGGCAACCTGTGCCAGTGTCTCACCACCCTTACACTAAATAATTTCTTCCTAATGTCTCACCTAAATCTACCCTCTTCCAGCTTATAATCATTACCCCTTGTCCTATCACTGTACACCCTTGTAAAAAGTCCCTCCCTAGCTTTCTTGTAGGCCCCCTTCAGATTCTTGGATCTTATCTCATTATTTCCATAGTCAAACTGAAAACCATAGTAACATCGGGTAGAAACATAAACTTTCCTTACAGAATTTACATCCTGTATTTCAAGCAATTCAGTGACGTGCTTTGAGTTAACTCCATAGAATTACTTCTGTGTGGAAATCCAACCTAATTACCTACTTAGACTGTCAAGCTGGTATCTGAAAGTATTAAACAGTAGCCTTTAAATTACCATCAGAGATACAATACACTCTTTCAGAAAATGTTTTTGGTGGGCCAGACAAAGGCTGCAGCATGTCCATATAGTGTATTCCTAGGTCACTGGTCTAGAGAGGAGGGAGTCATCAGTGAGAATATCTTCTTACATTTAACACTTGTTGGAAAATTTCCAAAAATGGCTTAGAAAAATGAAAGCTGGCTAAAGAATTGTGCTACCTTCTGCACGCCTTAGTGTCCCAGGACGTATCACATACTGTTTCTGTGACATCTCCTATCTGTTACTGTGGGCATCTCTTGGCATGCTCTCCATCGTATTGTTGACCCTATGATCCTTATGTTGACCCTAGTATAAAACTCAATTGACTGTTCAGCTTAGAGTGAGGCAGAGAAACAGCTGTACTGGGAAAGCTAAAGGAGCAGTAGTCTTCAGCAGAAGTGCTTTTGCAGATCCAACTGAAGTGCACAAATAGGAAAGGATTTAGTGACCAAGTTACCTAGATTGTGCCACACAAAATGAAGTAACATCATAAATGCTTTTGCATATCTGAGGCTATTTCACTTTTGAACTCAGGACTTTGATGTTTTTGAAAATATTACAGCTTGTATTAGTCTCAGTACAAGGGACATAAAAATAATACACTTACTGATTAATTTCTGCTAATGAAAAGAGAGCTGTGTCATCTGACTTTGTCTGTAAATGGTTGCTGCGCTGTTACTGAAGTTCCGTGTGAGGTGTTAGTAAATGTCTACCACAGTTTTTTAAACAAAAGTTTTTTGATTCTTTAGCTTTATGAATAAGGAAGATTGTAGCAAAGGCTTACCACATTAGTGCTTCCTTACTATTTTAGACCCCCTTGGGTCTTAAGCTAGAGGCCTGTTTTGATAACAATCTGTGACCTCCAGATTGCCAGAGAGTGGGATATTACTTTGATTATATGATGGCTAAAAATGGCTTGACTACTTTCACATGACCCATTTTAAGTGGATTTGTGACTGTTAAGTGATTGCACCATCAGCCTCCACCAGTGTTTCCCAGGGAGGCAATGGGACACCTGGTTGAGTCAGAGCAACAGGGGCCTGTGGTCTTCAGGGGTTGAGTGGCTGACGGAGAGGGCAGCCAAAATGGAAAACTCTTATATTAGATCCACCACAGATGGATTAACTCTTTGCAACCACAATGTGAATAACTGACCTTTATTAACACATGTCCCTTTACCTAGGCTCTACTAGAGAATAATGACCAATACGATCCTGCTGGCAAAACTTAGACCATTATCCCCAGTAAGGTTTGAGATCTCTGAGCGTAATGGTTTATCTATTTGCTATCTCTTTTAACATAGTACATATCTTCTGTGTTTCTTTCTAATAATATAAGATTAAGATTGTAATTATTCTTACTTATAATTAATGTAATAGAATTTTATTTCTTCTTCTCTGAATTGATACCAATACTATTGAAAATGTCCTTTTTATATAATGGTGTTATTGTTTTTTGCACCAATGTTGCTGGTAATCTCACCTCATCAAGAAAGTATTCCAGGAATCATTTCAGAGCAGCCACCAATCAGTGCAGTGATGTTTCATTTCCAAAATTATCTCCTTTAGGTCTGTTACTGGAAACATCACAAGCAGCATTTATCTGTTGTAGAAGGAATTCATGTTTCTCCTGACTATTCTCCTGTGTAAATTACTGCTTCTATTTAAAAGCATCAGGCTCTGTCCAATTCTCAGATCCAATGAATTTGCTTTATACCATTCTTCCTAGGCCAAGGAAGACTAATTAATCCCAGTGGAGAAAACTTACACTAACCGTTTGTCTCTTGTTGAAATCCTTCAGAATTTTTTTTGCTATGCCAATTCATAATGCATTCTTAGGAGCAAGGAAGTATACAAGGAGGACAGCTGAGAACTTTTCCTTTGCAGGTAGTCTCTAATTTGTTTGTGGATGTGTCGCAGAGCATGAGATTGTTGATTTATCCCCAGATTCCAGTGCATCTCTTCATGCAATTCTTAGCTGCAAACATATCTTCTTGGGCTTGGGCTGTAAGTCTCTCTTGCAATTCTACTGGGACTTTCATTGGTGAAATTCACTACATTTGTTAATGAATTAACAGGGATAATGGATATTTATTAAACAGATTTTCATTGTGCATTAGTTATAGCATGTATTGTTCTTTTTGTTCGCAAACTTCATGGCTGCTTTACCAGAACATTAAAAAATAAGAATTAAAAAAAGAAAAAAAAAAGAATGGATCAAAGATTACAGCAGAGTTTAGAGTCAGATGGACAGGCAAACAATCTAGATAGATGTCACTTGGCACTAGATGACAATAAGTCGCCTTATGTTGTTCACTGAATGATGGATGACAAATCTTATTGTTATACAGATGCTTAACTCACTGGTGCACATTATAATTTTGAAGATGCCATCTGAATTTTGAGATTAGTATGCTATACAGCTATAGATATGTTGCAGGCAGTAGGAACTGGAATTGGTTTATTTTTTCCTGTTGTTTGTTGCCTGACAGCTTTGACTTCAAGACCCATTCATTATAGCAAACTGAATTTATAGAGGTCTGGACTTTGCCTTTTGCTTCAGTGAAAACTCCAGGTTCTCATTTATTGGATTTGCAATGGAGATATAATGTGTTTATCACCTACACAGAGATATTCTTGATAGAAACATATTAGAAGACTGTGGGGAAGTTGACTGGCACTGAAAAATAAGGAGGTGGTTTGCATACTGCTCACCTAAACATATCTTCAGGTTTGCTAATGTCCCTATTCAGCTTGGCATGGGCCTTAGAAGCACTGTGTAATGGGGATAAATTCCCAAACAATGTGGGAAAGAACATCTGCTGAGGGGTTTATGTAATTTTCCACTCAATTTGTTCTGTCAGGAAGATAAAGTATTTCACTCCTTTGAAGAGACCAATACTATGGGTTAAAAAACTAAAACTTAAAATAGCACAAATACAGTATGAAGCAAACTTTCTTTGTTAGTTCTGGTTTTCTCTATTATTTTTCTCTGTACTAAGTCACTTCAGTTTGCTTTTTCGTTTGTTTGTTTCCCCTTTATTTTCACCTCTGTTTGCTGGGATGAAACATACAAGGACCCAGGAAACAAGAAATGTGACATCCCTAAACAACAAGACAGAACCATATTTCTCAAACACTTGGTGTGCTTCTACCAAAACACTCACACACTGGCTGAATGGTTGTTTGTTACTTTACTGCTTTCATTGAATGTATTGGTCCTGTATTATGAATAAAACAATAAAATTGCACCTTTAGCAATAGAATCACAGTCTAGAAGCACTCAAAACATGTACGTTTGTGCTTCCTATTTTCTACATTAAGGCAGACCGAGGAGGAACATTAAATGCATAGAACTGAAAAAGTTCTAATGCATTATAAACTTTCAATACAGTACCTTCAGGGCTCCCCAAACAGCACACTGATTTATAAATTGTTTTGAAAGCCTTCTTCTGTAGTGCAGTGGCTGTTATCATATGTCTCCTTATTCATATTTCCTGTGGAGCAAATAGCTGTTATCAAATAGTATAAATATTAAATAATATCAAATACTATCTCTTTTAATGCCTTCAGTGTGAACATGTTACTCTGTATCTGATTCATTATTTTTACTTCATTTACTTTGCTCATGTGATACAAAAGCCAACTCTAAAGAATTTTTACCCTTTCATAACAGAAAGATATACTATTAAAATTGAATATAGAAAGTGTTTTCCATTATGTGCTTAACTGACATGCAGCCTGTCAAATACCTTTTAGCATTCTGTAAGAGCAGCATGCCTTACTACTGCATGGCTGCAAATCTGAATAGGCTCACAGGTGCCAGGAAAGATGAACATGTATCTTTTTTTCAGAAATTTGTATTACTTTCATTGCTCAAAACATTTATACAGAGCTAAAGGTTTTGCATCATATGCAGGAGGGCATTAAGACAAGGTCTAAGTATACTGAGATAAACTGATGGGTTAGCTATCACAACAGCTGCTTCTGTGTTTATTTTCCAAGTTGGTTGAACCAGAAAGTATGGGCACTCACACAGGAGAGTGTGTTGTCACATAGTTCCCACATGAGACCCAGCTGGAAAAATATTTGAATCATAGACTCTTAGAGGCTCACAAAGCTCTCAGTCAACTGTGAACTGCCCTCGCACAGCAGTAGCTGAGCCATCTTGGGTTTGATGAGTTGATAGCAAAGGTCCTAGAGAAGCTGATATTGTGCTGACCACCTACAGGTGGATTTGCGTTGCCTGAAAAGCCAGGCATGAAGTCTTGGGTCCGGATCTCTGGGTTCTCCAAATTCACCTGCTTGCTTCCTCCCCAATTTGTGACAATGGGATACAAAATTGTGAGATTGGGGTTAAACAAATTAGGATTAAAAAGAAAAATATACTCAGATAAAACATAAGCCATTTAAACTCTGCACTTTTTTTTTTTTTTTAAATGTGGGGTTTGGGTCTGCGGGTTTTTTAAGCCCCTCAGCATTTAGTTTAGATGTATGTGTTTCAGTAACACAGTATGTACATAATCTGTAATCTTCTATAGATTTTATATGTAATAAAGTATATGCAATAACATAGCAAGGGAATGTCATATTTCTCTTTCCTGTGAGCTCTAGTAGTGATCAGCTTCCTCCATTTCATAAATTGCAGTCATCAAGTGTATGATGGCTAATTTAGATTAGTCTGAGATCCATTCCACTCCAGCCAGAGCCCTCCATGCTTTCTCTCCTGCAAGTTCTTTATATCTTCTTCCTTCTGACCTGTTTTGTACTTATATAATACTTACTAGTACTTTTGCTCTTACCTCCTACATTCTAAGATATTTATGGGCAACTCAGTTCTTTTGTACAGGTGGCAAAACTTAAATCATGCTATGCCACTATGAAATCTAATTTTTAAAGGACTTTTTACCTTATTTATTACTTATTTGACAGATTTTGAGCTCCTTGAGGTATTTTTGGAGCTCTTATTTGCGCATTTTAGCATTGCTATTTAAGAAATTAATGAGAAATAATCTTGTGATCGGATTTCTTTACAGCTCAGAGAGATTATAATGGTATAGGCACACAAAAAGAAAGGGAAAAGGCACAATACTGTGTCTGCCTTTGCAAGCAAGTTTTTTTAGCAAATTTGGGGTACAAAAATGCAAAGAAAACTGACACTTGATTACATATGTAGATAAGAATCCCACTATTTACAGGTGTGAGTGGGATGATTTCACATAGATTCCATATTATTGTCACAATGTCTGCAAGTACAGTGAAGAACATTGGTTTCTGTATGTAGATGAATATAGAAGCTCTGGGAGGTAATATTGGAATAAGAAAGGAAGAACCTACAGAGACTTACTTAAAAGAGTAAGGACAATCCTTTTGTGAATGAGAAGGGGATATTGTACAGCAAGTAGTGATGGGGATATGGACAATGCCCTAAATTAAGAGCA
This sequence comes from Hemiprocne comata, assembly GCA_020745705.1. NCBI lineage: Eukaryota > Metazoa > Chordata > Aves > Apodiformes > Apodidae > Hemiprocne > Hemiprocne comata. Next base: position 113,384,501 of record CM036588.1, on the reverse strand, counting down.
AACACTTAACAATTTGAAATACTGAAGTCCTAGGTAAACAAGAAACATTTCATTAAAGTCAAAGCGGCATAATTCAGGTTTTTTGGTGTGTTGCTAGGATTAGAAAATAAGAAGTCCTATGTAAATTGAAATGTTTTAGCTCTGTCATGCTCCTCCTCACCCTAACCACAGCAGAGCCATTGCCACCCCTTGAGGTGAACTGGGTATATTCTGGGGCACCTACCAGCTGGCCAGGTGTGCCTGCAGCACGCTCCACTTTCCTGGGGGGGCAGCCAGCTTGCAGTGATCTTTGCAAGCCACAGCACATTGCTAGCCTTTGGTGCTGTTGCTGATTGCAGAGGAAAAGGGAAGAAAGATGCAGAGAGAAAAAAGAAGCTTCAGGGTGTAGAGAACAGTAATTTTCTCATTTGTAATTTTATCACTGAAGCTGCCTTTAGTTTTCCACTGAGGCCTCTGGCTTTTGCCAGTAGAAAAAGACTAAAGCCTGTGGTGAAATGGGGTAATCTCACCAGTGTGTTTTGTCTTTCAGGCAAGGCGGCAAGAAGTGGGTAAAGTCTGCATTGCTGACAATGAATGTGGGCAAACTCCATTTGCTTGCATTTACCCCTGATTGCCTCACTGCTTAAAGGTGCTTCTGGTTTCAATCACGGTCAGTGTCACAGACCGTATCTCTCTCAGGCACTCAATGACCTGGAACCAGTCTGGCTAGAAGATTAACTAAGCTCTGCTATGGAGACAATAGCTGAGAACCATGTCTTTCCAGCAGACACCCGAGGAGGGTGAAATTCATCTGAAGGGGCAGCCGTTTTTTGAAAGCTGGCGTGAAACTGTGAACCCTCACAGAAACTGAGGGCAATTGTATGTCCCCCCTATGTCCTCACCAAGTACAAAGCATGTTTCTTCAGCCTGTCTTGACTAATTGAATTTGCATCTTGACTTGATGTGTCTATGCATCCCTTTAATAGTAATATGGTTAAAAAAAGGGAACAACAAGGGGATGTTCCCTGCACGCCACACTCTTAAACTGTGCAGATGATGGCAAAAGGCAATCAAACACACCAGCACAAAGTTTATCACATTCCACTATACAGTACTTATATTATGCACTCAGGTATTATGGTGAGCAAACCAGTATAAGAATGTAATGGAATAGAACTAATTACTGCTATTGACCCATGTAGAGTTGAAAGCCTAAACTGCAACCCTAATGTCTCCAACTAAAAATGCCTCTATTTTATTCAGCACACTGACTCTTCCTGTGTGTATTCAGCATAATATCCGTTTACTGACACAGACTAGCTTTTACTTTTTACTGGTGACAGTTCTACAGAAGCAGAGCACTCTGAGAAAGGGATTTTTATTTTTTTTTAATGCATCAATCCACAGCATTAAATTCCTGTGGCAGGTTCACTCTTCAGCCTGAGTGTACAAATTATAGTCCTGGATAACATACATCTCTGTAGCCCCATTGAAGGCAGAGACTTACACTAGAAACCCAAAGTAGAATTCATAAAACTGAAGAAAGCCAATACTGTAATTTAAGACCACTTTTGCCCTTCAGAATATTTATTTTCAGGGATGAGGTATGAACAAGAAAAAAAGCCTTGTAGCTTCACTTTCATATTCCACATTTTGTTTGCAGAGGTAGCAAGTAAAAAAAAAAACAACCCTATTTTAATTCTTTTGCTTGTTAAACAGTACAAACTTTATACCAAAATAATCAAAGACCAATAAAGGTAGAATTTCTCACTGACAATGTCATAAAAGATGCTTTGCACTCTGATACAGTTACCCATGTATGCTTGTTTATATTTTTTAAAATTTAAGTAGCAGAATATATTATTAAAATTATACTGTAATATATTGTAATCACACATTCTCTTAACACTAACTAGTACTATAAATAAGTTATAAATCTTCCTTCTTGGTTTTAAGAGTACAGAAAAAATAATGTGTGGAATTTTTCTTTCTATGTTTTATATAAAATGAATCTATTTTCATGTCTGTGTCTCCCTAAGGCACACAACTATTTGTACCACTAACATAATTCAACATAGACCAATTCAACACAGCTGTTGACTTGGGCAAAGGAGTCTGCCCATAGATCCTTTCTTTTCAGATACTGCAAAGGACACAAAACTGGACACACATTTCTCTTAAAGGTTTAAGTCCAATCTTGTGCTTAGTCTCCCACTGACAGACACAACACAAAGTTGATTACAAGTATCAAAAGATGAGACAAAATTATTTTAATGTTTAAGCATAAAAAGAAATAGAAGATGGCAGTAGAGAAAAGTGCAGGATTTCTCTGTTCCTTTCAACAAATTATGACTCATATTTAAAACTGTGAGTAAACAATAATGTTCATAACTGTAATGGTAGTGGTTTGTACCCCATACTCACTCTGGCTGAATGAGGAATCAATTCTTTTTTCAATTAGGAAACCACAGGATACCTTCAGCAGGTCCAAATAAACCACACAGCAGCCCCACAAACTGACCATTATTACCCAGTCCTAGTTCTTCTTTATTTTTTTGCTGTAAGGCAGTAAGTCTCATTTTAAACCATGTCTATTAACTATAGCAAAAATCCATTTCATTAACTCCCCTGAAAACGTTGTTGTTTAGGGAAACAGCCTGATGTTGCCCAAACAAACAGTTAAGTCTTGGAGTGATAGACAGGACAAGTGTGGCTCATAACAAAGAACAGCAGAGAAGTGATACCTAATTTGGGCACATACTCATTTTCACAAGCTCTGAGACCAGATACGTCTTTCACAGATAAAGTGGCAGTAAAAAGTGTTGCTCATTCAGTTGTAATGAGAAAATTCAGATTATGAACAAAGCAACTGTTGTGTATGAACAAAGGAATCTTCATTTTCCCTTGGGTTGCTGGGATGTCTTCCTGCAAAGAGAGCCAGCACAAGGCCATTGCTGTGGTTTAATCCCTGGCTGGTAACTAAGCACCACACAGCCGCTTGCTCGCTCCCCCCTACCCCTCAGTGGGATGAGGAGGAGAATAAAAAAAATTAAAACTCATGGGTTGAGATAAGAAGAGTTTAATAATCAAAATTAACAATAGATATATATATATAATTGTATGAAAAGGGACATAACAAAAAGACAGAGAAATAAAACCAAGGAAGACAACTGATGCACAATGAAATTACTCACCACCTGCTGACTGGTGCCCAGTTAGACCCCAGCAGCAATCACTGCTCCCAGCCAACTCCCCTCAGTCTGTACACTGAGCACCACATCAGATGGTATGGAATGTCCCTTTGGCTTGTTTTGGTCAGCTGTGCTGGCCGTGCCTCCTCCCCACTTGTTGTAGAGAAGAAGCTAGCAGGACAAGGGCTTAACATAAACATTGCTTTGGCAACAACTATAACATCAGTGTGTTCTCTCAGCACAAATTCAAAACACAACCTCATACTAGCTACTATGAAGAAAATTAACTCTATCCCAGCTAAAAAGAAGAACAGCCATATATGGTTCACATGCCAGAATGAAGTGGTGTCAGTGGTCAACAATTTTATGATTGATCCCTGATCTAGAGGGTCTCACCAAACACAGCAACCTTTCTGCAAACTCATGGCCTTGATGCAAAGCCCGGTTATGGTAAACCTGAAAGATAACAGCAGCTCTTGTACTTTTCAGTATATGCAATGTTGAAATGTTTACGCAATGATTGGGATTGACTATTTGCATGTCCTTTGCATGGAACACCTAGTATATAAAACTAATCCCTTACCACACTGTGATTCCAATCACTTCCTAATACTAGAGTCCACCCTGGGGAGTCCTGCAACAAAGAAAAAAATGTTAAAAGGGTGATTCGGTAAAGAAATGTAAAAAGAAGGATCAGGGATCAGAAAAAAATAAATTTACAGAATTCTATATAACAAAATTAAGACAGATATTATTCTTCACTTGTGTAATACTCTCAGCTAAGTTTTCATGAAAGCAGCAGTTTGGGCTTGGGTTTGTTTTCATTCTCTCTCAGAATTCTGTTCACAGCAGGAAAAATCAACCTTAAATCCAAGAAAGATTTATTCTTGCAAACTCAAATTTCTGTTTCAATTAAGGAAGGTGTGTGGTCTTTAATGCCATGATATAAATGATATAGCCAAGGTAATGCAGGAAGCTGTTAGCAGTGAAAAAAATCAACCTGTATTTCCCAAGCCTTAAACTTTAACATGGGAACTATTCTCACTTTATTTCTGTGTTTATGATAAACAGCTTTGAGAAGTCCTGTGTGCCAGGAAAAAGGCATAACGCTGCTGACTTTGGATTGCATAACTGCTTTAGACAGCTATGTTCTGTATTTTGAATCAGAGAATATTGCTAAGGGTTTAGCTTATATTTGCATGAAAAGAATATAGCAGATACCATTCTCTGTGTCTGTGTGTAAGCAAGAACTCATTAAAACTAGAAAGTATGTGAGGGAATTAGCTACTCCAGTCTCACAGGATTTTAACAGGAACTGAGAGACTAACTTCCTGAGAAATCATTATTGTCTCATAATGCAGTTGACTGTTATAAATTATCTTCACACACTTGAAATCTGAATAGTTTAAAATATTGTTTTTCTCCAGAGCCAAGTGGGTTCTTTTATTTCTTTTATTTCTTTTAGACCAGCTTATCTTTATACAAATCTGCAAACAAAATCACCAATCACAAGTGTGTTTTGCTAGCGTATGTGTGTGATGAACCCCTAATGAGAGAAAAATCCTTTTTATTCAGTTTACTCTCCCTTCATTTGGCTTTTTGGTCATATCAAGTTAAATGTTAATTGCAGGCTACAGAGAGGTTACTTATCCCTTTGTAATCAAATATCTCATTCATTAACTACCTATGCAACAAAATATCTGCTCTTGAAGATTTGACTGAGCCTTTTGTTTTCATAGCAACAAGAAGATACCATCAATTGGGGTTAAACATGGAGAAAAATTTTGTTTTCACGAAACAAAAATACATTTTAAAAAAGAATGTTAAGCCACAATTTAAAAGATTACAGAGATATATTCAATAAGACTTTTAGTTTTATGAAAAGAGTTTTGGGATTCAATAAATCCACAGAGATTAAAAATACCTTTTTTTCCTCACTCATTATTACTTTCTCATTATACATTGACTTGCTGTGTGACCTTAGGCAATTAATTTACTCTCTAGCCAAAATTTTCCAACCTGAATATGTAAAATTAAACATCTGAATCTATTTTTAGGTGCTAAAATAAATGGCCTGATTTTCAGAGGTCATTTGTACCCCAAATATTCATCAAGTTGACAGGGGCTCTGCCTGCCCTTTGCCTCTGAATAACTCATTACTTCTTGCGTCCTTTAAGTATGGATTTGTATGTTTAGTCCATGGTAACAGGTTGACAAATGCTATTCTCAGGCTCCTCATGCAGTCAGGTACAGTGCAGGGATGCCTGAATTAGCAAGACCCAAGCAAAATAACTCAGTGCTGGTCAGGGTCAGAAGGGATGCTGCTGTGCTCACATGTCTCAGCACAGGACTCCCCAAAGATTTTTCCGGCAAAGTAAGTTCAAATGTCACTCTCCTTGCGTAGTAGGTATCTCTGAAGAGATTTCATTTCCCTGGGTATAATTTTGTGCACTTCATTTAGGTGCTTAGTTTAGATATTTATGCACAAAAACGTGTTTGGCCCTAGAAGGGGGCTGATGAGTCAGTCTGCCTACCACAGTGGAGATGGAGAGTGCCTCTGAAGATACACAGAGGGCAACCCACTCCTATTTTAAGAGTCTATCTTTCCACTGAGAGTGCAGAAAATTAATAGAAAATGTTAGGTGCTTCCATCTGCTCAGGATGTCATATTTGAGCCCTCTTCTGAGAAAGATATCTGCTAGAGGTGATACTGTCTTATTCTTAATAGTCTAGTGGTTTGAGTGCTCACTAAGGAAATGAGAGGTTTGCATTCCCAGCCCTGATCATCTTACAGGGGGCTAAATCCACCTCTCCTATAACTCAGGAGAGTGACCTAACCACCATGTCATGAATACTCCAAATGAGGCACTTACTGTTCCTTCTTCTGAGCTGCTGCATAGCCAGGAATGCAAAATTCATTAGTCTGGGAAAGCAGAGGGGAAACAAGTGTCTGATTGTAGTCATGGGGATACATCTGAGAAGGGGACATCCTCAGCTTTCAGCCTCTTTCTGTGGAACTCAAACACATCTTACCTCCAGCAGCCAAGGGCAGAAAAAGGGAGGGAGCTCCAGAAAACAGGGCAATCCTAAGCTCCCCATTCTTATATCCCTCCTTTTCAAAGACATAGAATCATAGATTCATATAACCATCCTGGTTGGGAAGGACCTTGAAGATCATCAAGTCCAACCATAACCTAAATCCACCCACCATAACCTAATCTACCCGTTCAGTGCTTAAATCATGTCCCTAAGCACCACATCTATATTTCTTTTAAACACTTCCAGGGATGGTGACTCCACTACCTCCCTGGGCAGCTTGTTCCAGTGTTCAACCACTCTTTCAGTAAAGAAATTCTTTCTAATATCTAGTCTAAACCTCCCCTGGTGCAACTTCAGGCCATTTCCTCTTGTCCTGTCATTATTCATTTGAGAGAAGAGGCCAACTCCCACCTCCCTACAACCTCCTTTCAGGTAGTTGTAGAGAGCAATGAGGTCTCTCCTCAGCCTCTTCTTCTTCAAACTAAACAATCCCAGTTCCCTCAGCTGCTCCTCATATGTCTTATTCTCCAAACCTTTCACCAGCTTGATAGCCCTTCTCTGGACACGTTCCAGCAACTCTACAGAGCACTGGAACAGGCTGCCCAGGGAGGTTGTGGAGTCTCCTTCACCGGAGACATTCAAAACCCGTCTGGATGCGTTCCTGTGTGATGTGCTCTAGGTGACCCTGCTCTGGCAGGGGGGTTGGACTAGATGATCTTTCGAGGTCCCTTCCAACCCCTAGGATTCTATGATTCTATGATCCTTCTTGTAGTGAGGGGCCCAGAACTGGACTCAGTACTCAAGGTGTGACTTCACCAATGCTGAGTACAGGGGCACCACTCCTGCTGGCCACGCTATTCCTGATGCAGGCCAGGATGCCATTGGCCTTCTTGGCCACCTGGGCACACTGCTGGCTAATGTTAAGTCGGCTTTCAACCAGCACCCCCAGGTCCTTCTCCACCGTGAACCTTTCCAACCACTCATCCCCAAGCCTGTAGCTTCGCATGGGACATGCTTTCTCATGTACTCTTTTCTATACTCAGAGTTCTTGTTACTGACTTTGCAAAGACACTCAGCTTCAGAAAATCACAACCTTTCAGGGTACCTCGTAGTTTCCTGCTTAGCAAAGTGTCCTTGACGCAGGCATCATGCCTCTGAGGCTAGGAATTCCTTTCCATTCCTTGTTTCTAAAAATGAGACAGGTAGAATAATTGTCACTTTTGAAAGTAAGGTATTTTGGGCTCTGTGAATTCAGCAAGTTTATCTGGCACATTGGGTGAGCAGCCCCTCCATGGAGAAAAACCCTTACATGTATTTGCCATAGATTTAAACTTAAATCTGCCTGGATTGGCTTCCAAGGTCCTTCTCAGACTCCTGCTGCAGACTGTAAATTTCAAAGTTACCACATATTAAGCAGGATGGGATGGCCCACCCTGCTGTCAGGCCCTGAATGGCATGATGTTAATTCATATTTTTATTCAATCAATTAAACAACTCACCTACAAGTGGGTCCAGGTATCCACCTGCAATCAGTAACAGATGTTTAGAGCCAGATGTAATTCCAGTAGCTTCTCCAGTGTTTACAGGTCTCGTCTGAGGCTTATCTGCAGCACGTGCAGTTCAGCTCCTGCTCTCCATCCTTGGTAATTTGTCTCTCAAGGTAACAACTCATTATCAAAGCTGTCTTCTTGATTTGCTTTCACACCAGCATAGTCCAAGCCTGACTTGATTATGAATGGAGAAAGAGAGAGACACAACAAATATAGCTTAACGCTAGAAATAATTATTACAAGTCCACACTTTTGAGATATTAACTGAAAATAGTTGCTCTCTGTGATATTCCATGCTTTTGTCACACTTGACACACTTTAAACTTGAAATTAGGAGAACAAATTTCCAGTTTTTCTTCACCATCTGTTACTTATCACTTGACCTATAAACTAAATTTAAGTTTTTTGGGGATCTTGGTCTATATCGTCAAATGCATGGGATAACTTGTGATGCATGGGAACTTTTTGAGTTCAACAGCTTAGTAGACTTTTGGTATTTCTCCCTGTAATCCTGCAAGTAGAGTGTTTACCTGTAATTTATTTCATGAAGCAATTGAAGTATTCACCTCTGTACACATCTAATAAGTGGACACAACAGGGTAGTTAGGTATTTAAACAGTTCTATTGAAGTAACTGTTTGCTGGTATGAAATAGAGGTAAAAAAAACAAACAAAAAATGTAAAAATAAGTGTTCCTTGGTATTATGAAGCTTCACTCAGTAACCACAGAAATTCAATGTGTTGAAAATCTAGACATAGCTGAAGGGTATACATTTCAAGGGAAAAAAATGGTATTTTACATGATTAATCAAATAAAGCAATAAGAATTCTAAATAAATAAATAAATAAATACAATTAGAAAAATAAGGAAGACTTCAAGGACCGTGACAATCACCTTCTTGTCCTTCATGTGTTTGGAAATGTTTTCCAGGTTTACTTGCTCCATTACCTACACAGGGGTTGAGATGAGGTTGACTGGCCTGTAATTCCTCAGGTCTTCCTTCTTGCCCTTATTGAAGACAGGAGTGACACTTGCTCTCTTCCAGTTTTCAGGAACTTCTCTGGAACATCAGTACCTTTCAAACGTAAAACAAGAGTGGCCTCACAATGGCATCAGCCATCTCCTTCAGCACTCATAGCTGCATCACATCAAGCCCCATGGATTTACTTATGTCTAGCTTGCTTAAAGTTCCATATCCTGATCTTCCTCCATTGAGAGTGAGTTTTCTTTTCTTCAGATTCCACAAATATTCTAGTACTCTTTGTTCTTCTCCTCCTTTCTGATGAACTGGCAATATTCTTACACATACGCCACAATTTTATTGTGTATTTATAACCTATGTATTGGCAAAAACTCTCTGAATTTCATGGAGGGTCATGGGATTAATATTTTACTTCAGTTGTACTAGAGGCCTCCTGGCACATAGAAAACTTGCCATGTAACATTTTTGGTGTCCTCATGGGAGGAGTTTCCTGAGGAAATATCAAGACATATACTGTAGAGAAGAATTATGAGAGGAAACGAAGACAGGAAGATAAACCCACCAAAAGGTTAAGTAGATACATGTACTCACTTTAATAAATCCCACGAGAAAGACCATTCAAACCTGCTTCTGACACTTGAAGACAACAAAAGAGAAAATGGCAAAGCTTTTCTGTCAATTACTAAAAAGACAAAAAAAAAAAAAAGTAAACTGTTATTCTTATACACTGACAGAAAAATCTACCTGAGAAGCTTTCCTGGGTTTGCTATGAAGGAAGGCAGGGCTTGGAGTGCCAGATGATAAGTGATAAGGAATAATTAGTGATTGAGTCTCTAGGCTATTAAAAGGCTCAGCAGCCAAATATGAGCAAAGTAAGGATTAAGTGATCCATAATCTTATGAAGAGTTACTAATGAGATATTCACTACATTGCAAAGGAAAATTTCTGTCAATTGGCACACTCTATATAAACAGACTTTCCATAATTTTTTTAGATTCTTATTATTCATTCCCTGCTTCAGCAGATTAGTGAAATACTAATCAGGGTGAAACAAAATAGCTCTCTAATCAATATGCATAGTACAGGAAAACTAGCTATAAGATACTGTCTCCTACAAAAGAATAATTTGAATATGCATTTCTTAGGAAGTCTCTGGTCAATTTTATTTTTTATGAAAATATTTTATACAGTTTTTAGCAATTTCCTTGTGTCATAGTATGTCATATATGTATAGTTTATGATGAAAATCAGAGCCTAGGGTAAAATAATAAACAAGAAAGCTAAATTTTTCAAACAAAAATCAAAATATACTATTATGAATAGTTTTTAAATCCATCATATGTCCATATTATGTATGCCACAGAAAGAAAGAAAAAAGTTTCATTTTAAATACAATTAAAAATTACATTTTAAAATCCTACCAAAAAAATCATAGACTCTTTTTCTTTAAGCTCTGCTATTTATAGGCATAGATGCATAGAGGAATGTTTGTATGCTTAAATGTCAAAATAATAAATCAGAATTCATATCTATTCGGTGACCAGGAAAATATTAGCTGTCTATTTTAGCCTTACAATTGCTTCTTTATGTTCTGGATAAAGTTGGAGATGGATGAGGAAAAAATAACACACAACATTTCACAAAAAATAACCATAACAAAAATATAAAATTGTACTTGTGATGGAAACCAGTTCTTAAAGAATGTTAAGAAACTGTTGACTACTTCAGATGCTGCGTCGATAGTTTCTTTAATTTTAGCAGCTTTTTGCTTAAGAGTTTCTCACAGGATTTTGTAGATCAAACTTCCTCTGTATATGCAGGTGGCACAACAAAGCATCATGATTCACAAAATTGCATAGAATTTTTAAAAAAGTAAAAAAAAAACAAACAGCTGGCATTCTTTTGTGCCTGACTGACCCAACAAGGCCCAGCTCTCCTTTCCACTCCTATAAGGTGTAATTTATTACAAAAGCAGAATGAAGAAGTCATATACTAAACAATGAGGACAAAGTAATTGTAAAGTTAAGTTTAAATTAATTAAAATTATTTTGCATTAAGAGTAATCTATTTATTCTGTATAGGAGTGATTTGAAAAGGGAAATTGCAAAACTCATGTCAGAGGCCACCTGTGATGTAACATAGCAATAAATGACTCCTAAAGAGTAAATTTCAACTAAATAGTTGAGTTTTTACATTTCAGCTAAACAGAATCTTGAAGGGTCTTTGCGTATTTTATTCTACTTAATGTAAAATGCATAAGCACAGCAAGGATTTCTCAACAGGAGGATGTCTGCCTTGCTTCATAACCGAGTAGAGATTCTCATTGCCACACCACTTCCACGCCATTCAGATATTGAGCAAAGAGGTGATGTCTGGGCCCCTCCCTCAGTGCTGCCTCTAGTCAGAAAATCTGGTAAGACTCTCATGCCCCTGGAAACTTTGCATCTAACCCTTGGCCAGTGACCTAGAAATAAGGTCTTTAAAATTCTGGAATGAGTATCCTGACCACCTTCCTTTGAAAAAGAGGAGAGTTAATCCAACGTACAAAAATACACAATGTCAACACACAATGATGCAAATGGTACCAGTGCAATTACACACTCTCACTTTACCATTAATTGTTCTTACACATTTTCAGATCTCAGAATCAAAGTAGCTTGGGTTAAACATTTAAGCAGTCAGCTTGCCACATAAATTTAAGATGACACTAAACTGTCTTAGTGAGGTGCTTAATTTCACAGTACCTGACTAAAATTCTAGGGGCTTGACCTAAGGGCACAAGGATCATCCCACCTAACTTGAGGTCTTCATAGTCAATGCAGAGAGACAAGTGCTTAAAGAGGAAATTATTCACCCTTTTTGTCTTAAATGACAGTTTTAGGATGAGATGCATCAGCCTGTGAAAGAACTTAAATTATTTCCTAAAAAGGCTTTAGTCAATTGAAAGTATATACTCGACATTTTAAATTAGATTTTCTGATACTTTTGGAGTAATTCTGAAATATCTCCAGAAATCCAGAAACCTGGATGAGGGTACAGAATGTACCCTCAGCAAGTTTGCTGATGACACTAAGCTGGGAGGAGTGGCTGACACACCAGAAGGCTGTGCTGCCATTCAGAGAGACCTAGACAGGCTGGAGAGTTGGGTGGAGAGAAACCTGATGAAGTTCAACAAGGGGAAGTGTAGAGTTTTGCATTTGGGGAAGAGAAACACCATGTACCAGTACAGGTTGGGGGCTGACCTGCTGGAGAGCAGTGTAGGTGAAAGGGACCTGGAGGTCCTGGTAGACAGGAGGATGACCATGAGCCAGCAATGTGCCCTTGTAGCCAAGAAGGCCAATGGCATCCTGGGGTGCATTAGAAAGGGTGTGGTTAGTAGGTCAAGAGAGGTTCTCCTCCCCCTCTATTCTGCATTGGTGAGGCCACATCTGGAGTATTGTGTCCAGTTCTGGGCCCCTCAGTTCAAGAAGGACAGGGAACTGCTTGAAAGAGTCCAGCGCAGAGCCACAAAGATGATTAAGGGAGTGGAACATCTCCCTTATGAGGAAAGGCTGAGGGAGCTGGGTCTCTTTAGCTTGGAGAAGAGGAGAGTGAGGGGTGACCTCATCAATGTTTACAAATATGTAAGGGGTGAGTGTCAGGGAGATGGAGTTAAGCTTTTCTCAGTGGTGACCAGTGATAGGACAAGGGGTAATGGGTGCAAATTGGAGCATAGGAGGTTCAAGGTGAATATCAGAAAAAACTTTTTTACTGTGAGAGTGACAGAGCACTGGAACAGGCTGCCCAGAGAGGTTGTGGAGTCTCCTTCTCTGGAGACATTCAAAACCCGCCTGGACAAGTTCCTGTGTGATGTGCTCTAGGTGACCCTGCTCTGGCAGGGGGGGTTGGACTAGATGATCTTTCAAGGTCCCTTCCAACCCCTAGGATTCTATGATTCTATGATTCTATGATCAATCCATGCTATTCAGGAAGACCCTGATATTCACCTCTTTCACTGAGAATTTAGAACCTAATCATAGGTTCCTAAATGGAGAAAATGGAGAGTTCTTTCAACTCTGGATTTACTCTGTCCATTTCTAATGGAACACATTACGCCTACTTCCTATAGACTACTGGTTAAAACAGCTGGCCAAGAAGCTGGAAAGTCTGCATTTTAGGTGCTGCTCAGCTCAGCTCAGAACCTTAGCCTCCAAGCAGTGAAAATTTTGCCAAAACCTAGACATTTGTGAGACAATCTGTCCCTCTTCTTCAAACTAAGTATTCTGCTGGACACCTTATACATGAGACTGACATTAGAGTACCAACCTCAGTTTTACTCCTATCCAAGGGAATGTTCCACTTGCTTTCCTGGTGTCAGGTTTCCTTTTGCTTCCTGGTAGTGTCTCCAACACCTTTTTTTTTTTTTTTAAGACAATCCTAGCAACACTTGATATTAGTGCAGTTCTCACTAGACTGTCTGCAACAAATAAGACAGGAGTTTCATTTCCTGAACTGTAAACGAGGTAACAGCACTCATTTTGGTTACACAAAGGAACAAAACTGCACATAGAAAGATATCCTGTCAGGCAGGTAAAGCAGTAGGTAGGTTTAATAAAATAAATCTATTGACAGAAAAATACGGAAAAATGAAAATCTTCCTCCTTTATACTGCTGATCATCTGCCAGTGACCTCAGGAACTTGATATAACACAATACCAAATGTCATACCTGAATTAGTTACATCTACAGAAATGAAAAAAATTTCTTAGTCAATCCAAGTGCAATAAAGTAATAATAATATTTTAACATAAATTTGTCTCCAGCAATTTCTTACTGACATATTCTTTTCAAGACTCTGATTATCTAATAATTGTTGTTATGATAAATCACACTGGTTGAAACTGCTGTGACAGCAACAACTTCTTGTAATCTTATTCCATCATATTTCTTATTTACACAAATCAGGCAAAGATTAAGAGTAAATCATGGTATAGGTTCCTCCAAATCAAGGCACTGACTAGAGTGTCAGGTATCAGAAGAAATGGAAGCTCACAACTAAAATAAAGTAAACCTGCAGGAATAAGAGCAAACACCATCCTATCTGTGCACAGCTTCAAGAAACCATGATTTTAGGAATAGATATGAAAAGCTATGCAAAGACATACGTCTTTCTTCTACAAAACAGGATGAAATTACATTTCCCTTTCTAAAAGGCAGATTGCTCTCTGACTGAAGTTTATTTCTTTCCTGATTAAATGGAAAAGAAAAAAATCCACCAACAGCTCTCTCATTCTTTCCTGTGCCTAGAAGAGATGAACTTACAAACTGAGGAAATAAAAGAAGAAAAAAATGCAGAAACCAAAATGGATATCTTAGAAGCACTCCCTTCCTCCTTTGTAAAGTTAGAGCTTTCAAGAATTCTAGATTTTTAACCAAAAGATTTGGGGTGTCTAAATATAAAACTGCTAGCCATAATGGAAGAACATATTTTCACCTAAAGACAAAGGAGGGAGACAAAGCAAGGACTTGTAATAAAATATGATCTCCTGAAGCCAAATTAGAAATAACAAGCTTGAGAGGTCAATGATTATAACCAATAATACTATATCCTAATACACCCTCTACAGAAGGATATTGATTACAGCAAACATCACCCTTTTTTTTTTTCCAAAGGTTAAAAATTGGATTGTTGTAACTCAGTTCAGGTTAATGGATCATACTTAGTGCTAAGGCAGCAGTAAGTGAGTTAAGAGAACACAGTTCTACACAGCTTTACACAGGACAATGGTATGATACATGTGGATAGAATGCAGAATTACATCATATATGTCATATCTATAGCAAATATATATCATACCTGAAACATATTTTAATATCTTGCAGGTTTAGTAGCTCTGCAAAGCATGCATATTAACATCCTACTGTTATTATGTTAGCTAAGATACTAATTTGGGTTTAAAAGTTTTCTGCATCCTGCTATTGCAGATCTTAAATTTCTCCTGTTATCATTTACTCTTGTCACTGTCAAGACTGTACGTCTAAGGTAGATTCAAATAGTACACTTGGTTCTTGAAATTTTTGAAGCTGAATAATATGGCACAGTTGTTTCACTTACACTCTTGCAGACATGAAAGATGTTTCTTTATCTTGCTGTTGAGCCTAGGTCTCTCAAGGTGTTGTTACTAAGCCACCCAGTCACCTTGAAGAAGCATGCACCAGTATCCCACATATTATTACTGGCTCTCATGTGTAATACATTAGCATACCAACTTTTACTTTTGAAAAGGCTATTCAAAGATGAGCATCAGGACACTTTAGGAAGACCTACAATGGGGAAATTGAAAAGACAGTCTTACAAAGGTAATCAGCTTTCCTTTGGTGGCATTTTCATATTATTTTACTCAGTAAGGTTTTTGTATGTTTATCCATTTTTTGTAGACTGGCTCATCCAAATGTTTTTGTAACTTCATGAATGTGTCAAAGGTCCTCTGTGGGAATTCTGTGGGAAATATGTAGAATGACCTGCCCATAAGGAACAAGGAAAACATCACAGCATGAGAGAGTGTGGAAGTTAAAATGAAATATTTTCAGCTCTGTCTGTGAAGTTTTAAAAGCACTGAAACAGGAATTCTCTGTTCACAGAATAGTTGCACTTCTATGTCCAGATTCTAGTTCAAAAATTTAATTTCAATATTGCTAGTCAACAGTTTAAAAATGTATTTTGGTATTCAAAAATAAAAGAACAAACAAGGCTGTTTTCCAGTTACACATTTTTCCCTGAAAGCTTACATAAGAAAATTATCTCTTTTCAAGCTTCTGTTGGCTGGTACCTTCTAACAAATGGAAGGGAAAATTTATTGCCAGACAGCCATGCGGAGTCTCCAATGACATTATGTGACAAGCTTACAAAACTGTCATCAATTGTTGCCCTTAACTATGAAGGAAATAGAGATGTCAACATCCTGAGAGATTCACTACTTGCTTCTATTCTTCCTGTACCAACAGAATGAATCAGTTTTTGACATGTTGTAGTACATGACCTGCCAAATACCAACAACATAAACCACTTAAAGTTAGGTTCTGCTTCTGAGGTTGGTACAAGAGTTCTTCTGTGTATCAGAAGAGTGGCACAGGACAGTAAGCACATAAAAAAACCAAAAGACCAAATGAGCATAACTCAATTTAATTTGAACTAAAGATGTCATTGAATATGCTTCTGGTAGTCCACCAGGCCACCAGAAGTAGTTTTTGAGCAACAATCAGTTAAAATCAGGAAGGCTGGTTGACAGATTTTCCACAACTCCAAATGCATTTGATAGGAAAAGTAGGTCCTTAACTTTCATATTATCTAAGCTTGGAAGAGAAGGCAATTTATACAGCTAAAAATGTACTGTAAATACATTATTTTTCCTCCTAGGTAAATGGCACCATGGTAACCTCTGTGACAATCACACAGCAATAGTAGTACAATGTTAAAAGCCTCATGAAATTAATACAGCTTTTCAGATAAACATTAACTCCTGCCCAGTAAACTTCACAATCTCAGTTTGTGGCCTGGAATACATGTCAAAACAGCAATGGTGCAGTCTGTCACAAAGGAATTAATGTTTTTAAGGAACAAATAAGAGTTTCTCAGGGACTGTAGTACCCCAGTGATGATGCAAACAACACCACTTCTCCATGAAGCTCCCAGGAGACACTACACATGCTATGTCAGACAATACCAGCTGGCACTGTACACTAGAAATTTCATGATCACCAGTTCCTCTGACCTAAACAGTCTGTCCAGGTTCTCTATTTCCTTTCAGTGAGTTTCTTATAATATCCTATATTTCATTTACTGTTAAGAGCCACACACAAAAGCTTTTACTCCATTTGCCACAATTTCACTCAGGATCAGCAATTAAAATTAGCTTCATCCTGGCTCAAACCAGGACACTAAAATTCTGGGTATTTATGCATCCAAAGAGAGCACATACATCATTCTTCACTCAGATCTTAACTTACCTAAACCTCTGGTTTTGTCATGGGGGAAAAAAAGATACAGATTGACTTACCAATACCAGCTTGTCTTCTGCTTTTAAGATATTAACACGTTCATTATTTTGTACCAAAAGGCTTATATTTCCTCTCTAGTATGCACTGCTCAAAAGACTTTTCACATCTATTGCAGTTTTCCTTTATGCAGTCTGCAACAAAACCAGGAAATTATACAAGAGGCATATTCATTTGTTCAAATTCATTCTATCAACAGACTGTGAATTACTGATGTTACATACTCAATATTGTGAAAATAATTCCAGTCACATGCTAGATGCCTCTTCAGTTATTCCTTATAGAAAAAAATAAGGTAACAGAAGCACTTATTTCTTGAAAAACTATACATGGAAAATGAAAAAAATATTTACTGATACAATGTAAATTCAGAAAAAACTACAGTACCCTTTTGAAGGACATTGAGTTACCTATAATCTGTAACAACACATCTATCATAACCCATTAAAACTGAATTTGGTAAGCAATTCTTTTGCTACCACTTCAAGAAAAGTCCATAGATAGGATTTATCTCACCTAGTTTCAGATGGGTACAATGTACATGTCTATATCTGACCTAATCTTCCCAAGATCCCTTTATTGGCAATGGATTCAGCAGCAAAAGACACCCTGGGGCACTATTCATCTGGTCTGTATTAGAGATCTGCTATACACTTGGATGAATGATGCCCCAGAAATGCTGAATTTCAATTCATTGATTAAAGAGATAGTAAAGGATACCTAGCACTATATTAGTTTTTATTAATCCTACCCTGTATATATGCATAGGAGAAACACATCCTGGACAAGATCTATAAAAGGAGTGAATAATTTGGAATGCATCTATTTTAGGTGACTGGTCAGATCATCTGGATCAAGGCTGAGTGTCAAGAAGGCTTAGTGCTCATTGCCTGATGACCTAGCTTCTTGAAAAGAAATTTCCAAAGTGTGAGAGGACAAGGTCCTAAGCAAGCTGGTTGACCCTGCTTTGAGCAGAGGAGAGGAGCAGAGGTGCAAGGAGCACTTCCAACCAAAACTATTCCATGATTCTGAAAGGTCACAGGTCTGGATCCTCTAAACCGAATGTCCAAAAATAAGCTGTCTCTTCTGGAAACCTTTTTTTCCAAATCTTTCTTGTTTTATAAGTGGTGTTCTGTGTCTTTACCTCTGTAGAAGTGGGCCTTGAATAATAATAAAAAAATAAAATTCTTGCACAACATCACCATGGAAATATGGAAGTCTTGCTAAATATATTGGAGGCTCCACACAAAGATGAGCCTGAAATCTAACCTCTGCCATCTATACAATATTGTAAAACAACAGTCTGTGCTACCGGTATCTGATTCTGTATTTTGATTTAAATACAGGTCACTTATTTCTTTCTTATAAGAAAATCAGCAGGCAGACACTCTTGGGGAGGGGGGGGGAAAGGAGAAAAAAATAATAAGGACTGTTTCTTTCCATATGGGAAACCTTTTAATAACTCAGCTAGACTCAGTATCTTTATGAGAAACGGATCCTTCACACTCAGGATAAAAACCATAATACTTACTCCTTACTAGTGAGGTATATTAATAGTAGATTCAGTGTGACATGATGGTCATTAAGGCCCTCAGGAGCTCTGCTATAAATGTCAGGAACTGTTGTCAGAGAGTTAAAGGCTTTTTTATACAGGCAGTATACAGTAACTGTGTCTTGTTTTCTGTCATATTGTAGAGGTCCAAAACGTATGTTCATTCAGTCATATGCAGTGAAGAAGAACTGACGTATGCCTACTGGTATGGATATGTATGAAATACAACTTTATTGGCACCAGTGCCTCATCACCCTCAAATATTTATGCACTTGCCCTGTTTATTTTGCTATGTAAAACAAAACAATAGAAAATAGAAGAAAAAAAATAGAAAGAAAACAATAAAGTATCAGAAAAAAAAAATGTCCTTAAAGGATAATTTTCATTAGTGATGGTTTTCCCAAATGCTTTCAGAAAGATATGCTCTTGGCTATCATATTCTCAATTCCACTGAGCTGCTACAAGGAAATGCAGTTTGTCATCACTTTTTCTGAACTTTAATATTGTAGCCAATTGTGGGTCAATGCACTCACACAGCCAATTAATTATAAAATCAGGCTAAAATTTGTATTATGCAAATAAGCTTACTAGCCCATGTGAAATTACAGCTACGCTATGTTGCACAATAAACCACTTTATAGTGAGTTGCTATGGACTTTTTATTTCTGTTCAACTCTTATGTTAAGTAAAAAATAATTCACCACATAGAAATTTCAATGAAATTGAACTCCTCATTTGCAAGGGGTAAAATCTGCTTCTCAGAACTAGAGGATGGAGATTAGCTGTATTCTAGAGAGCTAAAATGAAGTCATGTTACTTAAAGCCCTCGGATTACCTGCATTTAAACTTGTCATCACAGTTCTTTAAAATGTCTTGTTAGCAAATTGTGCAATTATATTGAACATCCAAGTATCTTATATTGGAATGCATATAGATTTACTTGTGCTTTAAAGTGAAAATACAAGCAAGTCTATTGCAGTGAAACATGCTAAAGCTAATGAGGCATTATGCCATTCCCTGAGTTAAAACTGATTTCTGGTCTGAGACAAACATCGTTCAAATCAGAGAGTAGTCATAAGTCTTTTTTTAAGGTTCAAAACTTGTCACTGAAAGATAGAACAAAAAGAAAGATAAACAAAAACTGTTGGTTTCTTTCTTTCCTGAAAATGAAAGCAAGAAAATAGCTGGGGTCCAGGGGTCTTGCTGATCTCAGCAGATTCTGAAAAATTTTGAATAAAGGACAGAGTAAACTTGCCTTATCCCATCTTTTTTTCTTACTTTTAGGTTTTAGAGCTGTAGTGAATGTAATACATTTTCTTTTTCTGCTCTTTACTTCCCATAACATTGTGAAAACACGTTATGATGGTGTTAATTCTATTATTCCCAGGATCACAAGGGAATACATTTTCTGTGAGATCAGTGAGGAATATCTTATCTTAATGTTGGGATTTAACCATTGGAAAAGGTTGATTACAGACTCTACTATCATGTTGGAGAACATTAGGGTTGCTGTGTGATGTTTTCTTACAGAGCTGTAAAATCTATTGAACTACATTCTCTACTTGGACATGCTCTTATATAGAGGAAGGAAAATCAATACACACCATTGAAATAAAAAGTAAGTGAAGACCAAATTCAGTCGCTGTGCTGAACTCATGCAAAGAGTTAACTCAGTAGAACAGTAAAAATACCAGTAGAGAATTTTTTTCTTATAGTACAGAGTCCTGGTAATCCTGATCCTTAGATGTAAGGCAGTAAAATTACAGCTGTAGAATGAAAGCAATCAATCCTTTCAGAGTATTCATCATGTTTAAATGTCTAGCGGTGTTACAGGATTCTGCTATGAAGCCACTGAATGATTTCAGGCAAAAATAAATCAGTATTTGAAAAGCAAATGCAATAGATGGCAATAAGAGACAGGCATCACATTTTGGTGAAATGCATGCCCAAGAAAAGTTGTACTTACGATTAATTATGAAAATAAAAATTCTAGTGAAGACTTAGAATTTATAACCCTGAAATTCAGATACGAATTATCTAAAGTTTGCTGACAACACCAAGATGAGTGGAGAGGTTTACACTCCAGAAGGGAGAGCCACCCCCCAGGTTGACCTAGACAGGCTGGAGGAGTGGGCTAGCAGGAACCTCATGAAGTTCAACAAAGAGAATGTAAGGTCTTGCACCTAGGAACACATAACCCAGGAGCACCGTTCAGACTGGGATTCACCTGGCTGGAGAGCAGCCCTGTGGAAAGGGACCTGGGGGTCTTGGTGGATAACAGGCTCAACACGAGTGAACCGTGTGCTGCAGCAGCAAAGAAAGCCAACAGGATGCTGGGCTGCATCAACAAGGGCATCACCAGCAGAGATAAAGAAGTCATCATCCTGCTCTGCTTGGTACTTGTCAGACCACACCTGGAGTATTACGTGCAGTTTTAGTCCCCGTTCTACAAAAAGGATGAGGACAGGCTGGAGAGGGTCCAGAGAAGGGCCACAAGGATGATCAGAGGACCTGCCATATGGAGGACCTGCCATATGAGGAGAGGCTGAGAGAAATGGCTTTGTTCAGCCTTGAGAAAAGAAGGCTTCAGGGAGACCTTATTTCCATGTTCCAGTATTTCAAGGGTGGCTACCAAGAAGATGGAGACTCCTTATTTACAAGGCATCACATGGCAAAGACAAGGGGTAATGGGCACAAGTTGCTTCTGGGGAGATTCTGATTGGACACAGGAAGTAAATTTTTCACCATGAGGACAGTCAAACATTGGAATAGTCTCAGCTTGACAGGGTGCTCAGCCATCTCATATAAACTATAGTATTACCTAGAAAGGTTGGACCAGATGATCCTTGAGGTCCCTTCCAACGTGGCATTCTATGATCCTATGATGATCCTAATTCTGTCATCTAAAATTAAGCAAACTCTAACCTAATCATCTGGGTTCCCCATACAAGGAGTAAAAAGGGACAGACCTTCCATTGATGGCACTTTATTTGATACAAGCAGGGATGCTGAAGACATACTACCTGAGGATGTTTCAGTCCTCATATCCCTTCTTTGACTTTCATGAGACAACTAGCTGAGAAATCTACTTCTACATAGTTAAAGTTGTGTGACAAGTCCAACACAGCCAAAGCAAAGAAAATTTTACTTTCTTGCTAAAAGTAAATTTTAAGTAAAAACTAATAAAAATTGGTCCATTTGATTCCTGTTTTGATTAGCTGACATCTACAAGCTTAACAAAATCTCTTTGCATGTCAAAATGCAAAATTCCCTATTATCATACATGCATAACTGAACTTTTTTTTTCTTCTTTTTTCTTTTTGTAAACTATTGCAGACAAATGAACATGTCAAGTTTTAAACCTACTTATCATTCACAAGTTTTAATTATTTTTTTCTTATTCCACTATCCCTGCCTCCCTCCTCTAAAAAAAGATTACAAAAAAAAATATCTTGGACAAGTAGGTCACAGCTGTGACACTCTTTGTTGCTGGCTTATGGTTCTGGCTTTCAATGCTCCAAGGGGTTTGCAGGATGGTGAAGGACAGTGGTGTGGGGGCCATTGGGCCCTGAGAGGGAAATCTGGGTGTGAAGGTGACCCCAACCTGTCCAGGGAGCTGGTCCAGGTAGGCATGGTTACAAGAAGTGCCATGCACATCTCAAGGTTGCTGCTGCTTGATCCACTGCATATTTTTAATATCTCCTGATGATAAGTGAACTGTGCATAATGCTGGCCCAGTAACTAAAATCAGCATCCTCTCAGCACTGTTTTTGTCAGATTACAAAGTTCAGAGCCTCCCTGACAGTCAGGCATCCTTATTCATGCAGTGGTTAAGGGACCAGCAGCCGTCACATGCTAATCACATAACCTCTCAGCCATAGCTGAAAGTGTCTTTTCCTGTCGCTTAGTCCCAGTTGCACACAATATTTTCTTTGCCCCTTTTCTCTTTTGTTGGATGGCTGTCTATAGCTCTGACCTGCTGCCTCCACACACAGCTTGGCAGGGGACAGGGGACACTCAGTGGTGTCTGGAGTTAGTAGCTGACA
The DNA here is from genome assembly GCA_020745705.1 of Hemiprocne comata. Lineage (NCBI taxonomy): Eukaryota > Metazoa > Chordata > Aves > Apodiformes > Apodidae > Hemiprocne > Hemiprocne comata. The sequence continues at coordinate 113,362,128 of CM036588.1, read as the reverse complement.
CAAAGAGCAGATGTCTTAGACTAACAAACACACATCACACACTACAGCTCCACCAGCAGTTAAATGAGGCCTTTATTTTTCTATGACAATAGGAGGCCTGGACCCTGCAGCTGCTGTATAATATATAGTAAGAAACACTGAAATCCAAAGGTAAAGGAAGGAAAGTAGATTGAGCCTTATACAATATTATTTCTGTTGTTCTGTATAGTACAATGGCCTGTCTTTAGATTTGGGATGAAATAAAACAGAAAAGAAAACAAACAAAACCAGAAAGCAACACACTTCCTCCTCCATCTGTGCTCAGGATTATTCATCTGGCTAAACACAATGCAAACCAATCTGTGTGTGTGTGTGTGTGTGTGCCTACACTCACATCTGTATTGGTGACATGAGATTTTCTATGCCTTTGCTGAATCTACCTGTGACAATTGTTTGGGAGATAACAGTACTACAGCAGGCTTCTGGCTGTATAGCTTTTACTTGGGCTGCTTATGAACACCTCAGATGCCAAGGGCTTCAAAGAAATATTTCTGGTAACTCCATGCGCTTTATCAACATGTGTTTCTAACAAAAGGCATCCACATTAAAGGTAAACCAGTATCTAATCCTTCATTTTTCATCAGTGTCCTATGGTTTCCAGTAGTACAGAAAGATTATCTGAAAAGTCTGCTATTTTTCAGACATTTTTATTTTATGTGCCTCACTCACAAGGAAACAGCTTTTAACTATGCAATCACAACTTCAGTAGGAGAAGGCATCTGAAAATTGTGCTGGCATATTTAACTTTAAAATGTCTGTAAGTCTTACAAACTTGAATTAAAGGCACAGGAGCTCCATACAAAGGATTTATCTGTACTGTTAAGAGATTAGCATATTTAGGGCAGGAATGTAGTCCCAGTGAACTGTGTGGGCATATGTGGAGCAAATTAAAGTTATGTTTCCTTGGAAAGCAGATTATGATCTCCACTTTCTTCCCAGAATACAACAGAAAGGCTTTTCCATGGAAATAATAACCCCACCTTTTTAGGGCAAATTGAGCACAGAAATCAGAAATGTGAGTTCATTTGCTCAAGCAGTATTGTGCTCTGAGGTCACAGTTTCAAGGCAGTGGCAGGAGAGGGATCCAGAGTCTCCCCAGAAGGATGTCCCACAGTTTTACGTAGGTGAGCACAGTTCTGGAGTAAAATGGTGACTGGATTAACACAATAATACAGGAAGCCAAAGAAGGACAGGATCAGGCCAGTCAAAACGTTCCATTTCTAATGGAAATGCCTTTTCAATCACATACCCTTAAAGGTGAGCAGCCTGTGGAAGGGAGCACCTTTCCCTCCAGCATGGAGGGAGCCACAGCCTCCTCCAAGGCCTTACACTATGCCCAAGTACATCAGGGTCCCTATGGGCACCAGCAAGGGCCAAGCTGAGCTGGACCGAGGGCTGGCCAGAACTATGGTAGCAGTTGGACTTGGTGTTGCAACTGTTGCATTTGCAGGTCATGATGCTTTTCACCTTTGGAAATCATTGGAGCAGGCAATTACAGAGACAGCAAAGAGGATTTCAACTTCTAATCTTTCATCGTACTATAAAGAAGGATTTGAACAGAAAATGAGTAGGCGAGAAGCTAGTTTTATTTTAGGTGTAAGTCCATCTGCTGGCAAGGCCAAAATCAGAACAGCCCATAGAAGAATCGTGATTTTGAATCATCCTGATAAAGGTGGATCACCTTATTTAGCAACAGAAATAAATGAAGCAAAAGACTCATTGGAATCCAGTGCAAAAAACTGAAATCCCAAGCCTTGGGTCATAGCAGATACTCAGCAGATTGTGCAACAGCTTTCTTATCTACTTGCTCTGTACAGTTTCTTAACCATCCACTGTTGCTACTTATTGTAATAATTAAGAATTTAAAGATTATTTAAAAGCAAAGCAAAATATTTTACAGATATGTAAAATTATGTACAGTTATGTTCCTGCTAGGAGCAGGGAGCTGGAATTTATGATCCTTATGGGTCCCTTCCAACTCAAGATACTCTATGATTCTATGACTCTGTGATAACATGATTAACTCGTGGTTTCTAGTGGGAAGAAAACAAACAAACAAAGAGTCCCTGAGGGTTTTCTAGTCTGTGTAGAAAAGGAAGTAACTGTGAGATAAATTTGGCTTTCTTGGCTTTTACAAATGTCATATGGGAATACATTCACATGTGAGTCCAGGCAAACACTGGATAATATCAATTCATGTTAATCAAAATGGGATCAGCATCCATGTTTGTCAGCAAACTCTGGCAACTATGTTGCAAACAGGCACCATTCACAGGGAAGTAGCTGTATTATGAAATCCAGATATATTATTTTCACCACTGGAGGGCTCCCATATTTTTCCATTACTTCTGTAAGAACATACAAAGATTTGGAAAAAAAATGCAGAATATATGGCTTCAGCAAAGTGTGTTTCCCTCAGCCAAATGCAGGTATAGGCTCACAACAAGGATATTTTACACCTTCAATAAAACTTTATTTCAAAAATAAAATAAATACAATTTCATTATCAGCAATAATAGCCTTAGATAACATATTTCATGAGAAAATTGCAAGCTGGTTTACAAAGAAAAGTGGGATTATTTGTCATGGAGGGAGAAACAAGAGAAATTAAGCTATTTTGTCAAAGCTGCCTACCACGCCAGCAGGTCTCAACTCAGGCCACCTTGAGTCTGTTCCCTTTATGTTAGAATCATTAGGATGCCACAGAACAAACAATGACATGCACTGCTCATTAGTCTGTGTTACCTGCACAGCTCTCATTTCTCTAGAGACCAGATGCTTTATCAACTCCCCACGAAGCCTTGCAGCACAAGGAGTTTTTGTCAATGCTGTCTCAGGTTGTCCAAGCTCTAAGCTGTCATTCTTATCACTGGACCATCTTTCCTTTTTCTAAGTATGCTGCTTTAAATGAATTGTACCTAGCCTATTGCTAGCAGTTATTATTCTTCTTTATAACAATTTAAACAATGTAAGTAAGGTTATCACATAATCCAGAGCATTTAAATAAAAAACGGTTGAAATTTTATTAGCTGAATGTGATTTGAGATAAGCCTTCACTTTTGATGATTCAGCTGGGTATCTTTTTAAGTACCATGGCATTTATCATTGTTATCAAAACTGTCAATAGATCTTAGGCTTTATTACTTTCATTTAAATATCCCTTTCAGACACTTGACACTGCCCAAAATGAGAACCAGCAAGCTGTTTAGTTTGTCCATTTTATGCCTTAAAGTACTGCATGTATCTGACTGGATGACTATCTTTTAGAGCTCTGCCTTTCCTGATGTTTTCATTTCTCTTGGCATCTAAATCTAAACCAAAGAAGAATCTATCCACTTGTAAGACTGACACTCACAAGTATTTTAAGTGCTTGGATACCCAGAGAACAGTTTTAATACATGACAGACCAAGAGATTCTGTGACATGAGGTCTGCCAACATTGCTGTACAGGGAATGTGCCAAAGAGACAGAAGCTGTCACTAAAAATATAGCTCCCAACACCTTTGAAAATTATTTAGCCTTTTTAAAGCAGATGAGACCATTAGTGGAATGGTGGGAGGTAGATGTCTCCTAAATAAATTCTGAAAATGAAACGGCCCTCCAAGAATCCTTCTCTAGAAGCAAGGAATGTACATACATAAGACTGCAACCTGAATATTATAATAACCAAATTATAAGCAAGGAGGCTGCTCAGTGGGACGGTGACACAGTACACAAGTTCAGTTCTGGACATAAGAATTTAAATTCAACAAGCATATCTGAGTGACAGAAGTTTGCTGATATCTTTGTTACAAGAAGACATGAGAGAATGTGGTCACACAATATGGTTTTGTTTCTTTATTCAAAGAGTGAGAAAACCAGGAATAGCAAAGCTGGTTTAGAGAAATCTCAGCATACTAACAAAACCAGCTTTTGCAGTCCAGTATTTCTGAAGAGCAGACTTGGTAGATTTGAAATTAAAATCTCAATATAATCTGTTCCTCTGCAATTACTTAAAAAAGGACTTGCATTGAAATATTACCCAGCAGTGCAAGCCAGGGCAAAATATATCTTCCTTTTTCCTGAGTAAGGTGTACCTATGATAGTGCTTGTATTTTACATTCGTTTTCTGGGTGCCCAGGATGTCTCAAATGTTTAATAATTAGTGTCTGATTGGAAGTCAGCAGCATTAGGGACTGCCTCTCCTGCTTTTCTTTGCCAAGAGGAATTCTAATATCCCAGGAAAGAGACTATCGCCTGACTAGTCTCAGCATCATGTCCCTGTCATCTATACTGAACCCTAACAAAAATTGCTCAGAATTTTACACTATAGTCATAGTCCTCCTTAAGTACACTTAAACACATCTCTGTGACACAACAGTCAGTTTTGTGGGTTTTTTTACCACCAGCCTCCTTGTCACTCTTCTTTTTTAGCATTAGGTGTGGACATCACTGCATAAAAGTCTTTTCAGCTTCAGAACACTTACTGCCCCCATAACAAATGTCAGGTGCACTATTAAAAGGCTTGTAGGAAGTTAATAGTAAAGCACACTACACCACCCACAATTAGAAAAAGATATATAGCTTGTTGTATCTTCAGGTAATGAAAATATATCCCGTACAAAGATATAATTACAATGGGAAAACATTATGGCTCAATGGACTTCTGAGTCATTTATGTTAACATATTATTTTAGCTACAGTTCATTTTATGTTACATTTTTGATGAGTCATCATCTCAGGTATTTCAGACCTGTATTTAGAAGGACTGTTGGATATTCTCAATTTCTTTTCACTAAGAACTTGACATTTCTTGTATACTAGCAGGTATCACATATCGTCTATCTAACTGCAACTTCATCTGAGATCTAGGAGGACAGTCTTTCTACTTATCAGGTCCTCTCATGGGTACAGGAAAATCTGACACACCTTTACACACAGTATTTCACACACAGTATCACTCTGGTTGGAAAACACCTTCAAGATCATCAAGTTCAACCACTACCCTAGCTCTGCTGCATCTACCACTAAACCCTGTCCCCTGGCACCACATCTGTTTTTAGATGTCTCCTGGGATGGTGGCTCAACCACCTCCTTGGACAGCCTGGATCATCAAGTCCAACTCCCGCCCCAGAAGCCGAGTGTTAGCAAACCTCTGTGGCCAAAACATTTATGCTCTACAGCAAATTGAGGTTATGTATATTTCCTCATTTATTTTCTTTAACTCTAGATTTCATTGCAGTAAAAATCTGGGGGAGAGATATACTGTCTGAGCATATTTTGGTTCCAAACACTACTTGCAGAAAGCATATATTATAGTACAAGGTGAGTGACAGAGTCTTCGATTTTACAATAGTCCCTATAGCACAAAAGAGATAAAAAATATTACTGAGTTAGTTTTCTCCTTGGGAGAATGAAGGTTGGTGGGCAAATCAAGTCAAGATAAAAAAAAAAAACTGGCTTAAAACTTCACATTAAATTAAAACCAAATTATTTTAAAGTCCCTGAAAGTTCAGTGTCTGATCCTCCTAGTTAATGTTTTATGTTGCCATTTAGTTACTGTTCTCAGTATCTACAAACAAATGTCAAAGATTTGAAAATTGGCTTCATCAAGGCTGAGTCTTCTTTAGTGAAAAGCAACCTCCCAAGAAGACAGGAACCAATGACTACATGGAGCTTATCAGATGGTAGATGGGCTGAAGAAGGGTAATCTGACTATTTTGGGAACCAAAAGAATAATTCACGGTAGGCCAAAATGCAGGATAATGGTTATATTGAATCCTGGTTGTAATTATTAATGTATGTGTATTTATGTGTTCATGGACAGACCTTCTATAAACATAGATACCTCAACATTTTTGTTTAGCTTAGGCTTCTGTTTTTCTTGTATGGGAATTTGCTTCTTACTCTTCTGGGCTTTCCTTTTCCCCTTTTCATTGATTCAGGTTTTTCTCATTGATGCAGATTCTATCTTATGTAAATTATTTATGTATTATTTTTTCTCATTATCTTCAAACTCTATGCCTCAATACACTGGGAGTGAATCTAAAATCACTTATGTATGACTCCACAGGAATAACCTAATTGTGATTGCAAGCACTCAGAGTAACAATTGGATATACAAACTATGCCCATTGTTTGTTGTGAAAGATGCTGTTCATTCCTTGGGGTTTTGGTTTTTTTCCCCAAAAAGTGTATTCAACTCTGTAACTTGGAAAAAATGTCTTCCCTCTGAATTCACTGTATCACTGCATCACACAATGAAAAAAAATCAAGTTGATAGGCGAGACAAATAATCAATGCAAAGTATGCATATAAACCTTAGTGTGATTTTATTTGTACTAAGAGGAAAATCAGCATCAGTTTTTCAGCATTTGTCCATGTAACTATTGGAGAGGTCTGTGGTCAACAAAGTCTGTGGGTCCCAAAGCAGGTTTCAGCCAAAATTTAAAATCCAAGCCCCAAAAATATGATCCTGAAAACACTTCTCACTCCATCCCCTCCTCTTTAAAAAGTTAACTGCTTTATTTTGCAAGGATTTAAAACCTTTATGTGCTTCTCAGTACACACAACCCCCCAAACTCCACAGAGCACATTGTGGAATCCTCATTATTAAGTCTGTAATAGGCTCAGTGCCATCTTGTCTTGTCCAGGCTGATGTTCTACATAACCTGAATAAAAGGAGAATTTTAGGCCTGCAGAGAACTTCCATATAAAGACAATAAAAACAGAAACAAACAACAGTAATACACAGAAGCAAATGAATTTTAGTATCTTCAACGCCAGGTGGAAATGGAGTATTTGTAAGATAAAATATTCCATGTTAAGCACATTAATTGTGCAATGCAGTTCCTCTTTCTCTAAAGCAGACACCTAGAACAGTGCAGGTGAACTGCACCTTTAGAGTAACTATTTACATTCATTGATTACAATGAGATTGCAAGACAACTAAATCAGACATAAGTATGCCCTGGTTTGAAAGGACCAGGGTAAAAATTTCCTATGGCCATGCTGACCTGAGAGTCCGTGGGATTCTCCCTCAAGCACTGCCGGGCTGTCTGTGTCTGTGCCAGCTCCAGTGGGGCAGCAGCTGTGCCTCAGGGCAGGAGAGGGGGGGTCACGTGACACACATGGACCAATCACAGCGCTCCTGCCTGTGGTGCTCAGTATAAAATGGCTCCTCAGCACACCCTGTCTGCCTGGGCTGTTATGTGGGCTGGGGTCTGTTGTTGCTCCCTCTGCTGCTCCTGAAGCCTGTTTTCTTGCTGGAGAATAACATTGTTTATCAAGACAGGTTGCCTTCTCCTGCCTCCCCAAGTAGGGCTGGTGCAGCTGCTTTAAAGCTTTTGCAGACTGACACCAGGACCCAGGACTCAGACACCCCCATCTGCTGCTGAGCCCAGTTTGGGAATTTCTGGTTAGGAAATAATTACCAGCTGAGGAGTGTGGGTTCCACATTTACATATTTGTATATAATTGTAATTTGCCATTATTATGACTATTTCATTAAACCTATTCTCGTTTTTTTCCAACCTTGAAGTCTCTCCCATTTCCCTTTTTATCCTCCCAGGGGAGGGTAGTGGGGGTTAACAGAGAGCATCTGTCACCTGGTTATTGGCTAAACCTATGACAATATCTCAGTTATAAGAGTCTAAAGTTAAGTGAGATGGATTTGAATCTGAATGTCAAAACCCCTTTGATTTGAGCTTTGTGGTTTGGGAGATATTTTGGGTGCTCAGGTCAGAATTTTAAGTCTGTTGCGGAACTGCTACCAAAGCATAAATTATTTTAAAAATATAGTCACTTAAGTGATGGTATATGGCAGGAGCACCTACTTCTGAACAGTATACAGTGGTACCTGGGATACCACTGTATACACAACATTTTTTGGCATTGACTAAGTGGGCCTTCTTCTGGCTAGCTTCACAGTGAACAACAACCCATAAGTATTCTGACCAACAAGTTGCCAGATCATGCCTTGTGGAGCCAGAAATATAGGAAATATGGGTGTAAACCATCCTTCTTTTGGAGCTTCTCTGATCCCCCCTTTCCCAGGAAATTTCTCAAAGGACCAAGGGTCTCCCAAGACACTCTTTGGTAACTACATGTTAGTCCCTTTCTCATTGCAGTTGTCCCTCTTGGTATAACACTATGGACCCATCCCATGAATTCACAGATGAAGCAGCAGCATCTCCACTTTAACGTACAGTGAATACACATGCTGATGCTCTAAGCTGAGCCAAAGCCAGAAGAAATGTTAACCTGGTCTCCATTTTGATAGCTATCCACAGGAATACAGGGCTGGTTTTGCCTCCACCTGACGCAGTGAGCATTGAATTTCTCTATGCACATAAGAAGCTCAGTGAGCCCCGTATAAAGATGATAATGGAAAAGTGAAAATGTCACTTTTTCCTTTTTCTTGTTGCTATTCTGTCAGAAAGTGCTGGCTTAGGCATCTAAGGCTATAAGGAATAGTTCATGACTGTGAATCATAAGTGGAGGGATATATATCCCTGCAGCCAGTCACAGTCATCTAGTGATCTGAGTATTTGTATGACATATTGAATACATTTATGTGCCTTTGCTGTTTTTCTAGAGTGTCCAGATGCCCAGTGAAGTGTTGTAGTGGCAGCTTTCACCTGACTGGATTCAGAATTGGTGAGATTCAGACATGTGGCTTTCACTGAACTGATATATGGGTAACACCAAGATTGTTGTTGGTTAGTATGCTGTGTTAATACACATAACTTTCAGTGGGTGGACATTAAACAGGCTCAGATGATTAACATTTCCTAGTGATTAGTTTAGTTCTTTGTTTGTAGTATTTGCTTCCATGTGTCCTGTAGTTAAATACTTCAAGTTCTCTGTGCATCCAGCATCTAACTTAGGCATCTAACTTAGAGCTCTGTCTCTGTTAGACAAAGTAACTAAAAGTAAACTGTTTCAGTCTTGAACTTTCCATTGTCTCAGTCCCTCCTTTTTTTTTTTCCCCGTTTTTCTTCACCTTGCCCCATAAATGTCTATGAATCATTCAGCTATCTAAAACAACATAAACTTATTTTAAAACTCATTTAGATAGCTAACAATATAATGATACTTATTGGATGAAGAGAGAGGTTTTTAATCAACCATTGGCAAGCAGCCATTCACAGAAAAAAACAAAAAAACCAACAAATTTTTCCCTCTTCCTTGGACCTCCTCACTAAAGAACAGGGAAAAAGAAGGTTAAACATTAACTGTCCATTCTATGTTTTAGCTACTGTTTCTTAAAAAGTTGATGTGTGACTCTTGATGGAGCCCTAGGCAGAAAAAAATCTCAAACAGGTGTCGGAAAGATTTGTGCCTCTAAGGCTCTCTTCTGAACTATTGCTAGAGTCACGGGTTCTCATAGACAAAAAGAAACATTAACTTTTAATTAGCCAGATCAGACACTTCAGACAGTGGGACTGTGTCTGCAAGGATTTCTGGCCTCCTGAGCATATACTTGACCTTTCAGAGTAATTTTTCGTATGTAACTGGCAACACAAAAACTGATACCAATCCTATACCGCAGATAGTATCTCACCAGTTAATGTTTAAGCCAATTTGAATATCCATTAACTGCTTTTGATCCAAGTAGATGTCCATCTCTCATCACTAGCAACAGTGGGAAACTAGATGACCAGTTTAGACTACATATTTATTTTAGATGACTAAAGTTAGGTAAAAATGATGACTGCAGTGCAAAGTCGTTAGTGCCACTACTCCTGCATGCTAAAAAACCTACAAGTTTGTAACTAGTCTGGAGCAGTAGGAGCCTACACCCCTCCTACACCATATGAGCATATGGGAAGATGGTTGGGTCAAGACTTCATCCATTCCTCCCATGCTCATCTGCTAAGCAGCAACAGATCTCTGTTAAATGGTTCATACAAATGTATACGAGGAATTCTAGGACATGTTTTTCTTGATTTAACCTTTTTGGAGACTTTTTGTACACACTGTTCATAATCCATGAAATGGATGCATTTTTATTTTGGTCTGTAGAAAGCTAACGGATACAAAAGCATACTGTTTCATCTGAGATGTTTTAGCAAGAACCTGTTTGTTTGCAAGGTTCATTTTCTCATGTTTTATATCAGTTCCCTCTACTCTCCAGCATTTTGTGTGCTACATAAATTAGTAAATCATAATTAATTTATTGTACTTAAGAAACAAAACAAACCAGTGGCATTAGCCTTTAAGTTAATCCTTACAAGGTGAAGGAATATTCTTTCTTTAATTGATCTTCAGTAAAAGTAGACCTGATTCTTATGTTATAAATCTGACTCTAAAATCATTGGACCCTGTTATTGATATGCTTATTTGTGCTCTTTTTTGACCAGCCCTAGACTTAATTTTCCTATTTCACATGCCAAGCTCAGAAGTAGCATATTTGTTTGTAGATTTTTCTGTGTTGGTTATCAATACATCACACAGCACTTCACATACATTATCTATTGGGGGGTTTGTGGGAAGAAGTGGAATTTTTACTTCAGGACAGTTATTTTTCAAGTAGCTTAGTACAGTCAGTTCTAATATACTTTTTCTCCATAGTAATCAGAGAACAAGGCACTGAACTGGTAAAAAATAAAAAACAAAGAAAAAAGCCTGAACTCTATACCTCAGATTACTATAAATCAATTGTGAGAATAGGGAGTTAGATATGTTGATGCCCTATTTGGAATTACTACCTAGTGTGATCTAGATAAATATTTGCTCTTGTTAGAACCCAAGCTGATAAGAGTTGATATGTGTGTCCTGCTTCAGTAGATTAACGTTCTGTCCTAATTTCCTAATTGGTTTCTCCAGAATGTCGTTAGGATGATTTGCTGTGTTTTGTTGTTGCTATTGGAAAAGTCAATAATACTGCAAGTATTAAATCATAATACTGATACTGTAATGGATCTTTTCAAACTTCAGGTTAAAGGAAGAATGTGAACTAAGGAAAAGTTTGATTCTTTCTTACTTCACAGAGGGAAGGCAGCACAGCATTTCAAGGTAAGATTTTAAAAAAGGAATTAATTCACTTCATTGAAGAAGAAGGAGGACTTTGAATATTGTTCTTCCTTGTTCTAGCATTTTTATAATGCTCATATAAACATAGGATGTTCTAATGAAATAAAGTCCAATTTTAGGGCAACATTTGAGTTCAGAAAGTCAGTAATTCAGGTAATAAGTTTTAGTGTGTTTGGTATGTAATTCAAAATCATGTCTGAACATATTTCAAGTATACCTAGATCCAGTGTTAAAATTTGTACTTATTAGCATCTTGTCACCCAGAAACAGAGAATGATAAAGAAAATTGACAGCCAGTCACTAGGAGATAATAGGAACAAAACTAAGGATTTTGGCTTACTGAAATACTTGGTTTATCTGATTTGCCCAGTGTTTCTTCAAGGCAAAGGAAATTTCCATTAGGTTTAACAAGATTTATAGAGGTAAGCTCTTTTATCAGATAAGATCATGTCTTTAAAGCTACAATATGTCATAGAGAGACCCGGGCAAAACTACAGAGAGTGACAGCAACAAATAAGCATTAATGAGATGGGTGTTGTGAACTTTCAGTGTTCAGCTGAATGCATTCACTTGGACTGCCAGAAAATGTAAGCCTGAAGAGAGCATTAAAAATTGTATCTTCTAAACTTTCACAAGCAGCTGAGCTGAGATGGTTGTTAAATCAAAAGGTCAGATATAGAATAAAATTATGAATGGTTTTATAAAAATGTTTTGTTCACACAGTGGGTAAGTTAGTTCTGCTAAGATTTTTTTCAAAAATCTTTTTTTCTCATGCGAAGTAGTTAACAAACCAAAGCTGTAACAGGTAAATGTTCAGCTTTAACAATTCTCCAAAATAAAAAAAAACATAGAGCTGAGAAAAGGTTCCCAAACATTACAGACTTTGTTTCAACATTTTAAAAACGAAAACCTTTGCATTTTGATACAAAATAAATTCTCATTTTGATTTTTTTTGTCATAACTCATAACAGAACCTTTAGAAATAAAATACAATCTTTGAAATAAAATGTTTCAGTACTAAGAAATCAAAATTTGATCATCTCACTTATTTTTTTCTCTCTGTTATCCTTATATATATATATATTCCTAGATTTTTTCTTTGTATCCCAAACTGATATAGAAAAAACCCACCTTCAAAATCTGTCACAGGACAAAATTCACACAGCTCTGATTTTACATGCCATCTGTCTCCCTCTTCAGTTTCAGCATAGGGCAACCTATTTTTGATGATACATGATTATACTTATATGATAGCCTATAGATGAGCTTGCTGCTTGGACAAGCAATAGTTTAGGCCATTTGAGGAATGTTTAACTTCTAAAACACAGAAGTCAGTCGAATATGCTGTAACAAAAAAGGAAAAGAGATGTTTTTGGCTACTGCGTAGGTAGGCTGAGAACTCCCACCAGTGATGAACTCTGTATTTCTTCTCCCATTTTCACATATTTTCATTTCCCTCATCATGTTGCTCAATTCCAAAAATCAGTATGAATTTGATTTGCATGAAGTCTTTGGATAGTACTTGTCAGCATAAACTTGATTATAGGTTTTGAACTTAACCCTGTGTGGGAAGAGAAATATCCCCACATTTATCCCCATTTTCAGATTAGAAACAAGACACGTAGATCTTTAATCTATTAACAAAAATCAGTAAGTTAGACTCAATTTTTTGAGAAGGTAAAAATGTAAAGTATATTGGTTTAAATTTATTTTTTCTTTTTCTCATGCAATCATTTGCTACTGAAAGGACCAAACTTTTAACTGCAAGACCCAGTTTAAGCAAGAGTGCACTCTGAATCGTATCAAGGTATTCAGAGAGCATCTAGTGAACTGTCCACCTGTCTCCCTGGTGGACAAGTATTCAGCATGATAACCACTGTATATAACATGGCAAGAGTATCAATTGCTTAATGAGGTATGAATACTAATAGTAGTAACAATTATTATTCCTAACTAAACCAATATGTGATTGATTTACAGTGGGAGAGGTATTTATTATGGAATTATTAGTGATTTGGTCAGGCTTTTTATTTTATTTCTAGGACTTGTCTTAATGTAAAATATTTGTATGATGGGCATGAATTTGATAACTGTATGTGTAAGGGCATAGTTATTGTTGCAAATACATCAGGAAAGTGTATTTTATTTATTATGTCAATAAAGTTTTATAGAGAAAAACGAAGCAATAAAATCATTGCATCATGGTATTGTAAGTAATATGGCCGTGGGGAAAGGTGAGAGTAAGTGAAATGAATTGGTGCTTAGGATAATGAAAGTGGGGGACTAATGGGACTCAAAGGATCCAAGTGAAATAATGATAGGTTCAGAGTAAGCTTCTTTCAAGTCCTCAGAGAGTAATTCTGTTTGGTTTTGACCAATAAACTGCAACAGCCCTTCATTTCTAATCCCAGGCTTTTATAAGCAGTTTGCCCACTACACTGAATTGTGAATAGATCCACAAGGACTGATGGAAAATAATTGAATAGTTCCACAAGAATAAAAGAGTTTGTGATTAGAACCATGGAAGGATGTTACCTTTCTTTCAGAGTATAGGGAGGGAATGAAATGGATTTATGAGAAATGGAGGAGGAGAGAGAAATAAGTTGAGCCAACTTCTCTCCCTTCCTTCCTTCCTTCCTTCCTTCCTTCCTTCCTTCCTTCCTTCCTTCCTTCCTTCCTTCCTTCCTTCCTTCCCTCCTTCCCTCCTTCCTTCCTTCCTTCCTTCCTTCCTTCCTTCCTTCCTTCCTTCCTTCCTTCCTTCCTTCCTTCCTTCCTTCCTTCCTTCCTTCCTTCCTTCCTTCCTTCCTTCCTTCCTTCCTTCCTTCCTTCCTTCCTTCCTTCCTTCCTTCCTTCCTTCCTTCCTTCCTTCCTTCCTTCCTTCCTTCCTTCCTTCCTTCCTTCCTTCCTTCCTTCCTTCCTTCCTTCCTTCCTTCCTTCCTTCCTTCCTTCCTTCCTTCCTTCCTTCCTTCCTTCCTTCCTTCCTTCCTTCCTTCCTTCCTTCCTTCCTTCCTTCCTTCCCCTTCCCTCCTCCCTCCTTCCCTCCTTCCCTCCTTCCTTCCTTCCTTCCCTCCTTCCCTCCTTCCTTCCTTCCCTCCTTCCCTCCTTCCTTCCCTCCTTCCTTCCCTCCCTCCCTCCCAAAAGTACAGGGCCCCAATTCTCCAAATGTCTCACTGTTGTAGGTATGTGACCTGTGATGAATAATCAGCCATTGCAAAGAAATACTCTTTTTTCAACAGTTTTAGCCTGACAGATGTGAAGAGAAGTCACATGAGAAATCTTTTTTTTTTTTTTTTCCTTTTTTCTTTTGAAAATGAGCTCTCTGGGTCCTGGAGTTTGTTTGCTTTGGTTAAGCATCCCTGTATTCTTAGCAAATCTTAACTAAACTAGTCAACCTTTCCAGTTTCACCCACCACTACCTCTTGGCATTTCGAATACATAAGTAAAGTACAATAACCAGTGGGTATGTAAAAATCCCCCATCTGTGAAGAATTTCGTTGGCATACTCGGTGTGAGACTTTTTCTTTCCCCTTTGGTTAAACATACACAAACAATCAGCCTCATTCACATCTCAATTAGTTCATAGGAAGTGCAGGATCCTGAATCAGGAGTCACCAGTAGAGCTCTTAGAGGCTATTTGCAGTCCTTTTAAACTTAGATGGCTGCATTAAGAGAACCTAAATTAGTTAGGATCAAATCCAAATCTGGAGTGTCTTCATTCAAACCACCCAACATTTTCGGATCCTTCAGGGAAGAGGGATATAGAAATGCAAAATATGAATAAAATTACTAATTATGGTCACTACTAGTGTAACAGATTAACACATAAAGAGGAAAAAAAAAAAAAAAAAGGATTGTAAACTAACAAGTCTATGTGATTAGATAAATGAAAAGTAATAGATACCAACATCTTCCACATTGTAGCACATCAAGAATCAGTCAATTTTTGACTGATTTTAGTTGCTCAGTTCACACTAGAGTGGAAAAATATTATATAACTCTTTACTAAAATATCAACATAGACTGGAATCTGTCCTTAAAGGTTATTCTTGGACCTCCAGAAAGATTCATATTTATTTTTCTGTTGTTCTGCCTTTCTCTTTAAGAAGAAATTCTAGTACTAAGCTAGAATTGGCTAAGCAAGCTATTAGTTGTATGTATGCACCTTATCATTAAATGAGACACCTAAAAGGCCAGTGCATTGGTGTTCTGGTCTAAAATTAGAGCTCTCTGCTATTATTGCAATAGCTCAAAAATGGAATAAACAAGCCAGCATTTTGACATTTGAGGAAAATAATATTAGAGAAAAAAATCACATGAAAATTAATATTAAATATGCATAAATGAAATATGATCAACAGTCACGCAGCACAAAAAGTGAAAAATAGCTTTTGTAGGAGCACATTACAAAGATAAACCAGCCAGTTAAATTTTGAATAAATCACCTTTTATCCACTTGTTGTAGCTTACAGCCATGGAAATTGATAACTTCAGAACTCCAGGTCCCCATGAAAAATGTCTTTTCCAGAGGTGGCCTGTGTCTTAAATCAGATACTGTGTGAAGATTACTTACGTATTTTTTTTTAATTTCCTCGCCCTGCCTGACTTAATGCGATTCCCTCCAAAACACCAGTTTCACCTTGTGATGTGAGCAGATGGCAAAAAGCAGTGACCATAACAATTACAGGATAGTACACAGAAAACAGATAACCAAAAATACAATAAAGGAGATCTGGACGGTTTTTTCATTATCTGGTATTTAAGCAGGGCACCTTTCCTGCAGAAGAGAAGGATTATCTCAAGGTTATTCATTCTTTTACCAGCAATCAACTAGGTTCAGATAGTTGAAATCCCTGGTATCCAGAGAGTCAGTAAGAGGCCTCATGCATATGTTCTACTTTATGTTGCTCATCTGCAAAACAATGAGGCTTGTAATGATGTGAAAGGTTTAATGGACTCTCTCCTGGTTTGTCCTCTATCCAAGCTGATTGTTATTTGTGTAGTGTAATCTTCTTAAGACTCTGGTTCCCACAGGGAAATGAGCAGGCAAAGACTGGGCTGTGGATGACAGCTCATGTCAGGGATCAGGGATCATGCAGTTAATAGTTTTACATTTGGAATTCACTAATGTTTTTGGTTCTAAAGAGCAACTTGCTAACATCCAGAGCTGGTTTTGGTTATTTTGCACAGAAAGAAATTCCTTTAAGTGTCGCCATTTAAAAATTACTTAAACACCGATCAGAATGTATTATCAGTCAGTTAATTATTATCTAGACTCTGGGAGGCTGAGGCAACAAAAAAGGCATTTGGCACATTAGGAGGCCATTATGTTACAAACAAAACAAACCAAACAAAAAAAACCAAGCCAAAACCAAACCAATAAGCAAGACAGGCAGTGGTTATGTTTTAACAATGGTATTCAGGAGAGGTGATATTTGATGCACTGATTACGATACAGATTCCTTAAAAGTTGAAGCTTAGCTGACTAGTTGCTTTAAAACTAAAGTTCAAATCTGACAGGCAGCTTTGAAACCCTAATCTTGACTATTTAACATTAACCATCTGAGACATAAACATTTTATTTTTTTATCTTCTTTTTGCTCTTAAAAAAATGCAAGAGAAAACAGAAGGGAAAAAAATAATTTATACAAGTTTTTTTTAATTGTGGGTTTTTTTGTATTTTCAGTTGTCTGTGGAAAGAAATATTTAGTGTGCGACTCCAGTATGTATTATGAAATAATTTTAAAGGTTTCTGAGATCAGAAATATTTTTTTTTCACATACCATTGGCTGTGTCACTAAACTTTCTAAACTTACTTTTGGTTCCAAAATTAAAGGCCAAGTTAAGGCCTCATTCAATTCTTAAGCATTACATCTGAGTAAATCCTCTGGGAAATGGGTCTTCTCACACATTAAGTGCCATCAAACAAAATCATGAGACTGTGGTATTTCCCTTCAGAAATTTGTCACTTCATAGAGAATTTCTTTAGATCAGGATGGAGAAAACAAAACTGTTACAAGGAAGGAAAAACTTATCAGAAAATAGACTATGGACAAGATATAATATATATAATATTATTCATACATTCATTGATTCAATATAATTCATAGATTCATATAGTGAAAGGCCAGAAGGGACAACTACCTCACCTACTTTGAGCCACTCCAAACAACAGGAAATAGCATTTCTCCTACTTAACCTTGTATGGAGACCAGGCACTTGTGTATGACATAAGCAAAACTTGTGCCTTGCTAAGGCACATCATCCAAAAGACATGTAACTTTGAAGTCAAATTATGAGAAGAATAATCCAATACTTCTCTTTCAAGAATTTTCAAACTTTTTTCCTGGTGTCTAGTTCTCTTCATGTGAAAAATGTGTAATGTCTTATTTGAATGTGTCAAATGGCTGCTGTTATGCTCTTTGCTCCTAGTATTTTATGAAAATACCATTATGATAGGGTTTTAGAGTGAGTAAGGTTGGAAAGGAACCAGGGGGTCACCTAATACAACCGTCAACTCAAAGAAGGGACAAAATCAATATAAAATAAAATATATTTAAATTTTATTTATTTTTATGAAGAAAAAGCATTTCAGAATGTCAATTCCTGTCCATTTTTTTGGAGAGGAGTTGGGAGGAATATGTTGTATCAATTTCATTTTACCAGCATGTTGTGGTCCGAGTTCGACCTGGGCTGGAAAACTCGAGTAGAGTCACGGATCGCCCCTTCTCTTCTCCTCAATTAGAGGAGGAATAGCCCCTAATTGGCTGGTTTTAATTTCCCAGTGGGTCCGTCCCTAGCTTGGGACTGGCTGGCTACACCGGGTATGTCTATAGAACACAAACCCTGCCCAGATGTGTGTGTGCACCGGCACCAACACAGAGACTGTGTGCTTAAAATACCACTTTACTGGAGCAGCTTTGGAGCAGAGGGAGTGTGTGTGAGGAGAGATGATATTCAAATGTAGGTACAGGAAACAAACCTGGGGTGTGTAAAAAGAAGGAAAGAAACACTACTACAGTTGGGGGTAGGGTGCCCGGTGACTTTCCCGTATAGGGCAGACGAGGTGCGTGTGTGAATGTGGCCGATTAGTTTTGCCCGGGGAACAGAACGCAAAGAAAGGAAAGATTTCTCGGTTGGTGGGTCTCTCTTACAGGCTCAGAAGCACTGACAGGTTTGGCGGCGTCTGTGGCTTTAAGAGCGGGGCTTTCGGCGAGCGGCTGTAGCTGCAGCGGGACACGGGACGAGCGGCCACACGCTGGAGCTGCGGCGCAGGCGGCTCCGGCAGGTGCTGGCGATGGCCCGTGGCGGCTGCCTCGGCTTGGGCAGCAGCGGCTGCGATGGCGGCTGGAGCTGGGCTGGGGCTGCGGCGGCGTCACGCGGCTGTGGCAACCGGCTACAACCGGCTGGAGCTGCACCCACTGGCCTGGGAGCAAGCATGACGGAGGGCTTGGGGAGCGAGCAGGGATTCCAGCTCTTTTAGCTTTTTTAGTGTGCTCTAGCGCTCTTCTCTGTTTCTTCAGCTCCTTTCACGCAGCTCCTCGGTGAGCAGGCTCCATGAGAAGAGGCAGGAGGAAGCAGGGAATAGCAGCAGTCCCGGAGTGCAGGGCGGCAGGAGTAAAAGAATGCAGGAGTTCTAGGAGGAGTTCTAGCAGGAGTCCCACCCAGCCACCGAAGGCTCTGGGTTATCTCCTGTTCCTTTTTCTTCTTTTCTCTCTCTCCTTTCTGTCAGCAGCAGAGAACAATGAGCGTCAACGACCGATAATGACCCACAATGACCGTCCTATTTACATGCTCATGCAGGCTGGTCTGGCCTTTAGTCTGCTCAGTCCTCAGCTCCTACCTGTGACTCCTGTAACAATTTTGCCATGCTCCAGCCAAAGGCTGGGTCCTGGCTGCACACACAGCAAGGGGGGCAGGGGTCTCTGCCCTTCATTGTGTAAGTCACAGCCACACACACACACACACACTGCCCCCCCCCGGGCTGTCACCACTTCGTGTTTTTTTTTTTCTTTTTTCGACTTTCAGGTCTCTCCATTGCAATCAATTTGTGTGAGAGACATACCTTTTGTGGAGACCAGTCCTCCACACAGCATTTTAAAAAAATGTAGACACCAAATGCACAGAAACTGTACTACAGGCCTTATCAGTCCTATGTGCCTAGAAGATTACAAAATATCATTAGACCTTTTTGCCACAACTCCACTCAAAAACCTTGCATGCATTTACTTTTCCATTGTGCTTAAAAAATATTTTCAGAACACTGTTCTCCAATATATAGTTTTCCATGCATGAGTACATTCCTTTTACTGGTGTCCCCCAGACAATTTGATTTTCTTCTTTTGAGCTGTATCAGACCATTGGACAAAACAGTCCACAAACACCGTTTCACCTTTCTCCTTTAGGCAAACAACATTTTGCAGATCTAGCTCTGCTCTGAAGATTTGTCATCTCCTTCTTCAACAAAATCTCAGCCTGTCTCCTGACTGGTAGGCTGATTTTTTAAAATACAAGCTCAAGGTGGCAAAAAAACTTATTTTTTTTTCCCCAGCCAATTCTTTCTTTTTCTTCTTTTCAGATTTTCTCTTAATAGCATCACCCTTTTGCTCATCACTGAAAGCCCTGATCATGTGAGACTCACACCTGAATGATGCAATTGGCTCCATCATCTTTTTCTATGGTCAGATTCAGGTTACAGCCAACTTTCAGAACATCTACACCCCATCACAAGGTGTAACATTTCCCCTACAGCTAGCTAATAAAGCTTTCATACAGGTTCTCACCATACTCAAAGTGCTTCAGTAAAATATCATTTTCATAGTTCATTGCTTTGATAATGACAGTACTCTATATGCATCTTTCTATTAATTCTGCTTCTATTATACCAAATGGAGATTACTTATTTTTACACCCAAGGTTCTCTGGAGTGTGGATGTGCCCAGTCTTTCTTGTTTACTACTGAAATTTCACATCCCACCTCTGTTTGGCATTCCTACATATTGTGGAAAATACATTTGTGCACTTCTCTGTAATAATCGTTGTTGTTTAGAGCTTCCTAAAAAAAAACCCACTGTATTGTGCTTTTGCAGTTTCATCCTCACTAATTCCTTTTGCTGCTTATAAAAAGTCTTCTCAGAAGTGACCCCCTTTCTCCTTTCACACTGAGCAGAATTGTCTCACTTTTTCTTTGCTCTTATTACACCCTCCCTTCTCCATCTCCCAGCCTGCATGTACCTTATGTCTCTTTTCTTACAGTTAGACAGTTGATTTACTCAAACAGGAACTCTTGTTTTGTGTTTGTGTTTATACAATTCATAGCACAAATGGGACCTTGCCTGTTGCATGGCTCATAAGTAACACAAATCAAAGATTAACCTGTAGGTCAAAAATCTAATTCCAAGTCCAGAAATATATTTTCTGTTTGCTTGTTGCTTGCTTGCTTGCTTTTTTAGAGAATAGGGAAATGGTACCAGAGTTTGAACTCCATGGACTGAAGAGACATATAGGAGTGGAAAAACAAGCAGATGGCTGTTCAAGAAAATAAAAAGGAATAAATTACTTCATTATATGTTGTTTGTTTGGGTTTTTTTGTTTTTGTTTTTGTTTGCTTGTTGTTGTTTGTTTTAAATTAACAGATATTAACATTTATCATTAAAATACTAACCCATTTTCTAATAAAAATATTCTGGAGCAACATGTCAAAATACATCCCACTTTATTTTTTTATCTCCTTTTTTCTATTTTGTGTCTTCTAAAAAAGGTGGGAGGAGAGATTAAAGATACCAATAAGGAAAATGTAAAGAACCAAAACTTAAATGCCAGTAGAAATTAATGCCCCTCCCCCAAGTTTTCAATTTTATTATTGCAAACCAGAAAATTAAGGAGCAAAGTTTCATCCAGGATATCATTAACAGCACTTTTTCCCTTTCTGATTAAAAGTTTCAAACAAAAAATGCTGGCCTGCCTCTTCTATTATTTCTATTTCTATTGATGATGAGTTGCAAGAGTTTAAAAACTCCTGATTGTGTAACTGTTGTTTTATGGAAGTGCACTATCTCCTCAAAGCTCTTTGCTCCATCCCTAGTTCTCTACACACTGCAATTAGTTATACATTTTCACCAGTCATCAGTCTATACTTTATTGTTCATACTTAAAATTAGCAGTTGCACCTTTGTTCCACAATGTCACAAATGTCCTGGAAATGATTTTTAAATCACGTAACATAACAGTAGGAAACACACAATAGTTTATCCTTTTTTGCCATCACCAAGATCAAAAATAACTATTTAAAGCATTTTAGCTAATTTTCTGCTGAAAGCTAGATATTTTGAACACACAAAGGGGAAAAAAAAAAAGTTTCCTTATCAGTGTTTGAAAAGACCAGTGAGGAATCCTTGCATGGAAACTACCCAAAGAGATAGTTTCCACTAAAGAAATAGAGAAATGTCTGTAACAATGTAGGAGATACCATGACACTCTTCAAATACTATACACAATTCTGGCCATACATTCTGGAGCAAAGCACATCCAAACTGAAGTAAGTTTGAAAAAAAGTTGTTTATTATGACTAAAGGAAGACAAGATACATCTTGAAAAGAGACTCCTAACTTACGGTTTTCTGAAACTAGCAAAACGAAGACTGAGATGGAATATGATTTCATTCAATAAACACATCAGAATAAAAGCAGCCAAGGAAAGGTGATAAGCTATTTGAGTAAAAGGTAGTATGTGCATAAGAAAAAACAAGTACAAAGTGTTTGTACATAAATTTTGCATGAAAATTAGGAAGCACTTTCTAACCTCGGAAGAACAAAAGACCGTGGAATCTGATCTGAGAGGAGTGTTAGAATGTGGTGCAGATCTGAGAAGTTCTAAGGTGGAGCTAAAAAAAGGGCTTTTACGATGCATTTGCTCATGGCAGGGATGGTTAAATGACACAGCCCTGAAGATTCCCAGCAATGTTTTAAGTTCAGACCATCCCCCCTGTTGGAAGTGCCACGTCCCACATCCCTATACAATAAACGGATAGAAATTGTTTCAGTGTTAACTTGTAAATCCTCAGGATACAAAACTAATAGGACATTCATATGCACCCAACTTTTATGGATGCTCAAGCTGAATGTGGTCATGGTTACACCCATTAATTAAAATAAATTAGAAGACTCCTTAAAATAAGAAACAAATTCTAGAATACATAAGGACTATCAGCTGCAGAGGTTGCTTTTGATCTAATTGAGCTATCTACTGTTCTGCAAATTCTTAAAGTGCTTTTGTATATATAAGTTTCTAATAGTTATTTACATTTCTACAATTCCTCTGTCAGTGTGTATATATGTTCATTAGTACATATAAAAGTACAACTACATACACATACATATATATAGGCATAAATATTCATAGCCATAAACATAAACTACTGTATAATACCTCTAAGAGAAGAATAGCTACATGTTTACTGGAAGGCTGTAAATGGCCTTGAACACTTTTAGTGAAACACTTCAACATTTCTCTAGCATAATGTTTTGAAAGGGATTAGGTTCAATACAAATGTAATATATGGAGGCGAAAAGAAAATTTGACAGAAAATTTGTTCAAAGAGCACAGTAAGATGGCATGTAAAAACAGTAATGGGCCATTATGCTGTCTTATTAGAGAAATTAAAGCATTGCACACACTGCCTGACTCATAGTGTCTGGCTTTTCTACTGGACAAACTTGAAACCTCTACTTTCAAATGAAGTAGTGATTTTTTAAGTGTAATTTCCTTTTCAACTCTTAATATTTATTAATATCAAATGTGGCATACTTGTTTGGGAAGTTCAAATGATGGGTTCAGAATCTCTCTCATCACACAAACATCAAGTTCACTTTTCTATGGATATATATATATGGAGGACATCTGTCTGAATTTATCCTGTTGGAAGTGGTTAATATACAACCTGCATTATTTTTATAGCAGATAACAAACACAATTTTTCAAAATGTGTGTGGAAACATTAAACAAATTAATTGGGTTTGATTCCTTTCTCAGGTAAACACAGAGAGTACTATGGAAGTCAAGGATATGACTCATTCATTAAACACTTCTTTTCTAAGCCTTCCAATACATTTATTGTGCTACCAGCCAGTAGACCCGCAAAAGGCTTGAGAGATTTAATGTGCTCTCTACTTCTGTGAGATACTGATTTATCACCTCCATTTTGCAGATGCAAGCCTGAAGCCAAAGTTACCTAAGTCTGAGAACTGGAATCCAAGTCACTTGAATCAAGCATATGCTGCAATAACGACCTCTTCTCTCTTTTTTTCTTCAGTAGCACTTTATAGGTAGATGTGTAGATACAAAACACATGAAATTGTTTGAAAACTAAACAGAATGATGGAGATAATAGAATAATTGTGTTTACAATGACCACTACTAATCAGCCTATCCTTTTCTGAACTTTTTGTTCCTAAAGTTCTCTAAATTTAAGATATTCTGTACCAACAATATTTTCTTTTTTTTTCTCTTGTCCAAATTAAATCTTTCTTTCTGATTTATAGATTTTTTTTTTTTTTAATTCTTGTTTTCCTTGTTGTGGACAAGTAGAGCAGGCTTTTTTGCTTCTTCAACACAGGCTCTACCACATCCATTCTGAGGCTTCTCTTTTAACCACTGAAATCCCCATGCCAGGTATATTTCTCAGCTCGTTGTTTTTGTTCATGTATACTTGTCTAGCTTCACTGAATCACCAAGTTTTAATGTCAGGTTTTTTTTTTTTTGTTTTTTGGTTTGTTTTTTTTGAGAAACAAGTCAAAAAAATGTTAAAGCATAAAGGAACTACCCAGGTCTAGAAGAGGAGGCACAAAATTCAGTTATTTTCTCTTTCACTACCCATTGCTGTTCCTCCCTCCTCAGGGACATACTTGGATTTGAAGGAAGAAGTGCACAGAGCATAGGCAATGGACCCCTGCTATTTCTGGGCCTTTGTCAGTGGTGAAATTACCTGTGAAAAAGATAACCATAAACCTGCTTAGCCTCTACTCTGTAATCTGTCCCTGGATCCTAAATTGAGTTTAAATTGGCTGAACTTAATTTTTGTGCCACTGTATGCTTGCATTTACATGTGAATTTAAATTACCATGTCAATATTAGACCACAGGTGAGTCTTCTCCTGGAGCCTTTCACTGAGTGTACATGATAGGTCAGACCACTAACAGAGTAAACAATAAAAAGCACTCAAATTTATGATTTGCAGGGCCTAAAACATTGTCCAGGAGTTTCTACTTTTTAAATCAAATTTATATGAAACTTTATTTCTGATGCAGCAAGGTTTGATAACATGGAGAAATGCTGACTCATGAGCTGAATGACAGGACATCACAGTCTGATTCTCTGTAGACAGACAAAAATTGGCAGCCTTAATGACAAATTAAGGAAAATATAGAATAATTATATGACAAAAGATTCGAAGTACAAAGTCTTAAAGATGTATTGACTACAACAAATCCATATAAACCATAAAGAGGGCTTTGAAATATCTAAGAAGTAGAAGACACATTCAGCTAAGTTTTAAGATACTTTAGGGATTTGTATTAGGAGATTCCTGAGAAAGAGAAGAACAACTGTTGGGAATTTTGCAATTTAATTCCAGTGGTGGGATCACTGTACAGGAAATTTTTCACTTCCAGGCTTTGTGTTTTGGCTCATGTAGAAAACTCAATGTTTTTGTCTTTTGACACATGCTTTTACTTCTGCACTTTTGCACTACTTCTATCCCTCCTGATATTTTGAGCTTGTATTTGAGAGGAATGTGAAGATTTACTGTAGTAGGAAAGTGTACAGAAATAATCTGAATGTCCTAACATCAACATCTTCTCTGTCCAGAGGAATGACATGAGTAAATGGGAGACATGGCCAGGGCTACCCAAAGCAGAGCCAGTGTGCCCAGGTTCAACTTCTAGGTTTGTACCATCTATTTATTCCTTTCAATGGAAAGGAGAGAGGTGCAATTCAGCAATATGATCAAATAACTGAATAGGAATTTGGAATACAGCTTTCTAGATAAAAGTTAGCCTTTCATCAGAAATGTCTCTTCCCAGAGCATGAAAATGCCTTAAAAGCCTCTCAGCGCAGACACATGGTGGAAGAGGGATTGCCTCATTTAGACTGAGTAGACACTTCTTGAAAGATGTGCTTTTGCTTTGTGTATATATTACCCTATATTTCAAGTGAAACATAAATGGTATGAGAGAGAGCTCTACCTTGATTCAACAGCTACTGTGAGACCTCTC
The DNA here is from genome assembly GCA_020745705.1 of Hemiprocne comata. Classification (NCBI taxonomy): domain Eukaryota; kingdom Metazoa; phylum Chordata; class Aves; order Apodiformes; family Apodidae; genus Hemiprocne; species Hemiprocne comata. Next base: position 113,336,806 of record CM036588.1, on the reverse strand, counting down.
AAAAAACTCCATGAAGAGGACAAGTAAAAGAAAATTTACAAATACTCAATAGCTATATTTACTATATTTTTCATCCCTTTGAAGGGCATTTACCTCTACAAAGCAAAAGTGATACAGATTTAGGAAAATCTCACATTCACATTCAACCAGTTCTGGAGAAACTTCATGAAAACAAGCTGCTGTTATTAATTAAAGTAGGATAAAAGCAGACAGCCTCCACACCCACCTTTTAAAGCAGCATTAGTTTTCAGCAGTCTTCAGTTTTTGGGCCAGCCTGTGACAGGGTAACCTGGACCTCCAAGGTGTTGAGCACCCATGTGGACATTCAAAGACTGATTCAGACTTAGTGAATGTTAACACTTTTCACTTCCTTTGGATCACATAACACAGTATACTTGTGGATATCAGCTTTTCACCATGATAGGCCTGATGATCTCTTAGTAATGTTAGAGTGATTGAAAGCCACTTTCAGCCTTCACATTGTGAAGAACTTGGGAACTCAGGAGCACATTTGAAGTGTGACCACTTTGCACCAAATTGTTATATTCTTGTCCACTGCACTTAAATGTTTTGGGCACAGTTTTTAGAACACCTTGGTTCAACTCCTATTAAAAAAAATACTTACTTTTACTTTTCACCTTTTGCCTTCCAAGGAAAATTTATGTAAGGCCTCTGTCTTAAAGGGCACTGCTTTTCCCCCCAATGAACTCCACAAGAAACTTGCATTTCTTTTCTTCATTCAGGTGCCCAGCCATCACCGCTCAGGATATAAAACATCTTGTTTGCTTCTAGCCACATCACTGGGGCTGCTGTCACACTATTTCAGAAATGCACTGCAGCTAGCTACAGGTACCAAATGGAATCATAGAAAGGTAGAGGTTCTTGATTGAATTTATTTGTGTTTGAATCTGTCAGGGATAAAAGAGCCAGCAAATAATAAAATAGATGCAAGCCTCTGTAAGTCAGCAGCCACCTGCTACCTCTGGGCTATTAGAGGGGCCCTCAGCATGACAACACAAATCCATGCTGGCAGGCCAATCACAGCTTAAAAAAAGCCCTACATCAGCTCAGCTCGTCAACTCAGTCAGCAGAGTGACAGCAATGTTGAAATTTCATTTTTCCCGATATTAGTCGTGAATTGTTTCATCACATTATTTTTACTCTCCCCCTCTCATCGTCTTTTAAATGCTGATAGTGTTGATGGCTCTAAAATGCAGTCTATCTTCATTGCTCTTTTGAGAAATGGAGGATTGGTTCTCCTTTTTTTATTTATTTCCCCAAATAGGCTGAAACTCTTGTTTCATTTCTCTCTCTTCTATACATCTAAATCATGTAAATTACAGGGAACTCTAAAAGCCAAACTACTCATCACAGGCACCATAATTATTGATAATAATCTATTCTTCAAAGTTAGAACCATTTCACATGCTGTTCACTAATCTCTCTCCCATTTATAGAATAAGTCAAATTCTGTGCTGACTTGTATCACCTGCATTTAAATTGACCCTGAGTTTAGGAACTGGAAAACAGAAGTTATACAATGTTCTGCTGCTACCTTACAATGGTACCTTGTTTAATAAGGTTATGCAAAATGACAGGGCAGAATGCAGTTAGTAAATTAAGTGAATATTTAGGGCTGTGAAAAGACATAAAATCCATGCAGTAATCTGAAGCAAACCCTGAGATATTTTTTTAAGCAACAAATGAAATCTTGGCCAATATTTTGCCAATAACTTCCACTGGGCTTTCACTTTAATGGACTGAATTTGAATAGAAGGGGAAGTTCTATTTGTTTGGTTGGTTTGGTTTGTTGGGTTTTTTTGTTGAGTTGTTGGCTTTGAGAATACAGTCCAAAGCATCCTGCCTGCACCAGAGGTTATGGAACTGATATTTAGAAATGATGGAGAAGGAAGAAAATAGAACAAAGCTGTAAGCCATTTCTTTTCCTTTTGTTGTTCATAATCACTGTATACCAGTGATTTACAATGTCTCTATATCTTCTGCAGTGTATTATGGAGGCTTGATATCATCAAGTACTTCTGCTAGTTAAAAGGATCTTAAAGCTTTCTGTGTGGTCTCATTTTTTTTTTAGAAAGTCTGCATTACTAATCTGAACCAGTTAAGGAAGAGAACTCAGATTGAAACCAAAGAAGGTAAATAATGTGGCTCCTCTGGGACATCATCAAAACTTGGATTTTGCCTTACTGTAAGGAGTAATCACAGACAGGCAAATTTCAACATGTCAGAGCTGTCAATGACCTGAATCTCTTCATTCCTCATTATCACATCATATATTGGGGAGAGGCCTGAAAATTATCCAGGAAAGCTGTCTCGTTTTGAACCATGGGGAGTTACATGTGAATGAAGAAATTACTTGTAGGTTCAGATGTAGGGCTAACCATGCAACACAAGCATTTGGAGATACCCTAATTTGTCCCTTGCTCTTTTTCTTCTTTTAAAATTCTAACACCACCAACAAAAGCATTTTCTTTTTCAACTTTTCAAGACAGATTTAATTCAATTTTTATTATTTCTGGTTGTTTTGTGGTTGTTTTTTTCATTTTCTCTCTGAATTCCCTTTAGCAGACCCTTAGGATGTTGTAATTTCTATCCTGCAGCTGTATTGTTTAACTATGAAACTTATTAAATAAATAAATAAACATGAGGTAGACTTTGTTTCCTAAAGTTGCATTATACTATGTATCTTTTCACTCCTAGATTATATTAACCTATGGCCTTGCTTACAGCACATGAGCTCAGTTCAAGTAATTTAGAAGTGAAGAAACCTTTTGGTTTAAGTAACCAATGTTGTTCTCCTTCTGCATCCAAACTCCTACATGTATCATAATGCAATCCAGTGATAGCACAGTACAATAACTGCAGCACAAAAATGTATTTTCATAAGCAAACAGCTGTCAGTTAAAATTCTTTTTAATTTTCTCTTGAAATAAATTTACCTTTTCTTTCTGCCTACATTATTCACAACTCAATATCACACAGAACCAGAATAAAATTCAATAACCTTTAAAAACACTTTTCCTATCTACATGGTATAGTGGGTATTTTTGTAGCCAGACTTGTAATTCATACTAAGAAAACAATTATGTTTCCCGTGGGATTAACAACACATTAACAAACGGAGTACTACTACTGAGGGACATATTTTTGAAGCAATATTGAGAGTTTCTAGAAAGACAAAATAAAACTAGAATCTAGAGATATCTATTCTTTTTAAATCTGGGACTTCCCTTGTTATAATTCTGTCTTGAATGATATATTGAAATCTGTAGCTTGTGTCACACTGTTCATCAACATGTCACATTGTATCATGTCACTTTATGTAGCTCAGTGTGACAGATGAATCTCTAAAGCAATGTGTCACTGTGTTCCTTGGCATGAGGAGCTGGGACAATAAATAAATTCTTGATTTGTTTACAGTAAGCTACTTCAAGAAATAGGGAAAAAAAATAATTACACAGTAACCAAAAAAAGAAAACACCAAAAAAACCAAACATTAAACAAAAAACTTTAATCCAGTTTTGGAATATTTTAAGAAGTAAAGAAGGAAAGAGTAGTGCCTCCCTCATTCATATTTAAAAAAAAAAAATATGCAAACTAATAAGTGTCCTTAATGCCATAATGTGCAATTCCATTCTGTTATTCCTTTGATTTTAAGGATGAAAAGGTCATGTTTATAAGCAAACTGTATTCTGTAGATAGTTAGGGAAATTACAGGCTTGGAAAAAATTGCTAACAGATTGAACAGGTAGTAAATTCTTGTTTTGTTGGTAACAAATAATTGTATTTATTTATTTAAAACACACATATTAATTAACATTAGGGGTTAATTTATTTTATTATCTAGTTTCCTTGAAACAAGTTTTATAAACAATTTCCACATTTTAATTGCCCAGCTCAGTGGGCAATACACTGGTTTCACTGATATGTTCTGTTTGCTGTGAACTATTCCTGTTTTGAAATATGCTGTTAAAGTACATTAGGTGCCTGGGGAGGCCAGACACTGGCCTGCTTTGCATTACTGATGTTTTGCAAAGCAAGTGGACTGCAGTGATGAATATGGCTCAGTGTTCATATAATTTTATGTAGGTGGCCCCATTTACTGCTGAGCTACTTTAGTCCATTAAGGATGTAATTCCAATGAGTCAAATTCACTCTTTCATAAAGCAGAAATGTGAGGAAAATGCAGCCTGTCACAGAGCATTATGGTTCCCTAATTGTCTGTTCAGCCCCCTCAATGGCTGCATCTAGTGTCCCAGGTTAAAGTAGATGTCCATGATGCATCATCATTCAGTGGTCACTGCACTCTTCCCCAGCACCAAGCTCCCTTTCTGTTTCTCTGTAATACATCCTCATTCACTAAAGGACATTGTTCTAAACCCTCTTGTGTTTTAAAATAGAAAAGGCATTACTCATGTCTCAGCCTTGCGACTTACTCCAGTCAAGGTTTAGAATACACAAGAAGCAAGGACTGACACTGCTGAAAATTAAGTGCTGTGTCCAAACACACAGGAGAACATGTTATGTCCAAACACATGGAAGACTATTTGGTTTTCCTAATCCATCCTTAACACTTTGCTTTATCCCTTATCCAAAGACCTTATTTCAGGACTTGAAGGGCTTTGTAGGTATGCTGTTACCATGTACCCTGTTTAATGTCTGCTCCAAGATTCTGGGTAGTATTGAGTACTTTTGTTTTGTGAGGGAAAGAAAACATTGTTGAATGGTGGCATCACTGAAACAGAGTGGGTCAAGAAAAGACCTGACCTGAACTCAGTCTCAAAACACAGAGATATAAGTCCCCATAACCCAGCTTCCACACTGAAAATAGATCAAGTCACCAAAAGTGCTTCTTAGGAAGCACTTCCTCACGGAGAGGGTGGTTAAACATTGGAATAGACTTCCCAGGGAAGTGGTGGAGGCACCGTCCCTGGATGTGTTCAAGGAAAGGCTGGATGTGGCACTTAGTGCCATGGTCTAGATGGTGTGGTGGTGTTGGTCATAGGCTGGACTTGATGATCTTAAAGGTCTTTTCCAGCCTTGGTGATTCTGTGATTCTGTGATTCTATGAAAAACACACAAAGACGGCTCCACTGCATCCTCAGTGTATGATTTTATAGGCATCTGAGAAAACTAATGAAGTGTGATGCAACAACAAGTTCTAACTTGGGGTGCTTTTCAGTCTTTCACCCTGAAAGATTTCACATCCATTCCTGTCTCTGCATTTGCAAGTTGTATGTTGTAAACTGCCTCTAATTTAGCTATTTTAAGCAAGTTTGGGCTTGTAAACATGAATTCAAATAACACTGGGATTGTAGTGTCGTATGAAATTTACCTTCATACCTTAAAAAAGCTTAAAAAAGAAATAGATTGAATAATCAAGTAAAAAGCATCAGTGAGAAATCTCCCAATTAGTCCAGCAAACTTGGTGTAAAATATCAATCATTTTTCAGCAAGACAGGGACACTTTTTGTTTCCTTTTATTATTACATCCATCAAGAACATTCCAGATCAGTCCACTATTTGTAAATGCTTGTCTTGCCATTCTCAAATTCATCTTTCAGTTAAATGCAAACCAAGGATTGGTTTAGTGCTTATACAGAAAAAAATAGGCAATTTTTTTAAAGAGCAAAAGATTGCATTATTTTGCAATTATTTTCTTAACTAGGAGCTGATGTTGTTCTGTTCCTTCCTAAGCTTCATGTAGCTCTTATGGAGAGCAGACAGAAGACAAATATTTTGTATATGATGTTGTCAGATAGTTTTAATGACCATACTTCAGAAGCAAGAGAGAAAGAGATTAGGGGAAGAAGAGATTACAAAGCTTAGTTATTTGGATGAGCACTTAATTATGAACTCAGTTCTATAAGGCTAGTATTGCTTTCTATTTTTGTCTGTTCTTTGTGTAATATGAATAACAATATGCCAATCGTGTGTGATTATAGATAGTTATTTGTCTAGATCTAGACTTTGACTCTACGCTTAATTATGCTTCTACATGTGAGGTAGACATTCTGTTTCCACTGCAGTGTTTAATTGAATCTATTTTTGTTTCCTTTTTCCTGTTAGTCTCTGGATTGATAGGTGTTTTGCTAGCTCTCCCATGATATTCTACCTTTTTTCTTATATGACAGTTTTTCTCATGATGAAATCCAACTAATGTTACAATATTAGAAAATAATATATATTTACATGCATGTCTTAATATTCTATAAATATATATTTACATTATGTAGATTTATATAATGCATATGTATATATTTATGACATTTTATATGCATATGATATAAAATGTTGTAAAGTATTTAACTTATAAAATATAATATTAATTCTTTTTAAGTATTAGCATTATTATTAATTTTTATTTCAGGAAACTGTTGGGTGGTTTTTTTTCCTAAATAGATCCTCTTCTGTGACCAAATATTGAGTCTGTATTCACATGCATGTTTATATGCAACTATACCTAGGAGTATTTGTCATATGCAACTTTTGAACTTATTAGGTAGTGTAAACTGATCCTGAGAGGTAGATATCTCAAAGACAGTCAGATTCCACAAGCTTTGTGAAAGTAGGTGACTGATTAGAAGAAAAAGCTTTTTTTTCTACAGAAGATTTGTTAACTACTCTTTGCTTGACGTGGGAGAACAGAAGTGGGAAAGGAAGACACTGGAAATCATGGAAAAGATAATGGAACAACAAGTTTGGTTTGGGTTGTTGGGTTTTTTTCTCTGTTGTGTTGTTGTTTGGGCTTTTTTCTCTTACATGTTGGAAAGAAGAAAGGGATGCAGGGAAGAATACAGAATACATTCATTCCTACGGTCATAAGTGTCCACTAACTATACCAATGAAACATGAAAGGGTATGAATACATTAGGGAGACAGCATTTCTATAATACTCTTCCTCCTAAAGAATTTGAATATGTATTTTTAAACTGGTTTGTACAGTCTAAATAAAAGCCATTTTTCCAATGCTTTGAATGTGTGTACTGGCCTCTTCAAAAAAGCTCCATTCCCTTTCCTTAAAGGATTAACAAACTTAGAAAAAATTATCATGCCGAGACGACAACATTACATTGAATCAGCCCTATAAAATTCCAATGTATGAAAATAATTTTCCTTGTCTTAAGAAGTTGCCTATAAAATAATTAATTTTGTTTTTAAAGTTCTCTTCTGACAGCCTTGATATCAGCTGTGTGTACAAGGTAAGGTATGCATGATCTAAACTTAGGGAGGCAGAAGGGATGCCAAAAACCTTATCAAAGTAAAAGAGGTGATACAAGAGCTCCGTGCTTTAGAGATTTTCATGCAAAGAAAAGAGACTTTCTCAGACTTCATGCTTTGGAAAAAGCTCATGAAGTTCTGAAGGAGGATCCTACAGGATTCTGTGTGAGAGCTGATGTGATCAGAATCAACTCACCATACCCACATTTTAAAATTCTGCCTAAAATTAACTATACTTGCAATTCAAAAAACTAGAAACTAATATATTGAAAAAATAATAAACACATTCTAGGGGTTATTCACATAAACCGGTTTATATTTGAAGTAACGTATTTTAATTAAGATGCTGGTTTAATTACCAGAACAGCACATTGCACTTCATCAAGACGTTTTCTGGTGGCATGAGATCTTGCATATGCCCATAAGGCTGGTTGAGTATGTGGTCCTCTCCTGCTAGGAACCTTATCTGCTTTTCAGAAAGATAAAGTGGTTCTTTGCACATAACTGAATTACCTTCCTAGGGTGCTCCTTTTTACCTTCTGTCACAGCCTCTTTGCCTGGAAAAAGAACCTGAAATATTGTTAACATTCAGAGGATTTAAAAATTGATCTCAGTGGATCATGTGCAAGAGGAGAGAGAGATGCCCCCTTTGAAGGTCATGGAAAGGATATCTGAAGCTTTAGCTTTGTCATAAACAGATGGATTTGCTAAGAAGTTCTATGAATGACAAAAAAAAAAAAAATCACTCTTCTGTTTAAAATGATGGTCCACATTATCAGAACTTTAGATCCTTTGTCAAAGGAAAATGCTTCTGTTGATGTACAGTGCATGTTAGCTCTCTGGTGAGCTTCCCCTAGCTTCATAGTGTACTACTGTCTAACTTCAGTGATGCAAAATGTGGCGTGTTTAGGTCACTAATGTTTTAGTAGTTTTCTGATGGCAAGTACAAGTGACATAGTTTACTCCACCCTGTCAGTTTTGTTCACTGTCCAGCAGAGTTTCATGCCTAATGTAAAGACTAGGACCCTATTGGTATTGTGGATATTGAGAAAACAAAAAGGAATTTCTCATTTCAAGCAGCTGCCAAACAGAGTGTAATACAAAAGGAAGTAAAAGCACTCAGATAAATGCAGGAGTTACAAGAAAACAGAAAAAATGATAGAAGCAATCAAGCTATTGTGGTCAGGTCTGAATGTATTCAGGCAGCAGAAGGTAAAAATCCTGTTATTTGGCAGCTATAGATAAAAATATTCTCCTAAGCAGAAAGGATATGACAGAAGAAATTGCAGATCATATTGTTTGAAAATGGATCAAAGATTTAACATTTAGAGATAAAACTTTGAACCAAACTTGAATCCAGAACTGACAAAGTGATGGGGTCCTTTTAGCAGCATAAGGTTGCTTTTAATGCAGTGGATGTTGAAGTAACTGAGATGTGAGGAAAAGAGAGTCTGGACAAGAAATTCAACTTTATAGACCAAGAAAAATTACTTTATTTTACAAATTGGCAAATACTTATAATTCTTATAACAATCAAACAGAAGTTGACTAGGAAGACCTGTAGTGGCACATGAGTTGAAATTAAACAGAGGTTTCATCAGAAAGATGGCTTTATCCATCTTAATGGTTTTTTCCAACCTAAATGATTCTATGAATCTATGATAACATACAGCATTTCCAGAGAGAAATAACAATGGCAAAATGTGTTGGTTGTGTAAATTTTTAGCTTGTCTTACACTTCCATATCTATATTTAGTTAGCAACTCGAATTCAACTTGGCTAAATGATAAATGTCCTTCCTTTTCTTCCTCAAGGTATTCTTCATTACATCATTTCTTGAAGATCATCAAGTCCAGCCTTTAACCTAGTACTGCCAAGTCCACCACTAAACCATGTCTCTAAGTGCCACATCTACAGATCTTTTAAATACCTCCAGGGATGGTGGCTCAACCACTTCCCTTGGCAGCCTGTTCCAATGCTTGCCAACAATTTTGGTGAAGAATTCTTTCTGAATATCTGATCTAAACCTCCCCTGGTACAACTTGAGGCCAGTTCCTCTCCTCCTATTGCTTGTTACTTGGGAGAAGTGTCTGAAGACACCCGCCTCGCTACATCCTCCTTTCAGATAGTTTTACAGAACGATAAAATCTCCCCTCAGCATCCTTTTCTCCAGGCTAAACAACCCCAGTTCCCTCAGCTGCTCCTCATAAGGCTTGTGTTCTACAGCTGTCACCAGCTTTCTTGCTCTTCTTTGGACACACTCCAGCACCCTAATGTCCTTCTTGTAGCGAGGGGCCCAAAACTGAACATCCAGCAGGCTCTGTTGATACTGAGATAATTTGTTACACAGACACACATTTTCCTTACTTTTTTATATGCTCTCTGCAGTTTTGTCAAATCACACAAAATATCTTTCCTGGAGATGTTTTCCTTCATGAGAAAACAAACAAACAAACCAAACCACACAAAAAAACACCCAAAACCCAAACAAAACACAAAACAATGCAGTGATACTGTGGTAAAGTAGAGAAAATAGATGGAGCTGGCTTAGCAAGCTCTTTAATCTTTGTAAAGACTGCACATGAGAGAAGAAGCAGGAAATACATAAAGAATGGTGGAAGACATAAATCCTCTGATGTGACTGGCTTTGTCCTTACAGCTACATTACAGATGAGAAAAACAATGCAGTCTACACATTTTAGACCAAATCACCAACAGCACATCAACAGATGAAAAAAAGAAAACAAAAAGAAAAAAAACACCACTTTTTGTTGCATTAGGTATCCTTCCAGACAGAACATAATTCTCTAGAACTATATAACATACTTTAATCCAACTCGTTATAACTAATAAGACATGCCAGCTAATGATGATCATGATCAAATATAGTTTGTGTTTAACAAGCAGTACACAATAATATGGCTTGTGATGAGGCAACACTTGCTCATTATTTCATAATCATCAGGAAGTAAGTCAATATATTATTTCACGGACTAAAACCATACTCCTTTTTGAAACTATTGTGATGTGCCTACTAAGAAATCACTTCTGATTTTTATTCATAGGATTTTTTCACCAATAGCTAGTTGGTAACGGATGTGTCAGAATCAATTGTGTTTTAGATGTGCATGCAGTGAAGTGATAGGACGAGTCACTGGGTATCCTTGTAAAATTGCACTTTCCATCAAACAATACAAATTATTTTCTCTTTACTGTTCAAAATATCCCGCTATTTGGTTCAAATCTCCTTGTGATACATACAGATGGAGAAAAACATTTTTAGGGATTGCAAAACAGTAGGTTTGTGTCAATCATGATATTTTTTGATGCTGAGCAGCTTTGGCTGCAGTATCTTCTCACACTGATAATGCTATGAATTCTGTTTCTTTGTTTTCATGGGATGGGACAACTTGTGACCTATAACCAAAAGCTCAGCTCTTGGTTATACTGAATGTTCTTTTCCAATGACTTACATGACAATATTTTTCCTGATCCCTGTCTGAATGATTCCAAAACTTCCCTAGAACTTTCTGAATGAACACTCCTGATGCACTTACTTAAGTTATATTGTCAAGGAAATTCTATTAATATGGAGATATAGGCTTCTTCCTTCAAATTATATAGGACCTTTACAACAGATAATCTTCATTTTTCCTTGGAGAAAATTTTACTTTCCATTAACCAGTTTACTATCTTAGGTGACATGAGTCAGGCAGTTATCTTCCTTTAAACTTACTGAGTTTTCTGCATGTTAGACTTAACACATCGAGTAGATCTTTTTTAATATATATTTTAAGCATCTATACCTAGCATTTTATTAAAAGAAAAAAAAAAAAAAAGAAGAAGAAGAAAAGGTACTAGAGATTTCATGAGCCAAACAACTCATAGAGTGTCTCCAACATAAAATCTAAACTGCAGTTGGATATCTGCTGGATAATCCCCAAAAGAGTTCTGGTGCTCATTTTTTCAGCCTTTGAAACTTGGAAGTTCCTCCACCTCTATATTAGACACTTAAGGTAACCCAAGAAAAGCTAATCTCCACTTTCTTTTTCTTTTTTTTTTTTTTTTCCTGTAAAAGAATATATCACAGTCCTGTAGTATCTCATAAATAAGAAGGCAATGCTGTGCAGTTTCTGTGGAAGTTATTGCACAAGTTAGGGAGTTAAGCATAATATTTCAGCCTGCACATTTTGATTCTTCATGAAAGGTTATTTCAAGCTTTTTCCTCATTTCTGTGGCATAGATACATAGCTGCCACTTAGCACAAGGTTCACTATTACAAAGATAAGTGAAGTTTAAGGTTTTATCAGGCCTTTTAGCATACTCTGAAAGCCAAGAAAATATAGCAGGTAAGATCACTAAATGTATGAGTGAATGGTGGTCCCAATGAGAATGCTAGGAACAATTTTTGTGGTCATGCAACAGTGTCAAAGCAGATATAGATATAGATAGTATCATTCAAAGAAAAAAATCATATATTGGCTTTAAGAATGATGTACCAAATGCCTTATTCAAAAAATGTATTTACATCTTTAATAGTTAATTTTAGTACAGTCGAGCTCTGAAAACAGATTGCTTACCTGTTAGACTAATATCAGTCAGACAAGCAATCTGTTCTGGCAGGCTAAGAAAAGCCAAGATAATTATTTTTTTTGAGAATTGAAAACATTCCTTCTTTATTACCATACAAATATAAGATGAGAAAAATGCTCCTACAGGGAATGTCTGTTGTTGATTTTCAATTAGCTCAATCAATCAGAATAAACTTGATTAGTCAGTATAGGTTTACAGCCCTGATCATCGTTTATCAAATTCTACAGGGGAATATTACTGCCTTTATGAAATGGGTAAAGCATTCTATAGGGTCATCTAAAGCTGAAGTTATGTCTTCTTAAACTGTGGATCATTACTCAGTGTTGTGTTTTAACCCCAGCTGGGAACTAAGCCCCACACAGCCACTCGCTCACTCCCTGCAGGGGAGAGAACTGGAAGAGGAAGAGGGAGAAAACTCATGGGTTGAGATACAGACAGATTAACAGCTAAAGCAAAAGCTGCATACATAAGCAAAGCAAATCAATAAATTAATTGAATACTTCCCATCAGCAGGCAAGTGTTCAGCCATCTCCAGGAAAGAAGGGCTACATCATGCATAACAGTGACTTGTGAAGACAAGCACCATCAGTCCAAATGTGCCCCCGCTTCCTCCTCCTTCTCCCAGGTTTATATGCTGAGCATGACATCATAAGGTGTGGAATATTCTTTTGGTCAGCTGACCCAGCTGTGTCCCCTCCCAGCCTCTTGTGCACTCCCAGCCTTCTCACTGGTGGGGTGCTCTGAGGAGCAGAAAAGGCCTTGACTCTATGTAAGCACTGCAGTGCAGTAACGAAAATATCTCTGTATCATCAACGCTGTTTCCAGCACAAAACCAGACCATATCCCCATACTAGCTACTGTGAAGAAAATTAGCTGTATCCCTAGCACACTCAGACTGTAAAGACTTGTGGATCTTTCATGGGTTTTGGTGTTGTGAGTTTTTTTTCATTTGGTTGGGGTTTTTTTTTTCCTAGTTTGACTTTTCGTTTTGTTTTGTTGTTGTTGTTGTTTTTTAAATATGACAACAACAAAGAAGAGAGCAGAAGACTTAATAACATAGTCTCAAAAGTTATAAATTCCTCAGCTTCCTGGTCAGATATACCTCATTTAACTGTCTTTGCATGCTGAAGAACAGAAAAATGGACCCTGGTTGTTTGTGGATCTTGAAGGAATGTAACAACACTCAAAGGAATGTAGGTATAGAACATCTATGGACAATTTGCTCACTCTTGGTTTCATTAAAGAAGTTTTCATTTTTAGTTTTCAGAAAAATATTTATAGATTTTTATTTCACAAGCATTAAAACAAAATTCTTTATGAGTTGGTCCCCATGACAGTTTCCTCTCTGTGTTAAACCCAACATTTAACAACACTTAAGACAAAGGAAAAAAATTCTCTGCAGGTCCATTTGTGTTCTCCTTTACACAGATGAAACTCCCATTGACTTCAGTGGGAATTAAAGAGGGTGAAACTCAAAGGGAAATTCAATGATATATGGGTATGTCCAAGCAAGAACGACCATCTGTTATAAACTGTAGTATTAATGGCCTTACCAGCTCATGTCTGGAAATTGAAAGGATGATGTAAGTGTTGCTACTTTTAACTGTGTCCCTGTTGTTGTGTTGGGGTTTTTTTGTGGTCTTTTTTTCTCCTAGTAGTCTCAGTTAAGTCAGGCAGTTTTCTCCTATTTCTCCTCTTGAAGAATGGAGTAACTCTGTTACTTAAAGGCTCAAATAATTTCTTTTGGAACTCAGGTGGGACACTTGAAAATAGCTAAAAATCTTTCTCCTTGAACAGGAGAAATAAAGGGGTTTTTTTTGTAATAGGAAACCAGCTGTTTAAGTCCCAGAAAAGATAGATTACTCATGGGGCACTTAATTAGCTACATATGATACCCTTAAAGTGCACTGGCTGGAATGGTATGCATGCCATTTAAGGACTGCACTGGAACATCTTTGTATTGGTTTGTTTGAGTTCAAGCACTTTACTGGAAAGGAAGTTTTTAATGGCTTTTGCCTCACCTGGAGACCTAGAAATGGTTCATAAGAATTGGTCCTACTAGAACTAATAACTAATGGAGATTCTTGTTTCATTCAATGATAAAGTCAATGCCATGGAATGCAAGGGTCTTCAAGTCAATTTCCAGAATTCCTTACACAGGAATTTCTGGCAGATTCCTTACACAGCTTAACATTTTTGATAATATATTCATGAGCATTCAAAACAGGACTTAAGTGTCTTTTACAAATATCAAGATTGTTTCCAAGCATTTGAAGACAGACAACTCATGCCAATCACAAATACTTGGGAAAATACAATTAGCTCTCCCAGGACAATGAAAATCCTTGAAAATTTAAATCCATGAAGCATAATAGAAATGTGAGATATATATTGAGAAACTGTTAAATAAAATTGGTATTTCTGGAATGTGTAGAAAATAAAAACTGACAAATGCTGAGAGGTAATCATCGGACAAAAAATCCAGTAGAATTATTTTGTTATATATGACTTGTAGCACCAGTACAGGTTGGTATATTTAATAGAAAATATAGGAAATTTGATTCAACAAAAAAAATTAATGCAATGTGTTCTAATATGTTACCATACCCAAGTCATTTACGACACAAGAAGGTGGAAGTATTCATTTAATGGATATGAAAGTCTATATGCATCAGCCACATTTGAAAGATTGAACAAGAAAGAGTTATATTTGTGCAGCCAAAAAATTGTATGCATATATATTTTCATATTGCATTATATTTATAAGTACATGTTTATTAAAATCAAAAAGCAGAACTTAATTCTATAATACCTATGGAGAACTGTCCCCATTGAAAATAAAAGACACTTTAGTTTCAGCAATTAAAATTAAAATTAGACTTTTAACTGGTAACAAATCTATTGACTAGAGGGACGGAGAATGCAGACAACTGCTGGAACATAGAACCACAAGTGAACAGTACATTTACAGAGATGTATGGTATTTTATATTTTTTAATATACATGAGTTTAGAATACAAAAGAATAAGATATATCAGGAAATTGTGTGGACTGTTACGAAAATTACTGGATTATTTTACTTACGTGATGCTGATTAAACAGGGTTCAAGTTTAGGCAAATTCCCACAGCAAATATGAAACGGCTGGCATGTAACAGTATCCCTGCAAATCATCTTCTCCTAGCTCATTTTCACAGCACTTCAACCAATGCTGTGTTTTGGGGGTTAAGTTGTAGTCACCACAGAGTAGTTAAGCTCAATAGAAAAGCAAACTTGAACAAAGAAAAATCAAGTTTCCTTGTGAATTTTTGCCTCACAGCTAAGATCAGTTTGAGCCAACATATGAAAGTTTCTGCAATTAGGCCCCAAAGCACAAAAATACCAATTAATTATGATGATTAGATATGTCTTCATTAGCACCCTATAAATAAATCATGCACAGCACTGCACAGCCGGTATTTCTGCTACACTGTAGAGAAAATAATCCTTCAATGCACTTTGCTAGCTATCTAATTAATTTTAAATTTTCTTATTATTTGGTATTTTTACCATATTACAGAACCTTGCATATTTCCTTGTCTTTATATAAACTTATACGTGTATATACCTACAGATGTTTGCTAAGATGTATAAAATGTCTGCTTCTGGTGCATGAAAGGCTCTAGATTCAAGACCATGTCTAAATTGGTTTTGATAATACTATAAATATTTACCTAGAGTAAATCTTTTTGTTAGCATGAAACATTTATAACTAAATTACTTCATCTTGATTTACTCTCCTCCCTCTGATCTGTATAAATGATACTGCCTCCATTTCTGGGTGGTGAAAGAGGAGCATATGGCACATTACAAAGCTGATGGTTGAGTGTAGTCTACATTAACAAGTAGCACAGCCAAAAGGGAGTGAATCTGAGGAGTGAAACAGCTGACGATGAGGGGGAGTTACTCTGGCATATCTTTAGTCTGATCCTGTGGGGTGGGACCTCAATTAGCAGTTGGATTGCATTACATGTGGAGTACATCTTGTGATTTAAGTCCCTCCAAGAGAAATCTAGTTGATGAGCTCTGAGACCTTTCCACAGTATAAACCAGAGAGAAAGAAGAGGGGACACAAGATGGCAGACCTTGAGGAAATGGGGATACTAGAAAGATCTCTTAAACAGCATGTTCCTGCTTGTCTGTCAGCATTCTTGTGCTTAACGAGCAGTTTCTTCATCCCTACAGTACTCTGTCCATCTCCAACTTTTCTAACATGCCAATCACCATGATGTTTAGCTGTCATTAGGTTTTACAGCTTTTCTACTTAGCTCGCATACCTTTTCAAAACATCTTTGAATTTAGCAAATACCCTCAATAAATTTAACTTTATGAAATCAGTTCTTTGGTAATTGGATTCAGATGCGAAAGTTTACTCTGTTTTACATTAAAAGACGCCGGACAATCTGAAGTAAACAATCTTTTATCTCTCCCTTCAAGTTAGTAATTTTTGTCTGGTAAGACCAAATTTAGTGCTCAGTCACTGATACTGTTCCTCTTTTCCACCATACAGTTTTATGCTAGAAGTGTCATTCTTTTAGCCTTGATCACATCCGTCAGCACAAATTCTCCATCCAGTCTTCTGTCTTACATGTCCTCAAAGCCTTTTCTACTTCCTTTATTGTCCTCCACAAAGAACTTGACTTTCCCATATAGCAGCACAATGTAATCACCCTTTTGTAGTTTCTGAATAACAAAATACCTGTACTCCTGTTCCTTCCAATTTCTGCAACTTTTACCTCCTTTTTCTGAAAGTGGCAGGCTATGAGAGCTATTTAAATGCTTTGACTTTTTGTTTTAAATTTTAAGGATGTTCATACTTTAAGCTTTTTGGATGTCCAATTTCAAATGAGATGAAAGTACATTTTCTTTTTTTTAACATCTGAGGCAGATCTTGTAAGATCTGAAGAAAACTAGTCAGCCAAGAAGGCCTTCATTTCTAGTTAGGTAAATTTCCCACTATTCCCAGCCAAAAACCTGGAAAAGATCTTAACCGAGTGAAAATAAACAAATAATTCAAGGACATTTATATCAAAAACAACAATCCTGAAATCTCACTTTTGACTGTTGACTGAGAATTGCCTAAACTGTGTAGATACAGCAATGAACTGTTTGTTCATTTGACTGTTTGTTTACTTTAAAAATCTTCGGATGCTTCACATCATGCTTAAGCACAAAACCCACCCTAGACTTGACAAGAGCCAGTGAGTTTGTAAGTAGTCCTATCTTATTTGAGAACTCAGTGCTGCATGTAGAAAAAAAAAAAGGTTCATCTATTGAGTATCTTGTCAGCTAAATCAAGAACTAGAAACTATTGTCCATAAACGAATACCCAAATAGTGGATAGGTACAAAATAATCCTTTTTTTTTTCTCCGTTTGAAAATGCAGCATAAAATTGCTTTCTTGATATTTTCAGAACTCTGAATGCACTCACTCCAGTTGACTGTTCTTGTTCAAATCTATTGATTCAACCCACCCCACCTACAGGAGTATATTTAGCTCCTTCTCAGCATTCCACAGCTAAAGGTCTCTATACATGTACTGTCCGCCTACTGGGGATTATGTTCTTCTGCCTAAAAGCACATTCAAGTATTTCTTCTCTTTAAAATTTTAAAAAGTCAAAAAAGTAGACTATTTCCTGTAAGTATCCAAAAGAATGTACCTTTATAATAGTTTTAATACTTAAATTCAACCCCCTTGACAGCTTTCACACATTTATATAGGACCTTTAGACATATTCATTTTTTTTCTAAAGGATGGTTCTGTAATGTGACAGTGACACAGTGTATTCTGTGGTTCAGTGTGATTCCTTTATCTGGTCTGGGATTAACTATTATGTGGCTTTATTACAGAGGATCTATGTGCAGCATCATTCCACATCACCTAGACAATTACAAGCCTTGTATCCAGACATTGAGATACTGTCATTTGAATCAGGTAAATAAACTTTGTCATCGAATTCAAATGAAAAAGCATAATTTAAGACCATTAAGATCTACACCACTTAAAATACTTTAAAAAATACTGGACAACATGTAATTTTAATTTCAAATTATTTTGAAATACCAGGATAATTCTATTTTAAAGGAAATTTCTCTTCTTCATGAGACTAATAAATGACTTTTCAGTCTTTTACCTCAAAACTTCAGTGAGAACACTTCCTACTACAACAGACCAAATTCCTGGCTGGTGAGAAATGGCCAAGATCCATTCTTGTTGATTGAGCTGTATGAAGATATACCAGCAGAAAATGTGGCACACTAAATACAGCATTAGTTTTCCTCTGGATCCAGAGATCTGGGTTTATCTTTGTTTCTAGCCTATAAGTGAGATGAAAAAGGGAAAAAAATTTACTGCAGCTAGGTTTGCTGCTGAAAGGATATACTATATCTCTATCTTCCAGGCTCTCCAATCCATTTTCATTAGGGCTTTCCTGACAGAATTTTTCTTTCCTATTTCTGCAGTTACGATTTAGTTCTTGAGAATACAATGCTGTAGATAACCAGCATCATGCCACTAGGGATTGTGTAGGAGTCAAAATAAACCACCAACAGTTTATAACACTTTATGGTCATTTGTAACATAAACAAACTTATTTCTCTAAACTGGTACATTGAGAACAGATGGCTTGACCCTGTTATCCAAGAACACTCGCCTCAGCAGCTCAAGCTAGGGGACTATAACTATTATTACACAGTATTGGTGATTGTGCATCTCCTGCTGTAGGTTAAGCTCCAGAGGAAAGCATAGCTGCCACTCCTGCTAAAAACTCAAGCCCTAATAGAACGTAGTACACATTTTTTCAGCTATACATATAGATATGTACATAGAAATATATGTTTGTGTGGGCAAAGGCAAGGAGAGTGATCTCAAGGGCATGCCATAAACTCTTCAGGTTTAGTTTATGGTACTAATGGGTTTTCCAATATTTAGAAAATAGATTTAAAAAAAAAATAGTTTAAACTAGCATAAACCTGAAAGATGTATATATGAAGGGTGGCCATTTTGATAGCCAGAGCTGTTGACATGATTTTGTTATTGTGTTAGACAAGATAGTGGAAGGGCAGTGACTTTTCAAGTCTAGTACTTCAATGTCATCCTTCCTCACATAGCAAACAACTATAATCAAAATGAAAGAAACTTAAAAAACAAAGCAATTTAAACTCTTGAGATGGAAAATATTAGGAAGTTTTGCTGTAGTTTCTTGGCCTTGCTTCCTTTTTCTTACTGATGACATTTAAAAGTTTAAGAATTGTATTTAAGATAGACGATGTCACTGTTCATTTAGGTGAAATAAGGAGGGATGGACAGCTGATGATGTTGAAGTCTGAGCCTGCATCCTCAGCACAAAACAGTATGAAACCAAGCAAATAAAAAACAGTAATGAATGAATGAATGCCAGGTTGGAAGGGACCTCGAGGATCAACCGTTTTAGGTACTACTATAGTTTATATGAGATGGCTCAGCAACCTGTCAAGCTGAGACTTAGAACTGTCCAATGTGGGGGAATCTACCACTTCCTTTAAGAGACTATTCCAAGGTTTGACTGTCCTCATGGTGAAAATTTCACCTCTTGTGTCCAATCGGAATCTCCCCAGAAGCAACTTGTGCCCATTATCCCTTGTCTTTTCCATGTGACTCCTTGTAAATAAGGAGTCTCCATCTTTTTGGTAGCCACCCTTGAAGTACTGGAACATGGTAATAAGGTCTCCCTGAAGCCTTCTTTTCTCAAGGCTGAACAAACCCATTTCTCTCAGCCTCTCCTCATATGGCAGGTCCTCCATATGGCGGGTCCTCTGATCATCCTTGTGGCCCTTCTCTGGACCCTCTCCAGCCTGCCCTCATCCTTTTTGTAGAGCAGGCACCAAAACTGAACACAATACTTCAGGTGTGGTCCGAGCAGAGCAGGATGATGAGTATTATGTGCAGTTTTGGTCCCCACCCACCACACTGACCACATTCTTTGCTGCAGCAGCACATGGTTCGCTCATGTTGAGCCTGTTATCCACCAAGACCCCCACATCCCTTTCCACAGGGCTGCTCTCCAGCCAGGTGAATCCCAGTCTGAATGGTGCTCCTGGGTTGTGTGTTCCTATGTGCAAGACCTTACACTTCTCTTTGTTGAACTTCATAAGGTTCCTTCTAGGCCACTCCTCCAGCCTGTGTCAGTCATCCGGGAGGTTGGCTCTACCTTTTGGAGTGTTAACCGCTCCACTCATCTTGGTGTCATCAGCAAACTTCATCAGGGTGCTCTAGATCCCAACATCCAGGTCACTTATGAAGATGTTAAACAGTATTGGGCCCAATATCAATCCCTGGGGAACCCCACTTGTGACCAGTTGCCAGTTTGAGGAGGAACTATTTACTATCACCCTCTGGGTACGGTCTGTCAGCCAGTTCCCAACCCACCACACAGACCACATGTCAAGTCCATAATGAGTCAGTTTCTCCAGGAGGAGGCTGTGGGGGACTGTCTCAAAATGCTTGTAGAAGTCCAGTTAGACAATGTCCACCGCTTGCCCTGCACCAACCGAGTAGGTTACTTTGTCTTAGAAGGCAATCAGGTTTGTCAACCACGATTTGCCCCTGGTAAATCCATGTTGGCTTTTCCCAATCACGTGCTTCAATTGACTGGTGACAGTCCCCAGGAGGATTTGCTCCATGACCTTTGCAGGGACTGAAGTGAGGCTAATGGGTCTGTCATTACCTGGGTCCTCCTTTGGACCCTTCTTATGGATGGGGGTGACATTAACCTCCCTCCAGTCCTCAGGGATGTCCCCGATCTCCATGACTTCTCAAAGATTATGGAGACCAGCTTTGCAATTACATCAGCCAGCTCTCTCAGCACCCTAGGGTGTTGGGATGACCTGAGTTGAAATCTCATCATTGGAGAAAAACAGGCCCCATGTAGGGCCTAATTTGCTTTACAACACCTGGGAAATGAGTGTTGATCTTGGTCTGTTAAAGGTTTTGCTTTTAGTTCCTTTTTTCCGGCCAAAATATTATGAAATGTGATTTCACCTGCTAAGATATATTCTTTTGAAGGGAAGACAAAAAGAATACAGGCCAAAAAAAAAAGAAGTTATAAGTAAGTTTTTTTCTGTTTAAGCTAAGCAAAAACTGTCTTTCTGCATACAAGCTTTTTTTGCAAACTTTCCTTTACTTCACCCAAATACATACTGTAAACACTTATTAGCAGCTGTTTCAAGTACCAAAATGATATGCTTTTGTTTTCTTAACAAGCCTGCCTGTCTTTAGCCAAAGCTTAGGATGGATGCCTAGTGAATATATCATAAAAAATCACTGGGTAACCACTAGAAATGACTAGGATGTGAGGCAGTCATCTTTTCAGAGTTTCGTTTATTAACTCTACCGATATTTCCTATTTTCCTACAGCATCATAAATCATATCTGGTTATGACTACGCAGCTCCCCACAGAGCTGTGTGAAAAGTTGTACATGCAAAACAATAACAGCTAAATTTACTTCCATGCTCGTGCCACAGAAAATGAAAAATATGTGGTTTTGCACAGTGCCGTGTCAGGATTCTGCTGAGCAAAACTGACAGATTAGTGCATTATAGTTGGGAGGAAAAGGCAAACTGTTACTTTCAAATTTAATTTCTGTAATCCTGAATCAGTCTTAAGACCTTTACTCTCCTTCAATTTCCCTGATTGTTTTTTGTTGCTGTTTATTGATATCGATACAAACTAATGTGGTGCCTTGTAGAACTGCTGATCTGCTAAACAGAACCCATGGTATTACCAAAATAAATTCGTAATGTTTAGTTCACCAAAATATAGAGTTAAAGGAAATGTAATATTTTGAGGGACTCAAAGAAGTCATGTAGTGCTTCTCCCTGCATGGAAACAGGATCAAACGTCTTTAGTACATCCTCAACAGATGTTCCTTTACCTTAGCGAAAAAAAAAATAATTTCTAGTGATAGATGCTCCCCAATCCCCATAACCTATGTGCCAGCATAAATTTGGAGATTTTAAGAGCAAACTCTATCAACAAATACTCTTCAAACTTCAGACAAGATTGCTGAAAATCACATGTATGCTTTTAAATGTTGCATGAGCTGGTTTGTTTTCAGAGTGGACCTAAATAACCTGACAAGTTACTATGCAATAAGGTGTCTCATTTTGCTTGACAAATGTGATTCCTCTGCATTATCAGATAACTTCCTGGTGTCAGAAATTAATCCATTCTCATTTTGCCTACACATAAATTGTCAGTTTTCTTCAACAGTCAAAAGTCCTGTCTTCTCTCGTGCTTTCTCTGAAGCCAAAAGAATTAAAGAAGTACATGAGTATTTCAACTGACACATAACACATTTATTCCTGGTGATTACTAAGAATTTTAGCACAAACCAAACTTAATTTGCTAATGAAAATGTACCTGAAAACAATAAACATGGTGACATTTTTATTGGAATTGTACTTAAGGCCAGCCCCTACCCCCTTCCTAAATACATTATTTTAACAGTTGTTACAGATAAGACAATTTCTGGTATAATTTCCTTACAGAAGAAAGAAAAATACCAACTTTTTTTTTTTAATTTCATCTGGTAGATTATCTACTAGATCTCACTCCTTTAAAAACTAAGATATTGCTCTTATTCCCTTGGCAAAATTAGGCTTCTTAAGGAACAATTTAATAATGTACTTAAGTCTTCTTGTAGTCACTTAAAATGCAGCACTTAACTAACTTAGGCTGATTTCCTCAACATGTCATGGGAGTTCTAATTCAAGTACTCAATAATTGGTTTCCAAATATGGCTTATGGGAAGCATTCCCAACACTCCTTTCACTTAAAAGTAAAAAAAAAGAAAAAAATATTGTGTTTATCCAAGAGAAAAAGGGAAAACAACACCATTATCCATTATCTCAACTTTTGAAGTTAATTGAGACAAAAGGAAAAATAAAATTAAAAAAAAAATACAATTTGAAAGGTCTTTCTCTCATGAGATGAGTCATTTTCACACCATGAATAAAGCAACTCCTAACTAGAAGTAGATGTCCTGAAACCTGAGATATCCTCAGTGACAGAAAATATTTCATGTTGGAAAGGAGCATCCAGAGTATTCTGAACCACAATTTTTGATTTAGACAAGTAGTTGTGTCAGTAGAAGAGATTAAAAGGTGCCCATGAGCATTTCTAAGGTCTTTGGCTAACAGGGACAGTATGGTATAGATCAAGGTATTACATCCCCCAGACCTCCAAAGCAGAATGGTTTCTTGCAAACCTCATAGCAGGAACAGTCCCTAGAATGTTTTACATCTTGAATTCTGACTGAGATTGTCCAACAGACTGCTAAATGACATGTGAAAAACATTACTAACAGTTTGGGGTTTGTTTTTTTTTTTAATATAGACAATCTTGTCCTGATGCCTGGGAAACAAACAAACAAAGAAAAACCACAACAAAAAACCAATGAACTAAATAAAACCAAAAACAAACAATCAAAAAATAAAGCCAACAACCCAAACCACAAGTGTGATCTTGGGTTTATGAGCATAAGTTTGGTTTGAGATTCTGAGTCTATACACATCCTGCACCAAACTGTTGTATCATCTGATGTTACTATTAGCCCATATTTTTCCATCTAGCAGATAAGAGTAGTGGTGCTTATCTGCCTACCTGATAAGGATATTGTGAAAGTTAATTACTTAAGTTCTATACTGTGTTTCCAGTTGAAACAATGTTTTCTTGATGCCAGTGTAAGATTTTTATTTCCTGTCAATATAAAAGGATATATGTAAAAACTAAGTGAATGAAGACTTGAACAAGAACCATGAAAATTGAAAACTCAGGCCCTAGTATATCCAGCTCCACTGTAGTCATTGAGATTATCAAAACTAAAGTTTAACACACTGTATTTAACCATCAATGAAGGCTCTTCCTGTTAAAAGCCTTCCTTGCTCCTTGTTCCTTGAGGCTTGCTTTCAGGCTGTGATATTTTTTTTAATGCATTCACACACAGATCAGTAACTTCTGGAAGTTGAAGCAAAGATTTCTGCCTCATATTGAAGTGTAAAGGAGCTCCTTTGTCTATTTTATTGGTATCTTGTGGCAAGCAGAGAAGCTTCTGATGCTACCATTCCCCCATATCCTCTCCACTCAGCCAAGTGTATCTTGCCCCATAATAAGTAAGAGAAGATCCTATGCAATCTGAGAGATGCTGTAGTTATACCAGTTGTTGATTCTTGTTTTTTTGGTCAATCTTCATAGAGAAAGTTTGATTGGAGAGCGTATTAAGGGAGTAGGGCAGTGGAATGTGGCACTCACTGTCTGTAGATTTTATTTTCCAACAAACCATTGTACTGTTTGTTCTGAGCAGATGAGTAGCACCAGACTTGTTTTGTTTTAAACAGAAAATGTAGAAATGCTCTTGCCATTCTAAAGGATAAAACCTCAAAAACATCCAAAAAGAGAAAAAAAAAGAAGAAAAAAAAACAAAAAAAACACCCCTATTGCCAAAAAACCCAAACAAACCCAGAAGTTTTCCTGTGCATGCTGTGAAACGGTATCTTCCAAATTCCCGTCAAAATCGTGAATAATTTTATTTTGCTTTTTCTGTTAAAAGACATTCAAACAGTTTATTATCTAAAAAGATCAAATTCAACATGGGATGTAAGATGTTGATGTTAATCAACATGTCATGGAGATGTGTCAGGAGATACATTAAGATAGCAAAATACCTTCTTTATAGAGATTAGTAATCTTTTTTAAGATAAATTGCTAATTAATATGAGATTGAATTATACCTACCAATATGGCAGTGTGGAGGTGTCATACTGTCACAATGCACTCCTTTTCCAATCAATGTACAGACACATATATTTGCATTGTGAAAATTAAACTACATGAAATTTAAACTGTAGCTTGCTGTTTTGCAAGAGTTCATAATCAAAGGGTCTGTCATTACAACATATACAAAGCTGCTGAAATTGCAGCTCTGTTCAGCAGGTAAAGCAAGGATATACAAGCCAAAATGCCTTTATGAAAACAGCATGATCATGTATTCTGCACCCTGTGTTGTGTACTACATACTCCTTCCAATGAATTTGACCATATTGACTTCAGAAAGGCCTGAAGGATGTGCTGTTCAGTGGGTCCAGGTGTGGAAGTTCATTTAGCTTCCTGAGAGAGCAGGTAACCAGCTAGACAGTCCTTACACCTTATTCATGGCTTCCCAGTCATGAGTTGCTCTATATGACTTATCTCATATGAAAGAAAGAAAGCAATTTTTTTCTTAGCAAGGATTTTCCATGAATAAATAATATTAATTAATCTTGTCTTTAATTTTACAAAAAAAAAATAAAAAATCTAAAGTTAGAGATGCGAGGTACAGTAGAAATAAATACAAAAAGAAATAGTAATAGCAGCTTTATCTGCAATATATGACCATGCTCCCCTGCCCCTTTTCCTCCTTGAAGTTCTTCCAGCCAGCACCAAACAGCCCCAACCTTACTCTGGTTTTAAAAACTGACATGATTACAGTCCCTGGCAGTTCAGCAGCTTTCATGTTGTTACATTCATTGGAGCCTCAGGAAATGAAATGCAAGGAGCAAGGATGAAAATAGTGTCTCATCTACAAATTGTATACTTGGACCATTGAGTTTTGAAGCACACAAAGCCTTAGCAATACTCTACTTGCTACCACACAGACAAATATTCATCTCCTACACATGCATGCATGCATATATATGCATATGGCATTGTTCAAAATAAACACTCCAGCAATGAAGCAGGCTTCAGACATTTCTGCCTTTACCTTCAAAATTGTTAGGATTTAGTATATTTTTCTTTTTGGCACAGGGTCTTTCTGACTTCAAAGATCTTACAGCTTGTAATGATGCAAAAGAAAAAGGAATATATTTAAATTTCATTTTAAAGTCTGTGCTGGGAAGCAGAGGGCAGTGCTACCACTGCTGACCTGTACACTGCCTAATAGACTGAGTTTACACACAGCTATGTAGGATATCAGACATCTTTTGTCCAGGGGGCTTCAGACACATATCTTCATGATTTCTCTATTTTGGGAAGAGGAAGCAGGTGACAACATCCCACATAAATATTTCAGCTGTGCAAAACATCATTTAAGCACCTCTGAGTCAGAAAGATTATCTGCATGATCCTTCCTCTGCAGCCCATGGCTGGGGAGGCAAGGTGGAGGGAAAGGGCCACAACGGGTGAAAAAGATTGCTGGGGTCTGCTCCTGAGGTGCGTATTTGTGGTTTACATTGAACAGCATGGACAAAGTTCAGAAATGTGTCTTGGGGGCATGTTCTGCAACCATTGTTTGGCCTTGGGGGCAGCTGTCAGAACCTTGCTGTCCCCCAGGTCTGTATCTCTGACATCTCTATACACAAAGGGACTTTTAAAATCAAAAACTTGGATGCTCAAGAAGCTAGATGCAGGATTGTGATGAGTGTTAAACTTTAAGATTGAACCATCTCTGTGTCTTTGTTTTCTTTTCTTTTTTTTCTCCCTATGCATTCTTCCAGCATTTCTCTCACACTCCCTTTTGCTCCATAAACTGTCACAACATCCTGTTTGCTTTTGGACAAGCCTGATAAACCCCTCTGGCCATATTAAGTGTTCCACAATAACATTGCTGAAGCCAATTTCAGCAGTTCATGACCCATTTCCTAGCCCCCAATAACACTCATTTCTGTCTTTGTACTAGCCCTAAGTATTTATGGGGTCATATGGTGAATCAAAATGAGTAACTGATGCCTTTATAAAGGAACCCAGCAAAAGCAAAAAGCAACTTCTTCCAGCAGCATCAGTTCCCCATCCTGGTGCACGCCCACACAAATTGCTCTGTAGGTGAATGTAAGGAGCAGCTGAGGGCATGAACATTGAACAGGAGCAGAGGCTGGTGATTTGTGTACTGCTTCACCCAGCACTGCTGACTAAAAATATCCATATCAAATGGTGTCGTATAGATAAAAGTGCCATTGTGAAACCAGGTTATTTGATACTTGAAAGAATATATGGATGACAAAGAAATATAATATCCCCAATCTTTAAGTGCAAGATACTGTGACACTTGCTTCTAGATTCATTAACAATTTGTGTCAAATTCCCAGGAGCATTTCCTAATAAATCCCTTGGATTTGACACTACACTTTCAACCTTTTCCTATTAAAAAAAAAAAAAAAAAAAGACAAATTAATCTCAGTATATACTTTGTGCTTTATACAATTTCCAATTACACAAGCTCATACTGGGCAGAGTGTCCTGAACAAAACTTTCAGTAATCAGTGGGTTAGAAATCAATGTTAAAAATTATATAATTTTAAAAAAAATCTAGTTAATTATAAAAACAATAATCTAATACTGCACATACTGATTCTTATGAGAGCACGATGCTGTGAGTGTAGGAGCATACCCATATCCCCTCTTGAAAACTGGAAATTGTAGGGATAGGCTGATAAAAATAAGCCCCTGCTGGGATGCAATTTCCAGGAGGTATGTCTTTTACCTCTAAACTTAACTTTTCACTTCTATTATTCAGAAAGCTGTTAAACTGGTTTAAATAGCATAATTCCAAGGTTTTCTGTATTTCCTCCCTTACCTAAATAAGAACTGTATTTACAACAATAAATTACAAAAATATTTGTTCTAAGAACTACAGAAGAAAGAACTAGATTTTCATCATAACTTGTTTTATTTTTAATATTGGTGGCTATTCAAAATGCTATTATGATAAAGATCAGATAAGCTAATTATTTTACTCAATTAAAAATAAACTCTGCTGAGGAAAGTCTGTTTTCCTGGAAACGTCCCTTTCAAAGAAATAAAAATCATTCTTGAAAACACAAATTGAAAAATAGTTAGATTCTAAAGACCTAAATCCTGATCTGTAAATCCCTAGAAGTTCATAACTTTTGATACCTCTGCTGTTCAAGCAAAATGCACAGAAGTAAAATGAGAGAAAGAAGCAAAGTTATTCTGAAAGATCAGATTCCAGGTGTCTAAATTTAATCACTTAGAAGGAAGGTATCAAATAT
Organism: Hemiprocne comata; assembly: GCA_020745705.1. Lineage (NCBI taxonomy): Eukaryota > Metazoa > Chordata > Aves > Apodiformes > Apodidae > Hemiprocne > Hemiprocne comata. The sequence goes on along the minus strand of CM036588.1, from coordinate 113,308,911 downwards.
ATCCTTCTTGGCTTGCAATATCTTAACAGTTAATAGAAAAATTTTTAAGATGTGGTTTAGCTCCTTATGCTATATATCACATTTAGGAGGGGACAAATTGCACTCTAAAGGGCCTGTCTGTCCTTTCACCCTGTTGTGTTAATGTTGGTAAGCTGAAGATTTTATTTTTGTTGCAAAGAGGTCTATGTTCCAGAACAAGAGAGGACCATGCTAAAGAAAGAGCTTTAGTTACAAGGTCCAGTTCTTACAGTTGGAGGTTAGCTGCATTAGTAAATAAGACAGAGGAAGGAAGGAGGTTACAAAATTAACCTAGTTGAAATTTTCATTTGTGCTTAAAGCCAAAGTAAGGTGTAAGTAGCAGAAACCCCAGTTAATAACAAAATTGCTGTAACTGCCATAACTGAAAATTGGTGCAACATTTTATATGGTTAGAAGACTGAAATCTTCTATAGCATTATTGAGAATAACATAATGATAAAAGGGGCAAAAAACGCACAAGATTCAGGAGGGTCCTTTGTCAATGCTTACTATGATCCAACAGACCAAATGAAAGGATAGTAAGGTTATATCTGGAGAAGCAGTCTTGGATGCAGGAAACAAAATAGGGTGTTACGGAGGGAATGTCTAACACATAGTCTGAAAGTGCATCATAGGCTAGTTATACATCATTGGAGTAGCTACAAATTCTGAATTAATAACTTTTGAAATAAACATTTTTTATTAAACAAGGCCAAGTGCAAGGTTCTGCACCTGGGTCGAGGCAATCCCATGCACGAATACAGGTTGGGAGGAGTAAGGATTGAGGACAGCCCAGAGGAGAAGGACTTGGGGGTAGTGGTCGACCAGAAGTTTAACATGAGCCACCAATGTGCACTTGCAGCCCAGAGAGCCACCGTATCCTGGGCTGCATCAAAAGAGGCATAGCCAGCCAGTCAAGAGAGGTGATTCTCCCCCTCTACTCTGCTCTGGTGAGACCCCACCTGGAGTACTGTGTCCAATTCTGGAGTCCCCAGCGTAAGAAGGACATAGAACTCCTCAAGTGTGTCCAGAGGAGAGCCACAAAGATGATCAGACAACTGGAGCACCTCCCCTATGAAGATAGGCTGAGGAAGTTGGGGTTGTTTAGCCAAGAGGAGGCTCTGGGGTGACGTTATAGCAGCTTTCCAGTATCTGACGAGGGCCTACAAGAACGCTGGGGTAGGGCTTTTTACACGGGTGTGTAGTGAGAGGACAAGGGGCAATGGTTTGAAACTTCAAGAGGGGAGGTTCAGGCTAGACATGAGGAAGAAGTTCTTTCCTGTGAGGGTGGTGAGATGCTGGAACAGGTTGCCCAGGGAGGTTGTGGATGCCCCCTCCCTGGAGGTGTTCAAGGCCAGATTGGATGAGGCCTTAAGCAACCTGGTCTAGTGGGAGGTGTCCCTGCCCATGCAGGGTGGTTGTAACTAGATGATCTTTAAAGTCGCTTCCAACCCAAACCATTCTAGGATTCTACGATTCTATGCAGTTTTTACCCAGGAATTAGTAAATGTACTTTTGACTTAATTTTGATTAATAAAGATTAATTGAATCATTGTATTCAAGACGGATATTTTGTGAAGTATATACAGGTAAACAGAGGAAATCCCCAACCAATAATATTTGTGATGTTTCAAAGAGAATATTTACCCAGCGCAGAACAGAATTATTGGGAATGTCGTGGTTTGGGCCTAACACGACAACAAAGAAACAGCAGCATGGCCGCTCCCTCAGCTTCCCCACACACACACACACACACTGTGGGATGGGGAGGACAAAGACCAACTAGAAGCTCATGGGTCGAGACAAAGGGCAGGGAGGGTTCTTTACCTATTGAGGTCATGGGCAAAACAGACTCAACTTGGGGAAAAATGATAATTTAACACTAATCCAATGCACACAGGACACAGACACCACACAGAGCAGTGCCTACATATGTTACCCCACCCCTCCCTTCTTCCTGGGCCCAAATTACTTTGTTCCCGATTTCTGTCCTTCCTTCTCCCCAGCAGCACAGGGGAACAGGGGATGGGGTTAAGAGTCAGTTCACAGTCTGGTGGTTCCTGCTGCTCCTTCCTCCTCAGGAAGAAGGGTTCCTTACAGTCTGCCCCTGCTTCCCCATGAGGTCCCTCCCATGGGAGGAGTCCTCCACAAACCTCCCCTTCAGGAGTCCTTCCCACGAGGTCCAGAGCAAGCTGCTCCAGCGTGGGCTGCCCACAGAGTCACGGGCTGCTTCGGGAACAGTCACCTCCCCTGGTGCTGGGCTCTTCCACAGCTGCATAATCCTAGTCCACTGGCAGCAAATCTAAGTTCACGCCTCCTGAAGCCTTCAGTGAATGTTCCACCACGTTCCTCCATGAATGCAGGGGAACAGCCTGCCATCTCATCATAGGCTGCAGGGAAACTTCTGATTGGGCACCTTCTTCCTCACCAACCACAGGCACTGCTCTTGCCTCTCCAGTTCAGCTCTTTTTTCTTTTTTCAACTGCTGGCTCTGCTCAGCTCTTATCTCAGTTCTTTCATATGTTAATCACAGAGACGCATCTATTGTCTCTCTAATGGCTCCTTGGCTGGTTTTGGAGCTGAGGGAGCTCTTCAGCTTCTTACTGGAGCTGCCCGCAGGGCCCTTGCCCCACTACCAAAAAACCCACCAAACCAGCACAGGGAATATATTGTTAGGGTTGCAAAACCAAAAATAAACCAGAAACTAAAAATTTTGACAGAAAACAAGGAAATCTTTACAAGTGTTTAGGTTGAAAGTAAAATAACCGCAGTTCCATAATTAAGTAAAGACACAACATTGTTTAAAACTATTATGATTCCTGTAAAAAGTAGATTTTTTTCCACTAAAATACCAATTAGTCAATTTATTTTACTTCAAAGGTATGTATGCTACACTCGGTGTAGCAGCAGTGGCGACAGCGGCAGCAGCGACTGAGGTAAGCCCGAGGTGGGGGTTCAGGTGTGTGGTACAGGGGGGTTTCCAAGCTCTGGGACCCCCGGTCTCCACCTGAGCCCTGGACGGAACCAGGAAGTCCGTGGTAGCCAACCAGGTGTGGAGGGGGCGCGGCCAGAGGCTGCGTGGGAGACTTAAACGCCTGGAGGGAGCGTCAGCGATCCGGAGCGGGCAAACAGGAGTGGGCAAACAGGGACGTGGCACGGCAGTTTGCATGAGGCAGTTCACAGGGAGCGCGGGTGAGTGTGAGAGGAGAGGTCATTAAAACGAGCTAGAAAAGAAAGAGGGTTAAGTATGGTTTCAACCCGGGCAAAAGCTTCTACCAGGAGGACTGTGGCAACCCAAACAGAGGTTCCTCACAGACATGTGAGCCTTCAGGTCTTTGGCTGTAGGGAGTGCCAAAGCCTGTTGTTCCCCCTGGAGAATGGCAGAGACACCAGCTGTGTGAGGTGTGAGCAGATAAATGATCTGCTCGGTATGGTTGCACAGCTGAAGGAGGAAGTAGAGAGGCTTAGGAGTATCAGGGAGTGCGAGAGGGAGATAGACCGGTGGTGCTATGACTTAGCATCCCTGAACTACTCTCAAAAGACAGGTGGGGCTCATGATGCAGACCACTGCCTATCCCCTGTCTGCCTGGCTGAGGGTGATAGCCTACAGGATGAGGAGCAATGGCAACAAGTTTCTGCATGGCGAAAGCGGCATGGCAAGGGGGTCCCTAGTGTTCCCCCTCTCCAGGTGCCTTTGCAGAATAGATATGAGGCTCTACAAGTAGAACCAAATGGTATTGTGGATGATGGTTCACCAAACTTGGAGGTGTCACCGAGGCCAGGTCAGTCTGTACCTTTCATCAAAACCACCTCAGTTAAGAAAAAAAGACAGGTAGTTGTCATAGGAGACTCCCTTCTAAAGGGAGTGGAAGGCCCTATATGCAGGCTGGACCCACTTCTTAGGGAGGTCAACTGCTTCCCTGGGGCCAGGGTTAAGGATATAAGGAGGAAGCTCCCTACCCTCGTTTGGCCCTCAGACTACTACCCATTACTGCTGTTCCAAGTAGACAGTGATGAGGTAGCTACCAGAAGTGTAGGGGCAATGAAGAGAGATTTCAGGGCCCTGGGACGATTGGTTAGGGGATCGGGAGCACAGGTGGTGTTCTCCTCTATCCCACCAGTATCAGGGATTGATGAGGGGATAAATGGGAAGAGCCAGAAGATTAGCTCCTGGCTTCGGGACTGGTGCAGCAGACAGGACTTTGGCTTTTTTGATCATGGATGGACCTACAGGACACCGGGCACGGCAACAGGTGGGGGAAGCCTAACCTGAAGGGGGAGAAGGGTCCTGGGGCACAAGTTAGCAGGGCTCATTGACAGGGCTTTAAACTAGGCTTGAAGGGGGATGGGGACAAAACCAGAGATGAGCCTAAGGATGGCTGCCAGTCTGCTGTCCCACTCAAGGCGGGAAATGGGGATAAATATGGCAACAAGAACATAGGGCTCACTAATAGGTTGGTAACCATGCAAGTGGTCGGGACATCTGTACCACGGCTCAAGTGTATATATGCCAATGCCCATCACATGGGAAATAAACAAGAGGAGTTAGAAGCTATTGTGCACCAGGGAGACCGTGATATAATTGCCATCACTGAAACGTGGTGGGATGATTCACATGGTTGGAGTGCTGCAATGGTCGGCTATAGGCTCTTTAGAAGGGACAGGCAAGGCAAGAGAGGTGGTGGGGTGGCGTTCTATGTTAAGGAGTGCTTTGACTGCCTAGAATTCAATACTAGACACACCAAGGCAGAATGTTTATGGGTGAGGATAAAAGGGAAGGCCAATGAGGCTGATATCCTAGTGGGAGTCTGCTACAGACCACCTGACCAGGATAAAGAGACTGACGAGATGTTCTTTCAACAACTTGGGGATGTCTCGCGTTCGCTAGCCCTTGTGGGGGACTTCAACTTACCAGATGTCTGCTGGAAGTACAACATAGCAGAAAGGGGCCAATCCAGGAGGTTTCTGGAAGGTATAGAAGATAACTTCCTGCTACAGCTGATAGATGAACCTACCAGGGGTAGTGCCATGCTGGACCTACTGTTCACAAACAGGGAAGGGCTGGTGGAAGATGTAGTGGTTGGAGGTTGTCTTGGGCACAGCGACCATGATATGATAGAATTTTCAATTTGTGGTGAAGTTAGGAGGGTCATCAGCAAAACCTCTATGTTGGATTTCCAGAGGGCTGACTTTGGCCTCTTCAGGACGCTGGTTGGGAGAGTCCCTTGGGAAGCAGCCCTCAAAAACAAAGGAGCCCAGGAAAGCTGGGCTTACTTAAAGAATGAATTTATGAAGGTGCAGGAGCAGGCTGTCCCTGTGTGCCGAAAAAGGAGCCGGCGGGGAAGAAGACCAGCCTGGTTGAGCAGGGAACTATTACAAAAACTCAGAAATAAAAAAATAGTGTATGAACTTTGGAAAAAAGGGCAGGTGAATCAGGAAGTGTTTAGGGATATTGTAAGGTCATGCTGGAAGAGAATCAGAGATGCAAAAGCTCAACTAGAACTTAAACTAGCCATCTCTGTAAAGGATAATAAAAAATGCTTTTATAAATACATTAATAACAAAAGGAGGGTCAGGGAAAATCTTCATTCCTTATTGGATGAGGAGGGGAACTTAGTAACGGAGGACAAGGAAAAGGCTGAAGTGCTTAAAACCTTCTTTGCCTCAGTCCTTAACAAAAAGACTAGCTACCCTCAGGACAACTGGGCTCCTGAAGCAGCCTGAAGCTGCTCCAAGGGAGGTTTAGGTTGGATATTAGGAAGCACTTCCTCACGGAGAGGGTGATTAGACATTGGAATAGACTTCCCAGGGAAGTGGTGGAGGCACCGTCCCTGGATGTGTTCAAGGCAAGGCTGGATGTGGCACTTAGTGCCATGGTCTAGATGGTGTGGTGGTGTTGGTCATAGGCTGGACTTGATGATCTTAAAGGTCTTTTCCAGCCTCAGTAGTTCTGTGATTCTGTTCTGTGATTCTGTAAATATTACTAAATGTAGGAAATTAATATAAGAAGTTAAAACTGAAATGCGCATACTTGCTACAGCTGTCATTAAAAACACACATTTTCAAAGACTAATGAGAATAAAAGACTTCACCACTTATCAATAAAAAAGAGCTATAAAATGAAATAATTTTTTAAAACCTCCAACTTTAAGCTGATGCCGATACAGGAATATTCTAGTAAATGTTTCTAACATGTACTTTAAGGGAAGCTGTTTGATATTCTTGCAAAAAACGAGATGATGAAGTAGAGTTTCCAGTCCATTAGTAACCAAGGCTTATGCTAATGGCTCTTCGGAATAAACATCTTTAAATCTGATGCACTAGAGAAAATATCCAAGTGCCTTAAAAAAATATTGAGATGGATGACAAATGACATTTTAATAAATGTTTTAATATTAGATAAACTAATGCCAGTGTTCGTACAGAATAAGCAAAACAGCCCAATAGAAAATGCCCTTCAGGAATTAATGACTTAAATTGATAGGTTAGGCTGTCTGTAGTCAGATATGACTTCTAGGATTCAATTTACTTGCAGCTGTATGAACTTCAGGGACCTGTGACATATGAATTAGAAACTTTAGTGATGCGTTTTTTAATTGAACTTTCTTTGTTTGTGGGAATTTACTTAGGGCAGAAATATTTTATATAATATTATAGGGGACTGCAGGCAAAGAACACGTGGCCTCACAAGAACAGAAACAATTTGATTTCTATCCCTGAATTTGACTCTGTCCTTGATTTTTCCATAGTGACCCATTGCCATACAAGCCACTTAAATGGTACCTTTCACAGTTACATTTTTATACTCTTTTCCTAATTTTCTAGGGTGTTCAACAATGTGAGGTTTAATTTTCAGAACTGGTAAAGGCTACTAAGAGAGAAGCCACTGAGGGGTTGTTTTTTTAATATGCAAACATTGTATATAGCCAAGTGCTCTGAAAAATCAAGTCTAATTTTCAAACAGGCTAGATGATTTTAAGGTCCCTTCCAAACCCAGCCATTCTATGATTCTATGAAATGGGGTTATTCAGTCCAGAGAAAAGGAGGCTGAGGGGAGACCTTATAGCTCTCTACAACTCTCTGAAAGGAGGTTGTAGTAAGGTGGGGGTTGGTCTCTTCTCCCTAATAACAAGCAACAGGACAGGAGGTTATGGCCTCAAGTTGTGCCAGGGGAAGTTTAGACTGGATATTAGAAGAAACTTCTTCACTGTAAGGGTTATTAAGCACTGGAATAGGCTTCTGAGGGTGGTTGTTGAATCATCATCTCTGGAGGTGTTTAAAAGACGTGTAGATGTAGTGTTTATGAATATGGTTTAAGCACTGGACTAGGTAGAGTTAGGTTAATGGTTGGACTTGATAAGCTTAAAGGTCTTTTCCAAACAGAATGATTCGGTGTTCCTGTGTTTCTGTACTTACCATTGATGGCATAGAAAAAGCCACCGTAAGTGCTAGTTAACACTGTTTCCACAGCAGTGTTTGAATAAAGTGCAGGAAAGATATACTAAGCACTGAACATTTTTGGAAGCTTATTGGTGACCAGCTGTTGCCCATTCTGCCCAGTGAATTGGAAGAGGTCATCTGGAAAATACGGTTTGTGCCCAAGTAATTCAGGACTGTGCCACTTTAAGTACGCACCAATAACATGGACTGTACTTTGAAACAGTAAACACTAACATTTCCCAAGCATGCAATCTGTGACAGCAGAACTCCAGAAAGCAACAGGATACTCAAGGAAGAAGCACAGGTGTTGAACATTGCTTAAACAGGGGATAAAGAGGGGAACAGGGAGTTTACAGCAAAGATATGACTCCTCAAATGTCATAGAAAATCAGAATATATAGAACACCCATCGGAGAAGATCTGGATTCCCCTGTCTTATGAAGCTGTCAGTGACCATGAGAGCCTACCAAAAAAGATATACTCTTATTATAGACCATGAATTGTGATTATTACTTTCTCCTATTACACACTGTTACTCCTGTGATCTTTTTTCTAAAACCAGGCTCTGCTGGATCCTTTCTTGAAAAGGTTGAAAAAGGTTGAAAAGCCATAGTTGGGACGTCATCAGTGGCAATCCATTGTCTTCAACCAGAGGATAAGGGAATCATGCAAAATGAACTGCCACAGAATTCTTTGCACAGTCAGTGATCCAAGAAATGCCAAAAATTTTCTGTGGCTTTGACATATAGCAAATTATTCCCTTGTAAATTCCTTGTGAACTTAGGGTGCAGAAATTTATGTAAAAAAATTGAATCACCATCCCTGGAAGTGTTTAGAAAAAATATAGATGTGGTGCTTAGGGACATGATTTAAGCATTGAACTGGTAGATAAAGGTTATGGTGGGTGGATTTAGGTTATGGTTGGACTTGATGATCTTCGAGGTCTTTTCCAACCAGGATGATTCTGTGATTCTGTGATTGTAAAAACTGTCACAAACTCACTTTCTTGCTAAACTCAATGGATAGAGAGAAATTAATTAGAAATGCTTCCAGCCTTAAATAGCTTCCCACAGAAGATGAGTAAACAACCACAAACTTATATGGCTTATATTATATCAAGGATCAGTGAAACGTGAATGAATACAGAGAATGTGATATGAAAAGCTCTGAAAAACTGCCATAAACAAAACTGAAGTCAAATCTACTTTGGCAGTCGACTGATTTTGGAATCATTTGACTGCACACATTTGCAGTGATTTTATGACAATAAAATACAGTATAATATATTTCACTGTAAAGTATTCAATTGACTTCTGTCGAGCAAAACTGGATGGAATGTAAGAACTATCAGTTGCATTATTGGACCTGCAAAAAAACTTTTAATTTTTTTTTTATGCAAGGGTAAAAAGAACAGCTAGAAGTAGAAGGTAATTTTCAGAATAGTCTGTTCATTGTGATCTCATTTTGAATACAATTATTTTAGGATCAACTTGATAAATATGATGTGAAGTTTTAACATAAGATAGTTTAAGAAAAGAAGAAAAATTTTTAAAATATAAAAAGAGAGAAAACTGAGCTTTACAAAGGCACTTTGAAGTATATTTTTCAGCCATAAAAAGAACTCCAAAACAACAACAATAAAAAAAAACCAAACAACCAAACCCCCTACCCCCCACACCCCAAATCACTGAAAAACACGCTCTTGTTTTCTTATATTCTCAAAAGAAAAATTGTGTAGCAATCTTTGCTCTTATAGAAAAAAAAAGGGGATGGAAGGGAGGGAGAAAATTAAATTAAAAACAAAGTGTATTTTGGTTTTTTGAGCAGTCTTTCTGAACAGTCATATGTGATCAACTAAAAAAAATTGCATATATATACTTTTATGTATGTATGTTTATATCTGTATATATATAAATACATATCTATAAATATATATTTCTAAAGAACTTAAATCTCTTTTAAGGGTATTAGTTTGTATATCACCTTTATACTCATCTATTCTGCTTTCAATATATAGATATATAGTTATATAGATACATAGATATGTAGAAAGTATATTCATTCACACACACATATGCATGTGAGAGGCTGAATATGTACACATATGTATCAAACATATACAGTGCATTTATTTTAACAATCACTCTGTATTTTAGTGGTTGGATTGCAATTTAGGAATCCAGTTGTTTCCTCTCTGCAGAAACACTCTAAAAAGGATGATACATATGTGGGATTTTCTGAGAAGTATCCACATGGAGTTCTTTTCTATGACAGTATAATTAAACTATGATATATGTATTGAAGATTAAACATACATATCATATATACTTGTATGTATGTTTACATTACATATGCATCTATGTTTGCAATGGATGTTTGTGAATTGCAACATACATAATCAAAGATAGATTTAAATACAACATACATATGCTTTTTAAAGATAATGAAATAATCTGTCTATCTATAAACATGAGTTCATTGAGTCCTGCTAGATACACAAACGTGCCCTTTCCAGCTTGTCCAAATTAAACCCAAAATCAAACAAGTAGATCAGGGGAAGGACGTAGTCGTTACCTGCAAGATAGCTGGCACCTATGACAAAAAAGGTATAATTTTCTTAAATGTTCAGATCAAAGATCCTAAAAGATCATGTGAACCTCCTTGAAGTAGATTCAAGGACATCTTTTCATACTTTCATTTTCCAGGCTGCTCCAGGAGATTGGTAGACCTCCAGTTTAATCACCCTTAAAAGCCTGGCTGATTCAGACATGTGTTCGTCCTTACAACTCTCATCTTGTTCTTTTAACAAGTTCTCTCTACCTTCACCAAAAGGTCCATTGAATGCATCCCTGAACTTGTCCCCACTATGCTTTCAGTAGGTTTACTCTCCCTCACAGAGACAATGATCTTTTAGGTAGTGCTGGCCTGTTTATACAGAGTAACAGGACCAGGGGAGGAGCAAAGATCTCATCGCTTATACTTTGTACTGGAGAAATCCAATTTCAGTAATGAGTAACAACTCATAATGGTAAGTTGCTTTATACACAATATGAACAGTCATGCACAGTAAACAGCCAGATGTTTTAACAGCATTATCTGATAATGTTTTCCAGTTTGACACAAATTAGGTTTATTTCATGATTTAGATCACGCAATTACATTTTACAAAGGCTTACTTCAGAATTATGTTTATTAATTTTATTAATTAAGATCTAAACTAGGCAGAGATTAAAAAAAGAACTTGATGAGACTATTTTTTTCAAATGTAGGAAAATACCTCTATTTTTCTGTACTCTGAGAAATTTCATTTTCTTTCTTTATTAACAGAATTGGTTTTGAATTGCCAAAACAATCCTTTCAAATGCTTTTTTTTTTAAATTGATTGTTCGTTTTGCTGCCCTAATTTTCCCTTGTTTCAAATGCAGTATTCTGTCTAATTAAGCTATCTTTAGGCATAGAAGTTTGGTAAATTATGTTTGTCAGGTGGGTTTTCCCAAGCTTTCAGTGCTCTACTTCCAGCAAATGACTGCAAATAATAAACATGCTGGCAGAAGCAAAGAAATTTCCGATTCAACAAAGGCTTGACTGGCAAGGATTAGACATAAGAATATAAATTTCTAGCTTGGAAAATAATCATTAGTGATCAGTAACAAAGCAAATGCTAAAGCTAGCTAGAGCAGTTACCATAGGGAAAGGAAGTAAGTATGTGAAAGAAAATTTCCTTTATCCCACATCTAAATAATTTGTGGCAAGCTAAAGCATTTTCATTTCTGATCTTTACTCAGCATTTACAGCAGTTGGGCTCAAGAGCACAAAAAATTAGGCATCATGCTTCAGTGTCTATAATGGAAGGTATTTATACTGGCCAAAATGTTTCCTTTCATCTCTGCTTAGCTGGTGGTCCTGTCAAGTGCTCTTTGATAGACAGCTCTGGAGTCCTCAGTTCAGTAAAGACATAGTCCTGTTGGAGAGGGTCCAGAGGAAGGCTGTGAATGTGATCAGAGGATTGGAAAATCTCTCCTATGACGAAAGGCTGAGACAGATGAGGTTGTTCAGCCTGGAGAAGAGAAGACTCCAGGGAGACCTTATTGTGGCTTTTCAGTACATAAACAGGGCTTATAAGAAAGATGGCTGCAGACTTTTTAGTAGGCCCTGTGGCGACAGGACAAGGGGTAATGGTTTTAAACTAAAAGAAGGTAGAATAGGTTGCCCAGATAGGTGGTAGATGTCCCATCTCTGGAAATCCTCAAGGTCTGGTGGGATGGGGCTCTGAGCAACCTGATCTAGTTGAAGATGTGCCTGCTTATTGCAGGGGGACTGGATTAGATGACCTTTAAAGTTCCCTTCCAACCCAAAGTATGATTCTATGACTTCATGAGAACAAGCCTTCAACACCAATATTGGCTAAAGATTTCTCTTTCTGCTCATCTTCCTAATGTTTCATACCTCTTTTTGCTGCAGCATGCCATCACTGTTATTCATGCCAGTGAAACTGTTTGCATGGTGGCATCATGAACTTGATCAGGGCATCACTGTAGTTTGAAAAATTATATGAAATAAATTAATAAATTGTCTGACCTAGATTCTTTCCCTTACTCAGTTTGTAGCCCACCTGCACCAGTGGAAATGGTGTCATAGCATCAGCTAAGCATCAGTGGCCACTGAGAACACCTACAGGTGGTTCAGTTGCCAAAACCTTCATCATATGAAGCCACCACATCAAGTAGGAATACATGCAAGACGTGGTGGTGTGTACCAGCTGAGGCTCAGCTAAATACTGCTACATCCAGCAGACCCCAATATATTCTGCCTGGAAATTTTGATTTTTTTTTTAATTTATTTTAGTATTTGTCCATTATTCATTCATAACTAACAACCACATTTTGCAGGTTCTTCCGCAGTTCACACAAAGTAAGTCCAATGTTTCTGTGAAATCTCATCTAAGACAAGGTGACTGCAGTGACAAGAAACCACTGAGGATGGGCAATCTGAAGGATCACATTATGCTGTGCAGCTGCTGTGCCCATGTCAGGAAGTGCAGCCAGCTTCCTCCCGTGTGCCAGAGCAGATCTCCAGCACAGGGTCTGTCTTCCTGACCCCTAGAAAGCAAGTGGGAAATCTCAGTCATTGGTAATAAGAAGTGAAAACACTCCTTGAGACAGATTCTTTCCCTGACCTGTTCACATTTCTCTGTGCATATGCCGTGCATAACCAAGTATTTTGGTTTCTGTTTCCATTATGAGATTATGTGCCTCATCAAAGGAAACCAAAGGAACAAAAATTGCCCCCCTGCAAGCAGTTATCCAGGAATACTTGAATATTAGAAGTTAGAGATTCTGAGCATCACAAGGCTTAGAGAAATGCTGGGTTCAGCCTCGTCGTTATCCTCTTGAAGTGTAGGTATGAGTGAAACAGATTGCTAGTTACTGTGCTCAGAAATGATTGGTGATGAAAACTACATGTGAAAATGAAGAGGGATGAGAAAAGGTAATTTAGCCATTCAAATGCTACAGTAGCAATTTCTATTTTATCTAATGCCCTTAATGGGATAATTGAGATGTATACTGGCATAATACTTTTGATATTGCAAATTCTGAGAAGAGAGAGCATTCCTCACACTATGAAGATTCATTGTACAGAAGAATTAGCACAGTGTTTTGGGACTTGAGACTTTTCCAATGCTGCTTTATAGAGTAGTCACAAATGTTCTCTGGCTCACTTCACCCTGAAACAATAGGTGGAAAAAGCACTTTTGAGAATAAAGAGGAATGTTTATCCAGTCACCTTAAACTAACTGAATGCTGTCAACGGGTTCATCACATTCAGACTTCCTCTCCTGAACCGTGATTACCCAGAAAACTTTATAAATCTAACAGCTAGACTAAGGAGTTTTTTTCAGGTGTGTTCTTAGCTGTAAGATGCTGTGCATCTCCTTTCCATTTTTACTTGCCAGAGCTGGTTTTAATATCCTGGCATTTGCAACATTTTGTGTTTTTATAACTGCACCGAATGCGCAGTATTTACTACACTGAAAGTATTCTGGCTACTTTGAATTTACCTTGCTAAGTAGGGTTCTGCATATTTCTTACTCATTTACTTATTTCTCAGAGGCTCAAGGCCGACAGTGACGTCTGTGGGTGACTGTTCATGGCAGAGCCACAGTCACAGAGGATTTGCAGAGGACAGACTGACATGCTACAATTTGTTTTCTGGAGCAAGCCCCTCTTATTGCAATTGCTGAATCAACACATTCTGATATTTGGTCATAAGCCACACACATTTTCTGTAGACAGGAACTTCTTTTTTCATAAGGGGAACTTACCATCTCCAGCCCACCAAAGGGCATTGACTATCTTTTTCATTCTAAATGTATCTAAAAACCAAAATTCATTTGATGAAATCCAACATACACCTTGATTTAATCTTGGCGGTCATCTTATAGTCACTGTGTTTTAACTGATGATTCTTATTACCACTGCTACATTTTTTGTCTAGCAGTAGGGATGGTAGCATGGATCTTGCAGGTTCCTTCCCTAACATTATCTGCATTCATGCATAATTCTTACCTTATCTTGCAAATTGCTGACTATATGCCATGTCTTGTGGTCTGACCACTTCTCAGTTCTCAGCAGTAGATACCATCATGCTACCTGTGCCCCTGACCTTTTCTTCTAAAGATTACCATATCTTTACTTGGGTGTTGTAAATAGGGATAAGGGGAGGGAACTCCACCTAGAAGGCTTTATCACAGGTCAGTTAGAGAAGTACCTCAGCACACTTAAAGGTGGGCAATCCTGCCTTACATCTCCCACTGAAATCTGAAACCAGTCAATGCTGCCAAAAAATTGATACAGAGGGAAGCAACAGTTCTTCTCCCTGAGAGACTGAATGGCCTCAGAGCTCAGCAGCAACTGGCAGCAAATACATCTTGCAGTAACGAGCTGTTTCTCTGGATGCTGACCTTGGAAAGACCTATTAGACTCAGCCTCGTGCTAAAGCTGGGAGTCTGCCAAATGAGAGCCACAACAGCCCGTGACATTATCTGTGGGGCAGGGGAAGGGGGGCAGGAGTGGGCAGGCAGGGTGAGAGCCTGCAGCAGCCTGTGGACACACTCAGGAGCAAAATCAGAGGTACAGAATGCATGGCCACAGGTACCACCAAAATCAGGAAGCAGATGAAGGAAAGATCAGGTAGGAGAGAATATTTCTAAGAATTTCTATTATAGGAGCAACAAAGTTTGAAAATATCTGGATCACACCAGCTACCTATGACACAAAACTTTCTAGAAAGTTTGTCAACCACGCCATTCTGGAAGAACATTACTCCTCTTTTAGGAGATCCAAGCTCACTAACAATTTCTGAAACATTTCATTTGACTCCTCACCAACATTTCATTCACTCTACTTCTTCATATTCAGATAATATCAATTAGAAATGCCAAAGAAAGCAGAAAGATAACACCTAAAAGGGACCTTCAGGTGCTCTCAAGAATCATTGGACTGCTGCATGTACTAGCCATTATATTCTTTCAACCTTTTTTTCCAAAATTACATCTTGTTTTACAATTTTAAAAAGACCGGAAGAATTGAAAGATATTATTACATTATTGCAGAGTGTCAAAAAGGTATTTTCAGATTTGCATAAGAGATTTACATGCACCAGCAATCCCTTTTTGGGCAAGTGGGTATTCATATTTCCTACATACCTCTCAAACCGCAGCTCAAATATTTGAAGTGCTACTTTATTCAGAATTTGAAGCACTTGGATAAAGCATATCTATAAATAAAATTTGCCTCCCAAGTCATTCAGCACTCTTAGTTGAGCTTCACACTTAACCAGTCTGTGTTAGTTTTCCTTAAAAATAACCAGTTGGCATGAGAGAGGAAAATCAAGAGAAGGGGGAAAAGCCCACAAAGCAAGGCATATTAAACAAAATTATACCACTTTAGCATTTAATTATAGAACATGTTGTTGAGTAGGCCCCAAAGCATTAATAGTCTCTAAGGTTTTGTTTTCTTCCTGTTTGGCTTTAAAAGATTTAATGATCCCAGAACAACATGTTTTTAAATTATCTTTCTCTCCCAGCTAACCATCTTCAAGAAAAGATGTTGGCAAGGCAAAATATTGTGAGCTGTTTTCCCTAAAATTCAGTATACGTGTTGAAATATGTAATACGGTGATTGCCGAAAGGATTACAACCACCAAAATAGCTACACAAGTAATCACTTGATTACCAATTACCATGCAGCAATTTTTTATTTTACAATTTCCTTATGCTCCCCATGCCCCCAATGAACACAGCTGTCCCTCTCTTCTGGCACTTGTCTGTTGCCACAAATCTAGAACACCACTTTCATTTTCCTGTTTGTTTTTTTCAACCAGAATCTGCCACAATAGGCTTTGATCCTTCCTAGAGATCCTAACTTGGGAATGCAACTGCAGTACAACAAGAAACTTACAAATCACATTTTCAAATGAGGTAAAATGGAGAAGTTGCCCATGTTAATAAAACACTTCGCTGGAAATGGCTTAATTGTAGAATCACAGAATCATTAATACTTACCTGTGCTAAAGATATATTCTGTATTTTAGGCAGAACCTTTTTTCCTCTGTGTCCCAATACCCTATAGATAAAATAAATACTTATTAGCGTTTGTTAACCTGTGATTTCAGTCGGCTTCCCTTGAAAAAATGAGACACAACTGGAATTATTTAGCTGCCCAAGTAAAATCTATCTGGACTGACCAGGACACTATTGTACAATTATGCCCTTATTTAGATAAATAGATAACTCTGGAGGCTTCTAATTGGCTGCAATCAGATATGTACTTAAATGACTCTGCAAGAAAGCTACTTTTTCCTCTTTTCCATGTCTAAATATCTATATGATGATCCTGAAGCTTTTAGTGGGTGCCATATTCTTAATGAGGAAGAATGAGACACCCATCTGGAATGAGAAACATTTTCCTGTTAAGCTCATATCCATAGTGATCTGCCCAGTCTAGGCTGATTTTCTGTAGCTGAGAGAGAAGGAAGAGGGAGGAACCATCTCATCTCATAGCTAATCATCACAAGTTGTTTGCTATGATAAATCGAATTAAGCCTTCAGTCTTGTTCTCATTGTCAGTCCTGCTCCCTTTCTCTGTTCCAAACCCTTCTCTGCCTTCCCTAGAGCTGCCTGGTGTCCCTTCTCATTGCTCTTTCACCTTAGTATGGAAACTTTCAACATCAACAGCACATACTAAGAACTGAAGCACACTTCGAGGAGCAGGAACAGCGTTTGCACTGTTGCTGAACCTATTTTCTTGCCTCTCCTGGATAAATGCTTCTGGTGCTGAAAAAATTGAAAAAAAAAAAGAAAAAAAAAAAGAGAAAGTATTTCCTGGATTGCCAGTTAGTTAGCTGTAGAGCTACAGTACAAAAATCACAGAATTGTGTCTAAACCCATTTAAATACTTCAAATACTTTTGATAAATTCCACATAAATTCCACATTGCATTCTCACTGCAAGCTCATACTTCTTAGGCATTTTACATGAACACTCTTTGCATGTTAAAAAACAGAAAATGAAGAGAGAAAACCCAGCACTATAGAAAAGCTTTAATGAGAAGTTTGTTGAAGGTATCCCGGGCCAGCTGCCAGTAAATGGAGGTGGGTAGTTTTGAATTTAAGTTTTTCTCATTTCTGATCTCTCTATGTGTCTGATTCCATCCTCTTTCTACATAGAGTTCAACTCATATTCACTGATTCCTCTTTGTTTATATGTATTGAGTCTGACCCCAAATGGAAAGAGATCTAAGGAAATGCTGTATTTCATCCTATGGAATAAAACATATTTTGATATGAATAGTATTGGGAATTATATATATATATGAGAGCTGCTTTTACTTCCATGTAGCTGTCTGACAGGGTAAGTCCTGAGGATACAATAAGCCTGAACAAGCCCTCTGCAGTCTCCAGTAACACTGGAACCTCTGTATCAGTTGTGACAGAGAACTATTTCCTCCTTTTACTACTTTAAGTGCTTTATGATCCATTTTAATCTTTTTCTCCTACTTCTTCAACCACATGCATTTCCTTTATTAAAAATTTGAAAGCTCTGTTCACAAATATGTCTGTCATTTGAGTAATAAACCTAATGATAAATATGACTGGTTGAATAGATTTTAGTTATACTGGTGACTTTCTGACTTTTCCTAGAGAAAAATGACAGTTGATGTCTTTAATGTTCTGTTTTAATTTCATACTTGTTATGATGCTTTATAGTTTTCTTAAGAGCCAGTAAGTTGCTCTTACAACAGAACTATATTACAAAGAGAATTATATGGCATAGAAGAGGATATATTTATGCACAGCCAAATAAATAACTTGTTATCAATCCCTTATGAATAACTTACAAAATAATAAGTATATTTAGAGAACTTATGTGCAACAACTTTTATACAAAAGGGCTTTATACTTTCTTAATTGCAGTTTTTTAAAAATACCTTCTTATTTCTTGGGCTGAAATAAGACAGAAAATAAAAGTAATGACAAAAATTCAGTCTTCACTAGAAGGATAAAAATGTCACCATTTTGTGAGAGTCAAATATATAGTTTCATGTGTTAGGTTTAGTCAGTATATAATAACTGGTATCACTAAGAAAAAAGTAATATTTTATAGAATAATTGCATTAGGTTGGTTCTACAAAGCAATAAATAATTACCTTTATTGATTTTATACATGATATATATAAAATAAAAAAAAAAAAATCTGAGGACTGAAAAATGATCGACTGCAATAAACCCAGAGAGTTCCATCTCTTTTGTGCACAAACAAGTATGTTAAAAAATGATAAGGAGAGAATTTCATCAGAATAAATAGGTAGCTGGATGGTGAAAAAAGACTAAATATCGAAAGTTATACAGATCAGATTTACATAGTGTAATGAAAAATCATCTTTATACAAGCTCGTATTGTTGAATTCACTAGAGAATATCAGACATTAAATTCTGTGTATAGAATAATAAAATAGGTGAATGTAGGTGATCTAACATGCCACAGAATTATAACTATGCGAGTTTGTTTTCATAATATGTCAAAGCATGCAAATAGGCTTTCTTCTTCAGAACATTTAAGAATGTACTTGGTCTTCACTCATTTCCAATGAGAAATCATGCAAGATGCCACATCAGGTCTGTTTACTATTTGCTGAAGCACTGTAAAATTAGGGGAAATATTGTTTTGTCTCTTTACTGTTTTCCCACAGTATAAAACTACAAATGAATGTTATTAAAATTATCAGGATTTATTCGTGTGCTCGTTTCTAATGTGCCTCTTTATAGCATTGATAACTTATCACTCAAACTCAAAACAAATCAATGAACAATCAGGTGACACATTACAAGTTTTTACTGGCTGGTTAAAAATAACAACATCTATATTCTTATTATCAGATGACCAATGAGGATGTTACACAATTCCAAGGGAAAACTTAAAAAAAATTTCTCTGAACTGAAGATAAGTTATTGCAAGCCATAAATGAAATCTGATAAATCAGTTTATTCTACTCTCTGAAATAGGATAAGTGTCTTCATTTTCCATTGCCAGGCCCCAGCATTTCAGAAATTTAGGGATCTTACTCAAAACCACAGGCAGCATGTTGGGCTAAAGGCTGGAACTGAGGTGGTAGAAGTTCTCATTGGCTCAACTTTTAGAAGACAGTTCTAAACATCTTCATGTGTGCCTGCATTGTAATAACTTTGCTTAATGGTGACACCAATGAATGTAGCATGTTGTCTTTCAGAGAGAAGTACTCATATTCTTCCTAGCCATGATCCTGGGTAGCAACAGAAATGGAAAATCACTGTCATTGGGGGTACAAATGACACCAGGAAAAACAGGCTGTATGCCACTTCAGACATACCCATAACCAGTAGATAACCTTTTTCCCAGCATTCCTAAAACTTCATGGCTACTTTTCTTGTAGACTTTGTTTTAAAACATAGTTGGATTCCAGAAAAAGTCTTTAAAAAATTGACTAATGCAAGCAAACTAACATCTTTTGTAGAATTTCAATCAAATGAGGACAGATGTAGCACTGAGAAACACTTGCATGTTAGTAACTTTTCAATTCAAAACATTTCTCTCCTGCACAAACTGTGTAACCAAATTTCACTGGAAACGTGGGAGGGGGGTGGAGGAAGAGCTCTGCCTTTGAGAAAGGTATTAGGACCTTTCTGAACAGAAATAATAAAATAAAAAGAGTTTATTCCATTACTTAACTGAGAAAATGAAACGAGATACATTTTCTCAGCAAATTCTTAGTTTTGTTTGGAAAAGCAAATTAAGTGGACGGGAGGTTTCCCCATCCTGTCTCAAACTTTGTTCTTGAAAATGAGTTCGCTTGGCCCCAAAAGTTCATTTGCATCTATAAACTGAGTTGACAAAATGAGATGTCCTGGCTACAAAAGTGGTAAAACTTACCTAGTGTGTCCTCAGCCTGAGATAGCAACAGAACTGCATATTGGGTGGACTGACTAATGCTTATCACTTCTTGCACTAGAAAGTATTAACAATATCTCACTTCCATAAACTTCTAAAAGCCTGCATACTGGTTATAACAAGGAAGGGAAAAAGATGACTTTTAATACAAGCCAGAGAGAAAAAAAAATTAGCAAAAAGCAAAGGAAAGATTTCCTAATGTGTAATTTGGCCTTGGAGCAGAAAAACCTGAAATGTTTAACCTAGATTTCAATTCAGGTATGGATATAAAAATCTGTTCAGACTCCTGTAAAATCCAGATCTTCTGCATCTACATTTCTGAGAAGAAAGTGGCCTGAGAATAAACCATCCCCTGGTTTCTGATATTTTGAAGCGATTATTCACATGCGTTGGAGACAAATGGTCTAATCCTCCCATCTAATACCAGAAGAAAAACATTTCTTCTGGAAGTACAAAAGCCAAGATAATAATCACCCTGCCAACCTTAAAGAAAAGGTGGGCATATTTCCTCAATTAATACAAAATCTTCTTCCCCTCTGAAAGCAGCAGCTGACTGTCAGGAATGTTACTTGCATTGTCTGTGTCTGCCCTACAAAATTCAACTTCTGTAACTGCCAAGGTAGCACCAATACTGCTTGGGGATTAAAAGGAATGCTGTCCCATTTGAGAAGCAGTACCTGGATCTCCATCTCTTCCAGACTCTCAGGCACAGAATGAAAGCAGGCCTTGTTCTGTAGACTCCTTCCCACCCAAGACTTGGGGACCTGGCTCCCATCCTGACATTTCAGTTCCTCAGCTGTGAACAGGCTCTGAGCAGGCTCTCTCCTTCTCCCTGGCTTTGGAAATCTGTTTTGTCTGTATTGCTGAGAAGCTTGAGCCAGGCCTTGTTTTATATCATATACAATCCATGGAAATTTTTACATGGCAATAATAAACTTAAATGCTGTTTGGTTGAGCTTGAATATTTTAGATTCTGTAAAAAAGCTTCTGTAGGACTGTCCATGATACAGATTTGCAGAACTTTTTTTCAGTTAGTTTGACCCAGTTCCATCTGTGCTACACAACGTAGCTGCAAAACCAGGCTACATTTTTCAGTGAATCATACACAAAAAAACCCACCACAAACCAACTGTAAGAGGCAAAACGGGTAAGTATTCTCTGTTGTATTTACACCAGCTCTAAGTGCAACTCTGGACAAAGTAGTATTATTGCTAAAAATAATACCCTGCATTGTTTTAGGCTGCTTTTATGCTTGAGTCCTGACCTTGGCATTAAACAAGGCTTGTTGAGATCCTGAGGAATTTTTTTTATTAATCCAGTCACACCAAAGTTTTCAATTTATGACTTCTACTACTAGCTTTTTACTCTTTACAAAGGTTATTTTTATTGTTAGTTCTATATGGCAAGTGCTATTATTTCTTATGATTAGTATTAGGATTTTAGAATGTATTAAATTATAGTTTTCTGGAACCATAACCGCTGATGGAAAATGAGTATAAAATGCCACAGTCTTTAACAACACTCTGCCTTACAGGTCTCCATCTCTCAACATTAAAATATTTAGCAGATTCTGAATACTTCCTGCATTTTGGGGATAATTCAGCTTTTTGAGTGTGAAAATTAAAAATTTGGTGAGGAAGGAAAGACAGTAACAACAAAATACACCACAGGTCATTTTAAGTAACAGTAAAAAATGGCATGCAATGTTAGAAATTAGAAGAATTTCGTAACATCTCTGGTCTTTTTATGAGTAAATTGTTCCTTAGTGAATTTGTGTACTGACAGGGCAAAAGATATGACAAAAATCATCTTTTTATGTCCTTTTAAAATGATAAAAATAAGATAATCTCCAGGTGGTCTTTTTTTCATAAATCACTTTTAAGCTTAGTGGCTACCCTGTGTTGTGTTCTGACATCCTGACAATAAAAAAGCGCTTATGATGCTCCTGCGGGGTTTGTTCTAAAGCCTTTCCCCACTGTTAAGCAGTAAATCAGTGACTGACAGGATTCCTAACCCACCACCTCCTGCCAGGGTGACATTACATTTACCCTATATACTGTAATCTCCTTCCAGCTACCTTATAAAGACAAGAGAAAACTCACTCCTTGGTATCTCAGTTCTGAAGTCTTGGATAGGTTCTTCATGAAATTATACTAATGGAGTGTCAGAAGGCACCTCATCTTAAAGGGTTGTGATAGTCTCTTAAAATTACTCTGCCTTAATCAAAGATAGAAAAGGGTTTAATATTATAAACATATATATTACTGTACAATATTCCCTTTTGCATACCTGTAGGAAAAGACATCTGTACCTCTATACCTCTGTGTCTATGCACCTATTCACCTACTAATACAGAAAATGATGAGGTTGCAATGTCTCAGGACTGATGTGGCTCACTACATGGGCTTGGTGGGACAGTTACCCCTAACTGTGGGAGTGGTTGCATTTCAAGCATTTCTGATTTCCCCCTCCAGCCAGCTGGCCTCTGATACTACTGAGGCATAAATAAAAGGCTGGGATAAAATACTGACCTTCTTGCCATGCTGCTAAGCTTTTTGTTAGCTTCCAGAAGTCACTGGTTAACACACTTTTCACTGCAGTGCCTATCTGCAGCTGGGAGAGGAACAGAAGGGAGGGAAGGGCTCAATACCTACAATAATGTCACTGTCATGCCACAGCAGAGGTGCAGGGAGGGCTTCCAGCTGATTTCCTGGACAGATGATTATCTATTTTTTAATATCACAGGATCACACAATGTTTGAGATAGGAAGGGACCTTTGAGGATGTCTAGCTCAAATCCCATTCTCAGAGCAGGATCAGCCAGAGAAGTTAACCCAGGACTATGTTTGTTTTCTTTACATCTCTCCAGTCAGGTATTTATACACACTGTGAAGATCCCCCTGAGCCTCTTTTTCTCCAGATTGAACAGCTCCAGATCTCTCAGTCTGTCCTTGTATGTCTCATAACTTCACTGGGTTAGCTCCAATATGCCTGTGTCTCTTGGATTGTGGAGTCCAGAGCACCAAGTCAGCGGGGAAGAATCCCCCCTCTTGAGCTGCTCCTTCTCATGCATCCCGAGGTGCTGTTGGCCTGATTTGCTGCAATGACACTTTGTTACAGCTCATGTTCAAGTTGCTGAACGCCTGGACCCCAGGTCTTTTGCTGCAAAGCTTTTTTGTTTCCAGTTGGCCCCCAGCATGTAGTGCTGCATGGCCAAGTGGCAGGACTTTGCACTTGCCCTTGTTCAACTTGAGGTTCCTATCAGCATTTCTCATAAAACAGAAGTAATCTACAGGCCTGTGGAAAATCATGGATCTAGGCTCAGTATCCCTTGTAGTTTTTTTAGGAAAACTGAAGGAGTATTATAAAGAGTAAATCAGTCTCTCCTCTGTCTTTCTGTGTGTTCTGTTACAGAACTGTCTTTGCACTGCCCTGCAGCAATTACAGCAGCTCCACCAATGATCAGCTCTTGTCAGGTCAACGAAGAAAATTTTTTTAACAGGTTTTAAGAACAGAGTCACAAACAGCAGTAGTTTTTATTACTTTTATTTAATGACACTGAACATAGATTGTTACACCTCAACAGGCTCCAACCGACTCTACCACAACTCCACTTTGGTAAATTTGTCCTCAGCCAACTATCAAAGATCAAAAGTCCAGGTCCTCATTAATAACTCATATAACAATTTTATGGTGTTATAAAAAAAGAAGAATGAAGCAAGTGTCTACTGTTTTAGTAGCTATACAAATCCAGAAACTAAGAAAATCCATTTCTTTGATTGCACAAGCTAACACTCTGGGAAAGTATTTTCTGTATGAGCTGAAGCCAGTTTAGAAGCAGCTTTTCTAAGTGCCAGTTGACACAGACATAAAGGCTTGGTCTTAAATCTAATGATCTTAATTTGTTTCAGCAAATCCAAGAGCAGTGATGTTAAATGGAGAAGTGGGCTTTGACTCCTTTTTTTTCCATGCCATACACAGCAGATTAATTTGCACAGACTATTTTATAAGCAGGAGGAGCTTTGCACTTCTCAGTCATGTCCAGGCTAGAGATTTACTGGGATGAAGGTGAAAAAACATTAGATATATTGTATTTTCAAGCAATTCTGTCCAAAGCCTGTCTAATCCTTTTGTTTTGCACTAGAAAAAAAAAAAAAGAAAAAGAAAAAAGAAAGAAAAAAAGGAAAAAATATTTCACATCCAGGCCCATTTAAAAATAATGCTATACTGCATAATTACAGTGAGTATGGATCCAACTTGAATTCCAGACCTTTCAAGTGTACTTGTTTTAATTTTTTCCTTCTGGAAATGTTTCCAATTCTGATAGAAATGTTCAATAAATTATACTATTGATCTGTGCTTTGTGTTTGAACATTAAAACTGTGAATGTACATTGTGTTTATGGGTGCACACATGAGTGAAGTTCTTGCATACAACCTCACTTTGGAATTCAGCCAGCTTCTAAACAATCTTTTTCTTTACTTTGGCCAGGCTTAAGAATACATATATATTTTATCCACACATGTGTAGTAGATACAAGTGTGTATATATGTGTAGACACATACACACAGACTTTTATACCTACCTGTAACTATTCATACATACATATATGCACACTGTATTTACTGGATATTCATTGTTTATACATATTTTCTACATGTCTAGATTTAAAGAGAGAGGAAAGGAAGGAAAGAAACAGCAAACTGCATAAGTGTGAGAATGGAGAGAAGCCTTCATGGGTCCCAAGTTTCTCAACCTTCCAAGCCTTTACAGGGTAACATTGGTTTAGATGAGCAATATGTTGAACTATTTATTTTCCCACCAGGACAACAGCAGGGTTTTGATGTGTGTCTAAATCCTACTCTTCAGCAGCAGCAGCATCTGTGACATCAGATCTCTGGAGGAAGTGACTTTTGGAATTCACTCACGCTTCTGTCCGTCTGTTCTTGAAATCTGATGCTACATTGCATTTTATCTTCAGCTGCAGTTCCCTCATGGTTTTCTTCCATTTTTCCTTCCTCTTCCAGCTTTCCTTCCTCCTTTGTCCTTCTGCAGTCTCCTTTCCCCCACAACTGTACAAACCACTTTTTTTCTTTTTTGTCTTTTTTTCCTGTAAGTTCTGTACTCAAGAGCTTCAAAGGGAACTAAGCACAGCTATCAATTATGCTCATTTCCCCATTTGAAAACAGAGGGCAGAGAAAACATGAGTGAAGATCTCCCTTGAGACAGAACTATGAACCTGAATCATGAGACTAATGAGAATGTATGAATGTGGCCAGGAATAAAATGTCCTATCACTGAGTGAAAAACAGGGTTTTACAAGTTTAGAAAGTAGAGCATAGCATAATCTCACTAGTATTTCAGGTGATTTTTAAAATTTTTTTATATCCTACTGAGAAGATTTTTTTTCCTATAAACATGCAACCAGATCAAAGTAAGGCAAAATGTTAACTGATCTTTTTTTCCCATGTAATCTAATTGTTTATCTTCAGAATATTTTGGAAGCTTTATCTTGTTGTGTTTTGGGGTTTTTTTTCCCCAAAATAATTATATCTCAGAGCATCATACCCTTGAATAGCTATATTATTATTATTTTTTTTAATTGTGGAGTTCATGCCTCCACAATCCTGATAGTAATTTAACATATTTTTTTGCATAGGTCTAGTGGGGCTTGTTCTCTAGAGTTAAAATCTTAGGCAACAGATTGCTGTGATCCTAATGAAAATATGTATCTGTCACTGTAAAGATTTCCTAAAATGGCACTTCAAAAACTAATACTTCAGCTTTCAGGAAATATTCAAATAGAGATCCTGAATGTAATATACCATAATTTTAATGAAATCAGCTGCTCAGCACTTACATTTATGGAAATAAATACATATTAAAAATGTGCATTGGCTCTCTAGGCTAGTGTGTGATGCTCATTTGCTGCACTCAGTCACTGCAAATTCATGTCTCAGCTCTATGAGGTGGATCTGAACTTAATGAAATAAAGTGACAGTTTTCTGCATCCTAGGTTATATAAACTTAACAGGAAAGTTTCTTTGCTAATGATATGTCTAGAGATTATATAAAGAGAGTGAAAAAGAAAATACTATGTTAAGATAAATATCCTCCTGAGAACTGATGATAAAGGCAATAACACTGCATGCATATCTTTTTATTCAGTAGTATCTATTAGGAAAGGAATTATTAATGATACAGAATTAAGAACAAAACAAAATAGATCCTGAAAAAAATACTTAATGCGTTAGAAATATCAACAGCAGTGTAATATCTTCCTCAGTCAATCTGATACTATACAGTACCACTCATCTATTTTTTTTAAGAATTCAGCTTTAGCTATACCAAATTAATTCGATGCAGAACCTATGCAAATATGAAACAAATCCAAAGCAATTCTGCTATCTACCTTTATGAAAATGAAAAGCTTATACAAACAAAGCAAGTATATTACAGTCAAAGTATACAAACTGGGAACAGTAGAGTTGATTGGGGAAAATTTTTTTTGTGTGTGGGTTGTTTTGTCTCCTTGGGACCTGAAATATAACATATAATCCAGTTCTGTCACTCCTGAGTTATCTGTTAGGAATGCTCCTGAACTACAGTAAATAGCTTGCCATTCCCAACAGAGACAGGTGCAAAATTCAGTCTAAAATGCAGACTTGTCCTTTTTACCCTACAAGAACTGAGTAAAATATATGACTATTGTTTCTGAGTGATAATAGTCTTTTCTCCCACTGAAGCACCATAAAAACTATATTCATAGTGAATTTTCAAAGTACCAAGGAAAGGGTAGATGATGTTAATTTGAGATGCAGAGATAATTAAAGCACCAAATGTTTTAGTTACAAAAATATCTCCTATTTTTATTATTATTTCTTTAAATTTTCCTAGCATTTACAAGACCTAGTCATGTTCTAAGATGTCTTTGTGCTAAGTGCTGTGCAAACACAAAATGAAAACAGCCTTTGATCAAAAATATTAATTTTTATTTCAGTGAAACAAACTGAGGAAGAAAAGAAAACAAAGAGAATTGTGTTTGAACATCCTAAACAGGGGTCTCAGTGTGCCAGAAGCCAAGCACTTGGAAAGCTTCTTGTAAGCATCACAGGAAAGAAGATACTTGATGGAGTTTTGTGAAAAGCTGATTTTTACAGAGTTGCAGATGTTTGTATGTGCAGCCTAGAAGGAACTATACCTATGCTTGTTAAAAACTGTCTTAAGTGAACAATATGGAGTTACAGCTGTATGTGGGTGTCAGTCTGAACAATAAATGAAAGATTAAAGGCTGTGATCAAGATAAGTAGCCTAAACCTGACTTCAGAGGAAAGGTATAACTAGTGAAGTGATGTGCAACTATGAATGATACAGTCAAAGTTACAGCCTGGGAAAATGAACCTGAAACACTATTTTGAACTGAACTCCAAGTGAGGATAGTTTGCCTTTGGTAAGATCAGAAGGAAAGAAATTACAGTGCTGAAGAGAGAAAGGGAAAAGGAGACAAGATTGATTTCAACTAATTTTAGACATCTGCAGCATGAATATTTACGTATGAGTTAGTCTTTCAAGAGATATAGGAACTTATGGGGAAAAAAATAAAAAAAATGTTTGATTGGGTGTCTATTTTAGTAAAAATTCCACTCTACAAGTAACTATATTTCTACACTGACTAAGAAGGAATCCAAAAAAAGAACACAGATGCAGATGTCTATACTGCATATAGGTGCTTGATATCAGAAAAACACCATCCAAGAGGATTATATTGTAGGGAGCTGGAGTGAATGGTAAAGCTGTGTCTTAAAGATATTGTACAAAAGGAAGACACTCTATTTAAATTTAACCTATAACTGAGGACCTATAGAGGATATTTAAGTCGGGTGTGTTGAATGACAGACAAAGGCACTTCCCACTGCGTGGAGATTTAGGAAGGAAAATCAAAAGCTCCTTCAATCTTCCTTAAAACATTTGTTTAGCTGTGTTATGCTAGATGAGGTAACTAGATAGTCATGAGGAAATATTGGATAAACTGTTTGAAATCTTGCTTTAGAGAGAAAGACATTGCTCTACTGTGAAGGGATAGATTGGTGAATTTTGGTTGAATTATTATGGATAAGATTACCCATGTTTAGAATAGGAAGAAGAAAGGACCACAGGCAGAGGTACGTGGAACATCCACAGAGGGGAAAGAAGGAATCAAGAGGAGTCTTTACAGGACATGGCAACAGAGACTTAGAAGGAAACAGAGTCACCATAGCAAAAGAGGACTTTGTTTCAAGAAAAAAGGCATGGCAATGTTGAAGATGGATGACTGGTGATGGCATTCAGAGCAGGGGATGAGACTAACATTGGTTCTGGAATTTGCCATTGGAAATGAAAAAGGTAATAAGGCTTTTGTAGACTGCAGTGCACAGCAGCTGCACCTGAATAGGTTTTTCATGGAAATAAGAAATTAAATTGGCTTTGCACTAAAAAACAAAAAACCAAAAAACAAGGAAATACAAAAGAAGACTAAAACAAATGCATGGGTATGTTTGAGCATTTTTTGTTTCTGGTTTGTTTGGGTTTTTTCTAAGATCAGAAAAATGCAGAGCATGTTTGTAATCTGAGACAAAAACCAGAGGTCAAAGAGGTCATAAATGTCAAAATGTGAGGTAAGGAGATGGGATGAGACTCTCTAGACCACTTTGTGTAGCTACAGGAGAACAGAATTCCTCATCCTGAACACTGGAGAAACATGAGAGGGTGAGAAGGAAAAAAAAAAGATCAAACAAAGAGAACAGACACACATTTATCTCCTTTCTCTCAAAAGAAATTGGCACAGTCCTCAGAGGAAAGAAAAATAGAGGCAGAAGGAGGTTGTGACGAATGAGTTGAAGAAAATAGAAGCTGTGATTTTAGATATGGAAATCAATTAATTTGAAGAACTTGATTTATTTTAGCAAGAAAAATGTTAGTGCTGACTGAAGAATGCAACAAATTTGTAATGCAGTAAGCCTCCTCCAAGAATTTCCCCCAGCAACTTTCATTCTGAGAGTATCAGTAGATGCTGATGGTTTTGCAGGGTGAGCAGTTCAATAAGGCACTCAGGTAGTATGCTGGATCATCTAGAATTTTGAGTCCATCTGGACATCTCTTCACAAGCAAATATACCAAAGCCATCTAATTGTCTGTGAATATCCAAAGGAGGGTTGTATTATTGGATTTTTTGTTTCCTTGCATGTTTTTTTTCTTAGAAGCCAGTTGATCCTTTCTTATGCAGCATTTTCTATATTTGCTAAGTTTTCAATAACTTTATTATCTTTTTTTCTTTCACTTTACACTCTAGAACCAACCTGAGCTAAGCACAAGCCTCTTCTCCAGGAGGGAAGTTTCCCTCACCACTGGACTCAGTTTCACCTGACATGAAGTGTAGTGGAAAGCATGGGATGCATGAAGAGTTGTGGTAGGTGTCACTGGGTATGAGTGGCAGAAGAGAGGGAACTGTCCAATTGATTTTATTTCTTGGCCCTTTGATTATTAAACTTGGCCATTATTGATTGTTTCTTTCCAAACTGAGGTTCAGAGTCTCTTTTTCTCTTTTTCCTTTGTATCTGTGCAGTTCAAACTACATGGGGAACCTGACCTTCCATTTCCTCACTGGGGCTTCTTGATGTTAACATAATAACCATAACTGGCATTCAGCATAATAATAATAGGCAGTAATTTCCTTTTCTAAATAATTAATAACACTTTTTTTCTTAGCTTTAATATTTAAGAGAAGTACAGAGAGCACATAATGTTCCCTTTTCTTCAAGGAAGAAGCTTCTTGATAGGGAAACAATGGAAGAAAGTCATTGAGGATGAAAGGATGAAAAGAAGAAACCATACCAATCATGTAACTACTGCAGAGTGAGGAATGATGTACTTATTCTTACAAAGGCAGCAATTTATGGGAGCTACTTTTCACCATACATAACAGGATATGAATAAAGTGAAGTTCATATGGCTACCAATCTGGGGAAAGGCCATGGAATCAACTGATGCATGGACAAACAACCCAAAGGTGAGACAGATTGCTTTGGTGGTTAGGATTTCAGTTTACCTGGAAGCATAATGCACTACTGCAAAGGAATCAGATTGTAAGTTTCTGGTTTGCACCTGTCCCACCATGTGCTGGTTCTGCAAAACCTCCCTCACAAGTATTTGTTCTTACTTTATAGGCAGCTTGTTAACATCAGAGCAATTGAGTTACAATCATTTGTATAAATAGACATTTGCAAGATCAATTCCAAATCACCAGGGGCAGCATCCAAAAACTGCCTCCACCTTCTCTGCAAAACACAGTAAGATTTAGGTTAGATTTGGATGTTAGAACCAATAGGACTATAGCTACACTAGCAAACTAAACAGAGCCTAGGGCTTTCTTTGATAGTGAAGCCAACTGGCACATCCTTACTATTAAGCTCTCTTGCTATCAAAAACAAGCTAACAACATTCAAACTGCCTATTGGGAATGATTCCCACTCTGTGCTAATTTCCAATGCATGCCTGAGAATAATTTTTGAGCACACTAGTTGGAAAAGAGTGATTGTGCCAGAGAGCGTAGTAGCATTTTAACAATATGGATGATCATTTTTTTCAGTGTCTGTGCCTGTGCTCTGACATGAATCTACTAGCATAAATAAAAGGTTCACAGGCATTTAATAACAGGACACAAGTGGATTTTAGGTTATCTAACTTCAAGCTCATTTCACAAATCTTTCCTGTTCACCTGATCCCCTCCTGCATAAACATCTCTGTAACTGGTAGCATCTAAATTTGTCGTATATCCATGTTTGACATTAAAGTTGTTAAATCTCTGAATTTCCACACTGGAGGCATGTAAAATACTGCCCATCTCTTCTGTCTCCATGCCACTGGAATCCAGAAATGAGGGATTTCCCTATGAAAGTCATCTTCATGGACATTAGCAACACAGATGTTTCTAAAAACCACATTTTTCTAAGGGATTACCAAAGGAGGTGGTTGTGCTACAAACCCTTTTTGTTTAAGGGCTTGGAGAATGAACTGGATTCAGTTCTTGCTTCAGCTGGAGGGAATTCTAATCTACCCCACCCATCTCCCTGAAACTTTCCCTAGCTGCTAGGATACAATTTTCTGGAAGAGAAAGACACTTTCCATGTCTCCCACTGAACTTGTGCCACTTTGCAGCAAGAAATGCAAGATTTAATCGGCCAGATTCATACCACAAGAGGAAACCCACAGGTTAATTAGGACTGCAAGTGCTGAGATCTCTCTCCACTCCAGGAATTGTTTAGATAGTGTATCTAATGTAAAATGCATTTCACTGAAAAGCTCAGATGCTCTACATTTTGTAAGAGGGAATGAATGAGAAGCCCATTTTTAAAATAAACATCACTGCTCTGGAGAAATCAGAAGGACTGGATAGATCAGCTCTGTTCTGATCATCCCTCCTTATAAACAATTTTATAAGTGTGGCAAAGGCCAGTCTTATTTTATTTCCTTCTTGGGAGAGCTGTGGAAGGACAGCTGAAGCTAGAGTCACTAGACAATTCTGATTTGAAAAATCCTGCAACGATCAGTCAGGCTTTGTTTCATTGGTTGGTGGTGTTTAGTTGGGGACTTTTATTATTTTAAATAAATAAATAAAAAATGTTAATTTGGAGAGTATGTAACAGGGGAAAAATTATGTGGAACACAATATGCAAATGTAGCTCGTGCAGAGAACATAGTGTTCCTAATCTTCTGTGATAATTAGAAGATAGGAGAAGTATGCTGAATTCGGATTTTTAAATGAAATACCATCACGTTTTATCAATTTCTCTTTATTAATGGGACAAATTCTGCTTTCAGTTACACTGTTATCAAACCCAGAAACTAGCTGAAACTTGTACACATAAGTAGTTTTAATTCATTTATACATATAAGTATTCATGCAATCAAAACCTATTATATATTCCTACTGAATAGAAAAGGGACTATGAAACTTTCTCTGCTGCAACTGTTTAATAGAATTCCATGTCAGAAATACATTTCTATTAAATTCTCAAGAGCTGTATATGTAGGGTGTGTGTATACATATTGCACAAAAATTCCATGCAAATTATACCAATCCAAATAAAGGATTTAATTAATATAAAAAATTGTGCATTGTTTCCAAAATTATGTCTGCTGAATCCCAGTATGTTGATCTCTAATACCTTTAAAATGGTATTTAAAAATAAAAAAGCTGTAGAATTACACTTTTCAGAATTTATCAGTGAGCTAAAAGTGTGGTTTCATTTATAAATTTATTTTCACAAAGGCAAAGCTATAGTCCATGCTCTATTTATTTTTCTCTGAAACATACAACTAAAATAGACATCGATAATAATGTTCAGTGAGTTTTATTTTCCTACATCCAGTTTAAAAAAATTAAAAAATCAGGATTCCACTTTTTAAAAGTGCATAAATAAGCACAGAGTAAGAATACGGTCCAATGCTATAAGAGAATGAATGAGTTTATTTTTACAAACTGTGACAATACTGTATTTTTTCTATTGTTGAGAACTGGCAGTTACAGAGGCCAAATTTCCAGAGGCAGCTATGTGCTAACATCTTAAGCATTTATCTGCATCCATAGTCACAGTGCAGGTGTTATTGCTGCACACATATGCCAGATGTGTAAAAAGAGAAAGACAATGGAGGGAAAAGTGCCAGTTACATGGAAAATAACTTGTAGCAAAAAAAAATGCTGGCATAAAGTAACCAACACCATTAAGCAAGCTGGAAGTGAGAGATGAGCCCTGCTTGCTGGAACCTGTCTGGATCCTAGAACAGCTTTTCAAGGCAGTGGAGGAATCAAAAAATCAGTTAATTTTGAGATGGCAGAAATTTAAAGTTCATTTATAGAAAAAGTTATCTGACATGGTGTCTCCTTGTAACAGTAGAAGGGTGCTTGTTTGCTGCATTTATATGTGTAAGTTAGACATGGCCAGGAACACTATTTAGCACTGTTGTTAGCTGACACGAAATGCCCTGTGTCCATACTGTTAAACTCTTCTGCCCTCCAAAATACTGTAGCTACTTCCAGACTCCCTAATGGTGGGTACTGGTGGGCTATCCAAACTCTCATACTGTGCTCAAGCTTTGCCTGAAGGAGTGACACCTGACATAGGCCAA